>WOVY01000133.1:420000-1137500 GCA_013436015.1 Rhipicephalus annulatus | reverse complement strand
GAAGCCCTTTACAGAACAATATCAAATGTTCGGTCGTTTCTTCTTCTCCACACGCACTGCATACCGTGTCTACCTCCTCGTATTTGGCCCGATACGTCTTGGTTCGCAATACTGCCGTCCTGGCCTCGAACAGTAGAGAACTACCCTTGAGTATTGTCATAGATTTTTTTCCTTGGCAATTTCCTGCCTAAAAGTTCGATAGATCTCTAAGTCGGACTTCTTAATCATGCCAATTCTCTACATATCGGTCTCAGCTTCCTTCACCTTCTTCTTGACTGATAATTCTTTATCGGTTGGCTCCCTGTTGTTTTCCAAGTATTTCCCAGTCAATTTTCTGGTTCGCTTCCTCCATTTTGTATCGACATTCTTCATGTACAAGTAGCTCAATACCTTCCTAGCCCAACGCTCTTCCCCCAATTCTCTCAATCGCTTCTCAAAATTTATCTTGCTGCTAGCTTCCCTGCCCTTAAATGATGTCCGTCCCGTATCACCTTGTACTCCCTGCTAGGGTGTATTCCCATGAGCTCCTAAGGAAAGCCTACCTATTCCACATTGCCTAATTTGTAATCTTGCTTGAACTTATGATCTCATGCACAAGACTGCAATGCCGACCGTCAGACCAGGAACCATGACCCCTTTCTATATTGCTCTCACAACATCATACCAATTGTAATTCCACAGTGCCCTGTTTTTCATTATATGCCCCGCCGCGGTGGTCTAGTGGCTAAGGTACTCGGCTGCTGACCCGGATGTCGCGGGTTCAAATCCCGGCTGCGGCGGCTGCATTTCCGATGGAGGCCGGAAATATTGTAGGCCCGTGTACTCAGATTTGGGCGCTCGTTAAAGAACCCCAGGTGGTCAAAATTTCCGGAGCCCTCCACTACGCCGTCTCTCATAAGAATATGGTGGTTTGGGGACGTTAAACCCCACAAATCTAATCTAATCAATCTGTTTTTCATTACCGCCGCATTGCTGTTAGTTTTAGTCGTCCCGTATATTTCGTGTTCCCTTAGGTACTCGAACCATTGCTTATCCATACGCCCAGATATTGGCATTTATCTGTTATCTCTAGCGTGACCTCCTGTATTCTAAGCTCACTACCTTCATTGTCATTAAAAATCATAATTTCTGATTTTTCCTTACTGAATCTGAAATCTAACCTACCTCTCTCATTACCGCAGATTTACTAAAATATCTGCGAATCTTCCTTATTGTCGGCCATTATCACTATATCATCTGCGTACATCAATGCTGGTAGTGCCTGTTCAATAAGTTTTTCTTCTTTGACGAAAGAGAGGTTGAAGCCCAGTTCACTTCTGTGTAATTTGGCCTCTAATCCTTGTATGTACATCAATAATAATAAGGGTGACAGGGAACACCCCCGCATAAGCCCCCGTTTTACCTCTGCAGGCTTAGATAACTGTTTTTCCCACTTTCTAACTACCTTGTTACCTTTATAGATATCCTTTAAATTATTAGTGATTACATCTTCCACGCCTAGTGTGTCCAGCATTCCCCAACATTCCACCATTCCTCTTGAAGCACGCTGTCGTACGCTCCCTTGATATCTAAAAATGCTAGCCACAGGGAACTGTGTTCCTTGTCTGCTATTTCGATGCACTGCGTCAGTGACAACAGATTGTCTTCCAATCTTCTGTGTTTCCGAAACCCATTTTACAGTTCCCCAAGCAGCCCCTCATACTCTATCCATGCCTGCAGTCGTTCCTTTATAATCTGCATCGCCAGCCTGTAGACCACTGATGTCACTGTTATAGGACAGTAGTTGTTTACGTCGGCTTTGTCCCCCTTTCTTTTATAGATCATGCTCATCCTGCTAAGTTTCCATTGATCGGGAACTTCACCATCGATTATTATTTTGCTCACTGCCTCTCTCAAAGCCTGCTTAGACTTTGGACCTAATGTCTTTATCAGCCTAATTGGAATGCCATCTGGGCCTGTTGATGTACTACTAGGAACCCTTTTCTCAGCCCTTTCCCACTCTCGTTGTGAAAATGGAGCCATTGCACCACTTGATTCGTCCTTGTCTATTGAGGTGCATAAAGTACTTCTTTGTTGAAATTTTTCTGTCACCCTTGTTCTTATATATTCAATAGCTTCGTCCCATTCTAGCCTAGCACCTTGGGTTGTAATAAAACTCTGCTCTAGACTCGTCTCATTTTTAGGGAGTTTAGATGGTTCCAGAATTTCGCAGCTGCCTTTCTGTCTTTTTTATGTACTTCTGCCAGCCACTGAGCTCTCTTTCTTCTAATCTTTTCATTGATCAGAAGGGATGCATCCCTTTTACGGCTTAGAAAGGTTTCCCATTTTCTTTCAACATCATCTGTCGGTGCGCCCCGCTGCTTAGCATGTCTGTGTTCGATAGAGGCTTCCTGACCTTTTGCTATGGCTCTCTTAACTTTCTCATCCCACCAACTTTTGGGTTTGTGTCTTCTTTTCCGAGGTGACTTGTCACGCGTCTTAGCAAGCTCTAGCTCAAAGAGTCTAACTAGATTCGTGTATGTCCACACTGTCTTATTATCCTACGTGATTACTTTCTCAATTTGTTTAGTGGCTATTTCAATTTGCCTTTCTGGATAAAAATTCTCCTGTAGTGGCTCATCTTGTCTCTTTCCCACTTTCACTGCTCTTCCAAAACTTAGCTGATACGTTTGTGATCACTACCCAGACTTCTGGAGCCACCTTCATCTGTGTGCATTCCCCTGAGCTTATCATACATCCTATGTGACATCAGTGCATAATCTATCATCGACTGCAGCCTTCCTACCTCCCATGTTATTTGCCCTTCACACTTCTCGGTACTGTTGCAAATGATCAAATCAAGCCTTTCACACATATCTATGTTCATTTTGCTTGTCGGGTCAGTATACCCATCTATATCTTCTATGTGCGCGTTCATGTCTCCTAGTATAATTATCTCGCACTCTCTTCCTAACTCCTGAATGATAGGCCGCAGCCTATCAGAACGCCACGCTGTGGAGGCGTGGTGGTGGCACGGGTGTACGTTTGGGAGAAGCACTGACACGTCATAGCGGCATGTGCACTAAATCGCGAGATGTCCGCATCTTCTGCCGCGCGGTCAGACGAAGGAGGCATGCGGTCTGAACAGGTTCATGCACTCGCCGCCTCGCCTCTTCGGAAATCCCGCTTCACCGCTTTGCCGCGCCGCCTTCGGTGTGAATGAGGTTAATAGTGTTTCTCCCAACGTAAGTGGCACCACCTTAGACGATGGCTTTTTCGCGATCTTCCAGAAGGAAAAAAAATCTAGAAGGCTGTGTCATGGGCCACTACGATAGTGCTGATGTGCCTACTGTAGCACATACCTAGAACGAGGCTTTACCTTGGAATAGGTGCTGCATTTCAAATGATAAGTAAATATGATAATGCTAAAAAATTTGTCCGCTGAAGTCAGTGAAGCATTTCAACTAATATAGTGTTTAAAGATTGTAATGCATGTATGTTCTAAAAAAATTATAAAGAAGCGTGGTTTATTCCTACGTGTAATGGAAAAGTAAAACGTCTCTTTACAGAAGTTGTTTAGTGCTTACTGTATATTGGTATAACACAGGTTATGAGACGTATTTTGGCGTTTGTCAGCTAAATTTAAGCACCGTGTTTTTCGTAAATGCATCCGCGTTAACGCTGAATGATACATCCCGATCCTGGCGACTAACGTCCATGAATAATAACTGGTTAATTATTAAACAAGTCCTTGTGTTCCTGAATGCTCTTTATGGTACCTCTAGTGGTTAACGGTGAGGGCAGAACCACACAAAGCAATGAGGCAGTCAGAATAGCTCGACTGATTGCACACCAAACTTGGGCTAAGATAACCTGCTCGCGGCATGTTATTGAGCACCACTTAGAGGGAGCAAGATTAGAGGAAAACGCCACGATAGTTATGTCTTGGCCAGTGACGATTTCACGCGTGTCATGCCAAGTTACATTCAAGCGAAGCAAGGGCGTTGCTTTATAGGCGTTGCATTTATATATATATATATATATATATATATATCGTTCGTATGAATAGACGCTATGACCCACGCCGACGCTTTAGGTAAGGTGTCATTACCTAGCAATGTGTTAAGGCGTTGCCAAATTGGCAAATTGACACTTCTATTCGAAAGCCAATGAATAGCACAGACGCGTATAAACGACGCGTTTAAAAAAGTAATCGTGGATTGCGTGGTCATGATTCACTATTACACTCTATCAAGAGAACTGGGAGAAAGCAGTGGTAGGTACAAAAAATGTGTTTTAAAGCCTACAAATCATGTGACCGCAGCGCAACGAATAGCGTGTCCGGTAGCTGTAGTCACCGACTGTGAGCTCGTGGGTTCAAATCCCATAGACAGAACTATTCGCCTTCTGAGAGTTATTTTTACACGTTATTTGTCTGACGCAATGACGTCACTAAAATCTTGGTGGATGCTGGCATAAAACACTTTCATGCTAAAAATTTTTTAAATTCTGAATTTCGAGTGTTGTCGTCCGGGCCCAAGGACGAATTATTGTTGAGTTTGTGTAAAGTGACTTGGAATCGTTTATGAAAAAGGTTCTATACGAGCATCATGTCACGGCACCTTCAATTGTGGTTACTCAGTTGACTAGCACCTGTCACACAAATGCTACAAACAGCATGTAAGCCGACCTATGGCTCAGCAAGCTACAGTCAAGCGCTCCTCAACCCCGTAGAAAAGAAAATCACCCATGATCGCTGGCTAGTTATTACGTACACATCATCACAGTATAGCTTCTAATTTGTTTCAACAAACTGACGTCTTTGTTCTTACGTCAGTGTTCTTACGTCAGAGCAAACAAGTGTCGCAGCTTTAGCTAGTTGGTATGGCATGACGATAGTTATAGCGTGGAATTTAACTTCTAATAAAAAGCTGGCATCAGTGCGCGAGATTTTCTTGACCTGGTTTTGCTGTACCTTATATCTACTTTCGTTCAATTGAATGATTGCACTTATCTGCAGAAAAAGGGTGTTTCAATCGGCTCATGCATAGCAACTCTACTCAGTGATCCTCTATTGGCGAAAATGGGCAAAAACTGCAGGAAAAGTTAAAAGGCTCGCATGTGGTCAAAGTATTCAGATACGTGGATGATTTCTTGGTTCTTCTAAATTGTACTTCTTCTATGTTCCACTTGTTTGCGACTCAAACGATAGGTGTTTTCGAAGATTGTTTAAAGCCTCTTGTGTTGGCACATGAAATGCCCGAGAATGACAAGTTACGCTTTTTGGATTTAAGACTGGTTTTTAGCTCACAGCACATCTGTTGGTGTTATAAACCACGTGCGCAAAAACCTCTACTTCCTTTTTCTTCCGCTCACAGCAAGTTAGTTAAGCGAGGCATACCACGAACCAGTCTTGAGAATGCCATAAATAGGTCGTGCGCCCACAATATCCCTGCGAGCTTCAAAGCTCAAGTTTTCCGGCTTAAGGCTTCGGGTTTCTCCGAGGCGTTTATCGCTTCCGTTGCTAACACTATCCTGCGGACTAATAGGGCAGAGCAGAGGCAGCGACAGAATCCGAGCAACACTGATACAGATCGTGAAAGGATAGCCGTGATTCCATACAAACACCAGATATCACACAGGCTCAAGAAAATCGAAAAACGTGTTGGAGTTCGTGTCTTGTTCTTAGCACCATTCAAATCGACCAGCCTCACCAAATCTACAAACAACCTAAAAACGCAGTCATCCACGGAATGCAGAGTTCAACACAGAAACAGGTACGCGGCCTGCTCCCGGGAAGTTGTCTATAGGACCCCCCTTTCATGCGGTCCTTGTTATGTCGGAATGACCGGAAGGTGTCTGAACGATCAACTGAGAGAACACGCTAACAATGTTAGAAACGAGAAAGATGATTTTCTTGCTCAGCACTGCACTGAGTGTAATTGTGCGCCCATTTTCAAGGACAGGGCGACGCTGTACAAGCACAGAGATGAGCGCACCCGAGTCATTGTCGAGACCGCGCAGATGGCACATGAACAGGTGCCTTGTATTAGCAAGCCCTCCACTGCTCTGTCCGAGAAGGAACTCAGGTTCCTCGAAGGTTTCGGTGCGCGCAGGTAGTTATGTTATCCTTACTTTTCTGTTTTGTTTTCTTGTAATATTTACTTTGCCGTTTTTCTGTGCGTTTGTTTTTTGTCTGTTTTTTTCTTACTCATGTTCTGCCTTTGTGCCATGCTGTTTTTATCACATGATTACTGTCTACTCTATATATTTTCGTGCACTGCGCAATAATTTCAGTTGGCAGTTAGCGCTCGTGTCTTTCGTGTCCTTCTTGTCTCTGTGTCGTCATTTTGTTTTCGCGCTATAACTATCGTCAGTGCTAAGTCACGTCGGATAATATGGCACCATCTGGACACCAGTGTAACGCGGGCTTACGTGCATGCTTTTCTATGAAGACGATGTCAAACTGACACGACTAGGTTTAAAGTGCACACACACACATACACACACACACACACACGCACACCCCCTCTCTCTCTATTTCTCTCTCTCTATCACACACAACATAACTGAAGTATAACGCAGCACGATCAAATTCACTGCCCAAGCACTCCGTACAAATGGTTAACCAGCGAAAGCTGAAACGTGAGGCCTCGGTATTTAGCAGAGAATTCAACCCGACGCTGCTTTGAAGCCTTTCACAATTATTGGTTACATGTCCATACTTTCTAACGGGATTAGACACACGTGTGGCTTGGATTTACGAGTGTTCATTTCACGTGCCCAACATTATGCATCGCGTGATCCTGGTCATGGAGGAGTGTAACGAGCGGTTAAATGCATTTCATAACGTCTCAATCGCAGTGGTTGTTCTCGAACCACAGGCACTAACAAACGTCCTAGCCGAAGCCAACGTGCCACTGGAGAAACTCCCGCCGAATGTGGGCATTCGCCCCGGGGAACGTGCTGCCGCAACCATCACGTTGACGCTGTTGGGCCCGCAACGCCGCTTGTTTGGCGCAGCGTTGTTGCAAGTTTTGACACCACGGCCTAACTTCGTTACATGGTTTGCATTATTTGCCCGCCACCTGCGCTTGCATTCGCTCTCGCGATTTAGCGCGGCTAGGAAGGCTGCCGGATCGTCGGAGCGCAGTTTCTGCACGCATTCGGCCTCCCGGGCCTGTTTTTTTGTGTGTGTGTGCCAGGAGTGCACAACTGGCCCTGCGAATGCGAGCTCCATCACGTTTACACGGTCGGCACCCTTCTAGAGTTGTCAACAGCTTATCCGTGTGGAAGCAATCAGTACAAACTGATGCACGCATGCTCAGCGCCACGGCTGCGTTGGGATGGATGACGTCACTCACAACGCAGCCAATTGGGCGCGTGCTTGGGTACGACACGGAGAACGATGTAACTGATAGTACAGCCGATGGAGACCTCTCGTGACACCGATACCTAAGGGTCTTTTGTTTCTCCTAGTCATAGACAGCTTCCTCTGTAAACATGGGGACGTCGTTACGCGAATCACGCCTACTTCTTGATGTTCTTGCAGTTTACTCTACTGCCAATTGTTTTCGTTACCAAGGTTTACCTAATTAGTCCTAATAATTTTTCTAGGTAAGCAAAAACTCCCCTAATCATTAAATTGTCAGGGTGGCATATGTAGGCATAATCAAATGACTTCTAACTGCGCCATTTTCTACAACGTACTAATTGCAAGCTCATTGTTTTTCCTATCAATTAAAAATCCCGTGATATAAAAATATAACACGTGACTACGTTCCCACCCACAAAAAGTACGTATTGACTTGCTACCTCACATTGATTCTGTTTGAGGGCGCTACTTCCCGAGGCATAGTGTTGTCTGTAGTCACGTGCCATTAAATTACAGATAGTCAGGAACGACATGGTCACGATGCCGTTGGCGCAGCTCGCCCGCCCCTTCAGCGTATTCTCGCAGCCGCCAGCGTCTCTCCTGTTGCCTGTATTCTATTGCCTGTATTCTGTTGCCTGTGTTCGGGGTCGTCGGTTCACGGCCGTCACTTCGCAGGGATAAGTTGGGCTAACTGTTGCCTTCGTCCTTTTTAGTGGTAGTTGTGTGTAGGGAGACTCACCAGCACCTACTCTACAAAATAGACGAGCCTTGGACTTACCCAATGTCTGTGACAGGTATCCATTTATCATGGCGATGGTTTTCTGACAGGCCGTCCAAATTGTTGTGACACGTAGCTGTTTGTTAAGCCAACCGTTGCCTTCTTCATTTGTAATGAAAGTGACTGACGTTGCATGTGTAGTGGGACGTACCCAACGTTTGCGGCATACGTTCTTATGCTGACGATAGTATTTCTGCTATGAGATAACAACTCTGGTCATGCGCAGTTGCCCGCCGCCGCCGCCAGTGTCGGTAATCACATCGCCCGAAATTAGAAAAAAAAACCAGCCCTGACACAGTGGGGTTCGAAAACCAGGTCTGCTGGGTGGTAGCCTAGTATTCAACCTCTGAGCTACACCGGAACTTATGACTTGTCGGCAAACCTAGCACTAAATACACAGTGCGGCTCGCAACCGGATCCACTAGGTGCCAGCCAAGTATTCTACCAATGAGCTACGCTGGTGCTTGTGACTTCATGGCAAACTTGCCTTAGGCAGGCTTGATGTCTAGAAAGCAATCGCGTTAACACGACTTGCAAAGCATTTTAAAACAGGGAAAGAACAACCCCGCATTGTGTCATTGCACAATGCGAACAGCGTAACGAGTAGGCTGTCCAATGCTCCAACTTATTACAAAAGCTTGCTCTTGTTTCATTATTAACTATAGCGCATATTCATTACAACCATCCTTCCTCGTCGTCTTCACCCACTGCCTGATCAATTGGCACGAACTTCCTTGCAAGTGTTTAGCGGATACCAAGCTCCTAAGAAGGATGACGAAAAACAGCATATCGAATGCTGGCCTATTACCCAAAAGTTCATTATTAATGCCCTAGTGGGTATCAAGCAAGTGTTCTTGCCGTAGTTACCCAATGAGTGTTTTGGAAAGACACTGAGAGGCCACTCTTCTAACTTTCACTGCCACTGTGCTGCGCTTCCGCGCAGGCCTGGCATTTTTCGGTACGAGGTTACCAACGATTTTCTAAGCAGCATCACGGTTATAAACGACACTGAGAATGTTCTCTTTTCATTGCCACTTAGCTTCGGCCTCTGTTACATGAACAGAGTGGTTGGATCGGCGACAGCATATCCGCTGTCACCTCTCGATGACACGTCCTCATTGAAACAGCAAGAAATGTTCGCCATTCTGAAAACGTGAACTTCTGATCACTGACTTACGCGCTCGTTTGTACTCCAGTGAGCCTCACACTCACCCCACACTACCACGTTTCTCAAACTTTCACTCATCTTCCAGCATTTAACATCCTCCATTCACGCCTCTCGCAGCATATCGCAACCCTCCCCTTCCTACTAAGCTGCTTCCACGTGGTCAGCACTACATTAATGGACGGGGCGGCCTCGACTATGAACAGCGTAGCCATTACAATAGGAAACAGCAAGACAAGAGTGGGTTACGATGCCCAGGTTTTGTATTACTGAGGCACGCCACGGTGAGGCTTGCTAAACGCCGACGTGTTCAAACATGCATAGTTAGTAGCCGATAATCACATAAAGTTTTCTAGATGGTTTTCTTATATAATATTTCACTGTGCCGCCGTTATACATGCCATCATATATTTACGGAGTCTACTTTTCATTGAATAAAAATAAAACGCTTAAAATCAATTGATCAGTGGTTTGGCCCCTAACTCTTAAAAGAAAAGTGCCGAGTGCCACATCTCCATTGACCGAAGAAAGCTTATGCAACCACCTTTCATAAATGCCGGGTCTTGCTGAATGCCACAGAAAGCGTTTTTGCAAACCTGGGATATCTATTCTGTAGATGTACACTTATCGCACTTTCCGTTTCTGTATACAACAGTTTGATAGTGATTGAAGCCGAGGTTTACTAATGGCTCGCACGTTCTGAAGATGTAACCAATCAGAGCTTGCTGCAATGGCTTTGTACTTATTTGACACTCGAAAAATGCCTCCTCCGAGAGGCGTGTTGATGAGGATGAAGTCCTTATTCAAAACAGCCCGGCAAGTTACAATGAACAATGACCTGAAATTGGCACGGTCACGCATGATAAAAAAATCTAGCAGCCTTTTGAATGCTTGAAAGGGTCTCATTCAATATTACTTTCTTAAAGCATATTCTTGCGCTCGTGGAGCGTTATCTTGAGTTGGGGCCGCAACAATTGTTTACTCGTTCACTGTACGGTTGCCGACTAAGAAGACTGGACATAATGCTGCAGCCTTGGAATCACATTGCCAGGATCTTCTGTAGAAGCAGGATTCTGTTGTACACGACCAACTTCTTCTTCCTCGTAGCATTGCCTTGGTCAAAGGAAGCCATCTGATTGCACAGCTCTTCTTTCAATTTCTCGTTGACGTATTCAAGAGCTATCTCCTCGTGGGACACCTGGGAGAAGTCGTAGAAAGAGAGCATTTGACTAATCCTTAGACATTATCGTACGCTATCAAGCTCCAAGACGCTAGCACATGGACAGATGTTTGGCTCTCGCTAATGTATACAAGAACAGCGGTGTTTGAATGTCTTACCATAGTGATAGTGCGGAACTGCTTGGACCTGAACCTATGGCGACACTTTCATTTTAGAAATGGGTGGGGTGAAGGGGGGGGGTTAGCTATGTTTACATATACATACATATAGGTACTTGTAAATGCCTCAGCCTGTTATGAGAAGCACCAAAGTGGCACCATTTTACGAAATAACATTGGTATTATTGCTGTGTTGTCAAAGAATTCCTAGTACTTGTACGAAGATTTAGCGATTAAAAAATCAAATAAAAGCTAGGATCCGCCTTCTGTCATACAAAAAAGAAGCTTTCCCCACGTTGTCCTTGTTTTAAAGACGATAGTCTTTCTTGGGAACCTTCAACGCAAAAATTTTGGTCTGTCAGTCAGTCTGTCTGTCTGTACATATGACTGTTTGTCTGCCCTTAACGGTATATTTAAAAGGCACCAGAAGATACGCCAAACGGCTGATCCCATCCGCAACGCCCCCAAAATTTCTCAAGGTTCAGCATTCATACTTATGTGATTGTTAATTAAAAAGCAATTATTCAGCATATATAAGGCACCATAACAACAAGTCAATATTTTGCATGTGTCTTTTTACTAGAAAAGACATACATAAGTTTTTTTAAGGACCGTAGCGTTTATCACGCTGCACTGACCATGCAACGCTTGCACGAAAAAGTATTTCCAACGCTTTTCTAAGACCACATGGTAGGGACACCTACTCGTCGCCTTGCGTTCTACACCTTGTCACCTCAGAGACGGGCGCGCAGGCTGCGCGCTCCGTTTTCCAGGATAACTACTAGATAGCGCTCATGTCTCACGTGAGACGTGACTTGATGCGCTCGTTCGCCTCCGCTGCACGCTCGAGGCACTCTAACGCAGCACCTCCTGAATACCATTCACCGATTTTCTTGCGCAGAACATGAAATAAACGTTTTGTTCACTCTCTTCAGACGCAAGACTATTGTCTTTCGACGACATTTGCATTGTAAAAAGAAGATACGAGGTCAATTTTTTTCTTGACTCTCTGTTTGTATGCAAGCTCCTCTGATACCATATTTTAAGGTGGTGAGCTGTCTACCCGCTCATCTCAAATTGAAGCTCATCAATATTAACAACGTGAAGCTGCTGATTTCAGGTAAATTGTTAAAATTGATTTTTTGTGAGGCGGATTTTTATATGTCCTAAACTCAGTTGGAAACGCGGGTCGAAAAGGGTTAGTAAATGAAGCTTCATAAATTAAGAGAACTTTATACCACAACAAAATAATTCAAAGTGTAGCGAACAAACTTTCTTTCAGCCGGCATTTCTCCGAGCTGTCTCGTCAATATACCTTGAACTTTTGCAGAATTTTATTGGAGCTATAGGGAACTATGCGAACGACGACGAAGCAGCAAGAAACGGCAAGCCGCAGTGTTGGTGCACACGCGTGACCAGAGCTTGCGCTTGTTTTGTATTTTCGGCCTGTTGACGTTCCTCGCTCTTCTGGCGTTCCTCGGCCTTCCAGTAGGTCTGTACGTAAATAAACTACGTGACATCTGGTGGAGGTGTGTGGGCTTTCGTACAAACCCAGAACTTCACTCCCGTAAGCTTGCCCCTCTACGTGGCACAAACATGGCCACCGAGACGCCTCTCCAGGTGGGACTTTCGACCGTCCATGTCACTTGCGGTGCCGTGTATCCTCTACGAGATCCTCCAATCTTCACGGGCTCCACTGAGTCGGACGTCGAAGATTGGTTGGCGAGGTACGACAAAGTCGGCGCAAGTAACAAATGGGACGACCTAAGCGAGCTGGGCTACATCACGTTCTACCTTGTGGACACCGCGCAACTGTGGTTTATTAACCACGCAGCTGACATTCCTACATCGTCTGCATTCAAAATTGCTATTACGGACATCTTTGGACGACCTGCGGCACGCAAGCTTCAAGCCGAGCACCGTTTACGTCACCATGCACAGCAACCAGGCGAGACCTACACGGGCTACATTGAAAATGTGTTGCATCTATACAACCGCGTCCACTCTACCATGCCTGTGGAAGAAAAAACCACGCACATTTTGAACGGCATTGACGACGGCGCCTGTCATATGTTGCTCGTGAGAAATCCCCCCCCCCCCCAATTGCTGTGCTCGTTTCCCTCCGTCAGAGCTTCAATGAGTTGCGTAAGCAGCGCGCGATTCCTCGTCAAGCCCTCACGACGCCAGACACGCTCGCAATTTTGCACCTAGCTGCCCATGCTACCGATAAGCAGCCGCTGCTTTCGACATCAAGGACTTCGTCCGCTACGAGGTAGCGAGCCAGCTGTCATTACTGCCACTGACACATGAGCCCGCGCAAGCTTTGGCACCGGACCTCCAACACGCCATTCGGACCCAAGTCGCTGAGGCTCTTCCACCGATGCATCAGCAACTACCTGTCACTACGCCTCTCACCTACGACGTACGCCGCCGTCGCTGCTCGGCCTACAAAACAGCGTACGCCGTATTCTCAACCTGCCACGCCGCCCTATGTCGTGCCTACAACCCCAATTGCTGCGCCGTATCCCTACGCGACATCTTCAGCTCAATTTTACCGTCGTTCAGACGCTTGGAGGACGCTGGATAATAGGCCCATCTGTTTGGCCTGCGGTATTGCTGGACACGTCGCCTGCCACTGCCGCCGAGATCCCCCTCCAGTTGACACCGTGGGAAGGCCAATGGCATTGTCGTCTAGGACGACATCAAGGTACACCACTGACGGTCATCGACCGTACGCAAACCATCAGTCACCATCGCCCTGACGACGCTCTCTGTCGCCTATGCGTCGCCGACCTGCTACGGAAGAAGGAAACTGATCGCTGCAGCTCCGAAGGCAACAGCTGCATACAATTGGAACTGCTTAAGGCCTCCATCTTTGTCGCCGCAAAACGTTCTCGACGTCAATGTTGAGGGGACCACCACACAAGCGCTTATCGACACAGGAACCGCCGCTTCCATAACCTGTGAGACCTTATGCCGCAAGTTGAAAAAGGTAACGACGCCTCTTTCGGGCCTGATGCTCCGCACGGCCAACTCGCAGTGCATTGAACCTACAGCTGTGTGTACTGCAAGTGTCATTATCCAAGGTCAACTTTATGTTATTGAATTTTTTGTGCTGGCATCATGCTCCCAGGAAGTCATTCTTGGATGGGACTTACGTTTGCATCATCAGGCCATCATAGATTGCTCACGTGCAGAAGTTGCCCTTACACTGCTGCCAACCTCTTGTTTGCTAGATTCTCTTTCTGAAGCCTACAAACGTGTCGTTGTTTCAAATACGGAAATAGCACTGAGAACATCCACCCTTGTAGCCCTGACCTGTACGGCCGCTCCTGCCGGAACTGTTTTGTTCACTCCGTCTGACGTATTTACCCGCTGCCGTAGCCTACATCTGCCCTTTGCCATACTCACCATGGAATCCGGTGCTACCGCCATGCTCGTTGCGAACTAGCTATCGTCGCGAGTTACCTTACTTGGCGGACAATGTTTGGGTAACATACAAGACGTTCACCTCTTGCACCCTCTGGAGTTTGCCGAACACCCATCTCACCTCCAGCTCAATGCTATGACGCCACCTGTGGCCACACTGCCCACGCCAGACTCATTCCAGCCATATGTTGCCGCTGAGCTATCGCCGACACAAAGACGCGAACTCTTGTCCCTTCTTCGAGAGTTCCGTTCTGCCTTCGATTGCGCTCAACCACCTTTGGGTCGCACAGCGAACATCACGCTCCACATTGAACCGGTACTCATGCTCCCTTATGCCAACGGCCATATCGAGTTTTAGTGGAAGAGCGCCGTATTATTAACGAACAAGTCGACGATATGCTCAAGCGTGTCATCCAGCCATCGCAGAGCCCTTGGTCTTTCCTGTTGTACTTGTTCGCAAGAAGGATGGGTCTAATCAATTCTGTGTCGACTACCGCCGGCTCAATAAGATAACTCGGAAGGATGTGTACCCGTTGCCACGCATCGACGATGCTCTCGATTGCTTGCAAGGAGCAGAATATTTCTCCTCTTTGTATTTACGCTCAGGATATTGGCAAGTTCCAATGGCTGATCCTCACCGATCGAATACTGCATTTGTAACACCTGATGGGCTGTATGAGTTTAACGTCATGCCATTTGGTCTCTGCAACACCCCAGCTACCTTCAAATTGATGATGGACACCATCCTTCACGGCTACAAGTGGAACAGGTGCCTCTGCTACCTAGACGACATCGTCGTTTTTTCTCGCGACTTTTTGACTCACCTTGTTCGTCTTAGTACTATTCCCACGTGTCTCACCTCTGCTGGCCTTCAACTTAACATCAAGAAGTGCCATTTTGCCGCACGTCAGCTCACTATACTGGGTCACGTCGTCTGCAAAGAGGGTGTTCTCCCGGATAAGGCTAAACTCCACGCCGTAACCGACTATACGAAGGCGTCAAAACGAATTCCATCAAGACGCTTCGAAGTTTTATCGGCCTGTGCTCATACTTTCGTTAATTTGAGCGCAACTTCTCTTCCATCATCGCGCCCCATACCAACCTGTTGACAACTTCCAAAGGCTTGGTCAAAAGAGTGCGTCGAAACCTTCACCGCGCTTTGGCAGTTATTATCATCACCTCCAATACTACGTCATTTTGACCCCGATGCGCCTGCGGAGGTCCACACCGACGCCAGTAGTGTCGGTGTTGGTGCTTTATTGGCTCAACGAAAACCAGGATACCAGGAATACGTGGTCGCTTACGCGAGTCGAACCCTCAAGAAAGCTGAATGTAATTATTCCTTCACGGGGAAAGAGTGCCTCGCAATCGTCTGGGCTTTGATGAAGTTCCGCCCATACCTTTATGGCCGCCCTTTCAAAGTCGTCACGGACCACCACTCTCTATGAGGGCTATCATCGCTCAAAGACCCGTCGGGGCGCCTTGGTCGTTGGGCGCTTCGCCTACAAGAATATAACATTCGTGTTGTATACCGATCCGGCCGCAAACAGTCCGACGCTGATGCGCTATCCCGCTCACCGCTACCGGCTGACCCAACCTCCTCGTCACCTCCTTCAGCTGTCATAACACCAATCGAATCCATAGACATGGCATCGGAACAACGCAGAGATGTGTGGATTTCCCAACTTCTCGCCTTTCTGACTGATCCGTTAACTAATTTGGCCTCAAGAACTATCCGCCGTCAAGCCACAAATTTCGCTATTCGAGACGACCTCCTCTATCGGCGGAATTACACGTCTGAAGGTCGGAGGTGGCTGTTAGTGATACCCAACCACATGCGCTCAGAAATCTGTACTGCTTTCCACAACGACCCGCAAAGCGCTCACGCCGGCGCTCTCAAAACGTACAACCGTCTACGTCAGCGGTACTACTGTCGCGGCATGTACACATTTGTTCGCAAGTACATACCTGCTTGTACTGCATGCAAGCGACGTAAAGCCCCACCTCAACGCTCTGCCAGTACTCTTTAGCCTCTGCCTTGTCCAGCACGTCCATTTGACCGCGTCGGTATTGACTTATACAGACCACTTCCCACGTCGTCTTCTGGGAATAGGTAAATAATTGTCGGCGTGGACCACCTCACGCGTTACGCGGAGACGGCAGCTCTACCCACAGCAACCGCGAGGGAAGTTGCGTTTTTTATCTTGCGCAACTTTGTACTTCGCCATGGTGCTCTCCGCGAATTTTGAATTTTTGAGCGACCGGGGCGTGTTTTCTTGTCTGACGCCATTCAAGCCTTGCTCGCTCAGTGCAACATGGTTCATCGCATGACGACAGCATATCACCCGCTGACGAATGGCCTCACAGAACGATTTAATCGCACTCTCGGTGATATGTTGATGTACACAGCTTCAGATCAGACCAATTGGGACACTGTCCGTCCATTCGTCACGTATGCGTATAACACCGCTACGCACGCAACAACAGGGTTTTCCCCTTTCTTTCTGTTGTACGGACGCGAACCATCGTGCACGCTGGACACTATCCTCCCATACACGCCCGACTCCTCTGAGTACACTGCAATTTCTGATGTTGCCGGGTACGCAGAAGATTGCAGACGATTGGCCCGTTCACTGACAACCGAGAATTAAGGCCACCAGAAGTTACAGCATGACACCGACCGACATCTCTCTACTTTCATGACTGGTGCTCTCGTTTGGCTCTGGTTTCCACCGAGCACTCCTGGCCTTTCGTCGAAATTGCTTGCACGATATCATGAGCCCTACCACATTCTCGCCCGTACGTCACCAGTCAATTATGAGATTGAGCCTTTGACACAGTGTCATGACTTGTGCATGACAAATAGTGCATGTGAGTCGCCTGAAGACGTTTTATGACCCCGCTATAGTGACTACACCTTAAGTCGCCAGAATGGCTACGCTATACACTGGGGGCCAATGTAGGGAACTATGCGAACAACGACGAAGCAGCAAGAAACGGCAAGCAACAGCGTTGGTGCACATGCGCGACCCGAGCTTGCGCTTGTTTTGTATTTTCGTCCTGATGACGTTCCTCGCTCTTCTGGCGTTTCTCGGCCTTCTAGTAGGTCTGTACGTAAATAAACTACCTGACAGAGCTAACAAATGGTTTTCATGGGCGAACAAAAGTGCACTCCGGCCTCCTTTTACTTTATTTTCAAGAAAACAGTTGACCTACATAGTGTTAAAAGCAGCTAACTAGCCTAATTGTTTCGATGAATTTCATCATAGATGGTTCAGTTTTCATTTTATCCGCAATGATAGCTTTGTAGTATATTGTACTCGTTAAAAGTTGTGGCCATTGATTCGAACAACTGAATTTTCGCGGCTCTTTTAACATCATAACAACCTTCCGAGTGTGCCTACACATTTGATGTACAGGTTCTTGTGATTTGAAACATCTGTCAAGTAATTGATGCCTTGAAATATTGAATCACCGCCCCCCCCCCAAAACAAACCCCGCATGATGTAAATCGTAAGCAGGCTGTTTCCTATCAGCCATTCACGAATTTATAAGAAAGCGCAGTTCTCAGCGTCTATAAATATGGCATCAAAATACGAAGGACGCCCAAGCAAATAAAGGGCGCAATGTTTTCTCATCAGTCATATGGGGCAAGTCGCGTGATATGACGACTTTGCGCCCGTATTGGTAATTTTCCGTTTTTGCTTCAAAGAATGAATGACACTTAAAATTATTTTCCAGCCTTTGAAAAGTTTTTGACAAGGCTTCGCCAGGTGTTTTATTCACCTGGCGAACATTCACTGTCACTCTTACGTGACAATAGTATATGTGAACGACTATCTGCATTTATGTGTGACAGCCTTAAAGCATTTACGCAGGTCAATAAGAATAACTGCGGTTTTATGCCCCCAAAGCTTGAAAGGCTTATGAATGGTGCCGTACTGGAGGGCTTTGGAAATTTCACCATTTGGTGGTCCTTCACGTGCACTTTCTTTGCACAGTGTATACGGGCCTCAAGCCCATCGCTTCCATCGAAACGTGACTGCAACAGCAAAACTTTAGCGACTATCTATCTATCTATTTATCTATCTATCTATCTATCTATCTATCTATCTATCTATCTATCTATCTATCTATCTATCTGTCTGTCTGTCTCAATCTATCTATCTATCTATCTATCTATCTCTCTGTCTGTCTGTCTGTCTGTCTGTCTGTCTGTCTGTCTGTGTGTCTCAATCTATCTATTTGTCTGTTTGTCTGTCTGTCTGTCCATGACTTTGGCTCTCCTGGCCGTTTTGATAATTATATCTATACCAAAGTTGGTATGGCACAACCTGAGTGTATGTTGAGAATAAGTCACTAGTCATAACATGAAAATCATCACATGTATGTCATGGATGTAATGATTTACTCTTCATGGCCTTGTTGCTTTTGCAGTGGTTTAGTTCAGATGACATATTGCAAAACTGATATGGTTTGATATGACTGCATGCTGAACACAAGCGACAGACCGTGCCAGGGAAATCATGACATGCATTTCATGTAAGCCATGAGTATACACGCCACGCACACGGTGCGCTCGTGGTCATTTCACTAGCTTTACAAATACCAAATTCGGTATATGTAAATGAATAATGAATGGATATTGAAGGTTTGTGACTTGTGCAAACATGATTATTATGAGATGCGTGTCGTGTAAGAACAAGACTTTATATGCCACGCTCATGATGCACTCGCGGCCGTTCCAATAGCGTTACATATATCGAATTTCGTATTACGTGATGCGAATGGAAGAAGGTAAATGACCCGTCTAAACATAATATACATGACATTGAACTCATGTACAGCTTAATTTACGTCCGCCTCGTAACGTTGTGCTGATTTTAATGTGACAATTTAACCTTCATCCGTGCTTCGCATATCATCAATTTCCACTGTACTCGGTATCTGCCAATTTTTTTCTTGTTTGTACGTTTTGACAGTGCTGTTAGCAAATTGACGTGGCAAAGGAAGTCTTAAACAGAAGAAAGAACATTGCGTGAACATCTATAGGATATACGGGAATAATGATCGAACTGCCATGTATCAGAGAGAAGGCACTGATGTGGCGCACTTCTTTGCAGAAAGCAGGACTTGATGGCTAGCGAAGCATTAAAGTGGGTGACTCACCAACGCGCAAAGAGACTGTGGAGATAATGGTATGAAACGTACCTCTGGAACGACTGAACATTGTGACATGGCGCTAGGTGGCTGCGGAGAAACTGTATTTGATGGCTGCAATGAAACAGCCTTGGGTGGCTGTTGCAAAATAGCGCTGACTAGCTGCGATAAGGGCCCGGATGGCTGCAGCAAACTAGCTTTAGGTGGCTGTGGCAAAATGATGCTTGGCGGCTGCAGCGCAGTAGTGTTCACAGGCTGCGGCAAACCGGAGCCTAGCGGCTGCCCCGCAAAACCAAACTGCTGCTGGGCACATCTGGCACTTGAGGCTGGACACGCACCTTGCTGCAATCGAAAGAGACACTTATATAGGCTGTATATCTCTTCGCAAAGTTTTCGCTTGGTGAAAGGGCACTACAACCACTACAGCACGACAACGTCCAATACGTAACCAAAAGAAAATTGACCATCTACCCGAAAGGAACCCTGATGGGGTGCAAAGCAGCAGTGGTGCGCACAGCGTTGACCTGGTTAAATCGGGCATCGACGCGGGGGCTGTATTAGGAATGAGGTGTCGCGACATCCCACTACGTCCATGACTGTGGCGCCTTGCGTAGCATGGTCCTGACTGGGGCCATCCGAGTGTCAGGACATGAAGCAGATGAAGCACACCCGAGCATGGGTGCGCTCGCGTTCTATACCCTCCGTCTTCTTAAGATTCCCTTTGAGGGAAGACGTCCTGGTCCCTCCAATAGGATCGTCCTCCTCTACTCCACCCCCGAAGAGGAATTCGAACCTACTTCTAGGAAAGGGCAAAGGCACGCCCACCTTGTTGCTCAGGCAGGAGCAATACGGCACCCCTGGCTCAGTTCAGTGTCCTGGAATTCCTCCGGTAGAGTAGACTCCTACTGGCAAGATTCCAGGTTGACTCTTTCCGCGCTGTTAGCTCCTCGCAGGCCCCGAAGACAGAAATGAACCAAGGCACGGTCGTTGATCCAGGAATGTGGAAAACGTTCTTGGTGCTCAAGTCCAGCTGCGCTACCCATTGTCTGATGTTACCCTAGTACCCGAGCAACGCAGAGGAGGCGGCAGCTCAGGCCTTTCTCGTCCTTCGGGCAGTCTGTCAGTCAGGCGTGTCTAAAGGCTTCTTGGTCCGCGAGCCGATGGCCCAGCATAACTCGCCGCACCACCTCTGTAGTTGAAGCTGCTCTGGAATGTCTCACCACACGGGACGACGATTTCCGGTAGAGACCGGTAAGGCCGCGCCACAACAACTGGAAGAACGGTTACAATTGAAACTCGGTGCAGCGTTTACTCGAGTAAACGTTTGTTTAAAACGCAAGGACATGGGAGGTGGATTGGGTTTTGTTAAATGGACACTGAAGAAGTTTTCATTTTGCTAATTTATTGCGAATTCGGTATCTGTGACCTCTCACAACGGAACTACGTAGATTTTTTTCGCAAGGTTCGATTGAACAACGGCGTTATAAGCGACGAAATTTTGAACGAGGAACACTGCCCCGGAACACGCGCGCGCAGGGGCGTAGCACGGGAGAGGTGTACACGTGGAGAGGTGACGTCATCATCGGGGTCTAGCCGCCGCCCGGCAGGCGACTTTGCGCCGGGCCATCAGTCAGCTGAGCATGTTTACTTCGCGGTTGTGCCTTGTTTCTGGTGCGATCTGCTACCTGGCAAAGCATCTGTTCTGCCAATTCGTAGGGATTCCTCGCCATAGCACCGTTCTCTTCTTCTGATTAGAGATTTTCGCCATTCGACATTTCGTGTGGCAGCTTGGGCTAGATGGTATGGCATGACGATAGTTATAGCGCGAGAACAAAACGACGACACAGAGACACGTGTCCTTCTTGTCTCTGTGTCGTCGTTTTGTTCTCGCACTATAACTATCGTCACGACATTCCGTAGTTGTGTTTGTGCAAGGTTCAAGGGAACACTTGATGATGCCGTGTTACTGCGCGGCATAGGGGACGCTGCAGTTAAAGAAAATACTTCCAACCTACGAAATGAAATGCGCTGTGGCGGTCGTGAATCTGCCAAATTTCGAGGCAGCAGCAGCACTCCTTTTTCCCCATTTGCACGCAATGCGTGCATGAGCACCCATGGGGAAAACACGTGTGTAAAGATATCAGTACACATAATCGACATCAGCAATTTTACACGACAGTCGCATGCTTCTAGCGCAGCTAATATACCGTTTGTATTTTAACACATTATCACTGTAGTACTGGGCAGAATTTAGAAAAAGCGATGGTATTATAAACAACAGAACTGCAATATATGAGTCAAACTACTTTTGCGCCATTTTCATCGCAGTTAAGAGCACTTATCACAGCTGTGGGAAGAGCTGCACTCGCCTGGCTCTTTTTTTTTCTCGCGGTAGCATACTGACTCATCGTGCGCCCCTTGCCCGCTGTGAGTACGATACTGACTGCAGTAACAACAGTAACAACGTAACACTCATGGCTGTGAAATATCCACGAATCACTAATGTTTCTGCATGCTGCCCGTGCATAGCGCAGACCGTGGCAATACGCGGCTAAAAGCGAGTGCCGATGCTGCTGTTTTTATCGAATTCGATATCCACTGATAAGCGTATCATTTGTAACAGTTTACTACAATAAAATTTAACACTGGCAGGCGTCTTATACGTGCCAGTCTTGGCATCCAACGCGGATGAAGGTGGCTGGGTTGAGCTCGCTTTTCTGTGCCGCTTCAGCCATCGCCTTTAAAGTGGCGACCGGCTCGAACATGAACGGATGTTCAGCGAACTCGGTCAGATTTTCACAGTTCGCTCTATTTACAGCGACTACCCGATTTCAACAGATAGTGGTGGTGGTGGTAGTGGTTAAAAAAGGAAGAAGGCACCCAATTTCTGCAGCCTGGTAGGAAGCATGGTGCAGCGCTTCACCAAGTAAACAGGGCATCGACTGCCACCGAGCGCAGTCAGCTGTCTTCACCTTACTGACAGTGACGTCATTGAGCCTCGATGGGTCATAGCGGAGGCGAGACTCGCGATAGTGGCCGTGGTGCCTCGTTGTTTTCGGCGAAATAAAGTTATTTGCATTGTTTTATGCAAGTTTTCTACTGGATTTTGGAGTTCGCCGCACGAAATTACATGTGATGATACCATAATCTCGTTTTTTTTTAAAGTTTCTCACTGTCCCTTTAAGGCTCCTCGATGAGCGCGCCCCCTTGGAGGGTAGAGTGACACGTTCAAGGGGTGAGGGCCACCTTTCGATCGGTGACCGCCACTCGGCTTTCCACTTCTTGTCGCGGCTGGTCGAGTGAGACACGTGCACGGCGTTTTCTCGGGCAACATGCCCTGATGTTGCGTGTCGAAGTGCACAGACCACTCACGGTGTTCGGGATGTTCAGATTTACGAAAGAACAGAAAAGGCGTCTCTTGTGGCTCGTGAACATTAAGCGCGACAAGTGGGAACTCGCGGACCGTTCGTGTTTGTACAGTGTAAGTTATGCCAACTTCGGCATTTTGAGAGATATAGTTTAAAGTGCGGTCCCACGGGCACTTTTGATCGTGATCTGATGCGATAGACTCCGTTACGCTAGCTGCAGGAGGACGCCAATCACTCTAGAGAAATCAGAGCCCGATCGGGCTTAATCGCGATCACCAGTGCATCGGGTGCAATACAGGTTCCTTTACATGCTTTTTACAAGCGTATTTTACTCGTTCATTTCAGATGGCACAAAATGCGTTGTTTTAACCACTTGTTGTACACAAGCAGCAATTTCGCGAAGATGTGCGCCTATGTTATACGCTTGCTGCTACCGGTGCCTTCAAGTATTTGTTTTTGTAACACCATATTGAAAGCACGCATCGCGTCAATTAATTGTCAAAGAAGATTTTCTCACTTTTCCTCTGTTTTAGAAGGAAACCGCCACTCTTTCACTTATTTCTTAATAAATCACTACCTTCGCCTGAAGCTACCCGCCGATAGGGTTGGCGAGGCCAAGAGCGCTTTGACTTGCGAATCACCGGCTACCTTGAAAATGTTGATTTTAAATGCGAATGCATTTAAAGTCGGGAGAAGTCTGCCGCTCTCTCACGGGGTAATTGCACACATTCGGGAAGAAGAGTGATTAGCCTGTCCGCTTGCGCGGTAGAATCTCTACGAACATATACTGAATTTCCACAGCACTTAATTCGTGCTGTACAGCTGTGACGATTCTGTGAACAAGCGTGGATGTGCAGGGGAAAGCGTGCGTACCAAGGTTATGGTAGGCAACGTAACCGGAGAGGGGGGATAGAGTAGACGTCTCTTAAAAGGCGAGAGCATTGGGGGCCAATTCTGTTGCCTGCAAGTCAGCTTGTAGTTTATGTACGAGCTGCAGCAAGTGAATATGTTTCTTATGGTGCCCAGTGCAGTTCCACTGCCATATGGTCAGTGTGAAGACACGCCATGATTGAGCCGTTAAAAGTTTGGAGCCCGCCTGCGCGCGTGGCAGATCGGCCGAATGTAGGCGGATGCTTGCGGCCCTCTGTCCATGGATTTCGGCTGTTGTGGTCTTTGTGTAGTTTTGGGAGCATTCAGTGTACTATTAGTGGCCTCCGTACACTCGGCAGAGTGTTCAGGGAGGTTTTCGCGTCTGCAATGGCATGTTGCAGAGTGTTCAAACGGACTTCGAATTTTGCGTCTGAGGTCATGAGAGCCGTAGATACTGCTTTAGAGACCGCCGAAGTGACATCGGTTTCGGTATGAAGCGACACGGTGGAGGTGTTTGCTTTGCGCTTACCCGCTAGCTGCGATTGTGGCTGGGATGGGGAAGAGGCAGCCTCTATCGGTTGCGTCGTGCTCGCAGCTGATTGCGCAATGGCTTCGCGTACTTTGCTTTCAATTAATGGATACATTGTTTAAGATTTCTTAACAGGGACATTAGTTTAGAGAGCTGAGATATCTGCGAAGGAAGTTGTACCTTAAGTGAGGAGTTCTTCCTGACCAACTCTCTCACCTGTGGATCTTTCGTCGACGTCGGTGACGCTATGAGTGACTATGGGGGTCTTTCGGCCCAGGCAAGCTTTTTGGGACCAGGCACAGACGAAGACCGTGACGATCCTTCGGATGAACCAGGGGAGGAGGAGAGAGGTGACGACAAGTTTAGGGGGCTAGTAGAATGCGATCAATACTTAGACTGCGACTTGGACCAGGACCTCGACCGGGTCCGGCCACCGGTGCGGGATCCAGAGTGGAGTGTCTGTTCCTGCTACTGCGGCTGGCTGAGAGACGGGTATGGATACTCTTGGGACGGTGAGTGATTGTTGCGAAAGGTCGATGGCTGCTGCGGGGGTCGTCAGATGCTTGAGCCGATGCGTTGCCGGACGGGGTATGTCGGATGCTTGCGCCGATGCATTGCCGGTCGAGGTATAATTCTTAACGAAACGGTATTTGCAGTTCAAGCTGTTCGTTGCGTGACCCCCCTTACAAACGAAGTGGGCACGGCATGTCGGTTGGGTACCCTATGGGGTCGGTGGGTGGTTCTCGTCACAACGCGCACAGTGGTTTCGTTCAAGTTGAATGAGGGCAAACGTTTATTTGGTGACCCACCTTGCGGTAATTAAAGCATGCTTCAACTCTTGAGTAGAAGGGGTGGAGGCAAATGTAGACAATCCATCTGGGCAAACAGTCTCCTAGCATGGCGACGAGTATCTGGTTGGTCTCTCCCATATGGTGGGTACCCACAAGAGATCTGGCTGGGTAGCTCGATTGCAAGTCCTTCGAGATTTTCGCGTCAGTAAAGTTGTCATAGGCGTTGAACATGATGCTACGAAATGCATGATTGGGCGGTGGGGCGTAAACATGAAGCTCGGTGGTCCGGGCTCCAATCTGCAGTGGCGTAATGCGAAGGTAAGCTTGTGCTAGGAACGATTCTTGCGCACCTATGGTGAAGGTGTTGTTTGTGGGGTGAACCCACACTTTGTCGCGGGACGCTGTTGGCTGGTCCAGTAACAACGCAGCCTTCAGCAGGGCTTCGTGAAGTTGCCATGGCGGCAGCTTCGTAAGGTCAACGGACGCCTTTGGCCGTCCCACGATGTTTGTGGCGTTGGGCGGCATCCGAAGTAGTGGACCGCGTCTTCACGCGGGCGGTGGGTGTGGTTTCAGGCCGTTATGTGGTGGCGTCGGTTGCAGGGCATCGTTCAGTTGCGGCGTCGCCTGGCGGAGATCGAGGCGTCGCTTCTCCTGGGTGTGAAAACCGGGTGATGGCTACCAAAAGCCGTCCAACCGTTCTTCTGCCAAAATCTTAATTCCTTCAACCATATACTCTATGTCGGGGATGACCGGGTGCCACAAGAACGCGGGGTTAAATGCTAAAGCACTGTCTTCTATGAATTATTTGACAATGTTTTATAGCATTTAGTGTTCGCCTCTTCCTTGGTATATTATCCGCTAGATGGACTTAGTTGTCCGGTATTTGTGGCTGTTTGTACTTTTTTGTTTTAGTGGCGAAGGGTGCATTATATTGAATTTTTGAAACATGATATTGCGGAATAAACCCGCCTGTCACAGCCTCACCAATGCGCCTGCGAGCCGCCTGATAGGCTCATTTTCCTCGCCACAACCTGCCAAACAAAGTGAAGCAGAATACTTTAAGGTATTGCTTAGTGTGTAAGACACACTGCAAGAAGTTCGAGAGCTGATACACAACACAGAACACAACACAGATACAAAACACAGAATGATAGGTCATGAGACTAGGGTGCATGCGTTGAACATTTGTAGCCTATAGGCACCTTTAGGTCGCGTTTTCAAGCCTGACTGCAAGCTGCAGCGCCAGAATTCATAGCCTAGAGGATAAAAAAGCAACCTTTAGGCGGCGTTGGTGAAAATGGAAAGTGACGCGCACGTCTCACGCCCTGCATCTGTCGGTGGATTGTGGCCGGAATACCTGGGGGACGCACCGATGCGTCTATTTTGCGTGCCCCTAACTTTGATTGAATGATTGACTGATTGATATGTGAGGTTTAACGTCCCAAAACCACCATAAGATTATGAGAGACGCCGTAGTGAAGGGCTCCAGAAATTTCGACCACCTGGTGTTTTTTAACAGGCAACCAAATCTGATCACACGGGCCTACAACATTTCCGCCTCCATCGGGAATGCAGCCTCCACAGCCGGGATTCGAGCCGGTGACCTGCGGGTCAGCAGTTGAGTACCTTAACCACTAGACCACCGCGGCGGGGCCTCCCTGATTTTAGGATGGGGCAGTGTGAGCAATGCAGCTCTTTCTGGGCAGTGTGTGATAAATACTGACTAGTTCAAGAAAATGTTAATTGAATGTGTTATCGCAGCTGGCGGAGAAGGTAGTTTTCTGCTGCCAGAAACTCCAACGGCTAAGGTCGCTTTATAAATAAAGATGAGAGAGTAGAAGTCTAAAACCTTCTCACCGCCGAAGCGACAACTTTGTATTTCTGTCATGTTGTTTGAGTATTACACGTTTTGACACAAAAAACTCTGTATGAAGCAGTGGCGTAGCCGAACGGCGGCGGGGGGGGCGATTCAATCTTCTGCCAACATTTTTTGTCTAGCACCTCCCCCCTACCTACAACTTAGCCAACTTGTTTTTTTGTCGCTTCGCGCTGACATGATTAAAGAAAAGTAAGCACTCCTACCGCAGGGGTGCCTGCGCAAGTAGGCGCTTGGTGTGTAGCGACACTACGAACCCGAGCTAACGGGGGAGTTTCGACTCCCTCCCACGCCTAGCCGTGCGTGGCTTTGCCGTGTCCGAGGAAAAGGGGATCCTGGGGTTTGAGCCGACGCTGGGTGATTGGACCGTTAAGGCCCCCCGGCAGAGGCAACACACCCCTTTGGCCCCGGCTTCACGTAGACGGCACCCCTGAGCTGACCGCACCCAGGGGAATCGGCAGTCGCCTTTTCCTATCTCTCTCTCCCTACATCTTCGTCTTTATCTCTTACTATTTATCTGTCCTGTCTTCTACTCTCTTCCGTTTACTTCCAAACTTCCTGGCGGCTAGGGTTAACCCTGTGCAAATAGCCTAGCTTGGTCTAGGCGCATCGGGTTATAGTGGCGTTTTATGGCTGGCGTCTGCAGGTTTCAGCATTTGTAAACTTGGAGCGTCCCCTCGTTGGGCTCCGTTGTGGGTGGCCGACAACGCTGCTGAACAACAATAAGGAAGACATGCATGAGCATTCCCACTACTGTCTGATCGTACCGGCTTAAAGCCGGTACGCACCGATGATCTCACCAGAGAAGGATTGGCCACCCTGGTGCAGTATCTGGCCAACCCCTCCCGTAGGTATTCGTCAATTAACTCACGGCCCTCAGTCCCCACCAGCTGCGGAGCAACTGACCACGGCGGCGGTCAGATCTGCAAAGCAGCAGAGGGTGCTAGGAATCTCTGGATACGGACAGGCCACCATTGGAACTTGAACTTAGCAACGTTTAACGTTAGAACGTTATCTAGTGAGGGAAGTCTAGCTGTATTATTCGAGGAGCTAGAAGGCAATAAATGGGATATAATAGGGCTGAGTGAGGTTAGGAGGACAGATGAGGCCTATACTGTGCTACAGAATGGGCACGTCATTTGCTATCGGGGCTTGGAAGACAGAAGAGAACTGGGAGTAGGGTTCCTAATTCACAGAAACATAGCTGGCAACATAGAGGATTAATAGCATTAATGAAAGGGTGGTAGGCATTGTAATTAAACTGAATAAAAGATACAAAATGAAGGTAGTACAGGCTTACGCGCCTACATCCAGCCATGATGACGCTTCAGTTGAAAGCTTCTATGAAGACGTGGAATCGGCAATGAGTAAGGTGAAAACACAGTATACTATAGTAATGGGCGACTATAATGCAAAGGTAGGGAAGAAGCAGGCTGGAGACCAGGCAGTAGGACATTATGGCATCGGCACCAGAAACGCCAGAGGAGAGCTACTAGTAGAATTAGCAGAACGCAATAATCTGCGTATTTTGAATACCTTCTACCGAAAACGAGAAAACCGCAAGTGGACATGGAGGAGCCCTAATGGCGTAAATAGGAACGAAATAGACTTTATAATGACTGCACACCCAGGAGTCGTGCAGGATGTGGAAGTGGTTGGCAAGGTAAGATGCAGTGACCATAGAATGGTACGGGCTCGAATCCGCCTATACTTAAAGAAGGAACGACAGAAACTGATACGTAAGAAGCCAATCAATGAGCTAGCACTGAGAGGGAAAGTACAGGAATTCAGAGTGTCACTGCAGAACAGGTACTCTGCTCTTAGCGAGGAAACCAACCTTAGCGTAGATACAATGAATGATAATCTGACGAGTATCATCACGGAGTGTGCAGTGGAAGTTGGAGGCAGGGTAGCTAGACAGGACACCGGCAAGCTTTCCAAGGAAACGAAGAACCTAATTAAGAAGCGTCAAATCATGAAAGTGTCAAGTACAGCAGACAAAAATAGAACTGGCAGAGCTTTCGAAGTTGATTAATAGACGTAAAGTATGCGATGTAAGAAGGTATAACATGGAAAGAATTGAGCACGCTCTGAAAAACGGAGGAAGCGTCAAAGCAGGGAAGAGGAAACTTGGAAAGGCAAAAGGCGGATGTAAGCACTAAGGGACAAAGAAGGCAAAATAACTACCAATATGGATAGGATAGTTAAAATAGCGGAGGAGTTTTACAGAGATCTGTAAAGTAGCCGAGACAACCACGACCTTAATACTATAAGAACTAGCAGTAACCCATACGACACCCCACCGGTAATGATGGAAGAAGTCAGAAAAGCTTTGGAGAACATGCACAGAGGCAAAGCTGCTGGTGAGGATCGGGTAACATCAGATCTGCTGAAAGATGGAGGGCAGATTGTGTTAGAAAAACTAGCCACTCTATTTACGAGGTGTCTCCTGACGGGAAAAGTGCCAGAGTCTTGGAAGAGCGCTATCATCATCTTAATACATAAGGAAGGAGATGACAAGGACTTGAAGAATTACAGGCCGATCAGCTTGCTCTCTGTAGTATACAAGCTATTTACAAAGGTAATTGCTAGCAGAGTTAAAAAAAACTTTAGCATTCAATCAACCGAAGGAACAAGCAGGATTTAGAACAGGCTACTCAACAATTGACCACATTCATACTATCAATCAGGTAATAGAGAAATGCTCAGAGTATAACCAACCACTATACATAGCCTTTATAGATTACGAGAAGGCGTTTGATTCAGTAGAAATATCAGCCGTCATGCAGACACTGCGGAATCAGGGCGTAGATGAAATATATATAAACATTCTGGAAGAAATCTACAGGGGATCAACTGCTACCATAGTGCTTCATAAAGAAAGCAACAGAATACCAATAAAGAAGGGTGTAAGGCAGAGGGACACAATCTCCCCAATGCTATTCACTGCGTGCTTACAGGACGTTTTCAGAAGCCTAGAATGGGAACAGTTAGGAATAAGAGGTAATGGAGAGTACCTCCGTAACCTGCGCTTCGCCGATGACATTGCATTGCTGAGTAACTCAGGGGACGAATTGCACTCATGATTACGGAGTTAGACAAGGAGAGCAGAAAGGTGGGTCTTAAAATTAATCTGCAGAAAACGAAAGTAATGTACAACAACCTCGGAAAGGAGCAGCGCTTTGCGATAGGTAATAGTGCACTTGAAGTTGTAAAAGACTATGTCTACTTAGGGCAGTACATGAGGACTAAGCTTTTGCTAAGTTGTCGTGGCTCAGTTGTCCACATGGAGGAGCTCACGGCTTCACCGTCCACGATCCATGTCAGGGCTGCAACTAACAACATTTAGAACGAAGGTATCCCCACTGTAGGAAGACACGGGCTCTTCAGCTCTCGTCTCCCTAAACTTCAGATGCTTCCCTTCAACAAATGCTTAACGCAGTGGCAACCTTTCTGGGACGTGTTCAAGAACGCTGTTCACGAAAACAAACATCGAACTGTTCCACTATTTGAGGAGCCTACTAACTGGACAGGCATCAAAGGCCATCGATGGCATTAAAGCCACAGAGGGGTGCTACGAAGACTCTATCACCCTTCTAAGAAATAGGTTTAGGAACAAAAAGACAATCAAACAATACTTGGAAGAACTGCCAAAGCTCAAGTCAACAAAGTCGTGCTGCGATGTGGCTTCGTTGTGCAACCTATTAGACAGCATCTATAACAACATCAGAGGACTTAATGCGCACAGATGCTCGAAGCTTTCTTATCCCGCCATGCTCGTCGAGGTACTTCAAAAGCGATCCTCGGTAATCTCTTGGTGGAGTACTTCAAGTAACAAGCCCACCAGACGAACATCGAGACACTTGAAACATTGGAAATGGAACTTCAGGAGCTTCTCGATTACGTCGGCATGGAGGTGGAGGCTCATGAGAGAAGTGAGTGGCCATAGGTGTCAAACCTATGGTCAGGGTCCGCTGATAATGCCATGCGCGCACGTTCTTCATTTTCACTCTTGTTTCATTTTCTGCAACTTGACTGTCAGTGAGTGGTGCTTCAAACTCTAAGTTGAGTGCTCGCAAGCCTTTATTGCATGCTTTTAGCCTGCCGTACATCACATTAAGATCCGCTGAAGTGAAATGGTTGGAGTCGATGAGCTTCGGTGCTTCATTGCGTAAATGCATGTGCAGAGCTCGCTGAGTCATTCACTTGCTTTTGATGTGCTCCATCTTTGCTGCAGGCAAAATCCTTTCATAGGGTTGCTCGGATTGTAGAGTCTTGAATTTGTCTGCACTATAAAATGCAGAACAAAGGTGTCTTTGCCGGTAGACTAGAGCAAAACTTAATTTTAATAATTCAGACAGATGAGAAATTCATCCATGCTAAGATAACGTTCGATTCGGCACACCATGCACTAGCTCTCCTATCGCGCCCACACTTCGTAGTGTTCTTTCTTGAATAAATAATCAACAAAGCCACTCAACTCATAAAAATCGTTCTCCATTGTTCCATTGTTGTTTGCTTTAGAGCTGTGTCTATACTGTTTTCCAGTAGAGCTCCTTCTAAGCCTGCTGACAAAGGCTTTGTAGCAGCATGGCCAAAGCTCCATATGTTTGCAACTTTGCCCAGCATGGTCTTGACTTGACCAGATGTTATTGGCAGTGTACAGTCTTTGCTGTCTGGCACATCTGTATCACTATCTTCTGCTTGCTTCTCTTTCTACTGCATTCCTACAATGCTTTCATCAGAAATGTCTTCCGCTACAGAAGGGTTGTTCCAGAATGTGTCATACTTGTGGAATGTGCCAACATCTTCCTCTGTCTCCCTGCTAGAGATCAAAACCCACTTTGCGAACGCACCCTATCACGATGCTCCTCTGGATATCTTTCCACCAGCTTGTCAACTTCACAATCGCTGTTCTCGCGTTGATTGCTGTTTTGCACTTTTAGAACATGTCGAACAGCAGCCGTTGAACAAGCTGAGCTGTGTACTTGATTTGGCTCTGTTAATCACCTCTTGATCAAGGGGCTGTAGCGCAGTTGTGCAGCCTGATGGGAAACATTACATAAATAATGAGTCGCTTAATGGCAGGCCATTCACAAAATATATTTGTAAGAGGAGTTGCAGCGCTAGCCAGTCCAGCTCCGAGCTCGAGCAGCAAGTGACCTTCATCCTCTTCATCGGACATCAGGCGTCGACAATATGCTTTCCGGCAGCCCACATGTTGCATGACCCCCTCGGCAAAGGCGCTGTCTCAACGCATCTAGACATCAGGGTCATTGGGCGAGTGGTACTGCTTCAGGCGTGCGACATGTACAATGTCACTGGCCTGAGGTGAGGGGTGGATGAAGATGACGTGAAAGCAGGAGGGATTTCATAAGTGACAGCAGTCACTGCACAAAGCACTTAGTATGTGTACCCCTGTGTACCCTGTGTACCGAGAGAGCAGTTTGTGAGACAAGCCAGCATGCCTTGTGGAAGACCACAGCAACACCAACGAACCGTGCTAGAAGTGCACCTCGCAGTGTCGTTGATCATACCGACGCCGTTGGTTTTTCTTGGAAGGTCTGAAAATGAGTACGAGTGGCTTCACATGCATGGGCGGTCCGGTTGATGGCGTCTAGGGCATATAAACGGTTAGCGATTGTTTCAAGAAGTACGGTTTCCAACGGCAGCTTGCATCGGAGGATGCAGAGCGCTGCACAAAGACCCGGTGACGTACGCGTCAGTCATCGATGATGACGTTGATGAGTTCTCCTCCACCGGCACAAATGCACCCATCGCCGAGTTGGTCTCGATAGATGGCAACGAACGTCCCGTCTTGCAAGCCCCAAAGTGTCGGTGATATTGTCGCAACTGTGGTGGCGGGCGACGCAGTCAGGAAGGAAGGGTACAAGGCAATGTAAGACGGCGGCGACAACTTCACCGAAGCCCTTGCTGGACTGAAAGCTTTACAAAGCTTCCTTTGCAAGAAAAACTATGAAAATATGAACAAGGGTGTGGGGAAGAAGCAATAATGACAGACAGCAGCAGGAAATTAGTATGTTTTTTGAGAAATAATTGTATTTGGCCATTATATCTCTATATGGACTTCTTAGCCTCAATTTTTGTTGGATTCAGATCGCACATTTTCTTGGATTATACGTTTATCTTCCACAATTTTTTTCGGAAATGTACTAATGAGGTTCTACTGTATAGCAGCGCCGTGTCTTTTTTGGGTGCCCGAGGATTGCGATCGCGACTAGTGTAAATGAGGTGCACGTCTTTCAGAAGTTACTGCGAGCTGAAAATGAAAAAAATCTCGAAGACTTGCATAAGCAACCCTGCATATGTCGACTTTGTCGGCATACAATGGAGGCTATTCTGAAGTAATAAAAAAGCCAGTAAAATAGCCTCTCAGGGCAGCCTGAAGAATTCATTCATTGAAGAAAAATTGCACTTCCTTTTCAATTTTTCTAATCATCAAAATTTGCTTGTGCTACAGTTTTATTTACCGTAGGGGCGCCTGCGCAAGTAGGCGTTTGGTGTGTAGCGACACCACGAACCCGAGCTAACGGGGGAGTTTCGACTCCCTCCCACGCCTAGCCGTGCGTGGCTTTGCCGTGTCCGAGGAAAAGGGGATCCTGGTGGTTGAGCCGACGCTGGGTGATTGGACCGTAAAGGCCCCCCGGCAGAGGCAACACACCCCTTTGGCCCCGGCTTCACGTAGACGGCACCCCTGAGCTGACCCACCCAGGGGAATCGGCAGTCGCCTTTTCCTATCTCTCTCTCCCTACATTTTCGTCTTTATCTCTTACTATTTATCTGTCCTGTCTTCTACTCTCTTCCGTTTACTTCCAAACTTCCTGGCGGCTAGGGTTAACCCTGTGCAAATAGCCTACCTTGGTCTAGGCGCATTGGGTTATAGTGGCGTTGTACGGCTGGCGTCTGCAGGTTTCAGCATCAGTAACCTTGTAGCGTCCCCTCGTTGGGCTCCGTGGTGGGTGGCCGCCAAGGCTGCTGAACAACAATAAGGAAGACATGCATGGAGCATTCCCACTACTGTCTGATCGTACCGGCTTAAAGCCGGTACGCACCGATGATCTCACCAGAGAAAGATTGGCCACCCTGGTGCAGTATCTGGCCACCCCCTCCCGTAGGCATTCGTCAATTAACTCACGGCCCTCAGTCCCCACCAGCTGCGGAGCAACTGACCACGGCGGCGGTCAGATCAGCAAAGCAGCAAAGGGTGCTAGCAATCTCTGGATACGGACAGGCCACCATTGGAACTTGAACTTAGCAACGTTTAACGTTAGAACGTTATCTAGTGAGGGAAGTCTAGCTGTATTATTCGAGGAGCTAGAAGGCATTAAATGGGATATAATAGGGCTGAGTGAGGTTAGGAGGACAGATGAGGCCTATACTGTGCTACAGAATGGGCACGTCATTTGCTATCGAGGCTTGGCAGACAGAAGAGAACTGGGAGTAGGGTTCCTAATTCACAGAAACATAGCTGGCAACATAGAGGATTACTATAGCATTAATGAAAGGGTGGTAGGCATTGTAATTAAACTGAATAAAAGATACATAATGGAGGTAGTACAGGCTTACTCGCCTACATCCAGCCATGATGACGCTTCAGTTGAAAGCTTCTATGAAGACGTGGAATCGGCAATGAGTAAGGTGAAAACACAGTATACTATAGTAATGGGCGACTTTAATGCAAACGTAGGAAAGAAGCAGGCTGGAGACCAGGCAGTAGGAGATTATGGCATCGGCACTAGAAACGCCAGAGGAGAGCTACTAGTAGAATTCACAGAACGCAATAATCTACGTATTTTAAATACCTTCTACCGAAAACGAGAAAACCGCAAGTGGACATGGAGGAGCCCTAATGGCGTAAATAGGAACGAAATAGACTTTATAATGACTGCACACCCAGGAGTCGTGCAGGATGTGGAAGTGGTTGGCAAGGTAAGATTCAGTGACCATAGAATGGTACGGGCTCGAATCCGCCTAGACTTAAAGAAGGAACGACAGAAACTGATACGCAAGAAGCCAATCAATGAGCTAGCACTGAGAGGGAAAGTACAGGAATTCAGAGTGTCACTGCAGAACAGGTACTCTGCTCTTAGCGAGTAAACCAACCTTAGCGTAGATACAATGAATGATAATCTGACGAGTATCATCACGGAGTGTGCAGTGGAAGTTGGAGGCAGGGTAGCTAGACAGGACACCGGCAAGCTTTCCCAGGAAACGAAGAACCTGATTAAAAAGCGTCAAATCATGAAAGTGCCAAGTACAGCAGACAAAAATAGAACTGGCAGAGCTTTCGAAGCTGATTAATAGACGTAAAGTATGCAGTGTAAGAAGGTATAACATGGAGAGAATAGAGCACGCTCTGAAAAACGGAGGAAGCGTCAAAGCAGTGAAGAGGAAACTTGGGATAGGCAAAAGGCGGATGTATGCACTAAGGGACAAAGAAGGCAAATTAACTACCAATATGGATAGGATAGTTAAAATAGCGGAGAAGTTTTACAGAGATCTGTACAGTAGCCGAGACAACCACGACCTTAATACTATAAGAACTAGCAGTAACCCAGACGACACCCCACCGGTAATGATAGAAGAAGTCAGAAAAGCTTTGGAGAGCATGCACAGAGGCAAAGCTGCTGGTGAGGATCAAGTAACATCAGATCTGCTGAAAGATGGAGGACAGATTGTGTTAGAAAAACTAGCCACTCTATTTACGAGGTGTCTCCTGACGGGAAAAGTACCAGAGTCCTGGAAGAACGCTAACATCATCTTAATACATAAGAAAGGAGATGACAGGGACTTGAAGAATTACAGGCCGATCAGCTTGCTCTCTGTAGTATACAAGCTATTTACAAAGGTAATTGCTAGCAGAGTAAAGAAAACATTAGAATTCAATCAACCAAAGGAACAAGCAGGATTTAGAACAGGCTACTCAACAATTGACCACATTCATACTATCAATCAGGTAATAGAGAAATGCTCAGAGTATGACCAACCACTATACATAGCCTTCATAGATTACGAGAAGGCGTTTGATTCAGTAGAAATATCAGCCGTCATGCAGACACTGCGGAATCAGGGCGTAGATGAAATATATATAAACATTCTGAAAGAAATCTACAGGGGATCAACTGCTACCATAGTGCTTCATAAAAAAAGCAACAGAATACCAATAAAGAAGGGTGTAAGGCAGGGGGACACAATCTCCCCAATGCTATTCACTGCGTGCTTACAGGACGTTTTCAGAAGCCTAAATTTGGAACAGTTAGGGATAAGAGTTAATGGAGAGTACCTCAGTAACCTGCGCTTCGCCGATGACATTGCATTGCTGAGTAACTCAGGGGACGAATTGCAACTCATGATTACGGAGTTAGACAAGGAGAGCAGAAAGGTGGGTCTTAAAATTAATCTGCAGAAAACGAAAGTAATGTACAACAACCTCGGAAAGGAGCAGCGCTTTGCGATAGGTAATAGTGCACTTGAAGTTGTAAAAGACTATGTGTACTTAGGGCAGGTAATAACCGCAGAGCCTAACCACGAGATTGAAGTAACTAGAAGAATAAGAATAGGGTGGAGCACATTCGGCAGGCACTCTAAAATTATGACAAGTAGATTGCCATTGTCCCTCAAGAGGAAGGTATATAACAGCTGTATCTTGCCGGTACTTAGCTACGGAGCAGAAACCTGGAGACTCACAAAGAGGGTTCAGCTTAAATTGAGGACGACGCAGCGAGCAATGGAAAGAAAAATGGTAGGTGTAACCTTAAGAGACAAGAAGAGAGCAGAGTGGATTAGGGGACAAACGGGAGTTAAGGATATCATAGCTGCAATAAAGAAGAGGAAATGGACATGGGCCGGGCATGTAGCACGTTGACAGGATAACCGCTGGTCATTAAGGGTCACCAACTGGATTCCCAGAGAAGGGAAGCGGGGTAGGGGGAGACAGAAGGTTAGGTGGGCAGATGAGATTAAGAAGTTTGCGGGTATAAATTGGCAACAGCAAGCACAGGACCGGGTTAACTGGCGGAACATGGGAGAGGCCTTTGTCCTGCAGTGGACGTAGACAGGCTGATGGTGGTGGTGGTGTTGTGTGACTTAGGGCAGGTAATAACCGCAGAGCCTAACCACGAGATTGAAGTACCTAGAAGAATAAGAATTGGGTGGAGCACATTCGGCAGGCACTCTCAAATTATGACTAGTAGATTGCCACTGTCCCTCAAGAGGAAGGTATATAACAGCTGTATCTTGCCGGTACTTAGCTACGGAGCAGAAACCTGGAGACTCACAAAGAGGGTTCAACTTAAATTGAGGACGACGCAGCGAGCAATGGAAAGAAAAATGGTAGGTGTAACCTTAGAGACAAGAAGAGAGCAGAGTGGATTAGGGGACAAACGGGAGTTAAGGATATCATAGCTGCAATAAAGAAGAGGAAATGGACATGGGCCGGGCTTGTAGCAGGTAGACAGGATAACCGCTGGTCGTTAAGGGTCACCAACTGGATTCCCAGAGAAGGGAAGAGGGGTAGGGGGAGACAGAAGGTTAGGTGGGCAGATGAGATTAAGAAGTTTGCGGGTATAAATTGGCAACAGCAAGCACAGGACCGGGTTAACTGGCGGAACATGGGAGAGGCCTTTGTCCTGCAGTGGACGTAGACAGGCAGATGATGATGATGATGAAGCACTCCTACAATCAATATTGCCACCCACACGTAGTGGGTCGACTGCAAGAGCGGCTCTACCATCTGGAGGAAAGAAAGAAGATTTGCGTGTCTCTTCTCGGCTCGAGAGCCAGCCACGACGGACGCATCGTCTTAGAGCTAGCTACCCGGTCGTTCAATATATTCCCCAGTACTTGTGACTCATCGTGACAAACTGGTGGAAGGTGCTGGGTAGTCTCACGGATGCTGCAGACCCCCCCAGGAAGCCGTAATACGAGTCCAGTGCCAGTCAATACTCCCGTGCATCGGACCAGCCGCCGAATCAGGGGTTTGCCTCCGGAAGTCAACGATACTGCTCCCACCACGTCAACAAACATGACCAGCACTTCGGTACAAACCTTGGCAACCGGCACGGGAAGCACGTCGCCGAACCGCTATACGTTGGAAAGCCCACGGGCACCGCCGACGTTCCATGGTACGGAGCGCGAAGACGTTGAGGACTGGTTGGCGGACTTCGAGCGCGTAGCCAACTTGAATCAGTGGGACGACGCGACGAAACTGGGTCGTGTCTACTTCTATCTCAAAGACGGGGCTCGCACGTGGTATCAATATCGGGAGGAGCAGCTGACGACGTGGCCAGAATTCTCTCGTAGACTTCTGCAGACATATGCCAGCGCTGACCGCCAAGAAAGAGCTGAACGAGCTATTCTTGCCCGCGTCCAGTCACCAAACGAAACTGCGACCGCGTACGTCGAAGACATGACGCGTCTCTTCCGACGGGCAGATTCAAGAATGACGGAGGACAAGAAGCTGCGTCACTTGATGCGTGGTGTCAAGGACCAGCTTTTCGCCGGCCTCGTGCGAAGCCCTCCGAAGACGGTCGCGGAGTTCTTGTCTGAAGCCGTGACAATGGAAAAAATGCTACAGCAGCGATCAAACCAATACGACAGGCAAGTCAATGGCATGTCCACTGCTGACATTTTCGCCGCCGCTGGGACCAGCAATGACTCCTTACGTGAACTCATCCGTAATATCGTACGTGAAGAGTTGCAAAAGGCTGGTGTAGCACCTCATCCTACGGTTAACTCCATTGCAACCGTCATCAAAGATGAGCTGCACCAGGCCCTCCGGGACACCTTGCCTCCTGATACAGCTGCGTCAGCTCCTGCTGAATACCACCGTAAGACAACCTACGCGGAAGCTTTGAAACGCCCTGCTTCATCGCCGCCTCTGTTCGTTCATCCTGCCCCTGCAGTTTCACTCGAGTCAGCGCAGCACATACCATACTACGAAGGCACGTACACGCCACCGCCCCTGCCCTTTGTCCGTGGTGCTTCTGTTGCCCACCGTTCGGTGCAACCGGTCCAGTACATCGACGATCGGCACTCGTATCCTCGGAAGTCTGATGTCTGGCGCACACCCGACCACCGGCCTCTATGCTTTCACTGCGGAGAAGCTGATCACTTGTACCGCCAGTGTCCTTATCGCCGTCTTGGGCTTCGCGGCTTCTCTGCGTACTCGCCGCCCCCCCGTTACGGTCAGAGACCACGCGACATTCAAAACTACCTCTCCCAGCAGCATGCACCACCGTCTGCCGGGCGCCAGTCGCGCTCGCCATCACCGAGGCGATTTTCATCAATGCCCCAGCGGTATTCTACCGCACGATCTCCCAGCCCCCGCCGGGAAAACTAGCCGAAGCGACCTCTGGGGGCGGGGTCGCTGAACGTCGAAGCGCTGAAGACCTCCTATTGACGCAGAACCGTACAGAAACTGGTCCGACATTACCTGCTGCTGCAAAGGATAGCCGGCTTTCACTCGACATAGCAGTGACAATTGATGGTTGTGTAGTTAATGCGTTAGTGGACACCGGCGCAGACTATTCCATACTGAGCGGGAAGTTGACAACGCAGCTGAAGAAAGTAATCACGCCGTGGCATAACTCACAGATTCGGACAGCTCGTGGCCATGTCGTAACTCCATTGGGCGCCTGCACAACTAGAGTACAGATTCAAGGATACACATTCGTAGCAAGCTGCCTTGTTCTACGTGAATGCTCCCGTGACGTCATTCTGGGAGTTGATTTTCTACAGGAAAATGGAGCTATCATTGATCTGCAAGAGCGCCGCGTCACGTTCTCAGCCCAGCGAGCAATCAACGTGCAGGATGACAGAATGCGTGTCGACGTACTCCGTATTTCTGAACAGAGCGTGACGCTTCCTCCCCGAACCAGTGTTCTAGTCGACGTAACATGCTGTGGTTTGAGCGATGGCGATGTGGTGGCCGAGACAAATTTAGAACACCTCCTGCAGCAAGGCATATGTGTAGCGAGAAGTGTAATACACGTTCGCGACGGCCGATCTGAATTGCTCGTTACCAACTTTAGCAACGAGCATCGACACCTTTTCCGTGGCACTTCGATAGCGTTTGCCCACGAAGTAGCAAACGTAACCAATTGTCTCACGTCAGAAATAGTGGATAACGCAGACACATCAATGAGCAACATTGACATCAATCCTGATCTGTCCACCGATAACCAGACTGCGCTGCGAGCGCTCTTGTTCGAGTACAGGTCTTGCTTCGCAAGTTGCTCAAAGATCCGCCAGACGTCCATCACTCAGCACAGGATCATCACGTACGAGGATGCACGCCCAATACACCAGCACCCCTACTGCGTGTCGGCTAAAGAACGTGAAGCGATACGTACGCAAATTCGCGAGATGCTTGACGATTGCATTATCGAACCATCCAACAGCCCGTGGTCATCTCCAGTCGTGCTTGTCAAAAAGAAGGACGGATCGCTACGCTTCTGCGTCGATTACCGAAAGCTTAACAACGTGACCAAAAAGGATGTGTACCCGCTACCGCGTATCGACGATTCGCTGGATAGACTTCGTCGTGCCCATTATTTCACTTCTCTCGATCTCAAAAGCGGGTACTGGCAAATCGAGGTAGATCAGCGAGACCGCGAAAAGACAGCCTTCGTGACTCCAGATGGCCTATACCAATTTCGAGTACTCCCTTTCGGCTTGTGTTCAGCGCCGGCAACTTTCCAGCGAATGATGGACACTGTCCTCACAGGGCTCAAGTGGCAGACTTGTCTTGTCTACCTTGATGATGTGGTGGTCTTCTCTGCCACGTTCGAGCAGCACCTACAGCGCCTGCGCAGCGTGCTGGAGGCTATCCGATCGGCGGACCTCACTTTAAAGCCACAGAAGTGCCACTTCGGCTATGAAGAACTGAAATTTCTTGGACATGTAGTTAGCGCTGAAGGAGTCCGGCCCGATCCAGACAAGCTTGCCGCTGTTGCCGAACTACCAGCTCCTGTCGATAAGAAAGCCGTCCAGCGCTTCCTTGGTTTGTGCGCCTACTATCGCCGGTTCATTCATGGCTTTTCGCAAATAGCAGAACCTCTGACTCGTCTCACGAGGGACGACACGCCATTTGTCTGCGAAAACGAGCAACAAGCAGCTTTTGATGAACTGCGACAGCGCATGCAATCAGCACCCGTTCTCGCTCATTTCGACGATGATGCTGACACGGAGGTCCATACTGACGCTAGTAACGTTGGGCTTGGTGCAGTGCTCGTTCAGCGTCAAGACGACATCGAAAGGGTGATAGCCTACGCTAGCCGCTCTCTATCCCGTGCCGAGGCGAATTATTCCACTACGGAGAAAGAGTGCCTCGCAGTCGTGTGGGCAATCACCAAGTTTCGCCCGTACCTTTATGGTCGTCCCTTCAAGGTAGTGACGGACCACCATGCCCTCTGCTGGTTGGCAAGCCTGCGCGACCCTTCAAGACGGCTAGCACGGTGGAGCTTGCGGCTGCAGGAATTTGACGTCACCATCGTCCATAAGTCCGGCCGTAAGCATGAAGACGCTGACACACTGTCACGCGCACCCCTTCATGTCGTCAGTCAGGAAGCAGAGGAAGACGAAGGCTTCCTGGGCGCCATTAGCTCATCTGACTTGAGTAAACTGCAGCGGGATGACGCAGAGATTCGTCCGATCATCGATCATTTAGAGGGCCAGGGCACAATCATACCACGTCATTTATCCCGCTCGTTGCCGTCATTCTGCCTTCGAGAGGGTGTGCTGTACAAGAAGAACGCTCGTTCGAACAACCGTACCTACCTCCTGGTGGTTCCTCGAGACATGCGAGACGACGTCCTCTTCGCTTGCCATGACGAACCCACATCCGGTCATCTGGGCTACTCACGGACACTTGCCAGAGTGAGCGAGAGGTACTATTGGCCAGGACTTTCGGCAAGCGTCAAGAAGTACGTCAAGAGCTGTCGGGAATGTCAGCGCCGAAAGCAACCATCTGTTAAGCCAGCTGGTTTGCTTCAGCCCATTGAAGCACCCTGCACGCCGTTCGACCAAGTCGGCATGGACATTCTCGGGCCATTCCCCCTATCTGCGGACAGCAACAAATGGGTGATCGTCGCGACCGACTATTTGACACGCTACGCTGAGACGCAGGCGATCCCACGAGCCACGGCTTCTGAGGTAGCACAATTTTTCATGCGTCACATCGTGTTACGACACGGTGCTCCTTCCAGTATAATAACGGACAGAGGGACGGCATTTACGGCGCAGCTTATGGACGAGGTTTTCAAACTGAGCAACACCAGACACCGAAAGACAACTGCGTACCACCCGCAAACCAACGGACTTACCGAGCGACTGAATAAGACCATCGCAGACATGATCTCAATGTACATCGACGTACAGCACAAAACATGGGACCGGATCTTACCTTACGTTACCTTCGCGTATAATACCGCCGTGCAAGAGACCACGCGATTCACGCCATTTCGGCTTCTCTACGGCCGCGAAGTGCAGACCATGCTGGACTCTATGCTACCGTGTCAAGACGAAGACGAGTTGGCAACTGACGCTGATGAATTCGCAGAGGGTGCTGAGGAAGCCCGGCAGCTCGCGCGACTACACATCGGCCAGCAACAGCAGGCAGACGCACGGCGATATAACATCCACCACAGTCAAGTATTTTACAACCCCGGAGACCAAGTTTGGGTATGGACGCCCGTCCGCCGCCGTGGCCTTAGTGAAAAGTTACTGAGCCGGTACTTTGGCCCTTATAAAGTGTTACGTCGCGTCAGTGACGTGAACTACGAAGTGGTTCCGGACTCAACATCACAGGCACGGAGTAGGACACGACCGAGTTCGGATGTCGTTCATGTGTTGCGCATGAAACCATTTATTGCGCGTTGTTCATAACTTTTTTCTTGCCGTACAGCGTTCTTTGTGTTATTTATTTATTTTTGTGAACTTGCTTCTTCGTTTAGTGATTTTTCCTATATTGGCACGCTCGTTATTTTCTATTTTTACTTTATCCGAATTTCCAATTTCTTTTTTTCCACGTGCCTATGTTGTAACATCGTGGTGGTGCTATGTACTTTTCTTTCCCCTTTTGGGACTCTTTTTTTCTTTTCGAAAGGGGGTATAATGCCACCCACACGTAGTGGGTCGACTGCAAGAGCGGCTCTACCATCTGGAGGAAAGAAAGAAGATTTGCGTGTCTCTTCTCGGCTCGAAAGCCAGCCACGACTGACGCATCGTCTTAGAGCTAGCTACCCGGTCGTTCAATATATTCCCCAGTACTTGTGACTCATCGTGACAATATATCATTCCTCGACGCCTTTACAATAAATAATGCCTGCATACGCAAAAAACATGTGATGGTATTTATCAAGGCTTAACTCTGTATGAGAATTTGGGCAGGAATCTCAGCGGCGAGTGTTTCAAGTTGGCTCGGCGACGGAACAATTCTTCAGCGGTGGTCATACTTGTACCCACCGAAACAAATCTCTCCGGTATCGATCACTACGATAATTTTCAATAAGCGGAGGTTCGTTTTAATGAAAAAATCCTGACACAGTTCTAAGGTCTGATAGGCCACGTTCTGGCATATTACAGTACGACTCGTCGCACGTTCCGCTAACATCTAAACACTCATGCACGCACGCACACACGTTCACACACTCACTACCGACTATTCCGTTTACACACCTAACTTGGCTTGTATGCGAGTGTATACATATACATATATTTGTTACAACCTAACATCTAAAGGCACTCTGAAGTGTTTTTATAGACATGTGCAACACAGGCAAACGTGCAGGCCAATCACGGCCTTATAAAAGCCCACTAGAATACTCGTCATGTAACTTGGGAGCATATATAAAAAGAGGGTGGTCATAAGCCTAAAGCAGCGTAATAAAAACGCAGTGTGGTCAGCTCTAATGAGCACAAGCTTTACTGTTTAGCACTGTGGCAAACAGCACAAGAATTAGGAACACACACACACACACACACACACACACACACACACACACACACACACACATATATATATATATATATATATATATATATATATATATATATATATATATATATATATTGTTTGGCATCAGAGAGCGATGCCAAACAATCTTTCATTTGTTGTAGCTCTCAGGCACAAATTTAGGCGTCTCAGTGATGAAAAAAGGAGTTCTGGTTCAGCTATGCTCACTGGCAGAGTTCCAAGAATCTTTAGAAGATGGCGCACGTTTGGGAAGAATACCTCTGTGCAATTGCCAACCGCTTGCATCACATACATGCTCAGCGTTTCTCGCTTCTCTCGCTTCCATTTCGCAGCCCATACTGCTAACTCCCCTTGCAAAGTTGGAATGATGTTCGAGTACACCTCAGCAAACTTCTCGACAGGAGGAAGAGTGGCAGATTCGAGAATATTCTGTTGCAGTAGCGAAGAAAGCATCTTCAAAGCGTGCCGATGCCTTTTAAAGCGCAAGTTTAACTAGTATAATAAACAGTCAATAAAAGGCCATAAATACTGAAAGCCTAAACTGCCCTTCAACGCTAGCCAATGGCACGTATACTTCGATTAAGCTGCCTACCTGTGACAAGCGGCATCCTACGTTTCGTCAGTTGTCAAGTGTGTACCGAAAGCACCGTTGCCTTTCGGGAAATAATCAAGCGTTATAGCTTACAGCGTTTCGGCGCGACCTTCGAGTCTCATAGAAGGGCGCCTATCGACCAGGGAAACGAGCTACCGGGCAATGCATGTAGGCAGTGTATTTCACGGGGGTGGATTCGCATTGCTAGGAAGCAACGCGCTCAGCAAAGTACGGGCACTGACCCTGAATGCGACAAACTGGAACTGTAGAGCAACGATACATGTCGGCTGATAAACTTCCACCTTAATCACCAGCGCACCTTTCTCGCCTAGCGGAAAGATTTGCGAATATACATATCCTCCGCTTCCCTTAAGGTGCCACTAAGGTGGCGCTTGCCCGGCATTTTACTCTGCGCGCGAGATATCTCACGTTTGTGACTGCACCCACACGGATGGTTCGTAGTTTCTGTCGCGTTGTAATAAAATACCACAAACGTAAAGGAACGTAATTGCAGCAGTGAAATTCCAGCGACTCGCATCAGAATGCCCGACACAGACAACAACAGGCATGGACGATGCACAGTAAAGCGTATACGTAAACTCGTGTTGCACAGTAAAGCGTATACGTAAACTGGTGTTGCATGCGCTGGCAGTTCTCGTCGGAGTTCGCATGTTCTGAGAAATGTATTATGGTGCCCTATGCTATGAACACTTGCGGAGCTTATTTCTCTATCACTGTTGAACAGATCACTGAAATATTTCTGTGGTTTGAGGATGCTGCCGTTCACGCCGGTGCAAGTGCTGGAAACATAGATGCACGTGTGCTGCGTGGTGAAATATTCTGTACAGTTCTGAATATGTTGAGGTAAAAGTAAAGGTAAGCTACACGCTTACAACCAACGAAAGACACCTTGCCACAAAGGTATCGTTTCAGGAAGACGAGTTACAAAAGCTACGAAAAAAACGAGAACATTCTGCGTTTTTTGCGCCTATTTAAGTCATCATCATCAACATCATCATCAGCCTGTCTACGTCCACTGCAGGACAAAGGCCTCTCCCATGTTCCGCCAGTTAACCCGGTCCTGTGCTTGCTGTTGCCAATTTATACCCGCAAATTTCTTAATCTCATCTGCCCACCTAACCTTCTGTCTCCCCCTACCCCGCTTCCCTTCTCTGGGAATCCAGTTGGTGACCCTTAACGACCAGCGGTTATCCCGTCTACGTACTACAAGCCCGGCCCATGTCCATTTCCTCTTCTTTATTGCAGCTATGATATCCTTAACTCCCGTTTGTCCCCTAATCCACTCTGCTCTCTTCTTGTCTCTTAAGGTTACACCTACCATTTTTCTTTCCATTGCTCGCTGCGTCGTCCTCAATTTAAGTTGAACCCTCTTTGTGAGTCTCCAGGTTTCTGCTCCGTAGCAAAGTACCGACAAGATACAGCTGTTATATACCTTCCTCTTGAGGGACAGTGGCAATTACTTGTCATAATTTGAGAGTGCCTGCCGAATGTGCTTCACCCCATTCTTATTCTTCTAGTTACTTCTATCTCGTGGTTAGGCTCTGCGGTTATTACCTGCCCTAAGTAGACATAGTCTTTTAAACTTCAAGTGCACTATTACCTATCGCAAAGCGCTGCTCCTTTCCGAGGTTGTACATTACTTTCGTTTTCTGCAGATTAAATTTAAGACCCACCTTTCTACTCTCCTTGTCTAACTCCGTAATCATGAGTTGCAATTCGTCCCCTGAGTTACTCAGCAATGCAATGTCATCGGCGAAGCGCAGGTTACTGAGGTACTCTCCATTACCTCTTATGCCTAACTGTTCCCATTCTAGGCTTCTGAAAACGTCCTGTAAGCACGCAGTGAATAGCATTGGGGAGATTGTGTCCCCCTGCCTTACACCCTTCTTTATTGGTATTCTGTTGCTTTCTTTATGAAGCACTATGGTAGCAGTTGATCCCCTGTAGATTTCTTCCAGAATGTTTATATATATTTCATCTACGCCCTGATTCCGCAGTGTCTGCATGACGGCTGATATTTCTACTGAATCAAACGCCTTCTCGTAATCTATAAAGGCTGTGTATAAAGGTTGGTTATACTCTGAGCATTTCTCTATTACCTGATTGATAGTATGAATGTGGTCAATTGTTGAGTAGCCTGTTCTAAATCCTGCTTGTTCCTTTGGTTGATTGAATTCTAATGTTTTCTTTACTCTGCTAGCAATTATCTTTGTAAATAGCTTGTATACTAAAGAGAGCAAGCTGATCGGCCTGTAATTCTTCAAGTCCTTGTCATCTCCTTTCTTATGTATTAAGATGATGTTAGCGTTCTTCCAAGACTCTGGTACTTTTCCCGTCAGGAGGCACCTCGTAAATAGAGTGGCTAGTTTTTCTAACACAATCTGTCCTCCATCTTTCAGCAGATCTGATGTTACTCGATCCTCACCAGCAGCTTTGCCTCTGTGCATGCTCTCCAAAGCTTTTCTGACTTCTTCTATCATTACCGGTGGGGTGTCGTCTGGGTTACTGCTAGTTCTTATAGCATTAAGGTCGTGGTTGTCTCGGCTACTGTACAGATCTCTGTAAAACTCCTCCGCTATTTTAACTATCCTATTCATATTGGTAGTTATTTTGCCTTCTTTCTCCCTTAGTGCATACATCCGCCTTTTGCCTATCCCAAGTTTCCCCTTCACTGCTTTGACGCTTCCTCCGTTTTTCAGAGCGTGCTCAATTCTCTCCATGTTATACCTTCTTACATCGCATACTTTACGTCTATTAATCAACTTCTAAAGCTCTGCCAGTTCTATTTTGTCTGTTGTACTTGACAATTTCATGGTTTGACGCTTCTTAATTAGGTTCTTCGTTTCCTGGGAAAGCTTGCCGGTGTCCTGTCTAGCTACCCTGCCTCCAACTTCCACTGCACACTCCGTGATGATACTCGCCAGATTATCATTCATTGTATCTACGCTAAGGTTGGTTTCCTCGCTAAGAGCAGAGTACCTGTTCTGCAGTGACACTCTGAATTCCTGTACTTTCCCTCTCAGTGCTAGCTCATTGTTTGGCTTCTTGCGTATCAGTTTCTGTCGTTCCTTCTTCAAGTCTAGGCGGATTCGAGCCCGTACCATTCTATGGTCACTGCATCTTTTCTTATTTCCGCCATTAGGGCTCCTCTATGTCCACTTGCGGTTTTCTCGTTTTCGGTAGAAGGTATTCAAAATACGCAGATTATTGAGTTCTGCGAATTCTACTAGTAGCTCTCCTCTGGCGTTTCTAGTGCCGATGCCATAATCTCCTACTGCCTGGTCTCCAGCCTGCTTCTTCCCTACCTTTGCATTAAAGTCGCCCATTACTATAGTATACTGTGTTTTCACCTTACTCATTGCCGATTCCACGTCTTCATAGAAGCTTTCAACTGAAGCGTCATCATGGCTGGATGTAGGCTCGTAAGCCTGTACTACCTTCATTTGGTATCTTTTATTCAGTTTATTTACAATGCCTACCACCCTTTCATTAATGCTATAGTAATCCTCTATGTTGCCAGCTATGTTTCTGTGAATTAGGAACCCTACTCCCAGTTCTCTTCTGTCTGCCAAGCCCCGATAGCAAATGACGTACCCATTCTGTAGCACAGTATAGGCCTGATCTGTCATCCTAACCTCACTCAGCCCTATTATATCCCATTTAATGCCTTTTAGCTCCTCGAATAATACAGCTAGACTTCCCTCACTAGATAACGTTCTAACGTTAAACGTTGCTAAGTTCAAGTTCCAATGGTGGCCTGTCCGTATCCAGAGACTCCTAGCACCCTCGGCTGCTTTGCAGATCTGACCGCCACCGTGGTCAGTTGCTCCGCAGCTGGTGGGGACTGAGGGCCGTGAGTTAATTGACGAATGCCTACGGGAGGGGGTGGCCAGATACTGCACCAGGGTGGCCAATCCTTCTCTGGTGAGATCATCGGTGCGTACCGGCTTTAAGCCGGTATGATCAGACAGTAGTGGGAATGCTCCATGCATGTCTTCCTTATTGTTGTTCAGCAGCGTTGGCGGCCACCCACCACGGAGCCCAACGAGGGGACGCTACAAGTTTACAAATGCTGAAACCTGCAGACGCCAGCCGTACAACGCCACTATAACCCAATGCGCCTAGACCAAGGTAGGCTATTTGCACAGGGTTAACCCTAGCCGCCAGGAAGTTTGGAAGTAAACGGAAGAGAGTAGAAGACAGGACAGGTAAATAGTAAGAGATAAAGACGAAGATGTAGGGAGAGAGAGATAGGAAAAGGCGACTGCCGATTCCCCTGGGTGGGTCAGCTCAGGGGTGCCGTCTACGTGAAGCCGGGGCCAAAGGGGTGTGTTGCCTCTGCCGGGGGGCCTTAACGGTCCAATCACCCAGCGTCGGCTCAACCCCCAGGATCCCCTTTTTCTCGGACACGGCAAAGCCACGCACGGCTAGGCGTGGGAGGGAGTCGAAACTCCCCCGTTAGCTCGGGTTCGTGGTGTCGCTACACACCAAACGCCTACTTGCGCAGGCACCCCTGCGGTACGTTTGCTTTCCCAACAAAAATACAAGTTCTTTTTTCCGCGAGTAATTATCGCACTCCCGAAAATTGCCGCAATAATGTTTTCTGCTCGTTCCAGCCACTGATAATGATAGCGCACGCCATCTAGCACCATTTCCTAAGCATAAAGCATACTATTATTGCACGGAGATTCAATCCAATCCAAGCTAAGCCAAAGTGGCAAGTGTGCACTGCGGGATGTATTGTACGTTGTGTCCGTAATGTTGTTACGTAATGGGCGATATGAAAGCTACATGGCTACTTTCAAGTTGAAAGCGATTGATTAAGCACAAAAAAACTGACACAGGGGCGGCGGTAGGCCTCTCGGAGTCGACGGGTTTTGTGTTCACTACTGGTGATGACAGCTGAAAACCAAGACACCTTGGGCCTTCCATGTGCCTAAGACTGGGATGGATGATCCCACCAATGTCAACATAAAGGAGCGACGTAAAAACAGAACCAATCCTTGCTGTACGTCACTCCCTAGATCTTGGGGCGCACGCCCGCGAGAAGGGCAAGTGGCATTCATTAGAAATTGAGCGTTTTTCCACATCTAATTTTGAAAATCTTAATAGGAATAAACCGGAGGTCCCCGTGCACCATTACGCTTGTCAGATCAAATTGTCCAAAGGTAGTGAGGGATCCTTTAAGGTGTTCACCGATTGGGGAGAAATTGGTCCTACGCTACTATAGACCTAGCATCCCTCTCTTCTGGGGTGTCAGTTGTCTGGTTACTTGCTCCTAACCTGCCCTTCCCAGCCACAACAAAACAAAAGAGACCCAGGTGAGTGTTAATTGAATAGTGGACACTTGACACACAATGCTAGACATTGATGATGATAATACATGGGGTTCATCATCATCAATTATCAACAAATCAACTTGATTTGTCGATTGACTTGTGTGGTTCAACGTCCCAAAACCACCATATGATTAAGAGAAACGCCATAGTGGAGAGCTCCGGAAATTTCGACCACCTGGGGTTCTTCAACGTGCGCCCAAATCTGAGCACACGGGCCTACAGCATTTCCACCTCCATCGGAAATGCAGTCACCGCAGCTGGGATTCGATCCCACGACCTGTGGGTCAGCGGCCGAGTACCATGTGTATATCTATATATAACACAATAACCTATGTTTCATTGCTGCAAAAGAACTAAACCTTAGGCTCAAAAAATATGTACGCCCAGTTGGCTTTGCACATGTTTACATTGGTCCCGGAAAGACATATGTCAATCATTGGACATGGAAGCATCAGCACAGTGATCCTGTTCGACAACACGCAGAAAAATGATGTTTAACTACACTAGCTGTACATAAAAAAGCCTGCGCAAATGCACACACTACATTTCAGGCAGTTTGAAGAAACACGTGGTGTGAAATGCACTCGTGTAGTTGACGTGTACACCTGCACACACAATTGCTGAAGGGGTTATATCGCCCTGAAGCAATTTCTTCCCAGTAAGCATTTGTGTTTACAAGGGAAGGCTGCTTTAAGAAGATGGGCATAGCCTTTATTTTTGCAAGCTGGCTTTTGTACGTTACGCATTGAAATAAAGCCTACCTTCAAACCGCATTATAATAAAGTTACATCTTGCATAAAAAGTTCATTGAATCCGAAAATTCATTTTAAAGCTATATATTGGTAATACTCTATTGCAAGACCATTTTTAATTTGCCTCATTATAACAGATATTTCATAATACGGTTCATTATATCGAGGTTCAAGTGTATCCATAACCATGGCAAAGTCATCGATGCGTCATGGTAGACTTGTCTGGGTGGTTTTAAGTTTAATGGGCACGTTCGCAACCTAGCCTTTCATATTAGTCTGGCATCCACTATGTGACCACCTTGCTGCATGACAAGCCACCTTTCCAAAGTGAAATGACTCCCAATATTTTCATTTTTATTCCTACAATGAAAACGTTCACCCACGAAGAGCTCAATCAAACAATACCGCTCACAGACACCTCCTCAGAGACATTTTACATTGATACCAGCTTGTCAACCGACTACAGAGCGTGGACACACACATTAGCCATGCGGCCACAAATGATATTACACACAACTTTAAGAGGTCTGACGCAGCTTACTATTTCGGTGTTTATAACCACCTATTCAAGTATTCAGCATTGTAATGTGCCAGTTTTCATCACTCTCAGCACAAAACCAAGGGTATTTTAATCTACATCACTGTTATGACTAGGGTATTCCGTCTAATTGTGAAAACTATTTTTGAAAACTCAGTGTCTTGCCGCATATAAGCAGCCACCAAGTTGGATTAATGTGAGTAGGTATAGTTCGGTCACACGTGAACTTTTGATTGAGACCAAGTCAACATTTCTCATCAATAATAATCTTGCAATCGCAGATTACAAAATAAAACCTCTACGATTGGAATACTTCATTGCTATAAAAAGTCACAGTGCAACTGAAAGTCTGCCCAAAAATTAACGTGTGCAAAATTGTGTTGCCAACTTGCCAACGCACAGCATATCTTACAAAAGAATACTTATTACGTATCGCAATCATGCTTCGATGTGAGCATCAAAGCAATTGATTGATATGTGGGGTTTAACGTCCCAAAACCACTATATAGAGACGCCGTAGTGGAGGGCTCCGGAAATTTAGACCAACTGGGGTTCTTTAACGTGCACCCAAACCTGATCACACGGGCCTACAACATTTTCGCCTCCATCGGAAATGCTGCCGCCGCAGCCAGGATTCGAACCCGCGCCCTGCGGGTCAGCAGCCGAGTACCTTAGCCACTAGACCACCGCTGCGGAGCACTTGACAAACAGAAGATAACGTACACAAGATTCCCATAAGTATGAAGTCAAATACATCAGCCTTAAGAAATTAGCTCAGCAAAGTAAGCAACACTAAACTGTAATTATGAATGTACAAAAGCATGCTGCATATACCTCTCATTCTTTGTTGTAAGAGGACCCCTCCTTGACCTGCGAAACGCACTTCACCCCGACTAGGACTACGCCATATACGCTTAACAGAGATTACTGATTAACGGATGTCTTCTCCCACGGGGCGGGTCATCGCAACAATGTAATGCGTTTTTGAAGACTAGTCCATTCAATGGTGCCACGAGAGACCGTTGCTCCAAACGGTCACTCTACCTGTAGTTTAGTGTATTTAGAGAATTTCTTACAGTACTGCCCCGCCTCCGTGGTCTAGCGGCGAACGTAATCGGCTGCTGACGCGCGGGTCTCGGGATCGAAGACCGGCTGCAGATGCTGCATTTCCGATGGAGGCGAAAATGCTGTAGGCCCATGTGCTCAGATTTGGGTACACTTTGAAGAACCTTAGATGGTCGACATTTGTGGAGCCCTCCACTACGTTGTCGCTCATAATCATATGGTGTTTTTGGGATGTTAAACCCCACATTCGATCAATCATTCTTAGAGTACTTTTACTTACTCTCTTCGCAACCATACGGATGGGGAGCGGGGGAATCGCACAACTTGATATACATGCACGCCATCTGTTTAAACTACCACCGATAGTGACGTCACAGAAGAAAGCTGATGCCTGTGCCCCACCCTCCGTCGGGTCGGTGTTACCCCCCCCCCCACGAAAAACATTTCGGGCTGCTCCCCTGGTATGAAGCTACCCGACACTCGTTGGCTGACCATCGTGGTTATAGGTGGCTTGCGGAGAGGGAATCGTAATGGCGGACGCCATGGCAGACTACACGTACGGTTGTCTCCACCCTCCAAGGCAGTGGATGGGGACGCGCGCATCGAGGAACCCTATGTTTCGTTAAGTTTCATCGCAGACAAGCGGACCGAAAGAGTGTTTCCACTCTAAGTGCAGTCGAGCGTTGCGAGTGGTGCAAAGGGCGAAGTGAGAGAGAAGTGTGCTGCGAGGGGGTGGAGAAGCCAGCAGCTGCTTCGGGCGTGGTGGAGAGCGTGATACGGGTGAGGGACAGAGTAACGTCAGCGTACACCTGCAAGTTTAACATGACATCGATGTGCAGCTAAGGCGTGACCTACTTGGCACCGCCCCAGGTTGGCGACGGGAGCACGTTGTAGTGCGTTTGTATGGACGCACGTTCATATGGCGTTACACAACGTGAGCCAAAGAGCTGCTTCGCATTTAAAACTTAAAAGTACTTACGGCTGGAAAAGCTGAGGTGAGGACTATGGTTTGGCCCGACTGCGGCAGTTCATCATACAGCTGGGAAGCTCCCCTTCTTTTGAGTGAAGGCCTTAGGGAGTTTATGCCCTGCGGTAGAAACAGTGTTTATATACACTACTTTGAAGTAAGCTTAGGTGTCATGCTGTGCAGCCTGCCCTGCAGTGATCTTCGCAATATCATGAATCACAAAATACTGAGATAAATATGCTGTCATACCTCTGTGACAGCAACATGGTGAACCATGATGTTGCCTGATTGCAGCTGCAAAAAGAGCGATGGCGGCAAGATCCCCCTTTCACTGGGCAAGATAGTGGCATGAGGGGGAGCCGGACGGATGCCATTGCGTCCCCCTCTGTTGTTAGATGCTGCAGCCGATGTCCTTCTGTTGGCAGCACGTCTGGACGTCCTCCTCCGAGCTGGGTTCATTAGTGGCTGAGGTGTGTGGACTCTCCTCCGAAAGTTGTCACAAACGAAGATCAGAAGGCGTTCGCGAGCTTGTGCTTCTCTCGGCGTTGACAACCCACCCAGACGTCGGCCTGTTGTGAAGAGCCTGTTTAAGCATCGTCCTGTTCCGCCACACAACTACGCGATCATGGTTAATTTAGCATGCTGCTAGTCTGACCCCTAGTTCACACAGAAATGTTTGCTTTCTACAGCGAGCGAAATTCTCCTGCCGCCGAAACGCAGCGTCGCTCACACTAGACGCGCCCCGTGCTGCCAAACTTCATATACCGCGGGGCAACTGCCGAATGAATGCGTTGTCACCCGGTTGTTGTCGCGGCTCGAAAGCGCCACTACGCTATCTGGTGGTCTAGACTTTGATGGTTCTCGTACGCAGGAAAACAGAAGCAGCAGCACTGCTTACTTTGCTCACAGGTCGATGTCTTGTAACGCATGAATGCCGAAAAAAACCGCCGATGCCAGCGGCTTTACTGGTTTTTTGTTGTTGTTTTTTTGCTCTGCAAGACCGCGACATGCTCAGCCACGCCAATGACAAGCTCGGTCACTTTTTCCACGAAATAGCGACGTGATGTAGGTGCAAAGTGGGTTAAACTCCCGTTGATTACACCATTCAGTTACGTGCACTGCGACACTGAAGCATCCGCTGAACGAACTAGGAGTCGCCGCCGCCGAATAGGATTCGGCCCAATTTCTGTGGCCGCAATGCTCAGTGTGAACGCACCCTAAGAATTGCGGGCCACAAATGCACTAGCTGTTGTGCTCCTACCACTTTGTATGACAGCAGGCCGTACAATACGTTACGCCTTGTGCACTTTGCACGATGCGTTCGCACACTACTCACCTTGGGGACCTGGGAACTGGCGAGAAGAGTGCATCGACCTTCACTGTTAACGTTCCACAAGCCACGTGCAATCACGATGATGACCCTTGCTCACTTGGCACGTGCCCTCACTTGTGTAGGAGTCAAGTACCATGGTATTTTAAGGCACTACAGTGACAACTGAAAGCAGCTGCTGAAAGATGAATATTTCTTCATTAGACAAATATGATGAAGTGACGATTCCATGTTCTGCATATATGTCTAATAAAGAAAGAACGAAACAATATGGACTATTTTCCCGTATAGAGAACTCGGATGTGATGCGAAGCAGCAGCGGTGTGCACGGCGTTTATCCCAGTTTAAACGGGCGCTAACGCGGGTGCGGGAAGAACGGTTTGAAGTGAAACTCGGTGTTGTGCTTACTCAAGTAAACGTTCTTTTGAAACGCAGGCACAAGCAGGATTTCGAACAGGCAACTTAACAATCGACCACTTCCATACTGTCAATCAGGTAATAGAGAACTGCGCAGAATATAACCCACCACTATACATAGCCTACATAGATTACGAGAAGGCGTTTGATTCAATAGAAGTATCAGCCGTCATGCAGACACTGCGGAATCAGGGCGTCGATGAAGTATACATAAACATCCTGCAAGAGATCTACAGGGGATCAACTGCTACATTAGTGCTTCATAGAGAAAGCAACAGAATACCAATCAAGAAGGGTGTAAGGCAGGGGGAAACAATCTCCCCAATGCTGTTTACCGCGTGTTTACAGGAGGCTTTCAGAGGCCTAGAATGGAAACAGTTAGGGATAAGAGTTAATGGAGAGTACCTTAGTAACCTGCGCTTCGCCGACGACATTGCATTGCTTAGTAACTCAGAGGACGAATTTCAACTCATGATTACGGAGTTAGACAAGAAGAGCAAAAAGGTGGGTCTCAAAATAAATCTGTATAAAACGAAAGTATTGTACAACAACCTCGGAAGTGAGTAGCGCTTGGAGATAGGTAATAGTGCACTTCAAGATGTAAAAGACTATGTCTACTTGGGGCAGGTAATAACCGCGGAGCCGAACCACGAGATTGAAGTTTCTAGAAGAATAAGAATGGGGTTAAGCACATTTGGCAAGCACTCTCAAAGTATGACAGGTAGATTGCCACTATCCCTCAAAAGAGAGGTATATAACAGCTGTATCTTTCCGGTACTTAGCTACGGATGCTCCTCGGGGCATTCGCTGCTAGGTGATATAAAAAAAAACCTAGGCGGCGCTCATCTGTTGCTTGATTATTGCTAGACAACAGCGCAGAAGGTTTCTTGTGAATGGCTGGACGTTTTACTTCTTTATTTAACAGCTTCGCTGTTCTTAACAGACTTAATTGCTGGTAACACTGATCAACGGTTACCGAAGCATGGTGACACAGAATCGATACGTTACGCGGGCTTCTACGGAAGTGCTGCTTGCAAGGGAGCGGGCCATGTTCACTACCCAAACTTCACTTCGACCTCTTTAGTTTTGTTTCAAAAAACTTTAATAATGAAGGCCCGAAGACGTGAGCCCTTGCGCACGCGGGTCACTCCAACGACGGGAAAGTCAGGTTGCCACCTACCGCCACGTAGTGGGTCCTCTGGACAGCCCAAATCTTGTGATTGTATGCCTAGACTCCTCAGGGTGAAGCCCTACTTGCTGGCTGAAGCTGTATCAGTATTGCCATCTTTATTATATATTTGAAATCGCGGCATCTGCTCATAGCCGCGTGACTACGCTTTTCATGAGGACCGAAATCGCAAATCATGATCAGCGACTTTTCAAGGAGGACGCCCTTATGTGTACTAATGTGTAGTTATTTTTCATGCTGTTGACAAACTGTAGACAAGCTCTCGAAAAACAACGTGTATTCGCCGCTGCTCTGTTCATTTCCGGCAATGATGAAATATAGTAAATAGTTTATTTTACAGTGAAGCTGTATTGCACTCGGTCCTGACAAATTGTCTTCGTGGACAAGATCGGGCGGTCACGCGTTTTCTTCTTTGTAAACAATTAAGATGGCTTATTATGTACTACAGCATTTGATTTCGTGACTTTCAAGGGCAACTGTTGATGAAGCATGGTGCTTTTAAGAGACACAGCAGTGTCTTTTAGTGTATGCTTAATCGCTTAAGACTATGAATAACAATAATATATACATTTACTATAACAACATCAACTCACTTTATCCCCCATGGCTCCGCTCGTTTTCATCTTTTAAGCAGTGTAATGGCTCCACAAGTTTTGTTTAATGACTTCTCCAACTAACGCTTTCTCAGAGGGGGGTGGTGATGGTCGTAACTATTTATTCTGCTGTTAAATACAAAGAGGTTGTTAGAGAAACCAGCTGCTAATGGGTCAGCTCCCTTATAGCACCAGGTGGAGTCCCTGGTCAGCGATTTCATTAGTCAGAGGCGCTGTTCTGAAACATCGAACCATTGCTTGCGGGGCCGGGAGGTCCTGGCAGTCGTGCAATGCTGCCTTCTTCAGCCTTTTCGGGTTGAGTTAGAGCTCGAGAGTGAAGAAGAATTAAGCTGGCTTGCCCATACCACGCGGTTGGTGTCAGCCACCTCCGCAGAGTATTGACAGAGGCCTGAAAAGGAAGAGCTAAAATGCTTAATAACTATTGGGAACTCTAGCGTATGTATACATGGAGAAGAATTATCTCGTCGGCATTTTTGAATCTTCTTCCTAACGCAGAATAGTGGCTGTGGGCGTTCCTATATGAACAAATAACTTTTTAAAACACAGGAAAGGAGCGCTCCCCTCTGCATCAAAGAAGTTATCGGTGGGCGATGTACACTGAGACCCGGGAAATCAGCGCGCGGGCAGCCGCATGTGCTGCCTCATTTCTTCCAAGGCCCTGAATGCCAGGAATTCAAATCAGTGAACGAGCTAGTAGAGGGGTGATCGGCCCACGGACATGATTTGAGAATTTACACAGATCGGGGTGAGATTCGTTTAAATTCAAGTTTTTGGCATGCTCCCTTGCAATCTGATATTGTGATTTTAAAAGCCGCATGTGAGACGGGCTGGGGCTATGACCAACTATTAGGCATAGGTGCGTGGAAGAATAGACCACCCACATGGACTACTGTGGCCGTATACCAACCCCTCTGGTAAGGGCCGGTAATGCCCATGGAAAATGTTTTGTTTAGAGGCGTATTAGGGACGGAGGGCAACAGCGTGTGCCTCCCGGAGGCCAACGGCGTGCGATTAGCGGAACATATTGGTCGGAAGGAATCGAACATGGATCATGTATATTTTCAATGTTAGGGCGTGCGTATCTGCTGTCTTCGAATTCGTGCCTGATGTGTAGGATATCTAGAAATCGTCTGCCTGGCGGGTCTGCACGAGGTGGATGTAAGGGTTTGTCAAGTGAAGCTTCTGGAGATCTGGAGAAATGTTTACCACTCTCATTCCTCCCCAGGGTAAGGAGTCTTGCACTGAAAGTGGAAATAGGGTGAATCGGGGGCTAGCTTGACTGTTTTGCGGGCGGTGACCTCCGAAGAATCATCATGCTTTCGAAAGTGCGGGCACGGAGTTGTAAACAAGGTGTCACAAAATAGTGACAAGGGCATGTGAGAGACGAAGCGCACCCTTGCTTTTGTAACACTGCAGATACGATCGTGTCTGCGATCTTAGCGTGGGTCTTGTTGGTGCCCAATCATGGTAAGCGGCATTTTAACCACACGTTCGTCTTGCGCAGGGCGTGAATAGTCGAGGAGACCGTAGGGTGAAGCAGCGCGCAACAATGGTCTACTATATTTTGACAAAACTATAGAGCGTAATGTGAGGTGGCTTGAACTTTTTGTTAATTATTTGGTGGTCTAATCTAGGGGCGCGGTAATCATTTATTGGCACGTTGCAAACTTTGAGGACAAGGGTTTGATTCTCAATCATGGTGGTCGCATTTAGATGGGGGTTAGATGCCTTATATTTGTATATTTAGATTTTGCTGCACGTTAAAAATTTAGGTAGTCTAGATGAACTGAATCCGCCTAGTGCCATGTAGCCTCGTAATCGTTTAGTGGTTTTAGAACAATAAAAAATTAGGAAGATCCCACGTACCTTTGGAATTCATCTAATGTGAATCATGCGGAGGGAAGGTGACCATGGTGTAAATTTTCATTGAACAAAACGTTATGAAATGGCACTGAATGTACGTACTAAACTTGTATGCACAGACATCCATTGAACAGTTGCATATATTTTATAACCTTTTGTATACAGCTTCGAAACGATGCCAACAGAAACATTCCCTTTAACAATACCAGAAGAGGTAAGCTGATATGTATTTATAGTGCTTGGGCTGACGAAAATGATAGCCCTAAATTGTGCTACGTAGACCAACTTCAGTGGAGGATGATTTCGTATATACAATTGGCGTGAACCAAACGACACACCTGTGTCATGGACGTATGTAGTATTCAGAAAATTAGATAGCCAGCACTGCAACCAAAATTGACTTTTCACCAACGATACGTTTGCGTATGCAGTCTTTCTCCAGTGCAGTTTCGAGATCTTGTGTGGGTCTGGGTTAGAATACTTGATGGCCACGCAAGATGCTTGGGTTCCACTTCAATAGTGTGACTTTGATTAACTAATTCATTGAAACTTTATTTTGGTCCTGAGAAGACGCAAGGGAAACCCCACGCCACCCGGCTAATCTCACGCAGGGACCGTTGTTACGACTCGCACCGCCGCCAACACTGTTGCATGTGCGCCGAGGTCACGGGCCGCCAAGGTTGTTCCGTAACGCGTTTCTCAGCTGACGGCTGCTTCTGCGCAGAGCTGATAGACGAGTGGGCGAGACGACGGTGAGCTAGGGCAATGTTTGTGTGCAGCATAGAAATAGAGACGTTAAATATTCGGCACTGGGGGCCGACAGCTTAGGGACTCGAATAGCCGAGATGTCTTCTCTCTGACGCATACATGCCGCTTGGCTTTTTTATAGGCCCCAGGTGATTTCTTACGTCAGCAACGTCCAATCAGAACGGCCGCTGGCTGTGATGTTGCCGCGTATTGCGTAAGACCCGCCAGACTGGATGGCACCGCTTGCATCATCGGGGTGCTATCGGGCCCGTGGGTTGAAAGAGCTCGCCGTGCGTTGCGTAGACACACCGCCGCAGACGGGTTAGATGGCGTCATTGAGATGATGGCGCCAGACGGGCTCGCTCGCTGGCCTTGACACAGATTGCCTTTGCAGATGCAATGACGTTCGGCCTGGACTCTTAGGCGTAACACTGTCAAGCCGAGCTTGACGGCTCGTTCACGGGCACTTTGGACGAACAGGGTTTGATCGCTAATTTTGGGGCTGCGTAAGAGCGCTGCCCAACTGTCCTCGCTGAAGGTGGAGCCGATGGCTTCACAATCCCACAACACATGAATAAGGTTGCTAATAGCTTACAGGCAGGGCAATTCGCACTTTGATACTGTTCAGGGTGCATTTCTTGAACCGCAGGGTTAGGTTACGCACTGGCTTGCAATAGTCTAAGGGTAGCTGCCTGCGCCCTGCACAAGGCAGGTTGTCGGAGGGGGAATGCCGAGATTTTGTTTGGCGTTGCATATCTCAGTAGCCAGACTTTGTGGAGGTTGTTGCCAGACTGCTGCCAGATTTGGCAGAGAAATTCGCCCCTGTAGTTGTGACTTCTCTGTGAGAGTTTTGTGTCGTCCGTGGTGCATTTAGCGTGTGCACGAGCGACGTTGGCCGTTTTAATTAATGTATTGGACGTAAAACGTGCACTACAGAAGTCAGGACGCGTGAGCACCTGTGCAATGAATGCGTGGGCGACGTTTTCGGTCTTAAATAAATGAACGGTGCGTTGCAGAAGCGCACCACGTTTCAATATCACCGAAGCACAGAATATCTCCGTACCCAGTCCTACCTAGTCGGCTGAGAGACAATAAACATTAATTATTTCAAATTTTGGTCGTTCGTTCTTATTGTGAGTGAGGCCCTGCAGGCGACGGTGGCTCACTGGGCGAGGTTCCATTTACAGGCACGTGCGAGTCACGCTTACTTCACTCCCGCTGCGGCGATAAAGCAGCCTTCTGGGCGTATATAGCTGTAGCATATTCAACGTACCCCACTTATCCAGCCATGGTACGTTTATTCTTTATTTGTAGACGAGTCTGAACGATATGTCTTGTGCTGATACAGCTAGGAGAAGTTAGCATACCCGTCGTCGCATGTGGTGGCGACGCGGCACGATCAGCTGTGCAGAGCTAGACCCCTAAAATCGGGACGATCAGAAAAGGGAAGCGCATCGCCTGCTGCGACTCTATTCAGCCCCCCCCCCCCTCAAAAACGCGGCGTTGTGCACAGTCGACTACGTACGCACAGCTACGGAAATATTCCGCGCTTCGGCGACACGAGTCCGACGTATATTGTCACGGAGTCGTGACGTGGCCGAAGACAGGAGACTTCGTGTTGGGATTTAACTGTTTATTTGGGCGAACCTGTGCCCGGTAAACGGAAAGTCCAATTACAGCAGCAGTCTTTCATAGATAGCAGTCTCTGACTGATAGCGGCGAACGGAGCGTCGGCCTTCGATCAACAACTGACAAGCGGCGAAGCGCGTCGGCATTTATACTCTTGCCGTCGAATGTTCTAGCGTTATCGCTGGCGGTGGCGTAGGTTCCAGAACAATCTGTACCGTTCGCACAGTGGGCGTGATCTTATCGAAATGATCTACTACAGTCCGGAACCTTCTCAAAAACTGCAGGCGCGGTTTGCGCTGAGAATCGTGTGGTGTTTTGGGACGATCACAAAAACTTGGGAAATGGAATGTGGCATTGCCCCCCTCTGAAAAAACGCATCGTCCCGATGCTTTAAATAAAGATGAAGGTACAATAATAATGCAAGAAAGTACAATGAATAAATTACGATACAACAATAATACAAAAAAACACTGTTTCAGTTTGTTAACGCGCATGAAACGGCTTGAGGCGCGCGACATGGACGACTTCAGGTCGCGATCGGCGTCGTTGAGAGTTCGTGATGCCGTCGGGGACAACCTCGTAATCAAGTGGGCCGAGACGTCGAACCACCCTGTATGGTCCGAAGTACCGTCGAAGAAGCTTTTCACTTAGTCCACGTCGCCGTATCGGCGTCCACACCCAAACACGTTCACCGGACTGGTATTCCACGAAGCGTCGTCGAAGGTTGCAACGGTGGCTGTCGGTCGTCTGTTGATTATTGATACGGAGACGCGCAAGTTGTTGGGCTTCTTCGGCGCGTTGAAGGTACTCGCTCACATCGAGGTTTTCTTCGCCGGTGACGTTGGGTAACATGGCATCGAGCGTCGTTGCCGGGCTCGTTCCGTAGACCATTTTGTATGGAGATATCTGCGTCATCTCCTGCACCGCCGTGTTGTATGCGAAGGTCACATACGGAAGAATGGCGTCCCACGTCTTGTGTTCGACATCGACGTACATTGACAGCATGTCGGCGATCGTCTTGTTAAGCCGCTCGGTGAGGCCGTTGGTCTGTGGAAGGTACGCTGTCGTCCGGCGGTGGTTTGTTTGGCTGTATGCCAAGATTGCTTGAGCTAGGACGGCAGTGAATGTCGTTCCTCTGTCGGTGATAAGGACCTGGGTGGTGATAAGGACCTGGTAAATGGAACGTGGCAATATTGAAATGCGGCTCAAATTCACTTCTCCTTAAAAGCGTGTACTCATTCATACGCGTCGTCCCTAATACTCCGACACGATCTCTTGATTGCACAGCAGTACACACAGCAATATAACGCGTCCCAATTTTTGCAACACGCGTTTTACGTTTATTCCATTAATTAAAACGATCAACGTTGCTGACACGAAATGCACCGCGGATGACACAAAACTCTCAGGAGAAGTCACAACTACAGGGGCTAATTTCTCTGCCAAATTTGACGGCAGTCTGGCAAAAACCGCTCCAAAATCTGGCAACTGAGATATGCAACGCCAAACAGAACCTTGCCGGGGGAATGCCCGTTTTGACAGAAGTATTTTGTCATTTCGTTGAACGCGAGTATGGGTTCCCCGCGAGACAGACGGGCTGCAGAGGCGGCGTGGTCAGTGAGTCGTCGCGCGGCCTCGTGTGCGCCCTTGTTAGGCGCATTCACACTTGAGAAGTGAAGAGAAACGAAAACGCCAGAGTGGCCGGAAAACCCCGACCGCGCGCGTCGACGATGTTCACATTCGTTCTGCCCCATCCAGCCACTGCTGCCGTCGATACCTTGACAATTAATTCGATTTTGCCTGCTTTTTGAGAACTAAAGTTCGTACCTAGTTTTAGTTATCCACACAAAGTAGTGAAAATAAACATCTCGCATCTTTTCAAACGTTGTTTCGGGAGATAAGCCAGGAGAAACGACACGAGCGAACGCACCGGCAGCGGCGGCGGCGCATTCAGCTGGCTGTACACAAACGCGAGACACGTTGTGGCATGCTGACTCGCTGCCGCTGCACCGTCTAGTTCCAGAGTTCTCGGCGTTCGTAATCCAAGTCAGGCTCTCAATGAACGCGTCCTTGTTGGAGTCATCAAGCTTCGTCGTGCTGCACGGGTAGTTTGCAATTCGAGCCGATGCGAGCCACCGCCATTGCCTGTGCCACCATGATGAATCTGCGGCGAGCTGGTTAAGTCACGTGGTTGGATCTAGCACAGCCAAGGCTGTGAAGCGCAAACCGGATACGATTTTGCGGGGCGAGAAAATCGGTCACGGAGCGATTCTTGCGCGCCAGCCACATGGCGTGGTTTTCCGGCTGCTTGGGCGGCGAAAGGAGCCAGTTACCGGAGAGTTTCGCCCGTTTCGCTCTCTTCGAGGCCAAGTGTGAACGCGCCATTGGAGTTAGAGTTATAGGTAATATTTATTCGTTGAAATCATGAGGTCCACACTGCCGAGGTCAGTTTTATTTAATCGACTCTCTTACATTCTATTTACAATTACTTTTTCTCGCAGTTCCTGCGTAGATATAAACTGCCAGTGATCTGTGGCTACATGGGTCACGTGTATCTGGGGGAAAGGGTTTGACGACGTACGCTGTGGTATTTTCATGTTATGCATGTCACGACCAGAGGGACATATTCGCTAAACACTCTTGCCCTCCCTTACTAGTTCTGGTCTAGACCAATTTCAGGAGGCGATCAAGAGAGCACCCAGGCGTTGGCAGCCAGAGATATACATATATAGACAAAACGCTCAAAGTGTTTCCAGTTTTCTACAGAAGCGATAATTATTTCTTGAGCTACCTGAGCTCTATTCGATGCATACCGAACGGCTATTTTGACTAGTGGGTCTGTTATGAAAGGAGAGCGAAGAGGAAGACGTGCAGCGCCAGCCTCGCGCCCATCGGCCTCGCTCGTTTGGCGCCGAAGTGGCTTTTGAAAGAAAAGGGAAAGAATTAGCGCGGCGTCGTTCTGTCTCTCTCTATGGAGGACACCTCCATTGCTCCGCGCGAGGGATGGGCGAATGCGAATGAGAGGACGGAAAGGAAATAGGTAAGAGAAGGGTAAAAAAAAACATTCAAATATACCCCACGTACGCACGTAAGAACACCCACGCGCCTTTGCGCAGGAACACTCGAACAGGCACACATTCAAGAGTGTCGAAAAGTTCATATCGGACTCAAACGAATTTATTAGTTTAATAAACTGCCACTAATGACCACCTATTATGATCACGTATCATCAAATGAAAAAAATAGCTAGGTCGCTTGGTGTAACGCTGGCGAACCACCGTACAAAAATACAAAAAAGATGAAGCAATCGTAACAGGGAACGATCGAAAAAAGAGGGGGGGATAAAACACCAAGGAAAGGAAAGAATAAATAAAAAGAGAGGAAAAAAGGAGTGCAAAAAATAATAAAAAACAACACCAGGAACGGATAAAGATAAATAAATAGGAAAAATAAACAGAAAATTGAAGCAAGAAATAAAAGAAGGTGAACCGTAAAAGGGGGAAAAGAAACAAAGAGAGGAAAAAAGAAAACAAAAACTGAGCAGATAGTACGCTATTACAGTTTGTATTCATATCTGAACCGAGAACATTTTTAATGAGCATTGGTCTGGGCTTCATAAGCCTCAAGTTTTCTTTCTTCAAGAGCAACTAGAACGTTAAACGTTAACATATGCATCATTGTTTCAAATGAGTCATTGGCAAAAATAAAAATTGAATTTAACGACATATTCCCATCTGATGCAACACTGCTACCGTATAGATATATAATGAGTTTATCAGGAGATTACACACATCAATTGAGAAATGTCGATGTAATTGTCACTGATGCATGCATGTGTGTAGAGAAAGCGGGTCTAGGCATATTCTCAGAAACTTTGTCCTGGTCATTCTCAGTACGTCTCCCGGACTACACTCCCATATTTGAAGCAGGGTTTTTAGGAATTATTTTAGCCTTTAGAAGATTTCAGCTAAATTATTCGACAATTGTTATAGTTACTGATTTACTCTCCGTATGCACACCCATAACTTTAACTTCTTATTAAGAGTCTTCCATGTGGGATGCTTCCGCCTTTTTGATCCCTAAACACTTGAATACAGTGCGGTTGGTATGGATTCCAGGACACCGGGGCATATTTATAAATGAAAGGGCGGACACTCTCGCGCGGTGATCCCTGGATGACCCTGCAATGTACATCGTACCTGACACCGTTTTGTTACTGAATCCCGATTTCGTAGATATTCTTTAATTCAGGATTTCATGAAAATGAGGTTACCAGTTAAAGAATACCGTCTCCTTACTTTTCCTTGGGATGATAAACGGTGTCCCACACGCAAATCGGAAGTATGCTTAACAATATTTCGTTGTCGAATTTCGCCTCTTAATTTTTATTTATACAGGTCTGTCAGGTGCCATCTCCACTCTGCTTTACTGTCAAGAGCATAAAAACATTGATCTTTTTTTTTTACTTTCTTGCTGACGTTTCACAACCAATAGGAAGAAAAACATTTAGAAATATTATTGAGAAAGTTAAGCATTACTCTTAATTCTGAAAACATGCTTTCCCTTGGGGGTTCTTCTCTGGACCACAGCAACAGGAACGTCTGTATAGCAGTCTGTGAATTCCTTAGACACACGAGAAGGTTTTCTTGTTAGGTTATATTTAGTGTAAGTTTAATTTTTTTATTTCAGTTATAACATCTATTACGATTCTTTATCTACTTTAACCGTACGAGACTTCTGGACTGTGAAATTTCATATTTTCTAAATATCTGTTTTATTCATTTTCTTTAATCAAATTTAACATTCATTCGTCCTTAATATAATAACCACCGAGTTAATGGCCGACCTTCCGTATAGTAGGTACGAGCCAAACTTGGGCCCAAGCAAGCAAGCAAGCAAAGTATATCTTAGTTTTTTTTTCAGTAATTTATTGGTACTGCCACTTCCTCAGCGATGCTCTAGCCCGGTAGGACAAGAATGCATTGAAACAAAACAAACGTGTGTACTCACAAATTCTACTTTAAAAAGGCCTGTCACTACGAAAATTGTATTGTATAAGAAAAAAACTGGCATATCCCACGTACCTTGGGAATCAATGCTATGCAAAGCATGCGGATGGAAGGTGACTGTGTAGCAATTTTTTTTCTGCGGAATGTTGCAAAATGACGGTAAAGATATGTACAGATGTTGTACAAACAGACATATATTGAACAGCCGCGTATGTCTTATGTTAACCAGATGTTTACAATTGCGTAATGATGCCACCAGCAATATGAGTGTTAGCAACATGTCAGAAGCGGTAAGCTGATGTAGCGCTCGTGCTCACGAGCGTGGTGGTCCTAAAAACTGATACATTAACAAACCTCACTGGATGGCGCTTTACTACTATTGATGCTGATCCGACATAAGGATGTACCACAAGAGTACAGTCGATGCCGAAATAAATGCGAACGGCGCTGCGCGTGGCATCCATTCATCACCATTGACAGGCGCGCACATGCGGTTTCGCACCACTGCGCTATCTCTCTATAATGCGATATTTTTGCTTGTGTTCTAGTTCTGATGTGTTCATTAAAGGTGCAGGCGTGGGTGGGCCGAGCGTTTTCGGTCGTTTACCTTTTATTCTCTTCTATTTTTGTGTCTTTCGTTTGAAATATAAGAACTAAAACAGAAGCGAAAATATCGGTAACCACGTAGTGTTGCCATACCATTTGCATTGCATTTTTCTTGACTTTCAAAAAGCTTTCGATAAAGTACCTCACCAATTACTCCTCCTGAAAATTAGTGTCTTAAACATTGACCCGAACATTCTTAAATGAATTGAATGCTTTCTGACTAATCGCACTCAGTTTGTAACAACTAATGACTATAACTCACCTCTTTCTAAGGTAACATCTGGCGTACCCCAAGGTTCCGTATTAGGCCCTTTACTTTTCCTTATATATATTAATGATCTCCCCGACAGCATTAACTCCGCTATAAGGTTATTTGCAGACGATTGTGTAATTTACCGCGAAATAAACAATGAATCAGAGAACCAATTTCTACAGTCAGACCTTGACACTGTCTCAACCTGGTGCAATAAATGGCTTATGACTCTCAACTCTAACAAATCTAAATGCATGTCAATAACCCGGCGATCTATTTCTCCCCCCTGTACCTACAGAATTAACGCCGTTCCCCTCCAGCATGTCTCTTCATATAAGTACCTCGGCGTTTACATTACCAATAATCTATCTTGGCACACGCATGTTACCTACATCTGTAATAACGCTAACCGAACGCTAGGATACTTACGCCGCAACTTTTCTCGCGCTCCGCTGTCCCTCAAAATTCTACTATACCGATCACTAATTCACCCAAAGCTTGAGTACGCGTCCGCTATATGGGATTCCGTGCAGCAAAATTTAATCAACGTGTTAGAATCTGTTCAGAACCGCTCAGCTTGGTTCATTTGTTCTAATTATTCCCGTACTGCTAGCATATCAGAAATGAAATCTAACCTTGACCTGCCCAATTTAACTGTCCGGAGGAAACTGGCGCGACTGCATTTTTTCATAAGATATTTTTTCACAATCCATCAATGAAGCGAGACCTCATTTCACAACCGTCATACCACTCATCGCGCATTGATCACCAGCATAAGGTTGCCATTCCGTTTTGCCGCACCAAATTCTTTTCAGCAGCCTTCTTACCGAAAATTCTTACCGCCGATTGGAACCACCTTCCCTCTTCCGTTGTAACAATAACAGACCCTTTGTTATTCAAGACTGCAATTTCTCAGCAATGTTTGTAACTATACGCAGTTTCCATTATCTATCTTTGTCTTGTATGTGCTTGAATTCTTACTTATACATTTTTAGTTGACTTATGTTGCCTTCGTGATTTGCGCATCTGACACTTGTTTCTTCATTTTGTCTTTTTTTTCTTGTGTGTTATAAAATGTTGTACCCACCCCCTCTGTAATGCCCTACGGGCTCTGAGGGTGTTCTAATAAATAAATAAATAAATAAATACCGGATCTGGGGAGCGGACCTGTTAGGGACGTGGGGAACAGTGTAAGCAAAGCTGGTAGGCATCTATCTAGGTGGTCTTGACTTTGCTAGGTTTTTACCCTTTCACCTGCCCATTTCTCACCCCTTGCTATGCTTTACTAGAGTGCCTCAATACCTTTGATGGTCATGAAACTTCCCCGCATCGCTATAGGGGAGTATTGTGCGCTACAAGCGGCAGCCGCATGGTGGCGCGGCGTACAGTTTTTTGGCATCAGACAGCATCTAGTAGTCGCTCTAGACACAGTTAATTTCCTTGTCTTTCGCTTTGTGTTTGCGTGCGACGTCTAGTTGTCGTATCGTGCAGCTTGCACGCACGACAACGCTTTCTCTCCGCCACCTACTGCTTCGAATGCAATACACCAAACTGCTGCAAAAAGCTCTGCTGAAGACAGGTGAATTTTGTGACTTGGTGGAGTGCAAGGAGAATTAGCCGAGCGAGACAGGGGCTAGTCGAACGTACAACGCCTTCACGCGTTGACGGCTCTTATTACATACCTCTGCCTTCCGTGTTGCTGAAGGTCATTGTGATAGTGTATGCATGAACACAGGCGCCGATTACGTTATTGACAAGTTGCATAAAGCCAGAAACGCTGAAAAAAGCCCCGAAGTGTTCAAGCAACGCTGGACTGAGCCGCCATTCTGCGTGAAAACAAATTAAAAAAAAATAAACGCGCAAGAACACGGCGCTCGTGCGAGTGAAATGTAGTATGTCCGCGAGAGAAGCGTTTCATTTTCATGTGAGCATTTTTTGTGATCCAGGTGCTCAGCATGCCAGCCAATTGCACGAAACTACTCATGATGCATAATGACTAAATAAGTTGAAAAGCCTTAGATACCTCGAGAAACGCGAAACTTGACCATCAGCGTAATTTTTTTTCATTTTTTTGCCTTTCAAATAGCATATATTATTTTTTATCGTAGAATATATTGAGAAGTGCCTAATTGGTAGCCATAGATAATCATAAACTAAACGACCTTAAAAATGAATAACCGGTAGGTAGAGCTGCAACTTGCCATCATCATGGGCATCATCATCAGCTTGTCATGCCTCCTGGAGCTTATCATGCCACCTCAACGTGCTCGAGCGCGAGCGTCTTGAGAAGTGCGCGAGCCAACCCTCGCGCTGCCACGTCGAGCTGTTCAAACATCTAAATTTAACAACGACCGATGTGAGTGCCTGTCAAAGCCGGTCAATAGAAAAGCACTTTTTCGTTTTCTGAGAACTCAGAAAGTTCTTCCGGTACAAAGAAATATAGAATCTGTAGTTTCATCACCAGTTGAACTGAAGGCCCTTCTAGAAGATATAGCTCAGGGCCTAGAAAGTCGCTTTACGACACTTCTCTCATACCAAGCCATGTCCTCCCAAAGGGCTGAGGATTTTGAAGAGGTTACGGCTGCAGAATTAGCAAACGTAGTCAGAACACTACCCCATTCGGCTCCTGGTCCTGATGGCATGACGACATCAGTGATAAAATCTGTGCATAAAATATTCCCACTTGGCCTACTCGAAATTATTAATAACTCACTTAGAAGCTCTTGGATCCCACCTGATTGGAGAATGACAAAAGTGATTCCATTATTAAAAAAGCAAGGCGCTGGGTTTACCTTAGATAATATCAGGCCCATTTCACTTACATCGAACCTAGTAAAACTAGTTGAAAGAATTTTATATAGACGTATAGATCGATGGATGTCAGAAAAACTGACACTGAGCCCATGTCAGATTGGATTCAGGCGTGGTTGCTCCATTTGGTGTGCGCACGTGGATCTCGAAAGCAGAATACAACTTGCTCTCTATCAGAAACAATACTCCGCTTTGGTAACCTTGGATATCACAAAAGCCTATGATAGCGTGGAGCATGTTAAACTGCTAGATTCACTTCAGAATTTAGGACTGCCTCAATACTTTGTGGCCTGGATCCATGCTTTCTTAGGTGATAGAGAATTTTACTGCTCGCAATCTGGTGTCAACTCTTCAGTATACAGGCAAACGAGAGGTATACCGCAAGGGTCAGTACTATCGCCCTTATTATTTAATGCTCTACTATGTTCCATTCCCATACAGCAAGATGTACAGGTCTATGTGTATGCCGATGATATTGCATTTTTTGCTGCGTCGGCGGATATTCACACACTGTACCTGATTCTGCAGACATACATGAATAGTCTGGAAACGTGGCTGGAGGATATCAACCTATGCCTCAATACAAACAAAAGTACAATCATAGTTTTCGCACAAAATGCCCCAGTGCGAATTTCACTAACGTACCGGCAGGACACCATACCTCAGGTCGAGTCAGTTAGGTACTTGGGGGTAACCTACACCGAAACACTAAACTGGAGCCCCCACATAGAAAACATGGCCGCTAAAGGAGCACGTGCCGTAGGGATGCTGCGCAGGCTCAGTAATTATCGTGCCGGTTTGCGTAGAGACGCACTCATTATGATATATTGCATGTACATTCGACCGATACTAGAATTCGGCTGTGTTTTGTTTTCTGGCGCTCCGGCCTACAGAGTTCGACCACTGATTCTGCTAGAAGGCGAATCTTTACGCTTATGCCTAGGGCTACCCAAATATGTTGCCAACAATATCCTATACGAAGAATCCCGCCTGCCTTCTCTTATCAAAAGATTTCATATTCTAACAGTACGTACATTCCTTAAAATCTATGCATCACCTCAGCGGAGGGCACAGTATGTGTTCATTAACCAGCATACCTCATTCTTCAACCACCAATGGCCTAAATTAAGGTGTTCTCAAGTAATATTTACTCGGAAACTTTTGGAGCCCTTAAGAGTTAACCTTTGGGAAACACTTGTGCTCAACACTGTAGATGCAATTAGGATAGAATTTGACGATATATATCCCAAGAATGCAAAAATTTTACCATATCAGTATATAAATGGCATTTTGGAGGATCATTTGGCCAATCTAGAAACATTCACTGTGATAGCGACTGACGCTTCGGTTTATGGTGAGAAGGCTGGTGTAGGAATCGTATCATCCTCTCTAGATTCGGCTTTCGCAATTCGATTACCCGACTTTACACCTATTTACCAAGCAGAACTACTGGCAATAGTCCTTGCATTGCGTAAAGTGCCGCAAGATCTATCAGAGGTGATTGTTATAACAGACTGTCTCTCGGTCTGTACTGCCTTAAGCTCACCAACTTTTTCGCGTACCTTAGAAACTTTCTACTCGCTCATTCCTAGACATGTGCGACTCGTCCGACTAGTTTGGGTACCAGGCCATAGAGGTTTAGCTCTAAATGAGCATGCAGATGCACTAGCTGTATCTTCCCTTGATTGTCCTGTTTTACCTATTTTGCCTACTTCTGAATATATAACAGCATCACGCTTTGAAAAACGCACAACGACCAATAACTTTGAAAAATCCCCTTTGTTTGTATCAGACTTCACACATCTAAAGTTCCCTTGGAAGAACAAGTGGTGTTCATCAAGGAAGGAAGAAATAGTAATTACCAGGCTGCGTTGTCGAGTCCCCTCATTGAACTTTTACCTTCACAGGTCGGGTCTGGCACACTCGCCTTTGTGCCTTTATTGTAATGAGAGGGAATCTTTGGAGCACTTCTTTTTGTCATGCCGAAAATTGAAAACTCGAAGGGAAAATCTACTAGAAGAACCCCTACGAAAGTTGGGCTTAAACTTTACACTTCCGGTGATTCTTTCATTTGGCGCAGTCGCATTTGGATTCAGCCACAGGAGCGTTTTTACCGCTGTTACAAATTTCTTACGAGAATCTAAAAGAATGGAATTCTAAAAAAAAATGGATAACTTCAGTTGAGTTATCTATTTTTTTTCTCTTTTTTTGTATGTTTATATGTTTTCTTTTCAAGGTTCTTTTTTTAATGTAACACCTTTTTATTATTACCTATATTACCTAATTATACCAACCCACTCTTTCAAGAAGTGAATTATTTAAAAAGCAAGGCACCGTCCCAATCATGGCCTATCCCCCTAGGTGGGTTGTGCCAAGGTGTTGAGGAACCAACCAACCAACCAACCAACATCTTTTTCTTCCTGAAGTGCTGCGGGACGCGTTTCATCAAGGAGGCGGGAAGGCTAGCACAGCTGACGGAAGCAGCTCAGACAGGCCCTGTTCGCTCTCTCTTTAAGCGGCATCGACCGCACGCTAGCTTCTCTGCATTGTGCGAGTTGGCAAGCTGCACCGGGATGACGATCCAATATGGCTCGAGGTTGTCCGGTTCCAGCACTGCAGCTTCCTGTCCCACGGTTTCTCGTTGCCAAAGGAGATCTTGCAGCACATCTTTCAAAGGACTCCTTCTCACCGGACTTACGTTGGTCACGGGCACTGTAAGTAACAAAGAAGAAGTAGATATTTGTCGTCCACTCGGCTTGACGCGCAGCGCGTATAGCAAATCTATCAAAACTTAGTTTTACTATCTTCTGACACAGAAAATGTTAATTCAACGCGCATCGTTGACAAGCTACTAAGAAGGCCTTTTGAGTTGCTCAAGGTCCTTTGTGGCAGGAAAGTCGTTCTTGTCCGAAAATGTTCTTCTCACTCGTGATTCAATGTGTATCTCGTGCAACGCAACCAGTGTTCCATGTCACGGCTGTGGCCATGCCAAGGTCGGTCGATGAAAAAAAAGGTGTGAGCTGTTGCGTCACACAAACGCGGCGGGAGTCGCATATACATCCACTGGTGCAACGCTGTGGAGACTATATAGCGAGGCTTCTTTCAGTAGATGCATTTGCACCGAGATATAGTCCAATGATATTACCATCCGTAAGATGATTTCATTTGCCCTTTAGCCTGAGTGATACGCGATACATTTCAGATGCTTTGTGCCTCGGAGGTAAAGATACTTCGTTATACGTTTACCATTAGGTCGTTCTGGACAATGTGGCGTTTTTTTCCGTTTCTTTTTGTGTTTTATTTGTAGCGTGTCGCGACGCATCATGTGCGAGCCCATGTTCGGTTCGCACGAGCGTTTACAGCGACAGAAAGCAAGCGTGAGACGCGTGCAATCGCAAATTTCGCCCTCATACATTCTACAATTCACCGGCATGACACCTTGCCTCATTGTCGCCTCTGCTCGAGTCCGAGAGCCGACTCTCGACATACATAAAGAACTTGTCCAAACAAGCTGAATCCACCTTTGCGGGGGCTGAGCGACAGAAGCGATGGGAAGCTGCTCTGCGCAGCTCACGACCGGATGACCAACTCCGGATTGTACGCTAGGCCATTGGGGTCGCCGGTGCGCTCGGACTTTCGGCCACCTAGAGCGTCCTGATGGCTCATCGTCTCCCTTCCTGACCCCATCCCCTCTCTCACCTGACCCTTTTTTGGCGTCATTAAAGTTGTTTCCTCCTCCTACCGACATAGCAGCCACAGCGTTGCATCTCTTGTATGGAACGTAGGGTATAGTTTAGCTTGTTGCAGCTGTGGCGTGACCGCCAATATTGATCACAGAAACCACAAGTGTCCTCGTGTTAAACGTTTTATTGAAGGAGCCTCGATATCTTAGAAAATAGTTTGGCTCACAAACACTCCTCTGCGTGTTATTTTCTCCGGAGAAAGATTTCTTACTACATAATTTCCACATTTAACACCACACACTACCATACAAAGATTCCTGGTAGCAGACGTTGACATCGTTTCTTGTAGTTCAATGATGCCTCGAAACATAACGGCCTCTCGGCATCGGAAAGGAAACATTTATAACAAATATTTTCGTTCCCACCATGGACGCCGAGCAGGCTGCAATTTCGGAACGCCAGTTCCTGCTTGCCCGTGAACGCGAGCGTCGTTTGAGTACAGCCCTTCACTGCCTTCATATGTCCTGTTCAGTGCAATTGCATACATATTTAATCTCTCAGATGCGTAGGCGCATAACATTCACATCTGATGTGGCACATTACGCCCACCAATACTGAGAAATCTGTGATGACCCTTTGGTTTCTTCGGCTCTCGGTGATTTGCATATATCTTTTTAATTGCATCCACCATATAATTACAAGGACAAGTTTTTTTTGTAAAACGATCTACTACAACCAATAAATTTAGTCTTTTCTTATAAAACACTAAAAAAGTTTGCTTACATGTTAGGGATTGGAAGATAAGGTACAATGTGCAACGTGATTTTATAGACGCAGTATTTTACTGCAAACACCGCGTATTGAGAGGGTACGTCTTGCCTCATTTTTTTCGAAATGCCTCACGAAATTCAGCCTGCGTATCATTGAATGCAACGGCCAGTGTTAACTATGGCAATGACGCGATCATCATTTGAAAATACGCGAGATTCTATTTGGGGGTGACGTTTTTCGCTACTTTTTTTTGTCCGCACTATAGGAGAATGGAACACTCTGCCACCGAAAATAGTCTCTATTGATTCAAGTGATGATTTGTTCCATGCTTTATGAATATTTATTTTATACTTTTGATCATATGTACTGTACCATCCCTGCTGTAATGCCTTATGGCGAAGCAGGTATTAATAAATAAATAATAAATAAAATAAGGGACGCGTTCTTATTTTACAGTGCACGATCGCAATCATGTGGGCACCTGGCCCGGGTTCTTCGACAAAGAGCTCAGGCATGTCCTCGCTGGCAGAACCACTGGTCACGGACGTTGCCAGACCCACGTTGGCGCATGCACTGGGCTTCACTATTCGCCCCAAAATAACCGCCGCCATGATGCCTGCTTCTGCAACAACGTCCCACATCAGTATACAAGATGCAAGCCATGGTAAAGAGGACACAGTAGACGTGGCATTGGTGGGTTATGGATGGCCATGGCGGGTGGTCGTCGACAAGAGGGCCAGTGGGTGACAGTCTTCAGTGGCGCATCTTGCTCTTCAAGCATGTCAAGACGCGGCCATCCGTTGGCCCCCACAAAGCTGCCCATATCGCAGTCGAACAGTATAGCATACTCCCTGATTTTTCTATGCTCTTTCCTAATGTTTCGTGTGGTGTGTTCATAGGGACAGTATGTTACGTGCTATTTTTTGGTACTTTCTCGACGTCAATATAACGACGTTTGTTTCGAATTATTGCGTCAGCGCACACATTTATTAATTATCCCGGTCGCTATATATCAATCGTTTCATTTTTTACTGGCCTTAATAAGTGTTATTTATTTTCACTTTAAAGATTTAATCGTTCCGAAGTGGTCCGGTGGGTCCACCTGATGAAGAAATCCGGCATTGTCAAACCACTTTCAAACGAAGCTTGATTTCCGCGCTAAAACTTACTCTCTTCGAACAGTTCTGGAAGGTTTACCTGCCGAAGACTTGTTTCTGTAAATGATATTCAAAATGGCCATAGCTTTCTAAAGTTATTTTTGAACAAGTTTGATACGTCCGCCTGCTGAAGAAAGCACACTTTAGCCACTTTCAAATACAGCTTAATTTCTGCTTTAAATACTTTTTTGTTTCGAAGAGTTCTGGAAGATTCGCCGGCTAAAGACATGTTTCTATAGATCATATCCTAAATGAGCATGATTTACTAAAAATAGCTCTGAACACATCTGGTAGCTCCGCCCGCTGATATGTTTCATTATTGAATGTTCAAAAGGAGCCTAAAAAAAGGTCGGGAGTTACTTTACTAAGATTTTGGTTGCAGTTTACAATGAAAAGCCAGCTATTTTTTTTTTCTTTACTGGAAATGCTGTACGTATATGTACACGTCATCAGTTATGTTTTGTAGTAAATCTACGTTACTTCGGGATGAACAATCACCCATCACTGATATTACAGTAGTAATTATAATTTATATTTACCAATATAGAGTTCTGGAAGCTTTGCCTGTGAAGAGAAAATTATGAGTCGTCTTCAAAGTAACCTTCGTGCTGATGTACTTTTTCAACGGTTTGCGCTGACCTTCTTTGTGATAATCGCAACATATATTTTATTGACGGCCTACTCCTCATTAGAAAAACATTTTACGTGATTACGAGATTCTAACACTTACTCCTTTCAACAAGATATCTGCATTGTATTTACGCGCACACATCGACTCACTTAAGCGCGTATTAGCAATTCAGAGCAGCGTGTTGAACTGAAATATGGCGATCCAACGTATTCCTTAAGCAAAACGTTTTTTTTAAGATCTTCGAAACAGTGAATTGGGCAAATAAATGCTGTTAAAATGCTCGCGTCAGTCTTGTATCTTGTGACAATACGCTTTGAGTCACGCGAGGCTTTCACAATACTTCGCATTATTTCTCAATATTAATAATTATCTAACCTTACAGCGGGTAGATCTGTCAAAACCAAGCTAATTCGGGGACAATCATTGGGTTTTCGGAATTATTTATAGGAAACTTCATGGGAGCAACGATATTGGCAGAAACTGTGCTATACCCAAACCCCTCTACTCGCATCTACTGCACTAAAGAAACCGCATAGCATGAGCGAGACGCGCAGCACAGTGGCACCGAAAGCGGAAAGTGCTGCCTTATTAGAGCACTTTGACCCTTTTGGCCCTGGCATCCTATAAAAAGGACAAAAACATTTTGCTGCGAATTGTGACAGAATAAGTCAGAAATAAAAAAAACTGTCCGAACTATCCTCAATACATCTGCGCAAGCATAGTAAGTTTCTGTCATCGCCTTCACGAGGTATACGAGTCCGTGGTCGCCTTCGTTTGAACTGTGCAAAGTGGTAAACAAGATCGTGAAATGCGATAACGATGACACTCAGCGCAACCAAATAAATGACACTTTACTGACTGCCAATTTGGCGTGTTGGTAAAGGTTCATTATGAAATAAGCGCAAAAATAGACACACTCAGAAAGGACACATACAAGCGCTTACTAGCAACTGAAAATTTTTATTTCGAAGCGAACACTAATAAACACATCACATGCATGTACGTCATTCCCGACTTCTAGTAAGCGCTTGTCTGTGTCCTTTCTGAGTGTTTGTATTTTTGCGCTTGTTTCATAATGGACACTTTACTGGTTAACTATTCTATCAGTTGCTATCGTATTTTTTTCATGTTGTTTCTGAGATGTTTACCTTGCTATTTACAAAGTGGGTCTTCTTCCCTAAAACTAATGTGTCGCCCGCAGTAGTGGACAATCTTCATGTCCAATATAAAGGACACCAGGGCTCAGTGATTGTTAGACTGCTGAGGGCATTCGGGCTAAATCTTGTTATTCTAGCCGAGCAACCTGCCCAAATCACTTAGATAATATATAAGGGCTGTCTAATGGTGAGAGAGTACGTAATAAATTTTAATTCGTTTTATAAAATATTAGTGCGTGAAGGAGCTCGAAGATGACGACGATGAAGTGCAGTTCAACCCCTTGGCGTAGGAAGTTTTGGTCAACACGCAAAGAAGAAATTATTTTTACTAAATTACGCTGTAGAGTTCCTAAACCCTATCGCTAGATGCATAGAGCTGGACTGGCTAATTCCCCTCTTTGCTCATTCTGTAACAAGGATGAAACAATCGAGCATTATTTTTTATCATTTAGTCGCGTCTAGTCAATGAGGAAAAACATTTTACAGCGGTTCTAATCGAATTAGATGGAATTTCATTATTTCCAATGATCTCTCCATGGGATCTTCTTCATTAGGTCATGTCACCAGGATTTTGTTCGGATGTACAAATATTCCTATTCGAATCAAGACGGTTTTGTTTTAAAATCTCTTAATTAGTAAAATTTGATTTCTTCTAACCAATTTATATTTCATTAGATTTAAAAGTAATATATTCAATAATTAGACGGTGGCCATTCAAGTATAATGGGGAGCTGTGTATCGCGAGCGCAAAGACTTCCTATCGGAAATTTTAGGTGCTGTAACTGTTACGGAGTTGTTGTATGTTAGTTTCCCGATGATAACTTGTGATACCAGGATAAAAATAAATATATGTATGTAAATTTACCCTATTTCACCTTATAATCACATAGCGTGGTGTCATATATTTTGGACATGAAGCTATTTTTCTAGTATGCTGATGGAATGCTCAAAAAACATGTTCGTGCTTTTCGGGGTGCAGTAACTCCAAATCAACAAGAAACCAAAATTTCTACCAGTTAAAAAATCAGAGATGAAATGGTCACCGTGATTGCGTCGAAGAGCTTTTTTCGCAAAATATCAGGCGTTGATGTAGATTTTGCGCGGAAATTCAGCTTTGCCTGAAGAAAAGAAAGATGCAAAATTAATAATGAGAAATTCGGAGCCAGAGTGGTGATTTAACCCGGGTCGAATTCACGGAAAGTGGGTGTTCTGCCACACAGCCGCGCCTTTGCTGGCGAACGTAGTGAAAATAACTTGCTATGCTTGGAAATGCAGTGCAAGTAACTCGTGCTGTATCCTGTATACATCATTGTGTATACTGCATTCTGTATACATGCTTGACAATACGACATGAAATATTGCCATAATTATGCGTGGTACAAGCGTCCATCACCATCTGGCTTCAGAAAATAGGATTACCATAATGACTTGGAAGCTGCGTATTGTTTCAGCAGCTACAACAGTACGGGGGAGCTGCTGACATCAATTCCGATTAAAAATGTGGATGCCGCCAAAGACAAATAGGTGGCAGTGGCCATCGCTATGGCCACTGCGAACCATTCTACTACTTTCACGGACTCGCAAGCCGCCATTAGAGCAGTCATGAAAGGCTCGGTTTGCAAGAAAGCGACTCGCGTTCTCTCTGCTGCATCTTGGACCGGCAAAAAGCGTCTAATTTGGTTCTCTGGTCACGTGGGCAGTGGTGCTCACGAAACCGTTCCTAACGCCAACGAACTTGCACACTCTCAAATGCGAGGTCTCACCCACCACGCCGGATATGGGCACTCGGAGGCCGAGGGAGGCCAAGGGACCCTCTTCTCACTTTGAACGAGGTCTGTAAGCACTATAAACAGGGGCGTCGGAAGTTTCCGCTTCTACACCCACAGTTTAACAGACCACAGACAATCATCCTGCGAGTGTTTCAGAGGAACACATATTCATCTGCGTGTTTATGCTGGAAATTTATAGAAGAAATAGGCCCACGCCATGTTGAAGGACTCCGGAAATTTCAAACATGTATCATGGGCTTTAACGCACATCGACATCATGTACGGGCTACTATGATTATGCCTGCGTTGACTGCCGCAGCCGTGATCTAACCCACGATCTTCGCATCAGCAGTCGAACACCGCAACCACTGCTCCACCGCGGCAGACAAAAAAAGAGAGAGAAAGAAATAAGGAATGGAATCAAAAAGCTTTATTTCAGTCTTGCAGGACCCGCTTAGCGCGTAGCGGGCGTCTCCCACGTGGGGACAGAAAGGGAGTACCTGGCGGCCGCTTCGTGGGCCTGCCGGACGGCCCATTGCTGGTCGGCGAGAAGTGAGTTCCTGAGGGACCTCTCCCACTTGCTTGAGGTAGAGTCGGGAGGAGTTGTTCTACACTCCCAGAGCATGTGTGCGAATGTCGCTGTGTGTCCACATGATAGGCATGTGTTATGAATCGGGATAATAAACGTGAAGCGTGGCAAGGTCTGGATACGTGTGTGTCTGTAATAGGCGTAGGGTTAATGCCTGCGGTCGGTTAAAATAAATAGGTTAAAGAAATAAGAATTATTGTTATTTTTGTGTCAGTTTAACGTCCCGAAGCCACGATATGATTATTTATGATAGATGCTGTAGTGGAGGTCTCCGGAAATTGTGACCACCTGGGGTTCTCTACCGTGCACCTAAATCTAAGCACACGGGCCTGAAGCATTTGGGCCTCAACCGAAAATGCGGCTGGGATTCCATTCCGCGACCTGCGGGTCAGCACCCGAGTGCCTTAGCCACTATACCACCGTGAAGGGTAAAGAAATAGATATAAACAGAGCCACAATATATAGAAAAATAGAGACAAGAGAGAAAAGTTGGGGGACCCTTAAACTTCACCTTTAAAAGTTGAACACGATAGCAAAATCCAGCCCCTAGTGCACCCTTCAACCACTAAGCGCATACTTATTCATATGTTGTATTACAGACACACACACGCACACACACACGCACGCACACAGTAGATCATACCAGGGCGCGCGTGAATGGTACATACAGGTTTTTTATCTAAAGCAAGAGCCGCATGGCCTCCAAAATACACGTCGCGCACTCGCCATCTCAGAGGCCATAAAGAATGTCACAATTCCTCCCAGAAAGCAACACATTATCTAGCGTTTGCTGTTTGCTTGATAAACACATCTGGAAAGGCATGATATGTTTTCTGCTAGATGGACATAGCTGTCCATTTTTAGAGCAGTTTGAAAATTCCTGTGTGTTTTTAGCGGCGATGGATGCAATATCCCGGACTTTTCCGACGTAGTTTAAGACCTTTAAATGCGCCTAAAAATCGCCGAATGGGCTCATTTTTGTCGTGACCCCTGTGGAGCGAGACGCGTCAAAGGGGTCCTGGAACACTTTTTCAAATAACCATGGAATGAATTTACTAGAAGAGCTTAATCTCGCGAATTCAACACCACAAAAATTTTAAGAATCCGTCCAGCGCGAGTGGTGTTACAATACTGTAATTGCATGATCTCTTCTCTCGATCGTCTCGACAAAAGCGCTGGAAGTTAAGCAGGGAGGGTTGGCAGGAGCAAAGAAACTACCGCACCTCGTGACCTTGAGCACTTTTTTTTCTTCGAATTCGCGGCTTTGTCAGTGTGATCGTGCGCGCACGCGTGGACAAGTAGTGGCCTCCCGCGGCGATCTCGGTAACTTGATTCTTTGGTCCCAGATGCACAGACAATTTTTCGTCGGCGGGATTTCTGCAACACGACCTTTTTAAGGCTATTGCGTTAAAATTGCACCATCTACCGCTAAAGAGAACCATATATGTATCGATGTCAAGGAGCGGGCTTAACACTTACACTGGCGGCGGTGTTAACGCTGGCGCTCATCGCGGGGTTGGGCACTAAAGAAACCTGGGAAAAGTGGTCATAAGAACGAAAAGAAGAGAAAAGTGAGCCCCGTAAACTGCCTGCATAGGGGTGCGACACCTCAACAGTAGCTCACAAGGGATGGGGGTTAGGAGGGATTAAAAGGATAGGATTAAAGGTATATATATATATATATATATATATATATAGATAGAGAGAGAGATGTGCTGGGACAGTGAGCGAGGACACATGAGGGATAGGAGAGATAGGAAAGATATAAACACGGTAACAGGAGTCCGAGGACGGGGAACCACTTGCGGGAGCTCTTGTGGGAGTCAGGAGATGGCGTAAGGCAAGTCCAGGATGTGAGAGCTACGCTGGCGTCGGAGATCGCGAGGGCAGAACCAGTCGGCACGGAATTCAGCGAGCGAGTTGTAGAAACCTGGGAAGGCGCAAAGCATGCAGTCATGAACCACTGTTTCTTACTGGAACATGCCAATCGCTTCTAATAGGCAATGAGAGACAGTAGACACTGATTGGACACAGAAACCCACAATCCACTTTTAGGTAACACGCCCACTGTGAATTTTTATCCAAGCAAACTCTTCTAACATCATTCACTTTGTGCATATGTTGAATGTTTTTTGCCTCTCTCGTATGTTTCGACTACACCGTATACGTTATCCGAGCATTGCGCTATATGATAAAGCGACATAGGGCGTCGACGACAAGGCTAGCTCCCAAGGTCTATATTATCTCCGTTGTAGTATAAAGGGTTTGTTGTTGTAGGCGTTTTATATTGTTCGGTCACAATTATGATTGATATGAGTCTATCGTAAATAAGGAGTTTTAGAATAGGGCACCGCGAGCGCTTGCAATGCGGTCGCTGCCACTACTTTTAGCGGCCCTACTTGCCGCTTGCGATGCCGCTTGCAATGCGGCACTACTTTTAGCCAATACTTTTAGCGGGATCGCTTGCAACTGATCGTTGATTTTAGTGGGGTCGCGATGTAACTGATTGTGATTGATTGTTATCGCTGCGTCGATATCGATCCATGTAGCGATATTACATAGCTCGCGTCATCTCCCGGTTTAAAGAATGTCGCTCGGTGTTTTTCATGCGTTCGTACTTCAAGCGCGAGAAAAGCATTTACGCAACGGACGCTTCATTCTGGCACGTAATTGTGCGCCGGTGGCGATGGAGTCCGTTAAAACGAGGCATCTGTGCCAATCGGCGCACGTCAAAATAATTACACGTACACACGTTTACCACAATTCGCTTTTTACTGCATACACCAGTGCATATTCTCCCAACCTGGTTTGTTTACTCCCGTATACTGCGTGAAGCTGGCAGGTCCTCTCGGTTGCTTTTTTCTCACACCTCGCCCGCACCTACAACATTCATATGGGTGTGCAACACAGCGCGTATTGCAAACGATCACCAAGATTCTCACGTTGCGACACTCAAGTAATACAGTCACTCACGCATATGCGGTAACGCTGATGCCACACCTCTTGCGGGCGCTATATCACAGACGCGCGCATTCAGTGGGTAGGCACCTTCACCTTACTGCACACGAATGACCACGCCGACAGTCGTCGAAAGTGGCCATCCTAGCGGCGCAGAGAATAGACTCCGTGTTGCTGCTTCACGCTGCCGAACCGACGGAACGCGGTGAAGCTCTGCCGCTTCGGTGCACTTGAAACAAATCATAAACTCCGGCATCGAATGACAACCGACGACGATGATGCTGAGGGCGAGTGGATGATATAATTTCTTCTTGACGCAGAAAACACCACATACAACCGAATTAACGCCTGACGGTCTCAGTGCAGCGGCACATCGCGTCTCATGGGGAACATGCTGAATTTGTCATTGGTTCATCGTCACTCTTACGTCATAGTAATGAGCGGCCGTAGTTGGACGCGCATAATACAAATTCACAGTGGTACACTTTACTTATAAAGTTCGGGACCTTCGACGCCGAAATTGTGGTCTGTCTGTCTGTCTGTGCATTTGTCTGTTTGTCCACGGTAACAATACCCCAAACAGCATTAAACGTTACCTCATACGGCCAACCCTATCCCCAGCGCCAACCAATATTGCTCAAGTTTCAGCGTTCGTACTTGTGCGATTGTCGATTAAAAAAGAATGATTACGCATATAGGAGGCACCATAACAACACGTCAATGTTTTGCTTGTGTGTCTATCTAGACAAGGCGCACGCAAGTAATTCTAAGGACCGTAGCGTTTATCACGCTGCGCTGACAGTGCAACGCGATGCTCAAAAAGGCAAGTGTTTCCATCGGTTTTCTAAGACGACAATGGTGGTGGCACCTGCCCGTCGCTTTGCGTTCTACACCTTATCGCCTCCGAGACAGGCGCACATCTTTCTCCGCGACGCACACGCCTTTCTTTGTTTTCTAAGATAACTGCCAGATGGCGCTCGTGTCTAACGTGCCTTAACGTCCCTAGATGAAACAAGTTTGCAAGGTAGCGTCACTCATTGTTCTCGAGCCGTCCTCCTCACTCTCTCGCTTACTTTTCCTTTTCTCTGCCATCCGTGTCTGTAATCGGTGCATTCCTCGCACGTGATCTTGCAAATGGCTGGTGGTGTTATTTATTATTATGCAAAAGGTTCAAAACGAGTACGCATACGCATATGGCTGCAGCCAGATTCTCGCCGTGGCCATATACGTCACGTAATCGTAGCCGCGCATAAACTGAAGAGGAGCGTTTCAGTTGGCGCCAAGTGAGTGAGTGAAGAACTTTATTCACTTCCTGCAGGTTACCGGGCTGCGTTCCCACCTTGGAGCTGGTTGAGAGACCATGTCTCTCAGCAGCTTCTTTGGCCTGCTGGATCGCCCAGAGTTAATTATCTAGTCCTGAGCTGAGCCGCATGGTCCGCCAATGCTCCCGAAGGTCCTCATTCGAGGCCGCGTCTCTCGTTTTGCCAATTAGTGCTGGACACTCCCGGAGAATATGTACTAGTGTTACCCTGTTACTACAACACTTGCACGAATTGGTCATATACAAGTCGGGGTAAATGTGTTTCATAATTACGGTATTAGTGTAGGTGCCTGTTTGTATTTGCCGCCATTGAACGGACTGGGCCCTGTAGAGCTTGGGGTGAGGCGGGGAGTATTCCAGTCGTTGAAGTCTATATTGTTGGATAATGTCGTTGAATTGGGTTAGTCTATCCCCCCCTCCCACTCCTCCACAAGAGCTAGTCTGTACTGGTGGTGTCAACCACTGACGTTGCCCGGAACGAGAGACCTCGAGCCACGTCGTGCGCCACCTCGTTAAGATTGACCTCCGTGTGGTCGACGGGTGTGTGGGCGGGAAACTAGAGAATGCATGCAATTTGGTCGTCAGAGCGGGTTTTGCTTTTAGTAAGGACTTTCAGCGCCACTGGAGAAATCCTACAATTTGCGAAATTTCGGACTGCTGTTTGTGAATCACTGATAATATACTGGGCATCGGTGTGAGCTATGGCGAGAGCGATAGCGACCTCCTCTGCTGTATCCACGTGATTTGTGTTGATTCAAGCGCTGGTTATGCATTTGTGCGTATGGTCTACAACCACAGAAACAAAGCGGCGATAGTTTAGATAGCGCGCTGCATCGACGAAGACTGCCTCCTTATTGTTTCCATAAGTTCGGAGCATAAGTTCGGCTCTACTGATTCTTCTACCTTTGTTGTCCTCGGGGTGCATGTTTTTTTGCAATGGTGGTAGGCGCCAAGTCGGCCAAAAATGTTTCGCGGTGCTCGTTCAATGCAATATCCGAGATTTTCAACCATGCTGGGTTGCCGTAAAACAACAGAAAACGGTTTCGCTCTCTTCAACTTACCTTGTGCTATCCGAAATAAAACACCGTCAAGTCTATCTATGAAACATTTCACGCGAACGCTTTCGTGTAACTCCGTCGTCGTATGTCGACGCGGATCTGCGAAGCGACTTTATTTGTCGGTTTTTATTGAAACGCCAGGAGCGTGTCTAATGCGCGTCCGGTACATGCCAGTTGTTACAAATACTTGTGCGTATGCACGTATATAGAGAGCAGCTGGAGGGTGTAATCACGGCACCTTCAGGCACATTTCACGCTTGACCAGTTCGAGTCACTTTCTCTAGAACGTGGCATAAAGGAGCCGAAACGCGCTGTTTCGGGACACCTCACCATTAGAACTCTCACTTTTCAGGAAGATGCGCGCGCAGCACCAGTATCACCTGGCAACAAGATTGTCAAAATGGGCACATTTAAAAAAACCGTCATCGCAGTGCTGCTATAGTGAAGCATTCGTACCAGTCTGGCCGTGGTTTATCCTTGCGTGTGCACAAGCCGGCTGTAATAACTCGTCACAACGTCACGCCCTGTGTCCACTGACAGGATCCAGCAAGAAGCGCATTTACTGGAGCACAAACAAAACACCTTCGTAGAACTGTACGTGAGACGCCAAGGCTAGTGGTGTAAAATATAGAACCGCACAACGTTGTCAGTTGAGTAACGCACATCCCGCTTGCTCTTTTGTTGTACGTGGTTGTACCGTTTATGTTCGTAAAGGAAACCGTTCATACTACGACTCATTTCATTCCATTTTCATTTATTTGTATCTATTCACCGTATCAACTAAACCCAAACGTTCGTTTTTTGATTAAAGTTTTGAACCTTTTAAACGGCGCTCCTGGAATATAGGCGAGGAGGAAAGGGAAATGTGTCGTTACTTTGGAAACTTGTTTCATCTAGGGACCTTGACGTGTGTCGATGCAGCCGTTCACCTTCGCTGCACGGATCGAGACTGTGTAATGCAGCGCTTCCAGAATACAATTCACTAATTTTCTCACGCAGAACATCAAATAAACGTTTTATTTATTCTTTGCACAGGCAAGACTATCGTCTTTCGACAATATTTGCAGTGAAACATGCAGATACGGGGTTACTTTTGTATTTTTAGCTTGTCACCGACTATAGACTTTTCCATAGGGCGAGAAAACGCTATTAAAAGCACATATGGCCCCCGCAACTAAAGCAACGTCTGCAACGACTGCGAACATTATTCTAAATTTCCCTATTGTGGAGACCGCCAGGTGGCGCCGAGAAGTGCACACGCGTTCACATCGGCTCCATCAATCATCGTACTTAGCAGCGGTTAAAATCATGTGACCACCAGTGAAACTACGGGAATTGTGCAGGAAGACATCAGGTACACGCTGACACCACCTTTTTGGACAAGCGATCCCGGTTTCCTCTAGGAAGTGAAGACCTTCGGCCGAGCATGCCAACCCACCACGCTAAGCCTCGCGGCGAAGCGGAACGCGGAGTCCTGGCAGGCAGCTCTCGGCCGACGCGTAGCGCTGCACCTGCCCGGACCCCAACGGACAACGACCCGGAACTAGCCCAGGCACTTATGGACATGGATGACCAAGACACCGAAACCCAAGTGAGTTCTGCGGTGGACGCCAACGAAGATTTCCTTTCACCTGACGAGGTGCTACAAGAGGAATCTACTGGCGACGCCGAGAACAAGGAAAAAGACTCTGCCGAGGAACGCGACGACGAAGCTAAGAATGGTCAGTGGCAGGTAGCTATGTCATTGCGACAGCGAAAACGCATCAGGAAACAAGAACGCGCAGCGAGTCATGACAGTGTTGCTCGAGGCGAAACTGAGAGCAACAGCTCCGGCGCTAGAACGCTTGCAGAAGAGAAACGCGGAAGAGAATCTGATAGGAGCCGACGACGAACGCGCGCGGCGCCGCTGCCCAAAAACGATATGAAGATTATCAATCGGCCCAGACCAGGGTTAGTTGTGAAGGAACTGAAAGCATACCAGGTTGCCCGAGCGATAGAACATGCGAGCGGTTACCCGGAGGCCTGTAACAGCCACAAATTTCTGCTTCGCCTTCGCAACGGATCAAACATGATTATTGCAAGCACTTCGTACGAAGATGTAGCAGAAAGGATCTTGAAGATAAAGACACTGGAGCTCAATGGCACCAACTATCCCGTGAACACCTACATATCCACTCCTGCTGGATACCTGAAAGGAGTGGTACACGGATTAGAACGCGAAACGCCAGAAGCTGAACTCCTGAGCCATCTCCGAGTGCGCACTCAAGGAGTGACAATTGTTCAAGCCCGCATGCTCGGACACTCACAAACTGCAGTGATCACGTTCGATGGACCAATACTGCCACGCTTCGTGTATCACAATGAAGAACACCACAACATGAACAACACAGAGGAACAATGGGAGGCGCTGGTGTCCAGCTCGGTCATTGCTGATCAGCGCTGGCTGGTCCAACGGGTAGAGATGATGGCTAGGGCCAGCGGATCCCTGGAATAGGGGCCCGACCATTTGGAATGCTCCGCGTTATGCGCAAATAAAGTTTTCTCTCTCTCTCTCTCTCTATTGATAGAATGTGCTCCGACAATATAAATAAAGCTATACACAACTTGCCACAGCTTCACGAAAGAAACGAGGTAGGGGTAGAGGTAGTGGTCAGAAAAATAAGTATGAGAGCACAACTGATATGTACGGACACATAATGGTGCTTATCATTGATGCTGGCATGGTGGAGTATAGAGCTGGGTCGTTTTGAGATTTTCAAAAGCATTGTTTCAGACCACCATGCAGATTACGCTTCAATTGTAGTGCTACATAAGACACAACTTATGGGCCAGCTTTCATCAATAAGAAGATTATAGCTGAAACAAATGCTTTAAAATATATCATGGCTGCATGGACGCATACAAGCTATGTAAAGCGCAATAAAGTGAGGACGCATGAGCTTCTCTTGATGCTTCAGTTCTACATAGATGCTTCAACTGTGCTGAAAAGAAATTTAACCAATGTCTGTGTGTGCAACACTGTCCATATTAAACTATCTATATATAAATATAAAGTTCCTACTGCGAGTTAAGCTACGTAGCACTCCATAACTCTTCCTTTTATTAAGGGCAATTTTTCAAACAATCAACATTATTCATTTTCTGTCTCATGACTTCGTGCCCGCAATTCTTGGTTTGGCTCGATCACAATTGTGCAGCCCTTATTTTGGAGGAATAAAAAAAACATCATCCAAAATATATTTTGGAACTGCTTCTCGGTGATATTGCTTTCCCTCAACTGCCCCAGCTTGAGATGAGTCATATAGCAAGTCTCACGCATACCTAGGGCCTGCCCTTGAAGAAGCTGGTCTGGCTGTGAAATGCTCAGTTTTTTCTGAAATAATTTTTTTGGTTTGAGTTTTCTCACTTCTCGAGTCCCTTCACAATCAAGCAGACCCAATGTTCCCCTTAGTCTTTAATTTTGTTGTATAATGAAAGAAGTAACAAAATGTAATAATGAAAATAAAAATACAAGTAACTGTTGTGCAAAAAGCACAGTCCCACATACGCACTTGCAGGCAATAGTGCCTATATTTTGTTTTAGTACCTAACGCATTAGAGAACACAGAAGTACATAAAAAACTTGAAAAAAAAAACTGAGACTTGGCGGGATTCCACCTGCGCCACTTAGTTGCGCTCGCGTACGCGAACTGAGTGCGTTAGCTTGCTTAGCTATGCGCGCTGGATCGTGCAAGGGTGTTTATAGGTTATATATATAAATTTCCTGTTTACACGCTATGTGTTGGCATGGTTATGTACGATATGTGATTGTATAAATTGTTGTGTGCATATGTTTTGTGATTGTATATACGTCAAATGCTTTTCGCATGTCTTTCAACTATATATTGCCGCCCCGTCACGGGTGAAAACAAGTATTTTTACACCCACACAAAAGCTTGAGCAGTTGAAGGTTGTTTCCCGGGGCTCTCTTGCGATTGAGTCGGCCACCACAGGAAATTAGAGTGATACGCCATTAATCCCTCCATCTAGCTGTATTCCACTTAGTAGCTCTATCGCTTGATGACAAATCGAGCGCCGGGCGCGACGCTATTGTGCACGACCATGCCTCGCGTAGCGGCGACATCAGCTGATTGCGCCGGCCAGCTTGCTTCGATTTGCTTCAGAGCAAAAAAATGTCATACCTTGAAAGATTGCGTACTGCACCATGTCAAAATGTTACTGCTTTGTAGCCATCCTAAGATTCATTGAGAATTGATAACTCTGATATGACTACTATAGATCTTTGCGTCGGCGACACGCACCGAACGTAAAACTGCACCGTACGTCTGTCGTAGAAGTAGTAGGAGGCTGTCGTCTGCTAGAACAAAAACAAAACAAAGACCTGCGAAAATATTCATAAGTTGTAATTTGTTTTTCGAATAACCGTTTATCACTTTTAGAGTTATTTTGCTAGATAGAATACTTTTTTTCCAGTTTATAGCAGCGACAGATGTTTTTCTTTTTCCTCACACAGATATCCAAGTCAAATCCATTCACAGCTAAAGCCACATGTTGTTTGTCTTCTTTGGCATGCCGTTTCGGTGTGTCTCTCATGTATTCGCGCTGCTACACACGAGAGCACGAAATGTTAAATTTGCGCAAGGAAGCGCCGTTCCTCGTTCGTGTGATGTGCTAAGATTGCGCCTTATTCCCGCGGTTGTTCGAGTGCGGATCAAGTGCGAGTCGTCCAAGGAATCGGCGGGTTGTGCGGGCGCTCGAAGGACTCCGAGGTGACGGCTGACGCCTGTGGTCGCTTCCCTCAGGACAGAGTGAAAGAAACTAAAGGTAAGGGGGCACTTTTTTGTGTAGACTAAGTATGCCACTCAGTGCAAGTGTGTGTTGCCGCACTCGAACGAGGCGTCATGAAACGGCAACCTCACGCGCCTTTGCGAGTGCGGTTGCCGATTCGCTTTGACAACGCTAACGCCAGCGGAGCCATGGCACATCGGCGCGGCCTTACTGGAGCTAATTCGCGACAACTGCGGCAACATGCATGTGTATGGTTATCGATTTTTCCATAAGTGCAATGTAATGAGGAGGACGCACACGGCGCTTGCTACGTTGTTGATTAAACGAAGCCTGCTGTGCCATTTGATGCAAAGCAGCATTGTCTTCACGTTCGCGGACGATACATTTTGTAACTTGGCTCAATTCACCTAGCCAACCGCCTAAGTGGGTTGATAAGCATACGTTCACAGCAGAGCGTTATTATACCCATAAACAGTGGCGTATGCTTATTAAAAAATATAATGTGTGTGCCTAGTATAGAGAGAGAGGTGTTCGTGGAATCTGTATGTGTACCTGCAAGACGCCTTTGCTTGTAACTAATAATGTACCGGCCAGCACCTACATTGTACGCCTGACTTTGAAGAAAACTTGCATGCACAATGCGAGATTTTGTAATCTGCCAGAGTTGCTTTTTATAAAATAATACATTGCCAGCATGTTCAAAATCTGTTTCGCTGCTGTGTGGCATGGGTGTGGTTATCACGCTGTTGTGTAGTTGCTGATGCAAGCACTTATAGTTTTGATGCGTTGAAATTTCTAATCTAACTCATCAGGTGTTTGGCTGTTTCAGCACAAACAAGGCAAAGAGAGAAGGAAGACGGGTAATGACAGGACCAGTGCCGACTTTTGTTTGCAGGAGAATACACATGTTGGTGTATTGTGACAGCCTTTCTGTGTTGCTTTTTTGCCGAATTTATGCAACGACACATTTTTCAGCAATATGAGAGATAACATTGAAATTAGCTTTTAAAGATCATGATGACTAAATGCCTAGTAATTCAGAGCACAAAGTAAGAACAAATGACATCAGTATGATCAATGTGGGACGAGTAAAGTCTTGCATCTGAAAAATGTATTGTGCAAAATGTTGCCTAAGTAGAAAACCTCTCTATATTTGCAAATAGTGTGACGTCACTCCGAGCACCGTGCCAGCCATTCGCTCCCTCTGTGTAAGGGCTGGTTGGCAAGGAAGTTGTTGGTGACGTTCCTGATAGACCACTGATATGTATGCGATTCTTAACCTGTAGCCTAATATATACGTAATCTTTTGTGCAGTTACATCGCTGCATCTGACATCTACAACTTATTTGCATATTTACATTGCTCCCTTAGGACCTAACACACAAACTAGTAGTGTGCATTGTCACTTCATGAATATCGAGCGGTAAAGGTACTGAGTATATGTGACACAAGAATCTCTGCTTATTACATGAAGACATATGAGGCCTTCGATAAAACGAGCTATACCTTTATTGGGCTTGCGTACTCATCAGGGCGATTCACACATGCAGCTTCAGCAAATGGTATCTTCCAGCCCAGTCACCATGCAATTTTTTTCTGCACACAGCCAGAACACTGAGCTGTACCCACTCGCAGATGGTCGCGTCAAGTGCATATTTACCTTGACTAAATTGTCCAATCAAGTTTTTTCAACGACGTGTCCCTGCCACGAGTGCTAACGTCTTCGCAAACAAGACACATTGTTATTGACACTGCACACACCACACACAATATTCTCAGTTGAACTGATATTCTCAATGCGTTTCAATGCACTCTACATGCTGCAATCAACAGTGCACATTTTTGGAGACTGTGCCGCTGTTCCTCACACAGGTCATCACGTGTGTTCACTTCTTCAAGATAAACAGACAGCGTGGCAAATATTTTACCACATAGCTAGATGTTTACTGACACATACTACAGCTAGTGTCGACATTGTAACGTGAAGTGTAAGCTTTGAAAAATTAAAACTTGCCCCAAACACCGCACGACTGTACCTGGCTGAGCCACCAGCAGGAGTGTTTTTCCAGCCACACCTTTTACGTGTGCCAGTGACATCATGCTGTGACGTACCTCGGTAGGAGCCTATCACTGCATACTTCATGTGAATGAGGGTCCTGTTAGAGAAAGCAGGCATTGTTGATTTCGTAACTTGTTCATTTCCAACTGGACCTTCATTTACACGAGTTGTCTGACTGATATTCAGGTGAACTTTTGTGTATTAAATTATACAGTTGGCAGTCTATGCTTGCCCCATACTGTTGTTACTGGTGTTTGTCGTTGTTACTTTGCACTGTTCATTATTGCTCACCTACAGAAACTAGCCTAGCTTGCCGCTGTTTTGGACAAGATGCAGCTGACATGTGCGATAGTGTTCATAACTCGAAATGCTCAAGCAAAAATTATCGTTTCATATTCAGTTAGTTGCATTCATATCAGTACATTATAAGTAATCATTGATTAAACATGAATCCGTGTTATTTCACAACTTTTATATCAAATTGAATGGTGTTTATAAAAACATTGGTTTTAGCTAAACTTCATGCTGTTTTCTTGAACAGCTGACAAAACGCTATGCTTACTTGCCATGAATTGGATTGTGTTTGAAATACATTGCAATTCTTCGCCGGACTGCCAGTACACTTCACTTTGGGGAACATTAATTAACCATGGATTGTATAATTTTTAAGAACGGAAAGAAAGAAGCGGCAGGTCGGGATACTTACTTGATATTGGCATCCGTTTTGATACCCAGCGCATTATTATGCAAACTTCCTATAGAGTGGTTATGCGTCTTGCATGTGTGTCTGTAAACCAAGAACTTTGGGTAGAACTATATTTGTCTTGCAAATGGTTGCAAGACTGTGGAGGCTGTAGGGCTGCTTAGCCAATATGAATGGTGGAATCCCTGGACATGTGTTCAACCATGCTGTATCAGCTGCTTGGTGTTTTCACGGCATCTTTACAGATCTGTTGGGTGAGTAAAGCAAGCAGGTTTCAACACAGGGAAAAGTATAATATGGCAGCACCTCTTGTGCATGCCTTACATCCAAAATATATCAAATATTTATCTTGCACCTTGTGGCCTGTAATTTTTAAAGAGACACTTCTTTTTGCTTTATATTTGAGTCTTGATGCTTCGACAGCAAAGTATTTGTGTTTGACAGCAAGTGTTCTTGAACAAATAACTGATCTCAATAATGACAAAACACCCTTCATACTTGGTCCTTAGCATAAGCTTGCACATATCTATAGCAGATTCAATTGTTCATTTTTTGCTGTGATGATAATGGGCAAGTAGCAAAAGCAAGTTCAGATTGGAGTGGTCGGTGACGTCTGTTTAGGCTGTGCCATATTTCTTTGCAACCAGAGTTACTTGTGGCCACATATACAATGAAGCCATATGACGTGCACTCTAAATGAGATTATGATATCACATTTAACTGCATCTTAATATGTGTCAAACAAATGCAGATATCTTTAGCTTGCCACTGTAAAGGGAACCAAAGCCAACACAGGTTTCACATTTAGTCGTAGTGTTGCAGCTGTGTATGACTCTGCAATGGATGCATAGCCGTGATAATTTTTCTATATGTTGTCGCAATAGTAATGTTACACACATTGGATGATACGAAAGAGGTCCTCGCTTATTTCGCTTTTTTTCGCTATGCTTCTTTCTTGTCTCTTCTTGCCATGTGCTCCTCCTCACTGTGCAAGGAGCAAGAACAGTGGGCACACAAACACGTGTTTAAAAAAATGTTGTAAGGTGAGCACTGAGGGGCTGAACACTTCCAAAAGGCTCAAAGAGGAAAAGGTATTGTTTCCAGCTACTTTTTGGGCACCCATACCTAGTTATGCTGCTGCAGTTGTCATTGTTGATCAGGACATTATTCTGAAGTCGTTGCACACATTTGCTTGAAATGTTAAAAAAATAATTGGAGGTGGTTTGGCACCCTTTATTGCAGTTACATGCAGAACTCGGTTTCAATGTGAAGCAAAATCTGTTCACTGTAAATCAATCATAATTATATCTGAAATTCAGGAAATATTCACAGAAACGCTCACGAAAAGGCTAAGTGGTTGCCCATTGAACGTGAAGGAGATACTCTTCTTTAAAATGTAATAGACAGTCTAGTAGTCTCGATATTACATGCACTATAAAATATTCTGGTGTGGTGCTCTTCATGCATGTTATAATGAGAGGGGTTTTTAATAGAACTGTTGTCACTTTGCCCTGCATTGCTGAAATTGTTCACATAGTTATAATACATGAATCAATTTATGCCTGTTGATTTTATGCAAATGGATTGCTTACCCAGTCGGTATAACTTGATTTAGATAAAATCATAAGTGCTCTAAAATTTTTTTACTATACAGCAGGTTTATTTTTAAAATATGCGACCATAGATGTGAATGCAGTTGGGGTGTGCTTGATTAATGCTTAACTATCACCACTCTAACTACACCTGCTACAGTGCATAGTGTGACAAAAGTAATGCTACTTAACATTACTGGCAGCATACACTTTTATGTCTCAAAGTGTGTTAGAAAGCCTGGTTAAAATGTGTGTACGTTTTTTTTCGCTCCAACTAAATATTCTGGTCTACTCAAAGCAGCTTCCACTCTTTTAAGGTCCTCAAACTATTTGGTGTTCAAAAGAAGTATTAATGCCATATCCTTCCTTTGTTGGCCTACTCACCACTCTAATAATGAGATTTACCCGACAACATTACCCAGGGAAATATAGGGATGTTATAAAAAGTAATGTCAATTCAATTGTCAGAAAATGGGAACCCATTAGTAACTTGTCGCCAAGTTACGTTTTCATTCACTTTTCTTTTCACAATTTTGTTAAAGTTATTTTTGATAACATCCCCTATAGTTTGTTTGGCATCATTGTCTGTTAGTTTTCACTATAATGTATTCAGCAAAGACAACGAACCCTAAAATTTGTAGTTTTTTCCTTTACTCATGAATCTGAAACTTTGAGTATCAGTAATCTTAGCGGTGTGTGACTTGTTCTTTTGATCAGTTGTGCGTGTTCGTGTACGTGCATTTAGGTGGGAGGGCGAACCATTGCCATCTCCTGTGACTTGCAGATTTTCTGAGAACTAAGAGATGCATAACGCTGCCAAAGAAGTATAGGGATATTTGAAGTAATCGTAATGCAATTGCCAGTAGGCAAAAAAAGGTGTACCACACTCGCCATAATGGTAACAGGCAGCGCTGACGGACTCTTCTATAATTAAATACACATATGTACCGTAGCCGCCATGGTAGCTCAGTTGATCGAGCATCGGACATGTTATTCGAAGTTCGCAGGCTTGGTCCCTGTCCAGGGCAGGTTATCTTTTTTCTTCTACTTTTCTTTCTTCACAATTACAACACTTCTATTCTTCTTGCAGATTTTCTGGTGTAAAAAAGGTACCTTATAATCTGAAGAGGCAAACAGAATGTGCCAGTGTATGAGTTAGCTCTTGTATTGGTTACAAGTGAGATATGTTTTGAAGAATAAATCATTCTGCCACTTGCCTGAAGAATGGCTACAGGACATCGTGGGATGCACTTTGTTATTTTTGAATCGAGCTATCTTGAATTGTATTTAAAAAAAAATACATGGCTACTCATGACGGTATCACACACTTTAATGTCTCAAAGAATATGCAGCGAACAATGTTTTAAATGCGAAATTGCATAAGAATAATGTGAAAACTGCACCCTCAACGAGAATGTACAGGGAGCACAAGGTGCAGGCGTCATTCGTTCTGCCCGTGCGTTTCAAGTGCGAGCTGTTTTCACCTCGTTCTGATCAACTAACTAGAATGAGATGTGTTGTTATAGTACATAAGGATGCTCCACGGGAAACTAGGTTTGTCTCAAACTCTGTGTGTCTTTCAGCCTATATGGTGCCAGGTTCAAGAGTTCATGCAGACCAGATCTTGTAAAACAGGACACCCGTTTAACATAATAACATGGCTTAAAGCATAAAACGGTTAATGGGACCGAGTATCAATTTTTATAGTAGCTGTTTTTTTCTGCAATAAAAAGCTTACTGGTCTGATCGTATAAACATGCAGTGAAAGCAGAGAATTTTAGGGGCTTGTTTCTTTTTGTTTGATATAGCTTCCATGAGTATATCTAGTGGTAACACAGAAAGTGCTGGAAACATTTTAAGAATTTTTGGGTCTCTGACTGCTATGAAGTGTCACACAACACAGGCAGCAAACAGTGGGAGGTCAGCATAACAGCTTTATATGTTTGTGCATTGCAGTTTGCTGCGAAAGCATGCATTTTATGTGCGTGTCAAATGCACATATTTCGAACTGTTTGCCACGATGACATTGCTGCTTTTTGAGGGTTGACTCCTCTGCGTAGGCAGCACAGAATAATGTTGGCACAGGTAATATGGATATATGCTTTAACTTTGAACACTAATATTTTTGCATGGTAAAGTATCAAATAATTTGCAGTAAACAAACAGACTGCATGGCATACTGATTTTTAGGCTTTTTAAGTGCAATCTTAAAAGGAAATGCCACTCAAGTTGCAAAAAAAATGCAGTTGAATTCACATTTTTTGATTTCCACCTCCAATCACACATTCTGGCGACTTGTCAGTCTCTTTAATGAAGAAATCCTAATGAAAATTTTTAGCTGAATGGGTTGGTACTGATGTTGAATTTTGTGCACTGCTCATGAGTAGAACGATAGATTCGTGCCCTACCCTGCAGTACTGCCTGAAATCGATCAGGCAATCTGCATATTTTTAGTATCGTTGGACGATCAGTGTCAGCTTAAGCTATGCAATGAAAGCGGCCCACAGCGTCTAGCTAATGTTGTTTTCGTGTGCAACTGTAGCTGTGGTTGTGCTGAATGACCTTTCTTTATATACACTATTTAACAAACTTACTCCTTTGGAGTCAAGTGCATCTTCAGATCGATTGTAAATTTTTTCATATGCAAGGCCTTAAGTTTTATAAGAAGTTCCTCAGTGTGCCACAAGGAAATGTGTGTTCAGCAAAAATTTGTATATCATTATATACAACTCTTAAAGCCTCGTCTACAACTTTGTGCAGGTTGACCTTGACCAGAAAACGAGGAGCGGCAGCAGCCCCAGAAAAGAGCAAGCACCCTCCAAGCTCCCCAAGTTCTCTTCGACAGGAACAGCAAAGTCACTGTGTGGCATTGAAAACCATTGCAAGGAGTGCCTTATCAGGACATTCTGCTGCTCTTTCATCGCAGAACACGAAGTTGACCACTCCAGAGGAACTTCACGCTGTGTATTGTGAGTGCGTCAGTGGTTTGGTTTTGTCCAGCCAGCAGTCAAGAAATCATGTGTCAGATTCAGCCGGGATGGCTAGAGGGAGTCGGGCAGGCAAGTTTGGACATTTGTCCAGCCAAGTAGTGCCAATTTTCGCACTGGTCCTGTTGGAGTCACTGCCACAAATGACAGAAGCTTCGTCACCTCTCTAGATGTACAGATGTGTCGGGGAAGATTAACTGCATCAGTTTTTTCTATAATTGATAGCTGCCAATATTCCTCATTGTACAGGAGTTTTGTTCCTCACTTATGGGTGGAAAGCCCTCCACAGAAAAAATGCTACACGTCTACTTACAGAAGGCCCCAAGGCCCTACTTGTAGGTTTTTTCGACTTGTATGATAAGCACCTCATTTGGGTGTACATGAACATTTTATAAACATGTACAGCAAGAAATTTGGGTGGCTGGTCATTTTGTCGTTATCATGTTTCTCGCAATATTCTTCAGCATGTTGTGCATTACGTTGTCAATCTGGTTCATCTGCATAGAAGACATTACGCAGTTTCAGGCTACTTCAAGCACTGTTAGTATAAAAAGCCAGGAAGCAAGCTATCAATAACTTTTTTAACAGATTTGCTTAATCTGATGCATGATACATCACTAAACTTTTGTGCGTATTCATTAATGTAAGCTCGTCCTAGTGTTATCCAAAATGAAGATGCGAGTCGACAGATGGAAGCATCTAGTCAGGTAATCAGGGTGAACAGGGGAAGTGCTTCAGACAGGCTGGCCGATGTTGTGATAGGAGGACCTATTTTTTAGAAATCACCTTGACATCCTTGGCGTGTTAGTTTAAATGGGGTTAATAGTGACATCGTCTTTTGGTGTAGGTGTGTGTGCCTGTTGGAAATGTTTGTCTGAAAAAAAACCTATAACGCAGAAGAGTGCAGCCCTTGCTTCCTTTCAAGTTAGGTTGCGATGATACAAAGTGTTCTCCTGTCGGAGGTTGGCGGTAAGAGAAGCAAAAAAAAGGTAAAAGAAAGAAAAGAAGGAAAAAGAAAAAAAGAAAAGGAGGATGCAAAGTAAAAGTAGTGTGCTACACTGCTCCTACTTTGCGTCCCCCTTTTCTTCTTTTTTTCCTTTGTTTTCTTTTTTCATCTTTTTTGTCACATTTGCATTGTCCCATCTAGTGCATGAATCAATGACACATGGCTTTGCCGTAGCAAAGATGCCTATGTGGTGTTGGATTGAACAGTGCATTGTACTTCATTCAGTTAATTACAGACTGGTCAGTCTTGAAATAAGCGCTTTCTGTCTATCACCACACATGATCAAATAAAAATTTTGCGCTTGGCTCTTAGTATACTGGTATATAGCTTGTGTATTGGACTACTCGAAATGAATGTTATTTTGCTGCTGCTTATGGTAAGGAATTAATCAAACATGAAAATATCTTGCCTTGTGAACCTTGTCAGACCTGCCTTTCTTTTTCTTTCCTATGCAGGCATTGTATGTAAACAAGGCAGTAACTGAGAGGTGATAGCTTGAGCTTCAGAAGAATAAATGCTGGCAGTGAGGCGATTCCACATCAAACATCCCAGCCATTTTGCCAACCATCCTAAATGTGTTCCAAAAAATATTGTGCTCGTTTACTGTATTGAAAACAGCAAAATGCTAAAATCTATCATGAGAACAAAATATTAGGCCACCTTGGTGCCTTCTGGACTTCCCAGGATGTCGTCTGGGTGTTGTTTCTAGAAAGTAAAAAGAAGTATTTCAAAAATACTGCCTCTTCTACACCAAATTTGGTCTAGGTATTAAGTAAAGGCGATATTGTGTAGTGCATGAAGCTCAGTAATATTAGTGCAATTTTTTTCCACATCAAAAGCGAGGAAGCAGTTCTCTTTATATGGCAAGTTATGTGATTACTTTGTTTTAAAGAATAAATAAATTTTTGAAGTTTACTAATGATGGCTTTTTCTGCATTTGATATACGACAGCTTCCGTTCCGAAGTTCCCCATGGCCCTCAATAGGAGGCTTCAAAAATAATTTTCCTCATTGAAACAAAAATTGTAATGATAACACTTGCCATATAACTAGAACTGTTTATTTGCTTTCAACTTACACATAAAAGTAATTTTCCATTATACAAACACATGGTTCAAATTGCATCTAAATGTGGACAAAAACGATTATATAGTGATATTTGTAATCTGGACCAACATAATTTTTTTTGTGAAATATAACTTTTGTGGAGTGAGTATTTGTGGCTCAAATATTCATACAAAGTGCAGTATTGCCATACAAGAAATGCAAACGATAAATAGTTTGGCTGAATTCTTCAAAGCCTATGTAGCGGATAAATTGCACTAATGTTACTCGACTTCAAATACTTTAAAGGTGCACCTTTACCTAATATGTAGATCAAATTTGATATGGCAAGAAAAAGCGGTACTTTTACATTTTTCTCACAAATAACACCCGCACGATATTCTGCGAAATTCTGAAGGTACCCACGTGACCACTACATTTTTTCTCTTCAAAATAATTCTGCAAATAACTATTTTCAAAAGAGTAAATTACCATCATTTTTAAAACTATATATCTGAGATGGTCGCCAGGCAGTATGGTTTGGATGTTTGGTGTAGAATAGCTCAGTGGGAAAAACAAACAAATGTCTGAGCATTCTTTGACGCTCGTGCAATTTCGAAAGCATTTGTTTGTTAACAGCAATTCAATTAAGCCCTTGTCTTCATGCTTAGGCCCAGAAGTAAAACACAAGTAACCAAAGTAGTCCTAAGGGTCATGCAGTCTCGCTGTTCCAAGGCTTGTGGAGCCTAATTTAGTGCAAGCTTCGCCATTTTTTAAAAATTCAGATTCAACCAACAGGTTTTGGAGGCACAGTGAATTTTCCGCTAAATTGTTTCACACGAGTTACTTAGATAAATAGCGGCAAGTAGAGGTAAAAATACCATTTTAAAAGCATTGCAGGTAATAACAAAAAGATCTGCTTTCTTTTTTTGTGTGGTGCTTTGCCTGAACGCTGTGCTTTTTGTGGTATGGTTCATTGTCTAGTGAACATAGGCCTTAAAAACTAACATTAGCCATGTTGAGGTCGATTTCTTGGTTATAGTCATAGTAGCCATATCAAAAATTATGACTTCAAACTTGATTGTTCTTTTGAAGATTTTTTCTTGCATAATGATATTTCAGAATCTTAGTCAATTTTGTTATAAGAAAACGTGATGTCATAATAGGGTCACTTTTTATAGAGTTGTTCAGTTTTACCTTACTTTTTACTTTACTAATTGAGCAGTTATTTTCAGCATCGGTATTCAAAATGGAATGAGCATGCTGTATGTAGTAAGGTGTAAGCACTTACAGATAGCAAATGCACCCAACTTTTCTGTTGGCAGTATATTTCTGTTATTTTTGATTGATATGTGGGGTTTCACGTCACAAAACCACTATAAGATTATGAGAGACGCCGTAGTGGAGGGCTCTAGAAATTTCGACTACTTGGGTTCTTTAACGAGCACCCAAATCTGAGCACACGTGCCTACAGCATTTCTGCCTCCATCGGAAATGCAGCCGAGATTCGATACTGCCACCTGCAGGTCAGCAGCCGAATTTCTGTTACTCTTGCTCCCCTGTTTCTGTGCAGTTCGGTTATAGTTGTCTGGCTTGCACATATTTTTAATGGTACCTGTCTGATCCTGCTTGCTTTCATGGTGATTTTAACCTTCATAATTTGCATAGGTTTACCTCTCAAAATTGTTCAAGATGCCAATTTTGTGCACAAACTGTATAGTGTAAAGGCAGCCGATGTACATGCGCACACTAATAAATGTACATTGATAGCTTTTACTGGTAGTTCCTAAAGTTTTACTGTGCAGGCATCATTTAAATCATAATTTTATAAGGACATATCAATAGATTATCTCTACCATTGAAAATTGTTACAACCTAGTTATTTTAACTGTGATAAGCATCTGTTTTCTTTAATGTGGCAAAACTAATTTATACACTTATTTCTTCTATTATTCACATATGCATAACATGAAGAATTGTGTGCCTTACATTTTCAGTTTCATTCTGTATGTTATATTTCTTGTGCATGTGAACTAAGGTGCTAACATGTGTCTCTGACATTATTTGTGCCAATTATTTACATTTCCAGGGGCCTATAAAGGCCACCAAAGTTCTATGGTAGTGACCTCCCAATTCTACAGTGGTGCCGGAGCCTCAAGCAGCATTTCGCCGATCTCCACAAGGCGTTCATGAGATAAACACAGCGCCACACTTTCACAGTGCTATGATTATTAATAATGTTTAAAGATTTCATTCGAAAATTGCTGTTACATTGTGTTTTGTGCCACCATCCTGTGGCTTAAGTGGAGCTTGTGAAATTACGGTGTAGTTACCTCATTTGTGTACCATCAACACTGCAATGTCGCTATTTACAGCTGAAGCACACAGACAAATAAAAGAATATATTGATTGTGGCAGGGCTGATGTGTATAATAATGCTTCTCTATTGCAAATAATAACTTTATAAGTTCTTTAAGTCTTGCATAGAACACTGCATTAATGTGTTGCAATGTAACCACCATTTATGATCGCTAGCATGTTAATTTAGTAGCTTTGTAATTTATTTTACTTCAAAGCTAATTTTGCTTCGGAAACATGACAATTAGAAAGGTGCCGATGATTCAATCCCTCATCATGCATATTTAAGAAATATTGTGATTTGAGAAATATTGTGCATGTACTCGAGATGTGGACGTCTATTCAATTTACACATTATATTGTTTTGCACTAGATTCGGACATAACATGCACACATTTCAGTTTTTCTACATGATACGTCTTTCCATAAAATGCGGAGTCCACATCATGCGTCTCTCCATAAAATGCGAAGTCCGCATCATGGAGTGGGCTCGGTGGCACCGTCAAGGACGCCATGAAAAACCACTTTCTTCTTCTCGTACAGACGCTGCTCGGACTAGAGGGAACCACTGCTAGCTTCGACCGGTTTTCGAGAATTCGGCAGTATGACTCGGGAACGTCGACTATCCTGCATCGAGAACAGCACCCCGCTGTGCTGTTATCACGGCCGACGGCGGTATTCCTTCTTCCTGTGAATCCAGCTATTTGGACTATCGCACCGCACCGCCCCTTCGGCCAACCACGGACAGCAGGGACATCGGACGAAACGCACAAAAGGCCCCATCAGTCACGTGCTCCCTTCAGTGGGCTCGGTGGCACCGTCAAGGACGCCATGAAAAACCACTTTCTTCTTCTCGTACAGACGCTGCTCGGACTAGAGGGGACCACTGCTAGCTGCGACCGGTTTTCGAGAATTCGGCAGTATGACTCGGGAACGTCGGCTATCCTGCGTCGAGAACAGCACCCCCCTGTGCTGTTATCACGGCCGACGGCGGTATTCCTTCTTCCTGTGAATCCAGCTATTTGGACTATCGCACCGCACCGCCCCTTCGGCCAACCAGGGACAGCAGCGACATCGGACGAAACGCACAAAAGGCCCCATCAGTCACGTGCTCCCTTCAGTGGGCTCGGTGGCACCGTCAAGGACGCCATGAAAAACCACTTTCTTCTTCTCGTACAGGTTAGAAGGGACTATCTATTTTCTAAGTGTCACAAAAGTGATGTTTTTTGCTTTGTGGTGCTGCCGAGCCCTGAGTGTATTTTGTGTTGCGTTTATGAATTGTTCAGCATTGCTTGCTCACTGTTGTTGTTGCTTAGTGGTGATACAGAAGAAAATCCTGGCCCTAACACGCTCGACGAGATCCTAAAAGTGGTTACAGAAAAAACTTCGCAACGAACATTGGAAGAAAGATTGCAAAGAGTTCAATCCAGACTGGCAGAGATAGAAGGTACTCTAGCATCGATAAAACAGTACCATCAAAAAGTGGAGCAGTGCGAGCAGTATGTCGCCACAATGAGTAAGGACATCAGGACTTTGAGCAAAAAAATAGACGACATGGAAAACAGAAGCCGCAGGAATAACGTTATTATTTTCTGGTTGGAAGAAAGACTGAATGAAAATAGTATCAATTTAGAACAAGCGGTAGTAAAAGGAGTGTTCAAAGACAAACTCGGGGTAGAAACAAGATCAGTCAAGCGTGTACATCGCATTCGAAAGAAAAGACCAAACAGTACAAGACCTGTAATTATAAGGTTTTACTACTTCACAGAAAAGATGACCATTCTGCGTAACTGTAAGAAGCTCAAAAATAGCTCGATATCTATATCGGAAGACTTCTCGGCCTCACACGTGAAGTGCGCAGTAAACTTTGGCAGTCTTCTAAAGCAGAGCGCGATGCGGGCGATAAGGTAACACTACTATACGATAAGCTCAAAGTGAACGATCAACTGTACCTATGGAATGATGAACAAAAATGCAGACTGCCTTTGAACAGTGAGCGTCACGGCGGCGCTGGGAAGTCCAAGGACCACAACGCATGACGAGTACGGGTTGTGAATTCACTGTCGTTAATAAGTTTTAATGCAAGGAGTATTGTGAATAAAGTTGCAAAACTAGAAGATATACTGCCCATTCATTCTCCTGACGTGTGCATAACCGAAACATGGCTACACGGCGATATTCATGATTCAGAACTAGTTCCTCCCTCCTATTCTCTCATACGCACCGACCGCGATAGTCGCGGCGGTGGAGTCGCTATCGCAGTGCGTAAGGGTTTATCGTTTCGTAAAGAGCAAGGCATTCCAGACCATGAAAGTGTGTGGTGCACTGTATATGCCCATGAATCGCCCGTGCTGATTGGTGGTATTTATAGGAAGCCAAACGCGTCTGACGAATACATCATAAAAATTCACGACTTCTTTCATGGCAAGTTGAAAGACTGTACTAAGTTAATTCTTGCCGGGAATTTTAATTTGCCCACTATTGACTAAAATACACTGACAGCTGGTAGTAGAGATGTTTCTAGTTCTGAGCTGCTTTTGAACATAGCATTTAGTTTTTCATTATCTCAGCTTGTCACAGAACCAACGCACATTCAGAAGCACACGCTTTCAATACTAGACCTTGCATTTATCTCTAACCATCTAACAGCTGATGTCACACTAGAAGAGGGCATATCTGATCATAAACTTGTTCTTCTAACAATCACCATCGGTCACAGCGTACCAGTTCCTAAATCACGCGTAGCTGTTAAAAAACTACAATAGAGCTGATGATGTCAGCATTATTGACTACCTCGAAGTTGCATTAGAAACGTTTTACATTGAAAATCACCGTACAGTGAATAATCTGTGGCTTAAACTAAAAGATATATTAAAATATTGTGAGGAAACATTCGTACCCACGCGACTCAAACGTACAAAATGCAGAAACCCGTGCATTACGCGTGGTGTGATCCACCTGAAAAGAAGGCTGCAAAGAATGCGAAAGAAGAAACGTAATCCTGACGATATCCGCCGACTTACGGATGAGCTAAAGGCATCTATTAGGAACGCAAGAGACGTTTTCTTTTTAACGACATTAACAAGTTTCATGACACAGCATCCACAAAAGTTTTGGCGCTATCTATCCAAGCCCGCGTACCACGTTACTCAAATCGATACCAACGGGACTATTACGGATGAAGCTCTCACTATTGCCAACACACTTAACAGGTACTTTCAGTCGGTTTTTACACACACTTCTGCGTCTGCTCAAAACAAAACTGTGCTAGATTCTGCGTTATCAATGTCGGAACTAGTCATAGCTCATGATGGAATACTTAACTTGTTGCTGCAGATTGATGTCAAGAAACGTTCAGGCCCTAACGATCTTTCAATTGTCTTTCTACGGCGCTACGCAGAACAAATAACTCCCTTTCTACATGCAATTTTCGTATCATCGCTTCAAACAGCCACACTGCCTACGGACTGGCTTCGTGCCAGGGTCCTTCCTATTCATAAAGGGGGTAACAAATTACTTGTGACGAATTACAGGCCGATTTCACTGACTAGTTCTTGTTGCAAGCTAATGGAGCATATAGTCAACAAGGCAATCACCACTTACTTAGAAGATAACAACCTACTTTACTCCAACCAATATGGCTTTTGAAAAGGGCTGTCTACCATAACCCAACTTCTCGAAATAGCACATGACTTTGCTACCGTAATTAACTCAAGACTTCAATGTAACGCAATATTCATAGATTTCTCCAAAGCACTTGATAAGGTGCCCCATCAAAAACTAATTGACAAGCTGAAGATTATCGGGATTGAAACCAACATAGTACACTGGATAGGCGCCTACCTCTCAAACCGCAGTCAGCACGTTAAAGTAAACGCCGCTGAATCTGAAGAGCTAGACGTTTACTCGGGGGTCCCACAAGGGTCTGTGCTAGGCCCGATTCTTTTCCTAATTTTCGTTAATGACATTCAGTGTCATGTTGAACCTGACGTCACAGTTAGACTGTTTGCTGACGACTGTGCCATTTATACTACAGTACGAGCGATCGACGATCAGTTACGGCTTAATACCTCCCTAACTAACATTTCAAGATGGTGTCAAGATTGGGGATGGAAATAAACGTAGGAAAAACCTCGTATATGCATATAACCCGAAAGAGAGCATCCTTAAAATTTGCGTATCATTTAAATGGACTACACGTAGCAGAGGCCGCTTCGGTGAAATATTTGGGCGTTACCATCACAAACACATTAAAATGGGATGTTCACATTAACCAGACGAGCACAAAAGCGTACAGACAGCGGGGATATCTTCGCAGGAAACTCGCTCTAGCCCCTTCCAAAGTTAGACTAACAAGTTATTGCCTTGCACGATCAATCCTCGAATACGGCAGTGTAATCTGGAATCCGCATCAAACTTACCTTCTTAACCAGCTGGAGGGAATACAAAATAAAGCGCTCTGACTTGTGTATTCTCAGTATTCTCGAGATGTCAACATAACCGCGCTCCGCAATAGGGCAAGCATTCAAACACTGGCGATCCGGCGACGCATAGCTGCATTAAAATTTCTTTATCTGCTTTATCATGAAAACATTAACATCAACAAACACAAGTACTTGAAACCACCATATCAGCGCTCCGCCAGAACAAACCACGACAAGAGTATCAGGTCTTTCATCTACCGTTGCAATTCATTTAAGTATTCCTACTTTCCGTCAGTAATAGAAATATGGAAGACCTGCCACGTGATATAGTGTCCTGAAAATCTCTTGAATCATTCACTGCTAATCTTGAAAAGTTTTTGGATCAGAAAGTTGCAGCGTTGTAGAATAATGGTGCAACTTTTCATTGAATGTTCGTTTTGATTTGTATGCCACTCGATGTTTCAATTCTCAGATCTGTGTCTAACATGCACACTTCCCTGTTAGCCTGTGGTGTTTTTATTCTGTTTTATTTCTTGGTTCTTCGACTAGATGTACAGTTGTAATTTGTAATTGTTTAGAGTAGTCTGTACTGTTCAATCTTAGTTTTTCCCGTGTTCATTTTTTTGGGTCTATTGTGAAGATGATAATCTGTATAATTTCTTCCCACTCCTGTATGAGCCTGTTAAGGCTTAGAGTATCAATAAAATAAAAAATAAAATAAAATACGTCTTTCCATTAAATGCGGAGTCCGCATCATACGTCTTCCATATTGCAATAATTCTGTACTTGAGGTCTCCGCATCATACGGAACGTTTCAGTAGAGACCCCCAGTGTTTTCCAGTATCCACCATGGTAGTTTTTCTGATAGGGCAAGAACACGTTTTCTAATGGGCTGGAGCAATCAACAACCTACTCTTTACGCAATTCATATGGTGTGATGGCTGCCTGTTCCCTTGATGTTCTACTGTATTACTCATTATACCGTGATCCTTTGCTGACATCAAGCATGCCTATGAGGCCAGTTAAGAAGCGAGTTACAAGCAAGAAGAAGAAGCCGCACTGAATTGCCATGTTCGAAAATGATCTCAGCTGGGAACAGCGTATCGTCCAACGGCCGAGGGTCATCGACTCTGTTTTATGATGAAACCTCAGGCTCTAAAGCTGTATTGCCACGTCTATCAACCTGAAATGAAGTTTTGAATTGTTTTGAATTCCGTTTTTCTTCATGCCGACTGGAGTTGTAGGCCGTATCATGCCCCTATCATGCGCTGGTTGAAGTAGAGAGCACAGCGGACTTCGTAGGAAATAGCTCGGACTTCATGCAAAATAGCTAAAAAAACAGCTCAAAAACGCAATCTTTACGGTTTACTTCACAAGCTCCATTCTTTTGAAAGTCTACAGCCGGGAATGTATGTGGATGAAATAATTGTGGTTCGAGCACAGATACAAAAACACGGTACAGATTTATACAGGGGAGCAATGATTTGTTACCACGTTACCCATTTCACTGAAGAGGACCCCACTTAGAAATCCCTCGGGGATAAAAAGAGATACGCAATTTCAAAACAGGTACAACAAATTGAGTCACGAGGTTCTCTTTGCACAGATTGAGACATGTGAACTAAAAGCCACAATTGAAGATTGTTACGAAACTTTGTTCGCTGCAGCTGAGCTTCAGGAGAATTTTGAGGAAGAAGCTGACCTCTTAAATGCCCTTGTGCCTCATTTACAAGAAGATTACAGACTCACTATTTAAGGGCCCATAACCAGTGAAGAAACTAGATTTATAATAACAATGTTGCCGAAGAACATAAGCTCCTTGCCCAGATGGCCTTATTGGGGAATTTTAAATAGCATTTCACGAATTTCTGATAGCATTCCTTGAGCAACTATTTAAAGAGGCTTATGAACGTGGTGAACATCCTTCTTCTTTCTATCAGGGTCATACAACTATAATGCCCAAAAGTACTGATTCTGAAGCATTCAAGAGAGTTAACGGATATAGGTCTATATCATTACATAACGTCGACTACAAATATTGGCGAAATTGCCAAAAAATGGGCTACAGACAGTGATTAGTAAGTGTGTAGGTGACCACCAAACATGCGGAATTCGAGGTCGCTCTATACAGGCAAACATTCATGTTGCACGGTCTGTCCTTGAGTGTATTGATGGTAGCATGAACCATGTAGCCCTCCTTCAAATAGACCTTTCTAAAGAATTCGATAAGGTACAACATGCTTTTTTGTTCCGTCTCCTAAGACACCTACAGTTGGGTGATGGACTGTAAATGGTATTTCACTGTGTTATAAAAAGTACACAACCAGGCTAATTGTAAATCGCACACTTTCCAATATACTAAAGTTCAATTCATCTTTACGCCAAGGATGTCCGCTCTAGCCTCTGCTTTTTGCAATTTAACTAGAACCATTGTGTTCAAGTGTGTTTCTAAATTCTAGAATAAGAGGCTATTGATATGCTGCTGAGGAAGTCAAAGTTCTAGCTTATGCAAATAACATTGCCCTTTTTTTATTGCGTCAGAAACCCAGTGCTCAGGAAACACTCAATACTAAAGGTTTCTGTGAAGTTGCTGGCGCCAACATAAATTTTGATAACAGTAGAGGATTCTGGCTAGGTGTGGAAGCCTAAACACCTTGGGTCTTGGCAAATATCCATTGGAATGCGACTCTTATGAGGTACCTTTGCGTGCCTCTCGATAACTACTCTAACAACAGCCCACACTGGGCCGCTGCTATAACTATGATCCTCCTAAAGGTGTCAACATGGCACGGACGAGAGCTTTCTATTTTTGCAAGATTGAAAGCGCACAATATATTCCTTGCGTCAAATCTTATTTGTGTATTACAGGAGTTGCACTGCTCTCATGTGCCTTCCATAGGATATTTGCCTGCTTTATTTAGAGCTCTTTCTGGAAACCCATTAGAAGAGACAATCTTTTTCTTCCACTTGAAAAGGGTGGCCTCGGCTTGGTGCATTCGTTTGCGCGACAATTGTTGTTGCGATATTTTACCTCCTGGATGTGTGCCACCCTTTTTTCTTAGTGGTTTTTCTAAACCGTGTATGTTACCACCTTCTTTTTATTCATGTCACGACAGGCCTTTCTAACGAATTGCCGTTGGGGGCATTAAAAAAATTGTTGATATTGCAAATTTTTTGAAGGCCTCATTTAGTTTAGAATATTTGTATACTATTGACAGAACAAAGTTAACTTCTGCATACGAGTTATTGTTTTCCCTGAACCCGTTTATCGAATGCCATATTCGCTTTTGTCTGGTCACGATGTATTAGTTCGTGTGCGTAGAATGTGAACGTCTCCTTCAGTGAAAACATTTTTATTTGAACTGCACACTTCCATTTTGCCAGTGAAAACGTGTCCAAATGAAAAATCAATATATGTGCCCTACAATGTGACTTGTAGACTCTGCAACCAACGTTAGACGATATAACATTCTACAATTCATTGTCATGATGCATTTTATTTTTGAGACATTCTAAAAAGAACAATAGGGAAAGAGATTTCAATCAAAGCTCATAATATTAGGTTCCCCTCATTCAAAAAGAGTCTGACTTGTAATACTTCATATGACCTATTTATGTTGTTGGGACTGTATTCACGTAGGAAAGTCACATGATCGATAGACACACTGAGCCACCACGGTCGACGAGATCTGTCTTCCGAGAAGCAGCTGCTCAAGTGCGCAGTGTTGTTGAGACTTTTGACACCGTTCCGGAGTGCCTTCCACTTCTGCATGCTTGTATGTGTTTGCCGGACTTCTGATGAAGCATGTGTTGCGTACTCCAAAATTACTGATGATTGTTTGAGGCATCAATGAAAAAAGGAGCTGGCGTGGTTCAGTGGTTCAATACCAGGCTGGCGCGCAGTAAACCCGGGTTCAATTCGCATTGTGTCATGGGTGTTTTTTTATTTCTAAGTTGTTTTTTTCTTTTGATGCTGGTTTCGTAGGGACACCGGCGGCGGCAACGGCGACAGCGGCGGACAACTATGGCGCACGCGTGACCCGTGCTCTGATCTCATAACAGCTTTGACTGTAAAAGCCAGAGCTGCACTTTTACTGGAAGCGTATTGCAACCATGAAAACATGCATTTCACTGATGCCGCACGCTATCCGGATGGACGGCGGTTCGCTATCATTGTTATTAACAAATACAAAACGACAACGCACGCTACTATGGTGTCAAGGCCGACACCCGGAGACGGCTGAAGAAGTGGCCATTGCTTTGGCCGTAACCTATCCCGAAAGTCAAGCTGTGCTCAGTGACTCACGCTCAGCAGTACGGAAAGGTAGGATTATGACTGAAGCGCAGGCTAAGGGTAGAATTCAGAATGTAGCTTTTCAAGTATGCGTTCCAGCCAGATTTCCTAGGCTTCCTTGATCTGGATATCCGCCCGTATGAGCGATGTCTGCCCGCACTTTCCCAACCTGAACGCAGTAAAGCATACTCTGCCGCATGCGACGCAACAAACCGTGCAGGAGGCCTTGTTGAAGAGTATCTATAGTCGGATCAGGATCGACTTATGGGATACGATGAACTGATCAAGGCGTTCTCCTTGGTCCGGCGATGCCATCCTCTGCATAGTGGCAATTCATGTAGAGTCCTAGCACTCGCCTGGTGACAGCTGCAAACGAACAGTTATCCTAATCCACTGCTGTATCACAGAATATACCCTGAGGTCGATAGCACCAACATCTGTAAGGTGTGCCAGACAGATAAAAGCTACACTAATACACATTCTCTGGGAATTCGAGGCTAAAGCGAAGCGTATTAGTCACGAGGTTCTTTCTGAGAAGTGGGAAGCAGGCCCGGCCGTGAAGCGCGGAGAGGAAAGGTCTTGACGTCCCCACATGGGAGACCTGATTGATTGATTGATTTGTGGGGTTTAACGTCCCAAAACCACTATATGATTATGAGAGACGCCGTAGTGGAGGGCTCCGGAAATTTTGACCACCTGGGGTTCTTTATCGTGCGCCCAAATCTGAGCACACGGGCCTACAACATTTCCGCCTCCATCGGAAATGCAGCCGCCGCAGCCGGGAATCGAACCCGCGACCTGCAGGTCAGCAGTCGAGTACCTTAGCCACTAGACCACCGCGGCGGGGCATGGGAGACCTGAGCCCGGGCCATATGTGCCAGACAATTCATAAAGTTTTTCCATCCATTCATTCATTGCATGATCTAACTTTTAATATCTGTGGGAACGACTACATCATTGCAAAGGCTTTTTTATAAATGCTATATTGCTTTCTGCTCTTCATAATGAACTATATAGTGTGACATAAAATATCTGTCACGTATATAATTGCCGAGTCTGCGGTATTGCTACTTCGCACTGCATTAATAGGTGCCATTTAAAAATGAGGCGACATTGAAGCAGGACTTTTTGCCATCGGACTATTTCACTGAAAGAGAATAAATGTAAGCGTCCTGCACGTGCTCGCGGCCCCGCCGTGGTGGTCTAGTGGCTAAGGTACTCGGCTGCTGACCCGCAGGGCACGGGTTCGAATTCCGGCTGCGGCGGCTGCATTTCCGATGGAGGCGGAAATGTTGTAGGCCCATGTGCTCAGATTTGGGTGCACGTTAAAGAACCCTAGGTGGTCTAAATTTCCGGAGCCCTCCACTACGGCGTCTCTCATAATCATATAGTGGTTTTGGGACGTTAAACCCCACATATCGATCAATCACGTGCTCGCGTCTTAGAATAACACCGCAAATAAAAAACAAACTCAATAAATCGCAGAAAGACACGGGGCGCTGTACAACAAAAAGGTGGATAGCAAAATCTTGATTCACGCAAAGGATTGTGGGCTACGGCGCCCGTCTGCATCGACTTCCGGTTCGAGATGCCGCGCCGCTGTACCAGCACTCCTGCCAGTGCCGTCGCTTTCTGCGTGTTCCACCGAGTACTCACGGCACCCTTTCCTCACAAATTGCTGCATAATACTTTGGATAGAGATCCAGTTTGCTTGAATAACAAATGCAGTCACTATGAGATGGTTATAATCGTGCGAGCTGTCATTTCTTCATTCAAGTGGCCTGCACCTCCAGACACGTGTTTGTTGCTTTGCTACGAAGGGCGTTATCACGCATTTTTTGGTCACATGCAATAATTTTCTGCACATCATATCATTACGGAATATTCGTCCTTTTATATTCGTGCTGCTTACTCGTAAAATTATTCATTTATTTAGTGTTGTAAAGACACCATCCTGGTATCAATATAGTGAATGGCAATAGTCAACTGTTTCTTACTCTCAAAATAAAATGCGCGCGTAATCTGGTGGCCTTTTTACGCCTTTCCATCTTCATATATACGTAATGTCTCACTCCGTCACGCATTCGGACATTGTGTTTTAATATATGCGAAATGATCCGCACACACATACATAACACTATCTATCAGCAATTTACGCTTGCAAGTCTGATACAATAGAGACGCCATACCATGCCACTCGTAGCTTCAAAAGTTACTTCGATCAATTTACGTCCCGCGATACTCTTATAGAGCGGCCGTTTTTTCCCTGGGCCCTTTACGAGCTCAGCGGTTTCCATAAATATGGCGGAGTATATAGGCGTGCTTCTGTTGTAATCGTACGTTGACATTCAGCAGCATGTGCTCATAAGTGTGAGTGATTTTGAAGTGGTCACCGTTTGTGCTCGAAAATACTGAATTGAGATGGTTCTGGGAAAGGTTTCTGCATGTATCAAAGCATAATCACATGCTGCGTTCGAAACCCGTCTCTTACTGTTCTTCGGTTTTGCCCATTTTCACTTCACGCTTTGTTCTCTGAAATTCGCGAAATATTGTGTGTTCATTCGTAAAAAAAAAGAGAGAACATAATCACTGAACGAGCGGCAACAAACGCGTCATATGATTTTACGTTCTTTTTCCCCTATTAGACTGCGCAGTATAGACACCTTCAAGCAGCGATAGGATAGACCTCAAACTGGAAGTACCGTAGCAGACGACGCGCAATTTTGCTATCCACCTGTTAAAGGTTCATTCAGTTTGAGCTCAAAAGCGTAAAGTTTTTCACAAAGTTACCTAGATAAAATGGTGGCGCTAGTGAGCTGCTGGATGCAAGGGAATCATAGGATATGTGAGTTTCGAATTTGACTCAGATTTGTATACCTAAAAAAAAAACGTCTGGCTTCACGTTAAAATAGTTGATTAGTTACTAAAAGAGGAGGTAATAAGCGAATTTTTTTTTGGAAATTGCACAGCAACCTATTTTATTTAGCATTGGAACCTTCTGCGTTGATATAAAGTTTTACGAAGCGTAAGAAGTAACAGGCGGCTGCTAAACTTGGCAGGCAGACGATTAACCGGGCATTGCATCATCCAATTTATGCCGTGTGTTCCTTTTTATCGTCGTTAGGTCGTGCCGTCAAGGTGAGTGGGCTTTTATTTTAGAATATAATAAGCGTGGAGAAGAGCCGCTTATAAACGTTTTGTTTTACACGTGCTTTATTTACGCACTCGTATTCACTTTTGAGCCGACGCCTCGCTCAACACCAGCAAACACAAGTCTCGCAAAAACATGTACGGTCATTCCCAGCGCTTCGACGGGCCCCTTATGAAATTCGCTCAGATGGTGGCGCCATATCTTTTTCTAGGTATTTTTGTGAGAAACTTCATTCTCAAAAAAGTGGTAGGATGGGCTAATTGGTATGGATGCGTAAACTATTGCCCTTGAAAGGGTACTTCCACGGCAGGCCTGTATAGGCCGTCGTCCAGTCCAGAGAATGCTTCCACGTTTTGACGTTGTTCCGCTGACCACTCTTTGTTTTTCAGCTACTTCGGACAGCAAATAATTGACAAGGTCTTGCGCTGAGCTGAAAGAGCTCACCAAACAAAGCCAGGTGAAGCATAAAATGCCAGTGAATACCTGGCCATTGCAATATTCCTGGTAACGCCAGTGCCGATGAAGCGGCACGATAAGTACATCGTAAAAATCTTACTGTTTCTTTGGTGATATCGAAAAGTGAATCTTGTAGTGTTTAAAAGCTACAACTTTCCGAATGAGCATAAATACTTGGTTTCAACAAAGTACAAAGAGGTGTGATGTATGTCGTATTGATCCATTCACTGAATGCAAAATCATGCTATAGCAACACATAGTAGTTTGAAAACACTTATTCAACGGCTAAGGCTATAGGCAACGCATATTGGACACCGCATTTTATGACACCGCATTATAGGGGCGAAGCTCCTCAGGGCATGGGTCTCTAGAGTCTCTGATGTATGTAGTATCTATACCCACCAACTGTGGCTCATACGCGCTCGTCAGTGGCACATACTCGCCCCCGAGTATGTGCCAATGTTTTAGGGGCGAAGCTCCTTCGGGCGTGGATCTGTACATACTCCGATGTATTTATTAGCTAGCCACCTCTAGTTTAGTTCCTGGGGTAAACACTAGATGGTGGTACTTGTAGTTGAATAAAGGACCCTATACCAGATGACGGTACTTCCGTGCCTCTGTCAATCTGTCCATGGTTCTGTCCATCCGTCCGTCCGTCTGCCTGTCCCTTCAATATTCGTTCGTCTGTCCTTGAGTCCGTCCGTGCGTCCGTGCTTCTGTCCATTCGTCTGTACGTACGTCCGTCAGTCAGTCCGTGCTTCCCTCCACCCGTCCGTCCGTGAGGCTGTCGTGCTTCCGTTCGTCCGTCAATCCTTATGTGCTTCCATCCGTCCACTCATCATCAGTTACTCCGTGGATATGCTTCGATGTTTTTTACACAGAATTGGCTGAGCTGAAACTTCCTAATGCGAATGTAGATTTGTATAGATGAAGACGCATGTCAGCTTTTTATAGACTGTCCACATCATGATACGCCGAGACGCCGTCTTGAATGGAAACTGTGGGCATTAGACCACACGCAATTCAGTATCAAGAAACTTTGGGGCCCGTGGCCAACTAGTGCAATAGAGGCGTACGCTTTCAAATTTTTAAAACATTTTTTTAGAAAACAGTTGAATCGCTGACAAGTGCTAAGAAATAACGAAATTTCATTTGTGTAACACATGTCATACTTACTATGCGCAGCGTTATATGACACCCATCATACGTGTGTGCAGAAGTGCATGCCGTGTCCACTGTTACGTACATATTGTTACGGGGAGAAGGCGTCTGAAAAATGCCTATACTTTAGGTAAACAGGCAGGCATACAATATGGAGCCCGGTCTGCACGAGCTCGCCCTAAACATCGTCCTCTTTTCTACAATGTTCATTTGTGGCGCCCCGTAGCATCACCCCCGGCGGCGAAGGCACCGTCTCGGTGCCTGGTTGGTCTGAGTAATATCGTTTCAGGCGAGTGACGTGAACAACGTCAGAACACGATCGCGCGCTGGTGGCGTTAAGAGGTTGAATTTCATATGTCACGTCGGTGACTTGGCGCACCACACGGTACGGACCCGAGTACGGTGAAGTCAGTTTTTCGCACAGGCAAACTCGCCGCGACGGCGTCCAGAGAAGGACTGTGTCACCTTGACTGAAGTGGACATCACGATGGCACGCGTTGTAGACCTGTCGTTGTCGTTCCTGCGAATCGCTCAGACGCTGGCGAGCAATCTCACGCGCCTCTAGAGCTCTAGAAATCACATCGCGGGCATATTCTGACGTGTGGCCAACGGCAGGAAGGAGCGTGTCGAAAGGCAACGTAGGTTCTCGTCCGTACAGGAGGAAAAATGGCGAGAAACCTGCAGTGTCATGCCGAGACGTATTATAAGCAAATGTTACAAATGGAAGGGCGGTGCCCCAGTCACGATGGTCGGAAAAAACATACATGGCGAGCATGTCCGTGATGGTTCTATTTAGCCGCTCCGTGAGCCCGTTGGTTGGTTTGAGGATGATACGCCGTTGTGAACTTGTGCTTTGTAGCGCAAGAGTCCAATATGTCTTGGATAACTTTTGATAAAAAGTAGCGACCGCGATCGGTAAGCAGTTGCCGAGGAGCGCCGTGGTGTAATATGACGTCTTCTAGAAGAAAGTCAGCGACGTCGGTCGCACAGCTGGTAGGAAGGGCCCGTGTGATGGCATACCGAGTGGTGTAATCCGTGGCGACTGCTATCCACTTGTTTCCGCTGGCCGATAAAGGAAACGGTCCTAGTAAGTCAACACCTATCCTATAAAATGGTTCGGATGGGATCTGAATGGGTTGAAGGTGTCCCGCTTTAAGGGTTGCTGGTTTTTTGCGGTGTTGACAGGATTTGCATGAGGCGACGTAACGGCAGACGGATCGGTAAATACCGGGCCAAAAGAAGCGACGTCGAACGCGGTCATAAGTTCTTGAAACTCCCAGGTGACCAGCTGTCGGAATATCATGCAACTGTGCAAGGACAGTCTGACGCATATGTTGTGGTATGACCAACAGCAGCTCAGGTCCATCAGGATGCATGCTGTAGCGATATAAGACGCCATCTTGGAGCAGGAACATACGGAGAGACGGAGGAGTTGTGGGACCACTAAGTCGAAGGATTATATCTCTGAGGTGAGGATCACGGCGTTGCTGATCTCCGATGTTGCTAAACGCGGAAAGTGCCAAAACGCAAGTAGAGTCATCGCTCTTAGAAAGGTCTGCTGGGTCTACTGGATGACGCGACAAGCAATCAGCATCCTCATGGTGGCGACCTGATTTGTAGACAACCGTGTAGGAATATTCCTGTAGCCGTAGAGCCCACCGGCCGAGACGTCCACAAGGATCTTTTAAGGACGACAACCAGCATAAGGCGTTGTGATCAGTGACAACCGTGAACGGGCGTCCATACAAATACGGTCGAAATTTAGCCACTGCCCAGACGAGTGCGAGGCATTCGCGTTCTGTGATGGAGTAATTTCGCTCTGCTGGCGATAAAAGACGGCTAGCGTATGCAATAACGCGGTCGCAGCCATGCTGTCGTTGTGCCAAAAACGGCTCCGATTCCGTGGCCGCTGGCGTCGGTACGCACTTCTGTTGGAGCGCATATATCAAAGTGGCCGAGAATCGGTGGCGTCGTAAGTCTACTCGTCAGTTCAACAAATGCTCTGGTTTGTTCAGGTCCCCACACAAAAGTCACATTTTTTTTAGTAGTTCCGTGAGCGGTCGTGCGACGTCAGCAAACTTCCGCACAAATCTACGAAAGTAAGAACAAAGGCCCACAAAGCTTCGAACATCGTTCACAGAGGTCGGCACAGGAAAATCTTTGACGGCACGGATTTTCTCAGGATCGGGACGAACACCAGAAGAATCGACAAGGTGCCCAAGGACAGTGAGCTGCCGGCGGCCGAAGTGACATTTGGACGAGTTTAGTTGGAGCCCTGCTTTGCGGAAAACCGAAAGAATTGTTGAGAGACGCTCGAGGTGAGTTTCGAATGTTGGCGAAAAAACAATGACGTCATCAAGGTAACATAAGCAGATTGACCACTTGAAACCGTGAAGAAGAGCGTCCATCATTCGTTCGAATGTAGCTGGGGCATTGCATAACCCGAACGGCATTACTTTGAACTGATAGAGCCCGTCGGGAGTTATAAATGCCGTCTTTTCACGGTCCAGATCATCAACTGATATCTGCCAGTACCCGGAACGGAGGTCGATGGAAGAGAAATAATTTGCTCCACTAAGGCAGTCAAGAGCGTCGTCTATCCGCGGCAGAGGATACACGTCTTTTTTGTAACCTTGTTAAGATTTCTGTAGTCGACACAGAAGCGCCAGCTGTTATCCTTCTTTCTCACAAGCACAACGGGCGAAGCCCAAGGACTTGAAGAAGGTTCAATGATGTCTCGGGCAAGCATCTTGTCGACTTCTTGCTGGATCACGTGGCGCTCGGTGGAGGAAACTCGATAGAGTCGCCGGTGTACTGGACTTGCATCACCGGTGTTGATCCGATGCTTTACGACGGTCATTTGACCTAGGGGTCGGTCGCAGAAATCAAAGACGTCTTGATACGACGCAAGAAGGCCACGAAGCGCAGACACATGCTCGGCCGGGAGATCAGAGGCAATCATTCCAGTTATGCAGTCTAGTGTACTGCGCGACTGAATACTTGCAGATGACAGTGTATTCTCTGTTAGGGCCGATATGTGGTAGTCGCCGGCCGGGGCAAGGGTTGCAAGGGATATTCCTCGTGGCAATATGAGCGAAAACATCTCCATTAGCACCAAACGTGTTCACTGCTATTTTGTGCTAGTTGGATAGAATGTTAACTAGAGACTTTATCCGAGGCATTATTCATTGACTTTTGAACGTTTCCTTATGTTTGTGTTGGTGTTGTTTGATATGTGCGTATGAGTGTGTTTTTGCATATGTGGGCTCAGGTGTTCTGTTTTTCATTGTACTGTTCTTTATTTCACCTTCAACATATGTGTTCAACAATCCCTCAAGGGCTCAGGAGTTCCCGGCGCCTTACCAGTGCGCGAACATTTCCTTACATATTGTATAAATTGAAAAAAAAAGCGCTCTCTTCAAAAGGTCGCAGTACCCTGCACTCTGCCTTGAAGTCATCCTGCTAGATGTGAACAGCCTGTTTAAATGAGCGAAGTGAGTACAGACTTCCTCGCAGTTGGTGATCCGAACCGCGGAACGCAACAAGTTCTGAGCATCGCGGTTACCGTAAAATGTCCTATTCACTAAGGCACTCACTAACACAGCAAATACAACAACAACAAAAAAAGCAGCTTTTTTATCTCGTAAGCAAGCGTGCGGCTATTTGGTTCAAGAACATTTGCTTCCGTTCGGTTGCTTGTGGCCGCGGTTTACTATGCGGCATTAATGTGGGATATTTACCGATGTGCAACGACACTGCGATACCATCTCGCTATTAATGTCATGCGTTTTTGCCACTGACCTTCATGAAAAAGGCTAAGCGACGTCTCGCCGCTCTCCCATGCGAGCGCTTGTGAAGCCCCTGGAAGGTCCCTCTGGTGCCCCGGAAGCTGGCGTCTATTATTTGGTGGTAGTTTTGTGATCGTAGTTTTTGCGTTTCATTTTTATAATATAACGTTCTCGTGGTCATCCAACGTTACACGAAAAATGACACGCCGTAACGATGCCGCCCGAATGCGGTGGGCTGCTGTAATTTAAAAATAGTGTATGCAACAAACCCTACTATTGAGCATCACTTGGAACACTGACTGGCGCTACACAAAAATTGACGCACGATGCAGCAACGCCGTCCGACCCTCGTGTCCGCAGCAAAACCCTCGTGTCCGCAGCAGACGATGATTCAAGGCGGTGTCAGTGCTTTCTGGGACGCCAACGGCGTCTTCCGGTGGCTTCAACCGCGTGCGCTCAATGCACCATCCAGCTCCCCGTAGTAGAGATCAGTGGTTTTCTCATGGAAAACGCGTACATTTGACGGGCCACACAACTGAAAAGTGTCACATTGGCCGTCCTTGGAGGAAAAAAGTGCGTTAATTACCTCATTACAGCGTCCTGGGACAACGACCTAACAGGTGAGTAATAGCCAACGCTAACGCATTGTTGGCAACAACCTTATCAAGAGGTTATGCATGGTCTCTTTCTTTTTGCGAAGTAGCATTTGTGCTCAGTGTGCCGTTCCTGCAGCCATATAGTGATTTGAGGAAACTCTATATATGGTTGCAGGGTCATAACTTAGCGGAGGTCGTGGTCCATGAATTGCATGTATATTACAGCTAAGCTGTTTACCTATAAAACCGGGAAGTAGAACAGGTGTTTAGGCCTTAATGGCGACGAATGCTGGGGCCGCCACAGACGCCTGATTGGGCGCAAGTGTTGGTCATAAACTCTGGCACTGGTTTAGCTGTTTTGAGTGGCGGTGTGTCCCACTGTAAGCAACTTTGTTTCTGCACTTCACGTTTCTCTTTTTGCGATACTGCCAAGGAAGTTGACCAATTTCATTTTGAAACCCTCTTTGACTGCTGTGAACGATCTTTTTCTCAGAAGTTCTATTGAGCACCATGACAATTACAGGGTCCCTCAGCCAATAGCAAGGGTGGCTAACACCTCCACATGTATTCGTCTCATTTATTTACTTTAACATAAAGTAAAACAGTGATACGAGCGATTAGACCACACCACTAACTTCACTTATTTTCAAAAATTTTGTTTGCTCTGAGATTTAACGTTGCACAAACTCGATCGATGACATTTGCGTGCTGTATACACTACACGTGTGTCAGATCGATGACGGGGTGGTAAATAATAACATGTGCCATTGTTTATATTTAGTAAAAACTGTCCATCAATCGAAACAACCCAGATGGTCACTGTTTCTCTTAGACGCTGTTCCTGGATCTCGTACGACGGCTTCCCCGTCGGCGCGTCCCTTCGCGTCTCCCGCTGGTGCACGTCCTTTTGCTCTCTTTTTCGCATGGTGCTTTTTAGCGGCGAAGCTCCTTATAGCGGCACTTGTTCGTCCCTCGTAGCCGATGTAGTATGTAACGAGTATAACATTTTGACCTCCGAGGTGATGCCGGTGAGTGATTTCTTCTGTGCGTTGTTGAACAATAAAAAATTGTGCTCAATGTACATGCCAATGGCTGCTAATGAGAAATGAGAGACAGGAGCATTCGGCTAGTAGTTAATGCGCACGCTGCGATCCCCATTAGCAGCCATTGGCATGTACATTGAGTACTATCTGACCAGAAAGAGTTGCTACGTTATACTCGCTGGCTGTAACCTCCTTAGTTTTAGAAGGGTTTAGCCAGCGTTGAGTCACAGTGCCATGGATACAATGAACTAGTATATATGTGGAGCTAGTGAAACGGCCGCGAGCACGCTATGAGCGTGGTATGTTGTCATGTTCTCACATCAACGCTTGTCAGAATTATCATGTTTGCACCAGTCATATATTTCGTCAACCATTGACGTCACGTAACACCAAATTTGGCATATGTGGAGCTAGCAAAACAGCCGCGAGCGCATTATGAAGGGCCCATTAAGCTTCAATGTAGCGTTGACGTGCGCGCACGCTGGGCACAGCGACGCTATACGTTAGCAAAACGCGAGCGCTCTAATAGTCTGACGAGAAGCGCGACCAGCATTCGTCGGCGCGGCCCGACTGCAACCGGCGCGAAATGCGACATGCTGCATTTCACACCGATGCGTTACCCAGACAACACTACCTCTCCATTTTTTGTGACGGAGGAACACCGAACGCGCTAAAACGCGCATGCATCCAAGCAATGCAGCGTGGCGTGCGCCTGCGAGTTCAGTACCGGTGCCTCGCGTGGCAACGCCGGCGTGACACGACGAAATGAACGCCGGCGAGCTCGAGCACAGCATCACGTCGAAATGTATTGACGCCTTGATTGTGGCATGTAGTCATGTTCTCACATGACACACGTTTCATTATTATTATGTTTTCACCATTCACATACCTTCGTCATCCGTTGGTGTCACATAATACCAAATTGGGCACATGTGAAGCTAGCGAAACGGCCGCGCGCGCATAATCAGTGTGGCATATAGTCAAGTTGTTACATTACATGCATGTCGTGATTATCTTGTTTGGATGCGTCATTTATCTATGTCGTCCGTTCGCGTCACGTAATACCGAGTTTGGTATATGTGAAGCAAGTGAAACGGCTGCGAGCGCATCATGAGCGTAGCATGTAGTCATGTTGATGCATGAGACGCATCTCATGTTAATCATGTTTGCACCAGCTTCATACCTTCATCATCCATTCACGTCCAGTAATGCCAAATTTAGTATAAGTGAAGCTAGCGAAACGGCCGCCAGCGCATCATGAGCGTCGCACGTAATCATGCCGTTAAATGACATGAATCTCTTGATTATCATGTTTGCACCAGTCACATACCTTTGTAACTCATTCACGTACTGTATTACCAAATTTGGTATATGTGACGCTAGCAAGGCGGCCGCGAGCCCATCAAGAGCGTGGCACGTAGTCATGCTGTTACATGACACGTATGGCAATTTTCATGTTACGACTAGTCAAAGATGTTCTTCATACAGTCATGTTATGCCATACCAAGTTTGGTATCGATACCATTATCGAAGTGGCCAGGATAGCTAAATGTCGTAAGCGGCTAGATATATAGATAGATAGATAGATAGATAGATAGATAGATAGATAGATAGATAGATAGATAGATAGATACGCTCAAAGTCGTCGAAGTTCGCTAAGAAATGCTTCGCATTTATAATCGAAGGGCTATTTTTTGAAGCTCTCCTCATCCGCCAATGCATTGGAAACACGTCAGTGGATGAAATCAGATTACATGAAGGGCCTGTGTTTGTGAACAGTGAGAGGGTCGACACAAATGATCACAGGGTCTGGCACATACATAAGCGCCGATATGCAGGTATACGACCGATATACAGGTACTTGTTTAGACCGTTCTTCCACACCCATCTATGGGATATGGTCGCGCGCGCTGAGTCGCGCCTGCCGCCTCGTGTAAACAAATCAGCAGATCCCACGTACACTGGGAATGGATGATATGCGAAGCACATATAAGAAATGTTGATATGTCACTTAAAAATGAGCACAACGTTATGAAGGGGAGGTAAATAATGCCGTACATGACTTCCATGTCACGACTATCATGTTTGAATGTGTCCCTTGCCTTCGTCATGTATTCACGTCACGTGATAACAAATTCAATCAATGTGGAGCCAGTGAAACCGCTGCTAGCACGCTATGAGCGTGGCATGTTGTCATGTTCTCACATGACGCGCATCTCATAATTATCATGTTTGCAAAAGTCACATACCTTCGTCATCCATTGGCGTCACGTAATACCAAATTCGGCATATGTAAAGCTATCGAAACGGCGGCGAGCGCATTATCAGTGTGGAATGTAGTCAAGTTGTTACATGACACGCATGTCGTGATTATCATGTTTGGATGTGTGTGTCATATACCTATGTCGTCCGTTCGCGTCACGTAATTTTTGAGTTTGGTACATGTGAAGCTATAGCAAACGGCCGCGAGCACATCATGAGCGTTGTTATGCCTGCGAGTCCGCAGCGAACGTCCATGCCTCGGAAAAACGAAATCTGTGTCAAGGCTAGCACGCGAGCCCGCCTGACGCGATGAACAACTCAACGGCGTCAACACGCGACGGCGCCTTTCAGTCGCCCACGTGCAGTGAGTCACCTCAGAAAGCGAGCCGTTGAGTAAACAACCGGCGTCTTCCTGTCTGGGGGGGTGACACAATGCCTGGCGACGTCACTCGTCCTTGGGTGCAGCAACCTGCAGCGCAGCCTCTCCAGATTCGATGAGAAAGAATGACGCGGCCCAGCGGCGACCCCATTGGAGGATTCTGGCCTCGCGACCAGTGGCGCTTCTGGTTGGACATTTTGGTTGGACCTGGTGCATATAAAAGAAGCCCTGAGGCGCGTCGAGAGCAGACCCATTTGAGAGTAGAGCTATGTGTTAGAGAGAGAAGCTCGGCTCTTCGCGTCTCTGTCTGCCCCAGTGCCGAATTTGTAACGCCTCTGTATATATGCTGTACATAAACCTTGTTTAACTCACCGTCGTCTCGTCCGCTCGTCTATCAGCACTGCGCAGAAGCAGTCGCGAGCTGAGAAACCTACGCTACCAAACGGCTGGTGACCTTCCCGGCGGAATTCGAAGCAGTGGCGCCTTAGGGACCGTGTTGGCGTCGCCGTCTTTCGAAACAGTGGTCGATGCGGTTAGATTCGTAGCGCCCTTCGTAACGTCGTCGGAGGCGCGCGTCGCAACAGCGTGGAATGTAGTCATGTTATTACATGACACGCACCTGACGATTATCATATTTGCACCAGTGACATACCTTCTTCATTCATTCACGCACTGTAACGCTAAATTGAATATATGTGACGCTAGCGAAACGGCCGCGAGCGCATCATGAGCATGGCATGTATTCATGTTGTTAGATGACACGCATGTCATGATATTCAAGTTAGGGTCTGTCGCTTGTGTTCACCATGCAATCATGCCATACCATACCTGTTTTGCAACATGCCATGTGAACGAAACCACTGCAAGAGCTGCAAGGCCAGGAAGTGTATATAATAGCATTCATAACATACATGTCATGATTTTCATGTGGTGACTAGTCAAACATATTTTTAATACAGTCTTGTTATGGCATACCAAGTCAAGTTTGGGATCGAAACCATTATATTATGGCCCAGAGAGCTAAAAGTCGTAGGCGGGTGGATAGATAGATAGATAGATAGATAGATAGATAGATAGATAGATAGATAGATAGATAGATAGATATGCTCAAAGTCCCCGAAATTCGCTCAGAATTGCTTCGAATTTGAAAGAACGCCAGCGCGTAAAGCTTGCATACACTATACGTCTATTTTTCTTTTTTTAAATAACCAGCATATGTAATGCACGCATCTATTCATCAGATTTGTATAATCAAGACTTATTCCACGTTTACTACTCAGTTTTTAGCTGTCATTGTTTTGCACTGAAATACCATGAGAGCTTACCAGAAGCGTGAGGGCACTTGGCATGTAACCAAGAGTCATCATCGGGATTGCGCGTGTTTTGTGGAACAAAACACGCGCATGTCTCGAATGTCTATGCGCCCTTCTCGCCATACTCCAGCTCCCCAATGTGGGTAGTGTGCAGATGCATAGCGAAAAACGCAGAGTGAGATTTATTGTGTGGTCTGCTGTCATTTGAAGTGGCAAAAGTATACGACAGCCACCACAGACGCGAGCGTACACGTTTGTGGCACGCAACTTTTGCGCGTAGTAGACGATATTCACAAAGTGGCCGCTGAGTTTCGGCTCCCTCTTTCCTGCGCCTTAGTGGCGACTACTGGCCCGCTTTCGATATATGAAGTCGTGTACTGGGGAAGGCGCTTATCGAAGACAAGTGTAATGAAGCCGAATGCTTCCAATATCTAAACTCCTTCGTAAAGTATTGCATTTTCTTACGCATCCTTTTCACTTTCGGTTGATCCAGACTAGCGGCATGCTAAATTAGCAATCATCGCGTAGTTTTGTGCCTGCACATGACGATGAGGTTCTTCAAAACAGGTCGACGTGCGGGTGAACTATCAACGCGGAGAGAAGCATAGGTGCGTAAACGCCTGATCTTCGTTTGCCACGAACTTTTGTCGGAGAGTCCGCACACCACGACGAATAATGAGCCCAGCCCAAAAGAAGACGCTCAGACGTGCTACCAGCAGACGGACATCGGCTACGGCATCTGACAACAGAGGCAGACGCAATGGCTGCCTTCCGCGTCCTCCCCATGGCGCTATCTTGTCCAATGAAAGGGGGACACTGGCGCCATCGCGCCTTTTGCCGTCGAAACCAGGCAACACCATCGTCTACCGTGTAGCTGTTGCACAGGTATGTGCGCGTAATTATTTCATTCTTGTGCTGTTCATGGCGTTGCGAAGATCACTGCAGTACCGTGTTTGGCTGCATGACACTCAAGCACACTTTCATGTAGTGTACGTCAGAACTGTTTCTCCCGCAGGGCATGAGCATTCAGGTGCCTACACCCAATGGAAAAGGAGTTTTTCACCTGTATGGTGTTCTACCGCAGTTGGGTCAAACTACGGTCCTCACCTCAGCTTGTCCGGAGGTGCGTACTTCTACGTTTTTTTTCTTGCGTAGTGCACGTCATCACCCTGCCACGGTTGTAGACTTTTAGTCAAGGAGGTTTAAGAACCTTCTTGGTTGTAGTACCCTTTCATCAAGCTACACAAAGCAACACTTTCCCTAATGGTCTACAGCATGAAGAGGTGTCTCTTCGGATTGCAGCAGTGTGCCTGTCCTGCGGGAAGTGGTGGAGGTGCGCAGGCGCAACATCAATTAAAAATTGCGGTGCAGCCACCAGGTGAAGGTTTTTCGAAGCTGGTGAACGCCGCTGTGCCGCAGCTTTAATAACCACATACGTTTGGACTGGTGGGCCAGCCTTCGTCATTTGAAGTCTGTCATGACGCTACCGCCCGTCATGACAGACAACGCCAACCCATCGGCGTCGTCGCCCCAGTTCAACTGCCCCGCACCCCCCCCCCCCTATATGTGAAGAGGTTTATTAGTCGTTAATGACAACGGCAAGACAGCGTGATGAACCGTCCAGCAGAGACCGGCACAGCAGCGAACTGAAGCACGAGCCGAGAGAGCCTGGCGTTGGCGATGCTGCTCGCTGCAGGCACATCTTCTTCACAATCCAATAAAATTTTGTAAAATGAACTAAGAACAGCTTATAATGAATTTAGTATTCAATATGAAGGAATCTTTGAAGAACCACAGGTATTCTGAGATTTTATATCAATTATCTACCGACCTGGCTAGCTACGTCCTGGTGCTCTCGTAGTTGTGGGGCAAGCTTACAAGCTTAGCTTCCCACTGAGTTCGAGTGCACTGCTTTATTCGTCGCTACTTTGCAAGCTGCCGCCAATGCTCCAAGTTGCCGTAAGCGAGGCTGATACGATTTATCGGAGACTGAAGCGGAAACATTTCTTGGACGCTTCCCGTACGGCAAAACTAAAGCATTTAGAAAGATTCGTCGCAAACATGGGCCCGCCGCAGCTTCGACAGAGCAGCGGGGATGCGAATCTTTTTCGACGAAAGAAAATGATTTTCTGGAAACAGCAGATGCCTTGACTGGTCAATAAAAATTTGTCCGCTCCCGTTCATAAGTGCATCGGCCAGTTGCAGTAGAATAAAAACATGAACAAGTTGAGTAATATTATGGGACCCCTGTTCGGCGATAGCCTGCTTTGCAGTGCAAAGCAGCAAAGGGCGAAAAGGTTCACAAAGAGCCTTTATGGAAAATCGTCACGGCTGCAATGTCAGATATTAAGTACTATAAAGCAATGTTCCCTCGTAATATTTTCAGTTTCTAGTTACAATATACTAGAGTGATTACAGCGGTGAAGGAATGTTTTGCCTTGGTTGTTTTCCCCAGCGTGCAGCCTGTGAATAATGTAAGGAGCCACCTTGTTTACCTCCACTTGGCTTACCCGCATTGTGAATCACAATTCCCTGCGCGAAAATCCTGGGTAGAAGCAGCGATAAAACGGCTTGCCAAACGCTGGAAGCACTCTTCATTAAAAAAAATGGCAGATCTCACGTACAGTGGTAATCTATGATACGAGAAGCATGAATGAGAAATGTTGATATGTCACTTTAAAATCAGCTGAACGTTATGAGGGGGAGGTAAATGATGCCGTACATGACTCCAGTTTCACGATTATCATGTTTGGATGTGTCGTTTACCTTCGTCATCTATTGGCGTCACGTTATACCAAACTTAGTATACGTGAAGCTAGCAAAACGACCGCGAGTATGCTATGAGCATGGTATCTTGTCATGTTCTTGCATGACACGCTTGTCAGTATTATCATGTTTGCACCAGTTATATACTTTCGACATATATTGACGTCACGTAACACCAAATTTGGTATATGTGGAGCTAGCAAAACGGCCACGAGCGCATCATGAAGAGCCTAATATTCTCCAATGTAGCGTTGACGCACGTACACGCTGGGCAGAACGACGCTACGTTAGAAAAACGCGAGCACTCTATAGTCTGACGCCTGGCGCAACCGGCGTGACCAGTGTCTGGCTGCGCCGCCCAGTGGCAACCGGCCCGAAATGTGACATGCTGCATTTCATGCCAATGCATCACCCACACAACACTGTGTCTCTCTCTTTTCGTGCTGGAGGGACGCAGGACGTGCTTGAAATGCGCATGCGTCATGCAAAGGCTGCGCGGCATGTGCCTGCGAGTATATGCATAGCAGGACCGGTGCCTGGCGTGGCAACGCTGGCGTGACGCGACGAAATAAATGCCGGCGAGCACCCGCATCACGTCACACCTAAATGTATTGGCACCTTGACTGTGGTATGTAGTGATGTTCTCACATGACACGCATCTCATGATTATCGTGTTTGCACCAGTCACATACCTTCGTCATCAATTGATGCCACGTAATACCAACTATGACATATGTGAAGCTAGTGAAACGACCGCGATCACATCATGAGTGTGGCATGTAGTCATGTTGTTTCATGACACGCATGACGTCATTATCAGATGTAGATGTGTCATTTACCTATGTGTTCCATTCGGGTCGCGTAATACCGAGTTTGGTAAATGTGAAGCTAGCGAAACGGCTGCGAGTGCATCATGAGCGTAACATATGGTGAAGTTGTTACATTACACGCATATCATGTTCCTCATGTTTTCACCAGTAACATACCTTCGTCATCCATTCACATCCCGTAATAAGAAACATGTGTGAAGAAGAAAACGCATCGTTGGCAAGCGACATCGCCACCGCTTGGGTACTTGGTTCTGGGCTTCGCTCGCTCGGCTCGTTCTAATCGTCGCCGGCATCAGCTTGACCATTGCTCTGTCGCGATCATGTTTCCATCGTAGGGACACCGTCGCAGCACACGGCAATAAACCCCTTTTCAATTGGTGGAAGGTGCTGACGTTCCCAATCGCCTAAACCTGGGTGCTGCCATTCGCCGTCGCCTAAACCTGGAGCTCCGCAACCGAACGCTACCTCCCATCATGACCCGCAACAACGTGCAACCTGGCTCTTCCACTACATCCTCCAGCAACCCGGCGTTCTTCGTTTGCGAGAGCCTTAGGTCTTTAGCGGAGCTGATGAGACCGACGTGGAAGACTGGTTCACCAACTACGAACTGGTGAGCGCAAACAACAAGCGGGATGAAGCGGACAAGTTGACTAACGTCATAATTTACCTTATTGACGTGGCCGAAATGTGGTACAACAACCACAAAAACAACATTGCGAAGTGGTCCATCTTCAAAACGTCGTTTGCTGACGTGTTTGGCCGACCCGCTGTCCACAAGTCTAGAGCCGAACAACGCTTGCGGACTCGCGCACAGAAGCCATCGGAATCGTTCACTAGTTACATCGAACACAATATTGGTCTTTGCAACTGTGTGAACACCACCATGCCCGAGTCGGAGAAGATTCAGCACGTCCTCAAAGGGATAAATGACGGCGCATTTCAGATGCTTCTTGCCCGTAATCCAGCCACCGTTGCCGAACTTGTCAATTTATGTCAAAGTTTCGACGAGTTGAGGAAGCAGCGAGCCCTGACTAGGCCAGTTTCCTCCCATGCCGACTCGCTTTCCAGCCTTACTTCTGTTCCCGACCCCTCACCAACTCTGCAAGAGATTAAAAACTTTGTGCGTGAATAAGTAGCTCGGCAACTGTCATTGATTCTCTTCGCGCAGCAGCCGCCATCCTCTCGTCTGCCCTCACCACTCCGCGACGTTATTACTGAAGAGGTAGCTCAGGCTGCTCCCGTCACTGCCCACCAGCAGCCTGTGGTCATGCCTGCTCCCCTGTGCCGGCTATGCAGCCCGTTGCCGAGCCTCTCACGTATGCTCAGGTGGTACGCTGCAGACCCCGCCAGCAGCATTTGCCACCCATGGCTTCAGTTGCTCCCCCTCCACCCCTCTTTTGACCCCTTGGGCCGCGCCGCGAGTCAGCAATTCCTGGCGCGCTTCTGACAATCGACCGATCTGCTACGCCTGCGGTACTCCATGACACGTGGCATGATATTGTCGCCGTCGCATCCAACGACGCTACTCGGCCGTTATCTTATGACCCACAGCCCATGCACTCCCCTGCTCCCTATCCCTCACCACAGTATGGCTACAGTAACCTTTCCGAGTCTCAGTCACGCCATCCCCCGTCTCGGACTCACTCTCCCCGCTCCCCGTCTCCTCGCAGGTGATCACTGTCCCCTATGCGTCCCAGACCTGCTTCCTCCAACCGAGAAAACTGAACGCCGCAGTTCCAGAGGCACGAACTGTGCCGTCGTCAAAATGCTCAAGTGCTCGCACTTCACCTGCTAACGTCGTCGCCATATCTGTCGATGGTGTTTCTATCTTTGCCCTCGTCGACACAGGTGCTGCCGTTTCTGTTATAGCCGCCCAGCCCTGCCGCTCCCTACGCAAAGTGACCACGCTGCTCTCTGAACTATCGCTTCGTACGGCTAGCACTCCCCAGTACGACCTCTCTGGACCTGTACGGCCCGCATATTCATCCAAGGCTCTATGTACGTTGTCGAGTTTATTGTCCTTTCGGTGTGCTCGCATGACGTAATCCTCGGGTGGGACTTTCTGTCACATCATCATGCCATCATCGACTGCGCACGCGCTGACGTTTAATTTTCGCACCTGTGTGATGAACCTTTGCACGGAACTCTTGAGCCATCACCAAAACTTGTCGTGCGTGAGGACACTGAAATTCCGCCAGCCTCTCTTGCCGTTGTCCCTATTTGCTGCGATGACCATAACGATGCTACGGTAAGGTTTACACCTTCTGACATTTTCATGAGCCGCAGAGCCGTTTACTTGCCTTTCGCTTCACTTGACGTCACCGCCGGCCAAAGCAATATTTTCGTCCACAACCCTCTTTCTGCACCGCTTACGCTGCTTGCGGGCGAATGTCTTGCTCGAGTGGAGTACCTTGATTCTTCTTTATTCCTTAACATGCCAGACTAGTCGTGCAGTAGCGCCTCGACCGAACTTCATGCCCTTTCCCCGCTTGAATGCTCGTCGAGGGACATCTTCTCGAGTTCCATCGCCAACACCTTAAGTGCTCAAGAACGTGCCGAGCTTCTTAATATCCTCCAGCACTTCGCGAACTCATTCGACGTTTCTCAGCCGCGATTGGGTCGCACTTCCACAGTGCACCACTACATTGACACCGGTTTGCACCAGACATTGCGAAAACCACTGTGCCGTGTCTCTGCTGCAGAACGCCACGTCATCGACGACCAGGTCGAAGAGATGCTACGTCGTCACGTTATTCAACCATCGCACAGTCCTTGGGCATCTCTGATCGTTCTAGTTCGAAATAAGGATGGATCGATTCGATTTTGCGTCGACTACCCGAGATTAAACAAGATGACGCGGAAAGACGTCTATTGATTACCGCTCATCAACGACACCCTTGACAGCCTCCAAGGAGCCGAATTCTTCTCCTCCTCAGACTTACGATATGAATACTGGCAGGTTCCTATGGCAGAAGCTGATCGCCAGAAAACTGCGTTCATTACACCAGATGGCCTGTACGAATTTAACGTAATGCCTTTTGGGCTTTGTAATGCTCCTGCCACGTTTAAACGACTCATGGACAACACGCTGCGTGGACTGAAGTGGTCCGTCTGTTTATGCTACCTCGACAACATTGTCGTTTTCTCTCCCGATTTTCCTACACATCTGCTTCGGCTGTAACTGGTTCTGACGTGCTTAACCCACGCTGGTTTCCAACTGAACCTTAAAAAGTGACGCTTTGCCGCGCGAGAGCTGTCCCTTTTTGGGCACATCGTGTCTAAACCAGGTGTTTTAGCCGACCCTGCAAAACTGTGAGCAGTCGCTGTGTTCCCGAAACCTACTACACTGGAAGAATTACGCAGTTTCATCGGACTATGCTCGTACTTCCAGAGCTTCGTTCGAAATTTTGCCTTGATCATGTCACCACTAACCAACCTCCTACGCGGTGACGCAAACCTTTTATACTGGTCGCCTGACTGCGATGTCGCGTTTGCCACGTTCTGTAGTCTGCTAACATCTCCTCCCATTCTTCTGCATTTCGACCCAACAGCTGCAACGGAAGTTCGCACAGACGCTAGCGGGGTTGGTTTTGGCACTGTCCTCACCCAACGCAAGCCGGGCTACACCGCATATGTCGTCGCGTATATGTGTCGCCCACTCACTAAAGCTGAAGCCAATTACAGCGTCACTGAAAAGGAGTGCTTAGCGCTAGTGTTGGCGCTTCGCAAGTTCCGCCCTTATTTGTACCGTTGCCCATTCGACCTGGTAACGGATCACCATGCACTTTGTTGGCTCGCCACATTGAAAGATCTCTCTGGCCGCCTAGCTCGGTGGGCATTGCAAATCCAAGAGTACGACATTCGCGTCATCTATCGCAGCGGACGCAAGCATTCTGACGCCGACGCCCTGTCCCGTTCGCCTTTACCTCCCGACTCGGCCTGCTGAACCACTGGTACCAACTGCGTCGCATCTCTCGACCTCGACTCCTTTGCCAGTGAACAACAGAAAGACCCGTGGATCGCTTCACTTTTTGACTGTCTCTCTGGATCGTCAACCACTGCGGTATCACGATCTCTCCGACGTCAAGCTGCCCACTTCGCCATTCGTGATCAGCTGCTACACCGACGCAACTACGCCACTGAAGGTCGTAAGCGGCTCTTGGTTGTTCCCGCAGCTTGCGATACCAAATATGCGCCTCCTTTCATGACGATCCCCAATGTGATCATGCTGGAGTTTTCAATTCGCCATCGCTTCTACTGGCGCGGAATGTACAACTTTGTTCGAAAATTTATTATGGGCTGCCCTGACTGCCAAGGGCGCAAATCACCGCCTTTCCACTCGTCCGGTGTGCTTCAACCACTTTCGTGCCCTGCCAAATCTTTTGATCGGATCGGAATTGACCTATATGGCACTCTACCGACAACATGAGATGAAAATTGGTGGATCATAGTCGCTGTGGACCATTTAACACGCTACGCTGAGACCTCCGCCCTTCCAAGTGCCACTGCGCAGGACGTAGCGTCCTTCGTCCTCCATCGCTTTATACTCTGACATGGTGGACCTCGAGAACAACTAAGTGACCGAGGTCGAGCCTTCCTATCAGAAGTCGTCATGGCTCTGCTTTCTCAATGCCATGTTGTTCATCGCAAGACCACGGCATACCACACGCTGACTAACGGGCTCACGGAGAGATATAGCTGCACACTCGATGACATGCTGGCAATGTATGTGACATCTGATCATACTTAGTGGGATCGCACTCTTCCCTTCATCACGTTCACATACAACACCGCGGCACAGTCTACCACTAGAATTTCACCTTTCTTTCTTCTTTATGGACGCGAACCATCCCACACCATCGACACTCTCCTTCCATACCGTCCTGACGCATCCAAATGCCCATCTGTGTCCGAAGCTGCCCGATAAGCGGAAGAGTGCCGTGAACTCGCACGCACCTTTACGTCACAAGAACAGCAGCGCCAAAAAGAAAACAACAACGACTCTTCACGAAGCCAAAGCTATTCCCCGGGATTACTTCTATGGCTGGTGGTTCCTTACCAAACCCCCGGCCTTTCCTCAAAACACTTCCCGAAGTACGAGGACAATTACCACGTTTTGGAGCAAACCTCGCCGGTGAATTTACCCATTGAGCCACTTTCCCCATCTGACGACATGCGCCGGCGTTGACGTGACATCGTCCACGTCGCCCGCCTTAAGACATCTTATAGCCCTCTGCCTCCAGACTTTTAGGTTGTCAGGATGGCTCTTTTTTAGCGGGGGAAAATTGTGAAGAAGAAAATGCATCGTTAGCAAGCAACATCGCCACCGCTTGGTTACTGGTTTCTGGGCTTCGCTCGCTCGCCTCGAGCCGATCGTCGCCGGCATCTGCTTGACCGTTGCTCGGTCCCGATCGTTTTTTCAGCGTAGGGCGACCGTCGCAGCACACGGCAATAAACCCCTTTTCACATGGTATAAGTGAAGCAAGTGAAACGGCTGCCAGCGCATCATGAGCGTGGCATGTGGTCATGTTGTTACTTGAAAGACATCTGATGATTGTCATGTTTGCAACAGTCACATACCTTCGTCATCTATTTATGTACCAGAATACCAAATTTGGTATAAGTGACGCTAGCGAAACGGCCGCGAGCGCATCATGAGCGTCAGTTGTAGTCATGTTACATGACACGCATGTCAAGATTTTCATGTTATAATTCGTGGCTTGCTTATGTTCGTCATGCGATCATGTGATACCATACCAGTTTTGCAACATTGCATGTGAACGGGACCACCGCAAGAGCAGCAACACCATGAAATGTAAATCTTGTCATTCATCACATACATGAAATTATTTTCATGTTATGACTAGTCAAATATATTATTCATACAGACATGTTATGCCACACCAAGGTTGGTATCATTATCGTTATCGAAACGGCCAGGAGTGCTAAAAGTCATAGGCGGCTAGATATATATGTACGCTCAAAGCCGCCGAGGTTCGCTAAGAAATGCTTCGCATTTAAAAAGCAGGTGACAAGTGCATAAGTAAAACCTCCATTGCGCTTTACAAGGCTGAATTCCAATGTCTTTCTCATCTGGTTTAAACTTTCTTGGTGGTTGTTGCGGTGCCCCTGAGCACGGGTGTGTAGGCAGAGAGTGGCAAACCAGCCACGTGCCCCTCCCCCCCAAATTTTTATGACGTCAGTTGGTAGTTTGCGCCCGTCCTCATCTGTCCAATGGTCTATCTCTTTCTGTGTCCCATGTTTTGTAGTTGTGCTCTCACGATGGTTCCTATATCAAAGCACCAATTGGCCCATTAGTCAACGCTTTTGAAGTTCGACGTAATGGATGCGATTCCTACTTCGCTGAAAAAACTTATGCATACCAAGCGATCGAATGAAAGCCACGTCTCGTGTTTGAAATTCGGTGTCACTGCTCCTTTAAGCGCTTGATGTTGTTACGATGTCTAAGGATTTGTCAAACGCAATGTATCTACGGCTCTGCCCAGGTGTCCTACAGGGAGATGGTTTTTGAATACGTCGAAGAGAAGTTGGAAGAAGAGCTGTATGATCGACTTGTTTCCTTATACCAACCAAATTCTACGGAGGAGGACAACTTGAAAGACTACGAGAGAATCTGCCAGATACGTGAGATCCTGAAAATGTGATGCCGATGATGGATTCACTGGATCATTGCGGCCAGTCATCCTGGTCAGCAATCCATCGGTGATAAAGCAACGAACTCATGTGGCCCCATGACAAGAACGTCCCACAGCAATAATAAGTATTAAGATAATTACTTTGAATGATAAGCTTTCAGACATTTGCAGTTCTGCTATTTTTTATTGTGCCTGGCAGAGCCACAGTCAGGTCATTCGTCATTTTGTTTTGTCGGGTTGTGTTCAATAAAGACCTCATTCTCATCAACCCGCTTTAAGGGGAGCTATATTGCAACTGTCGAACAAGTGCACTGCCCATTCCCACAAGCCCTGACTGGCTAAATTTTGAGATCAAGTTGGCCAGCACCAATAGTGAACCTCCTTTCGATGCCTATCAAACATTGCATGCTAAAACGAACAGTCCAATAAGTAGACATTTATATTCCCCAGGTTTCACAAAAGTGCTCTCTGTTGTATACACGTAGTCAGCAATAGTTGGTCCTTCTGAAGGGCCACGGGTTTTCCTCGGAATGTAGATGTGGAATACGGACGCGTACCTCTCGAGTGTTAGATGCCAATTAGAGGCGAAGTAGCTTATGACGGAGTTCAATACGGTGTGCGTGCAGCGTGACCGCTCTTTTTCCTCTCACGTGAGTGGTGCGAGGAGGTGGGGCGTGAGCGCTGCCTCCACTCCACGGGACAAGACACCACAGGACAGCGTCGGCAGGAAACTGCTACGGATGAAAAGCGAGCTAAACCAAAGCCACCTAGAAAAAATATCAAGGCCTCCGAATGCCGATGAGACGTCACGCTAGCGAGATTGGCAAGACCGTTGGCTTCAACGCTTCTATACACTGTTTCACCACTTTGGTTCAGCACTACCAAAGCTACGGGGTGTAATACCCCTGCCACAGTGGACGTTTTAGTGTCATTCGAACTGAATGAAATACGCACCTAAATGAGATTATGCAGCTGCTACACAGCGATACCTAATGTGATTAGAACCAATGGCTTAGGCGATCGAATGAGTTCGAAAAACACATTCGCGATCGCACTAGCACCGAATATATGCTCTCAACCCCATTGACTGCTTGAAATGTGGCGCTTAGTATTATGAATTCGCGAAAAAAAATGGCAGCATATCCATTGAGTGAATAATGGATAGTGGGGCGAAGCATCCGTCCATCCATTCGTTCGTCCTTCCGTCCATTCATGCGTGCGTCTGTGTGGCCGCCCGCGTCTCTATCCGCCCGTCCGTGCGAGCGTGTGTCCGTGCGTCCTCACGTTCATCTTTGCGTCCGTCCCTGCTTTCGTCCTTGCATCCACTCCTGCGTACGTCCATGCGTCCATCCGTACGTGCAGCCATCCGTGCGTTCATCCATGCATCTCTCTGTGTGTCCGTTTGTCCACCTATTCAACACTCCAAGTACCACCATCTCGAATCTTTTCATCACATATATTTCTCATATAGAAGCACCGCCATCCAGCGGACATTCCAAAGGATGAACGACAGGAGACACACGCGCACTTTCTTACGGCTAGCGCTTCGTGTCTATTTCCCACCTGTAAACACCTCGAGTTCATGGCATATACTAGTTCACTGTATTCATGGCACTGCGGCCCAACACTCGCTAAACCTTTCTAAAACCTAGGAGGTTACGCCCAGCGAGTATACCATAGCAACCGTTTCTTGTCTTTTGTGCGTTGTTGAAGAATAAAAATTTTGCAGTGTGCAGGTTAAATAAATGCCGGAATCTCCTGTCTCTCATTCCCCCTTAGCAGGCATTGGCATGTACATTGAGCACTATCTTTGATTGTTCAACAACGCAGAGAAGAAATCTCTCACCGGCACCATCTTGGAGGTCAAAATGTGACACTTGTTACACACTGCTACTACGGCCACGAGGCACGAACGGGTGCCACTATATGGAGCTTCGCCCCTCAAAATATGGCAAACACGCTAATAATTTTGAGTTTTTTGGGACATCTGTGGTTTTAACGAGAGAAGTTGTATGGAAGGCTGTCGCAAAACATTTGTACTCTCAACCTCAGTGGTACCAAAACTACTCGTAGGCTTCCGGTTGATAGCGTGGTTGGTCATAATGTAAACAAACACACGCTGACGCACACGTGTGCTTGCAGCGATGGCATCAGCTCCACGTGTGCACTGGACCCAGATGGAGACGTTTGCTCTGATACCACAATGGTAAAATAATCTGAGTAAACTGCCTAGAGCCAAAAAAATTAGTATAGTGTATGCCCGCATTGTCGACGAGTTGCGCCAACTTGGGATCGAGAAGACCCTGAAAGAGACGAAGACGAAAATTGAAAACCTCAGAAACAAGTATAGGTAAGTCTGACTTTTTTTCTTTACGCGATGCGCATATTTATGAAGTTACGAAAAATTAAGTAACTGTACTGTGCGCTGCTTCTTTGCAAGCGGTCATCCCGCATGGATTTGAGAGACCGCGCTTTCAAATTGACAAAGGCGGAACGGTCTCGTTTTTTGTGAGCTTGCTGTCGCGAAACCAACTGCCATGGCTGCCTCTATGACTTCGTGTCCTACATAACTTTGACAGACGCAATACGTATTTTTCTTTAATTGATTTTTTCTTCATCATTTCGCGGATGAAGCGAATGCACGTCCTAGCATTTTCGCGTGAACATTCATCCGAGTGCATGGGATTGATCGAGTCGAAGCAGATGCAGAAAGCTCGGCATGGCTATATTACAACGATCACTGTTTTGAACGTATTTCAAGTTAGCTGGAGTAAATATTGTCGAAGCGACCAACTCGAGTGCATAACAGCTGATTAAAGTGTTCTCTCGTTTATGGTGATAGTTTAGTATAAACATGACGGAGTTTTAGTCTTGTAATTGAAGAGACATCAACAAGAAAAAGAGTGCAGGACATGGCAAGATTACGTGGCCCTACTATTGGGAGATCAACAGAATTCTGCAAGCGCCGCCTGTGAATGATGCAAGCCTGCTTCATGAAACGGCATGCAGTGACAGCAGCGAAGTGGAGCAGGTAAGTGAAATGATGGCAGTTGTCAGTAATATCGTTGTGCAATGGTTACATCTCACATAATTTTAAAAAATAAGGTTTTCTGCTAAGAATTACTTTGAGGTAATTTTCTGAATTGGATTCAAATTATTGTCAATACGTGTTAACATTCAACAGGACATACTGTTGTGTCTAACAACGAAAACGAGCCCTTACATGTACACATCGTTCACTCCTAATAATGTTTACAATATCATGTGTATTAACCTTATTTGTAAGTTTGATGTAATACCTTTTTCGTGCTTATTTTGCAAAGTTAACAATTTTTTATTCAGGAATACGCAAACAAATACAGGCAGACCACTTTCATTTTCAATGTTTTTATTGGTAATTTTTCAGATGATAAGGGCGATGGAGATGGGCAGCACATGTGAGCAGGCAGATGATGTCTTGGAGGGCGACAAAGTTTCTGTACAGGTGACAGATCTCACAGCAAAACAAGAAACTGGGGCCAGCGGTAGTCCAACAGAAGGTGCAGATGGTTGGACAAGAGCAACACCAGCTGCAGAAAAAACACTGCAGCGACAGTCCAACAAGAAGCAGTCACCGCAGCAAATGCTGATGTCTGAGCTTATCGAGGAGCAGCGGCAGCTGCACGTCTTTTATGGGCGAGCCAATAACAAAGAGCTGCAACTGCGTGAAATACAGCCAAAATTAAACCACAGAGTAGGGGATCACTAGGAGCGGCACATATTTTAGCTCGAAAATCTGCCTAGGAGATAATTGTATGTTTATCATTGTAAAATGACAGTATGTTTTCTGCACTTACCTAGGTGATCTTTATTGGAGCATGAGATCACCAAGGTGTACTTTAAACAAATATATAGGGCATAGCTAATACCTGTAGAGGCTCCAAAGTTCGGTGTACCTTCACGTTTGACACACACTTCAGAGAGGCTGGTTGAGCAACGGTGCTGCGGCAGACTCAGGCCCGCCATGAAGAGGTGCATTTGAAACTTTGTATGGCCGGTCGACCCATTCAGAGTTGCACGGTGTCACAAAACGAGCGCTAAAAAAATGAGCGCGCCGCCAAATTCTTGCGACAACGGGCGGGAGAAACGCCGCGAGGTCAAGAGAAAAGAAAAAGAAAACAAGCATCCAGGGCTCCCCGGGCGCGCGGCGCCTCTCCTCTCGGAAGCGGCGAAGCGATGAACCTCCTCACCCCACATCGGCGGCCCAGCAAGCCCGCGATATTTCTAGAACGAAGGAGGCGTGGCCACGCCGAGCTGAGTCATCCGACGCGGAGGGCAGACAAACCGTCTCGCCTCTCCCCAGCCTTCGCTGCGTATCGCGCCGACGAAATGACGAGAAATTTCTGGAAGGTGGCGCGGAAGGTATTTAATCGAGCGGCCGAGACGAGAAATCAGGAGGAGACGGAAGTGAGCGCCAGAGCGCGTAGGGATTCCGCCGTGTAGTCGGCGAAGTTTTTGGTCCGTAGGGACGGCTCGAGCTACAGGCAAGAGCGTGGGTTTACCGCTATCGAGCGAAGACGCGGGCAACAGCTGCGTGTGTGAAGCCGACGGATTTCCGGCGAAGAAGTTTGAAGCTTGGAGAGTGGCCATTTGAGGACGCGAGGTTTCCTGGAAGAGAAACTTCAGGGGGCAGCGGAACGACAACAACGCTGGACTTTGAGTGAGTGATTCTCGGGAGACTATCATCCTGACTTTTTTTCCAAGAACTTTGGACTGGATAGGTTTTCTATCTCTTTAGTCTTTAAGTGTCTTGGTTGTTCAATGCATGCGACTGCATTGTAGTGCATATCGTTGTCTGTGTCCGTTGTTTTGAGTGTGGCTGATTGTACCGTGTAGTACGTTGTTTGATTGGTGACGTACTGTATGTAACTATTGTGGAGTGTGCATTTTTGTGAATTGTTTTCGATCTGCCATTATTGAGAATATAATTTGTTTGTTTATCAACTCTCGGCTCTGACTTGTTCTTTGGGCCACAGCCGGCGTTTGCTGGCGCGCCAAAAAGGACCACTTCAAAATTGTCCACGCTTTCGTGGTGCGGTTCGGGGGGCCGATACTTCGGCTCTTGGAATTAGCCCGGCGATCGCCTCCCTAAAAACGGGACCTGTGTGACACACGGAGACTGCTGTTCGTGTTAAATGACATACCCTTAGTACAGAGAACAAAAAATTGTTCATAGTACAACGACAATGTCAAGAGCTAATGATATAAATCAAGAGGAAAACTAAAATAATTAGGATGAAAAAGACAAAAACACACAAGACAGTATGCACTGAATGAATAACGACAAGTACAGAAGAGAAAAACACAACACGGCATGTCAATAAAAAGCTTGGGAAGATACAGGCGATGATAAATGAAAACCAGTAGGGAAGAAAAACATACACACAATTAGAAGTTCTGTAAGGACCATTCCAGGTTGTGGTGCACGTGAGGGAGTTGATGGGGCACCGCAGATTGTGCACTTCGTGTAAATGAAGATGGGGCCTGGTGTTACAGTCGACTCGGCTTGTTACGTGGGAGAAGCCACAAACGCCCACTCTAGAAGACTTGGGCTACCAATGACCGCACTCTGGACTGGTTAAACGTCAACTGCCAAAGCAGCCAAATTCTTTCGTGGTTTTCGCACTTTCCCAACAGATGACTTTCACTGCTTGTGTGGAAAACCACCCTAGGTGCCGTTCCTTCAAAGTCAGTCATAGGATATTTCTCTTCGGACACCAGTGTAAATTGCAAACATTTGTGACAGCCCCGCCACGGTGGTCTAGTGGCTAAGGTACTCGGATGCTGACCGATTCCCGGCTGCATTTTTGCTTCCATTGAAAATGTTGTAGGACCATGTGTTCAGATTTGGGTGCACAGTAAAGAACCACCAGGCGATCAAAAATTCCGGAGCCCTTCATTACGACGTCTTTTGGGTTTTGGTATGTTAAACACCATATGTCAATCAAATCGATCAAGCCTCTGTGACAACGTCTGAGAGTTACGGGTTCTGGTTCAACTTCCAAAAGTACCACGCAAGAGCACCTCTAACTACATCGCCTGCACTACTGGATGCAATTGTAGTAGGCGATGGGTGCTCGTACAGAGCATCGAAGGCACGGGCTTCTTGCTCCCACTGTCGCTGTCCCTTAATCCTTCGCATACGTTTTGTAAAGTGCATCGTTATGTAAACTCCATCCATCCATCCATCCACCCACCCACCCACCCGCCCGCCCGCGTGGATGGATGGATGGATGGGTGAATGGATGGATGGATGGATGGATGGATGGATGGGTGGATGGATCCATCCATCCATTCATCCATCCATCCATCCATCCATCCATCCATCCATCCATCCATCCATCCATCCATCCATCCATCCAACCACCCATCCATCCATCCATCCATCCATCCATCCATCCATCCGTCCGGCCGTCCGTCCGTCCGTCTATCCGTCTATCCGTCCCTCCGTCCGTCCGTCCGTCCATCCATCCATCCATCCATCCATCCGTTCATCCATTCATCCATCCATCCATCCATCCATCCATCCATCCATCCATCCATCTGTCCATCCATCGGTCATTCCTTTAGAAGGTCTAACGTTCCCGGTGAATCATCGATGCAGTAGCGACCAGTGCTGCATGAGCGAACGCGTCCACTTTGATGCGCTGCTAAATGTCATCGCTTTGTCTATGCTCTTCGCTTATCTCTTACTCAAGCCTCTTCCTCTGGCTAACGCGCTTCTCTCGAAGCGCCAAGTAGACAGCAACTAAACACTTTAGTTGTGCAGCTTAGCGTCGTTGTGCAGTGGCATTGCCCTGCTGCTTGCGTTCCTTCTATCAACTGCGGCTTGGGGCTAAAACTCGTGTTGGCTTGTAGTGACCAGTAATATTCTGATACAAAAGGTCTATGCGTGTTTGTATTAGTCAAGTGATCCCCTACGTGTCTTTTGAAGTAACATACGTTTTTTATGACGCTACATTTACATTACTCAACTTTTATGGCTGTTTTTTCTAAACCATGGACATTGGTATCACGAACGAATGACATTAGTCTTTCCTGTGCAGCACCACTTCATATCGAGTGACATTCGCTGCATCGAATAACCCTCGAACCAAATGACATTAACACCTCCGGTGTGGCAGGGGTAGAAGAAAGTCACACGCTTGCAGAGTGAAACGTAGTCTCACATACAAGTGCCTTAAAATTGAGAGGGTTGGATGTAATTGGAGCTTTATTGGCATTTTACGCCACGTTGATATAAGATATGTTCATTATTTCGCATTTATTTCTTGCACATTTAGTTATTTGCTTCGGTTACCGCCGATAACTGTCTTTGCAAATCAACATGGCATCACCCATGCTGAAGTGACTGCCCGCTTCAATCCGGACTTGGTTTTGACACACGCCCACTGCGCTAACAGCAGTAAACAAGTCAGTCACCGATTCGTTTCACCTCACTCTGGGACGAAATCATGAGGTACGTTTTATTAATATTATCGAGATAAGCTGTTTGCTTATCCGCACCTGTTAAGGATAATGCACCGAGGCAGTGTTCAGACTGCGTCGTTGGACCAAGAATGCTGCATCTCCAAATATCGGACGTGCAACAGCATTTCGTGCACGTCAGATCCTCTTTCTGTGAAAGCAAAGAAGAGAGACAAGAAGTGTTGAAGTGGGAGACGCGAAGGATTGCGTCAACGGAGAGAGATAGAAAGAGAAAGAAACAACACAGATCCACGAGAGGAATTATGCTGGGATTGGGCGAAGCTCCTGGAAGCAATACCCTGAAATTTTCTTCCGTTAATTTGCCTGGCGATATGCGCCCTTCCTCGCCGCTTCCCATTGTCGAACGTTTTCAAGAGCTGCTTCGCGACGTCGACATGCTGCCTCGGCTCCTCGTTCCCGTACGGAGGGATCCTGCCGGCGCTGACGTGCCGCTGCAGCTTCTTGTTCAGGTACGGTGGGATATTGCCGATGCTGCCTTGCTGATGTGGCTTCTTGTTGCCGTACAGCAGGATCTTGCCGACGCTGCCTTGCTGATGTGGCCTCTCGTTCCCGTACGGAAGGATCCTGTCGACGCTCACGTGCCACTGCAGCTTCTTGTTCACGCACGGCGGGATCTTGCCGACGCTGCCTTACTGATGTGGCTTCTTGTTGCCGTACAGCAGGATCGGCGTCGCGCAGCTTCCCGGTGCGCTTCTGCCTCGCGTGCTCTCATTTCATGGTCCTGTCTGCGAACGCGCGCCACCGCTGCCCTGCGCGCCCACCTTTCGGCATCCTTATTCATACGAGCACACGCCGACTGCAACAAGTATCGGCAACTACAAACCTGTATCCATATGGTTTTGATTATAAAACCATTGCTTTATAGAACACCTGGTGTCTTTAGATTAGCAGCTGGCGTCTTCTGTTTGTTTTGCTTTAGAAACATCTGGCGTCTTTTCGTTTTGCTTTTAGAAAACATCTGGCGTCTTTCGTTGGTTTAGTTCATCAATCAACAGCGTTTTGAACAAAATTTTTGTATTGTTTATTCACGCACTGGAGAAATCTCTACAGGCACTACGTTGTAGGTAAACAATGGCTGCTACTGGGAATGAGAGACAACAGAAGTCGGCTTTTAACACTTCTGCTTCTACTAACGTTTCCTACTGGGACATTCCAATGGCTGCTAATGGGGATGAGAGACAGAAGAATTCGGCTTTTAGTCAACGCACAACGCACACGCTGCAAATGTTTTATTGTTCAACAACGCACAGGAGAAATCTCTCTCCGGTGCCACCTTGGAGGTCAAAGCGTAAGACTGGTCAAATACTACGACAACGGCTATGACTACGTGGGACAAACGGGTGCCGCTATTAGGAGCTTCGCCCCTAAAAATTTCACAGAAAAATGGGGATCAGGCCGTGCCTGGCCGCCGCCTCTCAGCTCGCTGTATAGCTCGGAGCTGTACTTCTAGGCTCGCATCTCTGCGTACTCTGTCTCATGACTCGGACGAGTTAGTGGTCAGGAGATGAGGCGGGGGTGAATCCTCGCCGCAGTCGCATAGTATATGAGAGAGGGAGGCGACGAAGCCACATTTTGAGCAATGTGGACTGCAAGATCGGGGTAAATGTGTGCGTATACCCGCGGGCACGAGAACGAGTTTGTTTGGAGGTGGCGCCGTGTGATTTCTTGTGGTTTTGTGAGTTTGGAATGCAGCGGTAGTTTTGTTCGATGTGCGAGGCGAAAGTGCTGAGAAACTTTAAGATAAGACATGAGGGGCTTGCCATAGTTCTCTGGGTTCGTGGTGGGGCCCACCGCTCGGTTGACGAATCCTGGAGCTTGTCGATGGGCGGCCTTGTTCCCCGGGTTTCCTGCGTGCACCGGGCCCAGATAAGATATATGGGAGGTGGATCATCGTCTTCGAGGTATAGGCGAGGGTCTCAAGGAACCGTAAGGTACCGGGAGCAACGGTACCGCGAGTGAAATGGGAGGTAGTGGTTTTCGAGACGCTGATGATCGTAGTGAACCCGGAAGACACCGCGAGAGCTATGGCCGCTTCCTCGGCTTCAGCGGGGTGGAGGGCACGGACAGTGCCTGCTACTCGCAAAATCGCGTCGGTGTTGAGGGGGGTGCGAGTAGTTATTATGCTAGGTGCGTACGCGCTTTGTTAAGAGGGTTAGCGGGCCGCGTCAACGTAGGCCACATCGCGCCACGAGGTCTAGTCGTCGTGTAAGGCTTGGGCTCGTGCTCGCCGTCTATTGTTGTGGTGTGCCTGCAAGTATGCTTTTCGGCAGTGGTTTGATGAGAAAACGTCGACGTAAAGTCGAAGGTATAGAGACCGGGTCTGCGCCCGATGGCGAGGCGGTGAGTCTTATGCGAGCGAGTATCTGGCGGCCGGTCTTGCTACCACAAAGTCTCTGAATCTGTGCTGTGCGATGCGCTTCGATGAGTTCGTTGAGAGCGTTGTGAATGCCGAGGCTGCGTAGATGCGACATAGAAGTCATGCGAATGAGTCCAAGCGCCGTCTTGTAGACTTTGCGAATAAGTTGGTCCAGTTTGTCCCTCTCGCATTCTAATAGGCGCAGGTATGGTAGCGCTTACGTGAGACGAGATATGACGGTGTGAATAAGCTGGAATAGCTCTTCTTCTTTCATACCTTGCTTTCGAGCGGACACGCGAGCAATGAGGCGGGTTGTTTGAGTGACGGCAAAGGTGATGCGTTCTAATGTAATGGTGTTTCATTGATTTGATCTAATGAATAGGCCTAAAATGCGCATGGGGTCAACTTGTGGTACGGCTACACCGTTGACATAGATTTGGATGGCCGGTTGGGGAGGCTACTTGTTCCGACGGCAGTCGGGAGTATGAAGCAGCAAGAAATCCAACTTGCTCTCCAAGCACGTAAGGCCTGCCTGTGTCACATGGCTAACGACGGCGTCGGGCGCACGTTGGAGCGTCTCCTATATCTCGCCGTCTGAACCCGTAGTCGTCCACAGCGTGATGTCGTCTGCATATATGGCATGACGAAGGGCCGGGATGTCATCGAGTGAAGAAGGCAGCGTGCGCAAAGCAAGGTTGAATAGAAATGAAGATAAAACCGCTTCTTGAGGGGTGCCTCTGTCTCCGAGTGTGAGGTGTTTAGAAGCGGAGCCACTGGTTAACGATATTTCATTGGTACGGTTCGAAAGGAAGTCACATACGTAGTTATATGTACGTTCACCCGAATCAATAGTGGCAAGGTTTGAGGTGATGGCTTCGTGTCGCACCGAGCCAAATACTTTATGAAGATCTAGACCGAGCACCACGCGAGTGCCGACCTTCGGCGGGGTACAGAGGAGGTCGTGGTGTATTTGGACTAGCGCGTCTTGCGTCGATAGGTGGGCGCGAAAGCCGAGCATCGTGGGAAGGAGGAAGTCCTTTTATTCTGCGTAGGTCTGTAATCGGGCAAAGACAACGTGCTCTATTACTTTGCCAATGCAAGATGTGAGCGATATGGGGGTTAGGTTGGTGATGTCCAACTTCTTGCCTGGTTCGGTGATAAATACGAGCCTCGCGTGTCTCCACTCTTGTGGTATGTGTTGTTATGACCGCCATCGGTGGGCGCCATGCTGTCGCTGAGAAGCGTAGCCGGGCAGCGTTCCCAGAAGAAACGGCGACGGCCACCACAAAGTGCCCTGCTAATTGAGCGGACAGATTGGCGGACCGTTTGATGTCTGCTGTCCGAAGCTTGGGACCCCTCGACCAGTGACACACACGACGAGCAAGAGCCCCTCTGGCGCCACCTTTCAGTGCAGTGATCTTGACTCAAAATTGGATGTTCACGTGCGCCGTGCATGCTCGTACCCCTCACCTGTTGTGTGTGTGTGATTGGTGTTCCACTGGAGAAGGAGGAGCCCGACAGGGCTTATAACGGCGCCGCAGAGTGCAGGACGTCGCTCTGAACCAAGTAAAGGTTCAACCACCACGTTCGTAGTTTGTGAAGGCTCTGAACTGTGTAGCGGTTCAACCACCACGTTCGTGGTTTGTGAACTCCTAACCTACCATGCTGTAAATATTTGTAAATAGTGCCATAAACCTGTTTGTTTTTTCGTATCCCCAGCTTGTAAGTGCTCGTTTCCTCAGCCCGAAGCTACACCACGCTACCGCAAGAGACCGGGTTTTGTTTTCGTATCCTCCAGCGACCTTCCTTCCGACCCGCAACAACTGGTTGGCAGAGGTGGGATACGACTCAGCACTCTCCGATCACCACAACTGGTGGCAGCGGTGGGATCACCACAACTGGTGATCAGCTGTGGGATCACCACAAAATGAGGCAGTGTTCGAGATGTCTAGGTACATGCAGCCATATGAGGTATCATGGGATATGGGCTTGTATCTTAGACTCTTTAAACGAAAGTGTAGTGAACTGAAGTGTGAGCGAGACACCTGGTCTCAGAAGCTACGCACGGTTCTGCCCTGCGAGGCAGCGGACGTTGTTGCGCGACTCAGTGAGCAGCACGCGAACAACTATGAAATTGTCAAAGCAGAGCTGATCAGAAGATTCGGAACTTCTGTTAGCAAAAAGAAAGAAAGACTCGCACAGGAGTCTGAAAGCGAGGCGCGTCGCAAAGCGCCGGAAGTTGAGGCGCCTCATAAAGCGCGACAGGAACAGATTGCGCCAGAAAAGGGCCCGCGAATTCTCGAAGGCGTCAATCTAGAGCATGTCGAGAACGAGCCCTTGGCCAGTCTCGAGCTAGAGACAGTATCAAAAGACGGTCCTTGCGGGGATGAGGTGTGTGCCAGCAGCCCTAATGGGCTCAGTAAGGAGCTGGAAACCATCCCCATGCCTCGAGAGGACGTCTCGAGATCGTCACATGCAGATGGGGTAAGCACAGTGGCTAAACACAGCGAGAACACGACGCTTCAGGAGTGCGGCGATGCCATAGGAGAGGGCCCAGTTAATGGTTTCATCAGCATTAACAAAGATAATATGGCCCGGCAGTCCGTCGTGACACCGAGTATAAAATGTTTGAGCGTGGGGGAAAATGTGGCACTAGCTCCAACGAGCTTCCCAACCCCTCAGTTCCTGACGCGACATGATGATGGCATAGAGAAAAAGGGGGCAAGCAAACATCGCCGAAAACGAAAGAAGCGGAAGCGCACCGCACTGTGTAAGCCTAGGGCAGATCCCACTCCATCTCGAGAAAGACGAAGGGCTAGGCCGTTCATCCGTTCCAGGAAACGTCCATGGTGGCGTTCCGAGAGGCACAAGCGGCAAGCCAGGTGTAGAGGGAGGAAACGAGGTACGCCACCCCAACGCAGCGTGCGGTTCAGTTCGACAACTTCGGGAAAGCGGCCTTTGCCGAAGGGTCAGAGTCGAAAGGGCAGAGTGGCTAAATACCGCGTAGGGGAGAACACAAAAGAAAAATGGCACAGACTTCCCCCCTGCTTCTGGCACCTCTTTCACATTACCGAAGAAAGCCGGCCGAAGTGCAGAATGAGGCATGACGGCAGGACACAGCCTAACGTTCGTGTGTTTAGTAGCCTCAGGCCTGCTGGAAAACCGCCGGGACCGCGACCCCATCGTGTGCGATTCAAGCGAATTTAATTGAGAAAAGGGGGCGGTTAGTTTGAGTATTTTTGGTGCGTGCGTGTTAATTGTGTCTACTCAGTATTGCATCGGAGATGCAGATTTGAGCCACTTTAAATTTGGTAAGTTTGATGCGGTGGAAAATTTTCAGAAGGAAAACCGCCGAGCCAAAGGCTGAAAGTCAGCATCGAATTAGTTTAATCACGAGTGCGAAAATGAGCGAAACGGTAAGCTTTTTCTAAATTCTGAGCAAACTAAGAGTATTTTGGCCACAGTGTAGGCCAAAGATTCAGAAAAGCTAGAGAGCTTTATGTCTCAGTGGTAGACAATCATGGGCGGCCGTAAACAAAGACGGACGTTCGGACAAAATTAGCGCTCACTGAATCCGAGTTCCTGACTGATGCTCTCAGCGGGACAGAACCGATGAAAGTAGTCAGTAATTAAAAGGAGGAGGCAGCCTTCTTGAGTGAAGAGGCAATACTGGTCGTCATCCGGTTTTTAAAGCTTCTGTTGACTACCGAGAATCAACGGTTCGGTGTTATGTGAGAGATCGAGGCCTAGGTGCCGTTCTATGTCAGGACGACAGTGGTAACAGGTAAAGCTGCGCTTTTCTTGAGCCAGAATTTGGGCTCTCGTGAGATGACGTACTGCGCCTCAGGAAAGGAGTGCGCTTACCTTGTGTAGGCCATTTCTAAGTTGCAGCGTTATTTCGGAGGTGCTAAATTTAAAGTAGAGACAGACCAGTGTCTCCTTACTTGGCTGCCAACCGTGACATCAAAGAACAGTCGCCTTGTGAGGCGGAGCTTGATTCTTCAAAATTATCATTTTGACATTAGGTAAAAAAAGGGCAAATTGAATGGAAACGCTGACGCGCTCAGCCGCTCTTTCTAAACCATTCTGGGGTGCTCTTTATGTATCAAAATTGATATTTTAGTTTTTTTTTGTCGGGCATCTTATTATGTGAATTTGTAAGGTAGCACGTTTGGTTTCTCAGCGCAAGTGAGTCCTGAGAGTTTTGAGTGCGAGCTTTTTATTAAAGCTAGCAATGAAAAATTGGTTTGCCATCCCTCTTTTGGCTTGGTTTGTTCGAAGGGGGCCGAGTGCTTGCTTGTGCATGTGGTCGAGTTTCAGAAACGGTGTCGAAGATTCGGCAATCACCCGGACCATGCCACAAGCGAAGGCCAGTTCCTGACATTCAACCACTGACCCTTTCGTCGTCCCTGCGAGCAGCAGTGTTGACTGCTGCCCTCCGTGACTTCTCTGGCGAGGGGGAAGCTGTTATGACTGCCATCGGTAGGCGCCATGCTGTCGCTGAGAAGCGTAGCCGGGCAGCGTTCTCACGCCTGGAACCCCGGTTTTCTCGGAACCAGCGTCCAGAGATGACGGGGGAGCGGCGCTCTTTTAATCCTCAAAGATGTAGCCGCTGGTCGGATGCCTATGCCCGCCAGGTATTGTCCCTGCTAGCCGGCGGATGAGACGTCGTGTTGCCACGAAGCTGTAAGCCGTTCCAGAGAGGACAACAAAGACAGCGTCTTATTTTGAAGAAACGGCGACCGCCGCCACAAAGTGCCCTGTTGATTGAGTGGACAGATTGGCGGACCGTTTTATGTCTGCTGTCCGAAGCTTGGGACCCCTCGACCAGTGACACACACGACGAGCAAGAGCCCCTCTGGCGCCACCTTTCAGTGCAGTGATCTTGACTCAAAATTGGATGTTCACGTGCGCCGTGCATGCTCGTACCCCTCACCTGTTGTGTGTGTGTGATTGGTGTTCCACTGAAGAAGGAGGAGCCCGACAGGGCTTATAACGGCGCCGCAGAGTGCAGGACGTCGCTCTGAACCAAGTAAAGGTTCAACCACCACGTTCGTAGTTTGTGAAGGCGCTGAACTGTGTAGCGGTTCAACCACCACGTTCGTGGTTTGTGAACTCCTAACCTACCATGCTGTAAATATTTGTAAATAGTGCCATAAACCTGTTTGTTTTTTCGTATCCCCATCTAAGTGCTCGTTTCCTCAGCCCGAAGCTACACCACGCTACCACAAGAGACCGGGTTTTGTTTTCGTATCCTCCAGCGACCTTCCTTCCGACCCGCAACAACTGGTTGGCAGAGGTGGGATACGACTGAGCACCCCCCGATCACCACAGTGTCCCGAGCGCCAGCACTCGTTAGCGTACCACGTGAGCGCAGCCACCGATTTCACGCCGAGACTTCGGAGGGACTTGTTGCTTACGCCATCAGGACTAGGCACCGATGTTGTGCGAAGTTTGAGCATTGTGGCGTAGATTTCCGCCTCCGTAATATCTTCGTACAGTCGGGGGTTCGGTCTGCCGCTGTATGGGGGAAAGCGCTCCACTGGCACGTTCGGCTGGGCGAGGTTCACGTAACGACGAGCAAACTCTTCGAGCAGGTCGGCGTACATGCCAGGGTAACGATGTAGCAGCCGGTGAAGCTACTTTTGCACAGACGACTTGGACGCACAGGGATCGAGCAAATGTCGTAGTAGGGACCACGTTCTCTTGAAGCTCATCTGCCCGTTCAGACTGTCACACTGCTGACCCCACTGCTGTCTCACGAGGGCGAGGCTGTGGCTCTCAATTTCGCGCGCTAGCGCTTCGATACGGCGGCGTAATTTCTTGTTGTGACGCTGCCGGCGCCACTTGCGCATGAGGCCAGCGTGTGTGTCCCACATGTGGAGGAGGCGAGAGTCGGTTGTGGGTAAGCCAGTGGTAGTCTCCAATTCACGGGTTGTGACTTGCACGTGCTCTTGCAAGGAAGAGATCCAATCATTGATGTCTGTAATGATGTCGGAGGCTTCTTCTTCACGCAACTGGTGGAATTTCGGCCAATCGGTAATGTGAGCTGTGGGTTTTGGCTTCTTGCTGAGGCGCGTTTGAACTGTTATCGCGAGGATGTTGTGGTCACTGCCCAATAAAAGGCCCGTGTTGTCCCAAGTAGCACGCGTAACGTTCTTGCACAGTGTTAGGTCTGGCGATGTTTCACAGCACACACTGTTGCCTATGCGTGTGGGCGGCGGATGTGGATCGTTAAGTAGGGTAAGGCGTAGGTCTTGTACTAGTGACCATAGCTTTCTTCCTTTTTGATCAGTGTGCGTGTAACCCCAAACGGGATGTCGTGCGTTAATGTCGCCAAGCAAGAGCAGTTGCACGTCTCCGACGAGAGCGATCGTCTCAGTGAAGAGGCGAGAGAAATCTGCCACTTTCTCACGAGGTGAACTGTACACATTCAGGACGAAGAGCACCTTGCTTGTGCGTTTGCGTAGTAGAATCTCTATGATCGTATTGTCACGAGGTTTTGACACGCAGCACTTGAGAGGAAGCACGCAGGAGTTAGGGCGGTGTCAGGCGAACTGTTTATTGGGCGAACTTGTGCCCAGCAAAACAAGGCCAAACACGATTCACAGCAACAGCGGTGTGAACAGTCGTCGGCCGACGGAAAAAGACTGACCAGTGGCGCACTGCGCCGGCTTTTATACACGCGTCGTAACGCGTTCCAGAGTGGCATACAAGATAAACGCGGCCTGCGTTGCGCTTAACAGAAAGTGATAGCGGCTTTCTTTGTAAACCAAAAGAACCGCACGTGTCAGTCTTTTATACACGCGTCATAACGCGTTCCAGAGTGGCATACAAGATAAACGCGGCCTGCGTTGCGCTTAACAGAAAGTGATAGCGGCTTTCTTCGTAAACCAAAAGAACCGCACGCGTCACTGCCCCCCTCTGAAAAAGCATCGTCCCGGTGCTAAAGACAGAACATAAGAGAGAGTACATGCAATAAATTACATTAACAATGCGTCACAGCTAATCAGCGCGCGTAATAAGGTTTAAGTCGCACCACGTGTACGACTTCGGGTCGTGCACGGCGTCGTTGGGATGACGATTTTAAGCCATCGGGCACGACCTCATAGTCCAGTTCACCACGACGTCGGACTACCTTGTAGGGTCCAAAGTAGCGTCGCAGGAGCTTCTCAGACAATCCCCGTCGTCGTATCGGCGTCCAGACCCAGACAAGGTCGCCGGGTTGGTATTCGGTGTGGTGTCGTCGAAGGTTGTAGTGGCGCCTGTCGACCGTCTGTTGGCTCTTGATACGAAGGCGGGCTAGCTGTCGAGCTTCTTCAGCGCGATCCAAGTAGCTGGCGACGTCGAGGTCTTCTTCGTCGGTGCCGACCGGTAGCATGGCGTCAAGCGTCGTTGTTGGGCTCCGTCCGTAGACGAGCTTGTATGGAGCAAACTGCGTCGTTTCCTGCACGGCCGTGTTGTACGCGAAGGTTACATACGGGAGTATGGCGTCCCACGTCTTGTGTTCGACGTCCACGTACATGGCCAGCATGTCGGCGATGGTCTTATTTAGACGCTCGGTGAGGCCATTCGTCTGTGGGTGGTACGTGGTGGTTCGGCGGAGGCTTGTCTGACTGTACCTCAAGATCGCCTGCGTTAGGTCAGCCGTAAAGGCCGTACCTCTGTCGCTGATGAGGACCTCGGGGGCTCCGTGGCGTAGGACGATGTTCTCAATGAAGAACTTGGCGACCTCGGCGGCAGTGCCCTTGGGCAAGGCCCTTGTTTCGGCATAGCGGGTGAGGTAGTCAGTCGCTACGACAATCCATTTGTTGCCAGAAGTTGACGTCGGGAACGGCCCCAGTAAGTGCATGCCGATTTGTTGGAATGGCCGTCGAGGTGGTTCGATGGGTTGCAGAAGTCCGGCTGGCCTAGTTGTCGGCGTCTTGCGTCGCTGACAGTCTCTGCATGTCTTTACGTAGTGGGCGACGTCGGCAGTGAGGCGAGGCCAATAGTACTTCTCTTGTATTCGTGACAGTGTGCGGGAAACACCAAGATGTCCGGCTGTCGGGTCGTCGTGTAATGCTTCCAGAACCTCTGGACGCAACGCTGAAGGCACCACGAGGAGGTGGTCGGCGCGGAGCGGCGAGAAGTTCTTCTTCAGGAGGACGTTGTTTCGCAGGAAAAACGAAGCCAGTCCTCGGCGGAATACTTTCGGCACGTCGGCGGTCTTGCCTTGCAGGTAGTTCATGAGGATCTTGAGCTCTGGGTCAGCTCGTTGGCGTTCCGCGAAGTCGTCGGTACTTATGGGTCCCAGGAAAGAGTCGTCGTCCTGGTCATCCTGGGGCGGCGGATCGACAGGGGCGCAAGACAAGCAGTCGGCGTCGGAGTGCTTTCGTCCGCTCTTGTAGACGACGGTGATGTCAAATTCTTGTAGTCTGAGACTCCACCGTGCCAGGCGCCCTGATGGATCCTTCAAGTTAGCTAGCCAACACAAGGCGTGGTGGTCACTCACGACTTTGAAAGGCCTGCCGTACAGGTAGGGGCGGAACTTTGATGTAGCCCAGATGATGGCAAGGCATTCCTTTTCTGTCGTGGAATAATTGGCTTCTGCCTTCGAAAGTGACCGGCTAGCGTAACTGATGACCCTTTCAAGTCCGTCGGTCCTCTGCACGAGCACGGCGCCGAGCCCTGTGCTGCTTGCGTCCGTGTGAATTTCGGTGTCAGCTTCTTCGTCGAAGTGCGCCAGTATTGGCGGCGTTTGCAGGCGTCGCTTTAATTCTTGGAATGCCTCGACTTGCGGCGTTTCCCATTTGAAGTCGACGTCGGCCTTTGTGAGGTACGTCAGTGGCTCGGCGATCCGCGAAAAGTTCTTCACGAAGCACCTGTAATAAGCGCAGAGGCCAAGAAATCGGCGTACTGCTTTCTTGTCGGTGGGTGCAGGAAAGTCGGCGATCGCAGCTGTTCTCTGTGGATCAGGGAGCACTCCCGACTTGCTGATAACGTGGCCAAGGAACAATAGTTCCTCGTAGGCGAAGCGGCACTTTTCTGGCTTCAGGGTAAGTCCCGAGGCTTTGATTACCCGAAGAACAGCTTCAAGGTGCCGGAGGTGCTCGTCGAAGTTGGAATAAAATACGACTACGTCGTCCAAGTAGACGAGGCAAGTCTGCCACTTCAAGCCTGCGAGTACTGTGTCCATAACCCGTTGGAACGTCGCAGGCGCCGAGCAAAGACCAAAGGGCATGACCTTAAACTCGAATAGGCCGTCTGGTGTTATGAAGGCAGTCTTCTCTCGGTCTCTCTCGTCTACTTCGATTTGCCAGTAGCCGGTTTTGAGGTCCATCGACGAAAAATACTTGGCGTTGTAGAGTCTGTCCAGAGCATCGTATATCCGTGGGAGGGGATACACGTCTTTCTTCGTGATCTTGTTCAGGCGACGATAATCGACGCAAAAACGTAGGGTTCCGTCCTTCTTCTTCACCAACACCACGGGTGATGCCCACGGACTCGTAGACGGCTGAATGATGTCGTCACGCAGCATTTCGTCGACTTGTTGCTTGATGGCCTCGCGTTCCCGTGCAGAAACTCGGTAGGGGCTCTGACGGAGCGGACGGGCATATTCGTCGGTTATGATGCGATGTTTCGCGGGAGGGGTCTGACGAAGCCTCGATGACGACGAGAAGCAGTCCTTGTATTGGTGGAGTAAGGCTTTGAGCTCCTTTTGTTGCTGCCTGGAAAGGCTTTGATTGACGTCGAAGGCGGGCGCGGACACTGCTGTCGACGTTGCGGCTCCCTGAGAATCGGTGAGGGCGAAGGCATTGCTCGCTTCCACAAATTCGCTTAGATGTGCTACCGTCGTGCCCCTATTCAAGTGCCTATATTCGTTGCTGAAGTTCGTCACCATTACCTTGGCTTCGCCGTTATGAAGCTTGGCTATGCCTCTTGCGACGCACATCTGACGGTCTAGGAGCAGGTGCTGGTCGCCTTCGATGACACCTTGTAAGTTGGTGGACGCTTTGGTGCCGACGGAAATGATGACGCTCGACAGTGGCGGGATGGTTACCTGCTCCTCTGTCACATTCAAGGCATTGTGAGCGACGTTGCAGTCTGACGCCGTTGCATTATCCGTGGACAGCGTGATTGACCTGGATCTTAGGTCGATGACTGCGCCTTGCCGGTCCAGGAAATCTATGCCTAAAATGACGTCTCGCGAGCATTGCTGCAGGACCACAAAATTCACAGAATACGTCTGGCTGTGAATCGTGACTCTTGCCGTGCAGGTTCCAGTCGGTGTTATAAGGTGGCCCCCTGCTGTTCGGATATCCGGTCCTTCCCATGCAGTCTTTACCTTCTTGAGCTTAGCGGCGAAGAGACCACTGATGATAGAGTAGTCGGCGCCGGTATCGACTAGGGCGGTGACGCTGTGGCCGTCGATGATCACGTCGAGGTCGGTGGTTCGTCGTCTGGCGTTCCGGTTAGGTCGGGGCGTCGGATCACGGCTGCGTCGGCTTGGTGCGGTGCTGTTATGTCGCGTCGGCGGCGAGGCTTTGTATAAAGACTCTGCTCAGGCGGCGTACTGCGACTACGTCGGGAAAGTTCGTGCGTCGTGGTCGTCGTCATCGGCAGCGGCGGCGGCGGCGGAGGAGGATCTTCGGCATTGCGTCGTGCAGCAACCGCACCTCCATCGGTTGCTGCCTTTAGTTTCCCGGGTAGGGGCTTGGGGATCGGCCCCGGTTACGGCCGGTGTACTGGCGGCGATCCGGGGAGACGTAGCGGCCAGGCGAAGGTGAACGGGATGGTCGTCGTTGTTGCCACTGCGATCCGGCGATGTAGTCGGCGATGTCGCGAGGTCGCTCACCTGGGCGCGGACGCGGCGCGTTCACGTCGAAGCCACGCAGTCCCATCTCACGGTACTGGCAGTAGCGGTAGGTGTGCCCGGCTTTGCCGCAGTGGTAGCATAGTGGGCGGTGGTTCGGGGTGCGCCAAACGTCAGTTTTCCTCGGCGAGCGCTGGATTACTAGCGAGCGGGAAGGCGTCGGTGGTGGCGGCGGTGGCTGGCGACAAAACTGCGGAGACGTTGGGTCCTGGTGTTGGCGAGGAGCGGCGACAGGTCGTCGTGCAGTAGCGGCGTAGGTCATCGCCTCCGGTTGGGGCTGTGGCCGTTCAGGAACGCTCAGTGAGCGCTGTAGTTCCTCGCGGACTACGTGTTCGAGAGAGGCGACTTGGGGCTGAGACGATGGCAACATGCGGCGCAGTTCTTCACGAACAATAGCGCGTATGGTCTCGCGCAGGTCATCGGTGCAGAGTCCTCGGACTTCTGCGACGTCTGGCGACATGCGCCGATCGTATTGGCGGGTCCGCATTTCAAGAGTCTTCTCGATTTTAATCGAGAACCGCACGTGTCAGTCTTTTATACACGCGTCATAACGCGTTCCAGAGTGGCATACAAGATAAACGCGGCCTGCGTTGCGCTTAACAGAAAGTGATCGCGGCTTTCTTCGTAAACCAAAAGAACCGCACGTGTCATTATTCTGAATGCCCGTTGCTTCCAATTCGCGCTTTACAGCTGTGAGGCTGTAGCGAACGAGCGTGGATGTGCAGGGATAAGCATGCGTATCAAGCTGATGCTATACACGGTACTTCCAGTTTGAGGTCTATCCTTTCGCTGCTTCAAGGTTCCTATACTGCGCAGTGTAATCGGGGAGGAAGAACGTAAAATCATGTGACGCGTTTGTTGCCGCTCATTCAGTGATTATGTTCTTCCTCTTCTCTTTCTTTTTTACGAATGGACAGACGATATTTCGTGGATTTTAGAGGACGAAGCGAGAAGTGGAAATGGGCAAACGCGAATAACGGTAACAGACGGGTTTCGAACGCAGCATGTGATTATGCTTTATGCAGAAACCTTTCCCAGAACCATATCGATTTAGTATTTTCGAGCACGAATGGCGACCACTTCAAAACCACTCACACTTATGGACACATGCTGCTGAATGTCAACATACGTTCGATGACAACAGAAGCACGCGTATATACTCCGTCGTATTTAGGAAAACCACTGAGCGCATAAAAGGCCCAGGGAAAAAACGGCCGCCCTACTAATTGTACCACGGGACATAAAATGATCGAAGTCACTTTTGAAGCAACGAGTGGCATGGTATCGCGTCCTTATTGTGTCAGACTTGCAATCGTAAAGTGCCGATAGATTGTGTTATGCATGTTGTTTTCTGAGCATTTCGCATATATTGCAACACAATGTTCAAGTGCGTGAGAGAACGAGGTCTCATTTATATACAAAGATGGAAAGGCGTAAAAATCCAGGAAACTACGCGCGCATTTCATTTTGAGAGTAAGAAACAGTTGACTATTGCCATTCACTATATCGATTCCGGGATGGTGTCTTCGCAACACAAAATAAATGAATAATTATACGAGTAAGCAGCATGAAGAAAAAAGGACGAATATTTCGTGATGCTATGATGTCCAGAAAATTATTGCATGTGACAAAGTATGCGCGATAACACCGTTCGAAGCAAAGTAACAAACACGTCTCCGGAAGTGCATGCCACTTGAATGAAGAAATGATAGCTCGCACAATTATAACCATCTCGTTGTGACTGCATTTGTTATTGAACTAAGCTGCATCTCTCTCCAAAGTATTATGTAGCAATTTGTGAGGAAAGGGTGCCGTGAGTACTCGGTAAAACACGAAGAAAGCGATGGCTCTGGCAGGAGTGCCCGCTGTACCTTGAACCGGAAGTCGATGCAGACGGGCGCCGTAGCCCACAATCCTTTGCGTGAGCCATGATTCTGCTATCCACCTTTTCGGTGTACAGCGCCGCGTGTCTTTCTGCGATTCATTGAGTTTAATTTTAAGCCCTGGCGTTATTCTAAAACGCGAGCACGTGCAGGACGCTTGCATTTATTCTTTACAGTGAAATAGTTCAATGGTAACAAGTCATGCTTGAATCTCGCCTCGTTTAGAAATCGCACTTAATAGTGTCATGCGCAGTAGAAATACCGCAGATTCAGCAATGATATACGTGACAGATATTTTATGTCACATTATATAGTTCATTTTGAAGAACAGAAAGCAATGTAGCATCTACAAAAATGCCCTTGCAATGAGGTATATTCGTCCACACAGATATTAAAAGTTCGATCATTCAATGAATGAGCGGATGGAAAACTTTATTTATTGTCCGGCACATTAATGGCCCAGGCTCAGGTCTCCCATGTGGGGACGTCAAGGACTTTTCTCTCCGCAGCTCGACGGGCATGCTTCCCACTTCGCAGAAAGAAGCTCGTGACTAATACGCTTCCCTTTAGCCTCGAATTCCCGAAAAATGTGTATTAGTGTAGCTTTGCCTGTCTGGCACATCTTACAGATGTGGGTGCTATCGACCTCAGGGTTTATTCTGGGATACAGCAGTGGATTAGGATAACTGTCCGTTTGCAGCTGTCGCCATGTAACTGCTAGGACTCTGCACAATTTGCCACAAGGCGGAAGATAGCATCGCCGGACCAAGGAGAACGCCTTGATCAGTTCATAGTATCCCGTAAGTCGCTCCTGATCCGACTATAGATATTCTTCAACAAGGCCTCCTGCACGGTTTGTTGCGTCACGTGTGGCGGAGTGCGCTTTACCGCGTTAAGGTTGGGGAAGTGTGGGCAGACTTCGCTCATATGGGTGGATATCCAGATCAAGGAAGCCTGGGAAATCTGGCCGTAACGCATACTCGAAAAGCTACAACCTGAGTTCTACCCTTAGCCCGCGCTTCAGTCTAAATTCTGCCCTTCCGTACTGCTGAGCGTGAGTCACTGAGCACAGCTTAACTTTCGGGATAGGTTACGGCCAAAGCAATAGCCACTTCTTCAGTGCGCTACCCGGACCGTCCGTCCGGATAGCGCGCGGCGCCAGTGAAACGCATGTTCTTACGGTTGCAATACGCTTTCAGTAAAAGTGTAGCTTTGGCTTTTACAGTCAAAGCTGTTATGACATCAGAACACGGGTCACGCGCGCCGCCGTAGTTGTCCGCCGCTGTCGCCGTCGCCGCCGCCTGTGTCCATCCGAAACCAGTATCAAAAAAACAACAACTTAGAAATAAAAAACACCCATGAAACAATGCGAATCTAACCCGGGTCCACTGCGTGCCAGCCTGGTATTGTACCACTTAACCACGCCAGCTTCTTTTTTTCTTTAATGAATGTAATTATCACCAGTAAAGTACACAGAACGTACTTCATTAGAAGTCAGGCAAACACACACAAGCGTCAAGAACGGGAAGCCACTCCGGAACGGGGTCAAAAGTCTCGACGACACTGCGCACTTGAGCAGCTGCTTCTCGAAAGACAGATCTCGTCGACCGTGGTGGCTCGGCGTGTCTAACGATCATGCGACTTTTCCATAATGAATAAAATCCCTACAACATAAACAAGTCATAAGGAGTACTATTAGTCAGACTCGTTTTGAACGGAAGGAACCTAAGACCATGGGCTGTGATTGGAAGTTCTTTTCTTAACGTTATTTTTAGAATGTCCCAAAAATAAAAAGCGTCACGACAATGAATGAAACAATGTTTTATAGTCTCAGGTTGGTTGCAGAGTCTACAACTCACTGTACATGGTACGTATATTGATTTTTCATTCAGCCACGTTTTCACTGGCAGTGTGAAAGTGTGCAGTTTAAAGAAAAATGTTTTGGCTGAAGGAGATATACACATTCTACGTACACGAAATAATACATCGTGACCAGACAGAAGCGAATATGGCTTTCGATAAACAGGTTCGGGGAAAAGGTTATTCACAAGTGCAGTGGTTAAATTTGTTCTGTCAATAGTATACAAATACTATAAGGTGAACCTGGCTTTCAAAAAACTGACAGTATCAACAATTCCTTTTAGGAATCCCCGCAACGGCAATTGCTTAGGAACGCTTGTTGTGACATGAATAAAAGGAAGGTGGTAACATAGAGGGTTACGAAGAACCGCTAATATAAATGGGTGGCACACATCCTTGAGGTAGCTTCTTTTGCCATTGATGCCTGAAACATTCACCAGTAATTTTGGAGTACTCAACACATGCTTCATCAGAAGTCAGGCAAACACATACAAGCATGCAGAAGGGGAAGACACTCCGGAACGGTGTCAAAAGTCTCAACAACATTGCGCACTTGAGCAGCTGCTTCACGGAAGACGGATCTCGTAAATCGTGGTGGCTCAGCGTGTCTATCGATTATGCGACTTTTCTATCGTGAATACAGTCCCAACAACATAAACAGTTGATATGGAGTGTTGCAAGTGAGACTCTTTTTGAATGAGGAGATCCTGATATAATGAGGTTTGATTGGAATCTCTTTTCCTAGTGTTCTGTTTAGAATGTCTGAAAATTAATATGCGTCACGACAATGAAATGAAGAAAATTCTATTGTCTAAGGTTGGTTGCAGAGTCTACAAGTCTCATTGCAAGGCACATATATAGATTTTTCATCCAGCCACGTTTTCACGGGCAAAATCGAGCCCAAGCACCCTGCGTGCCAATGAAGAACTTTACCACAGAGCTACACCATGTCTCGGAACTGCTTTTCGTATAGCCGCTAATCTTCATAAATTGATTGATTTGTGGGGTTTGTCTTCCCAAAACCACCATATGAATTTGAAAAACGCCGTAGTGGAGGGCTCCAGAAATTTAGACCACCTGAGGTTCTTTAACGTGCACGCAAATCTGAGCACACGGACCTACAATATACTCCAGAGTAGTTTATGGGAGTTCGTGGGAGTTCAATTATGGAGTTCGTGCATATTTCAATCGTGATCTTGTGCTTCGTCTTCCGCGCAGGCCTGGTGTTTTTTCTGCGACCTAGGTTGTAAATCAGGTTCATGTTTGTCGGAATTGGGGCAACGTGTATTTTCCCTTTCATTTGCTTAGGTCGCAACGGCACAGTGGTCTAGTGACTAAGGTACTCGGCTGCTGACCCACAGGTCGCCGGATCAAATCCCGGCTGTAGCGGCAGCATTTCCGATGGAGGCAGAAATGTTGTAGGCCCATGTACTTCGATTTAGGTGCACGTTAAAGAACCCCAGATGATCGAAATCTCCGGAGCCCTCCACTATGGTGTCTCTCATAATCATATGGTGGTTTTGAAACGTTAAACCTCACAAATCAATCACAAATCAATCAATCTCCCCTTCAGAGGGCGAAGGTGCCCAGTCGTAATAAATAAATGTTGAAAGCATGAGCGTTTGTCACAAGAAAGGTACCCATGTGCTTACATATCTGCTCCCGCTCTCTTATGTATGTCTACCCGCTGTGCTCTTGAGATATTGTGACTCGGGTGAAAGATTCCTCGATGAGATCGGCACGTATGGATGAAAATTTCTAAATGGTTTTGTTAGGCAAGGGTACAGTGTATCCAGTGCTATTCCCCAGCCAAAAAAAAAGGGGGGCTCCTCGAGTCAGCTGCCGTAACTGATCGCCGAGTGACAGCCCACGAAATGGTAGGAACAACATTGAAGCTGAAGGAAGGAAAGAAGATAGGAGGACAAGAACGGCTGGGATGTTAACCAGCCTATAGGCAGCCGCTTCGCTACCCTGCGCTTGGGAGGGGGATGGGGGAGATGAAAGATAGAGAGCAGAGAGGGAAGAGAGATGAACACAGCACATTCGACAGCACACGAGCACCCACTCAGTCATAGGCCAGTCTTGTCTTTCGTGGTGTGTGACATTACAGTTACAGCCGCTTGTTCAAGTCCGCGTCGCGTAGGAATTTCAACAGAGCTTTTGTCGCCTTCTGTTGCAATGTCTTCTCTCGGGCACTTGACAGAATAGTGTGCACATACATTTGGCTGTTATCGATGCGCGCAAAAACGGACGCCAGTGACCGTCTCTGGATGTCATACAACGGACAGTCACACAGGATGTGGCGCAACGTCTTTTCGCAACGACAGGCATTGCAGAGAGTGTTGTCAGCCATTTCTATGACAAAGGAATAAGAATTTGTAGATGCCACTCCTAGCCATAAGCGATGAAGAAGGGTGGCTTCTCTTCGTTCGACCCCAGTGGGCATGCGGAGAGCCATCAAAGAGGGCAGGTGGTGTTGACGATTCGTCTCGTTGCTTTGTGGGCACCATAGTTAAAACGTAATTTCACGCGCAAGTCGTCGAAGATTACTAGCAGCATCGGTCCTCGAAAGTGGTATGGCTTCTTTTCGTGTTCCTTCAAGAGCTGCCCGCACGGCAGTATTGGCATGTTCGTTCCCTATGATGTCACAGTGACTTGGCAGCCATTGAAGCGTCACATGATGCCCTTTCTCGTGTGAAGTGTGGAGAAGGCACTGAATTTCGAAAACAAGCTGTTCGTACGGCACGCGACGCAGTGCTCAGAGCACAGATTGTAGGGCAGCCGTTAAGTCGCTGAAAATCGACCATTGTTGCAATGATTCCCGATTGACCACTGATGTTTCAGACTTGAGCTTTAGGAAGATGCCTGCCGTGATCACATAATAGCTTATTAATCTCTGACGAATATGCCATATTCAACGACACTCCCACCATTTACCATGTGCAATACCTCATTGCATTCATGGCACCTCACTTTCTGGGAGCCCTTGCAACGTGGTAATCGCGTTGACAGTGGCTAATCTATGCCACTGTCAACTAAAATTCCATGTACTGATGAGATCAAATTAATTTATTAACAGACCTAGTCCCCCTATTTTACTCACCGTTTTTCTACATTTGCACTAACTAGTTTAGTGCTTTGCGCTGTTCTCGCAATTATACTGCTGTGTACATGTTATCAAGTCACATGCTAATGCGTGCTTTTCTTTCCTGTTGATGAGATTTCCTGTAGATGCGGACTGCATGTGCTCACCACTGTATCAGATTGATTGCACTCGTGCGCTGGCATCTCGGAAACCAGTGACGCTTATTATCAGTGAAATGCTTTTACAGTCATGACTTGTATAATGTTGCCCACTTGCATTGATACATATGTTACATGCTCTTTTTTTTACAAACAGAAGCATTGCTATTTACAAATAAACGAAACAAGCTTTAACAGAATAATTGATTCGTCAAAATTGTTCATCGTAGTTCAGACGCGGTCATCCCACTTCTGACACCATGTATCAGATTGATTGCACACATGCTACGGCGTCTGGGCAACCAGTGACGTTTATTATAAGCGGCATGTTTTTATACAGTCGTGGCATGTGCAATGTTGCACGCTTGCGTTGATACATGTGTTACAACTACTATAATTGCACTCAGTGTTTTTGGGCACAAGATCTCAGGCGAAATACATTTAACTGGCAATTTAACCAAAGAACTATGTCGTCCAAGTTGAGCACACTGCTGCACCTGGAGACGTGCTTATAGGACATGGACTCTGACGCGTAACTTAAACTGTCAAGTTGTGCAAGTTGACAGAGTTTCAAAAGGCTCAAATTACTTACTGTTGCCAAAGACATTTCGCTTTTAGTAGTGTCCACTGTGAGCTTGTTTTATGTGCACCTTACCAAATGAATGAACAGACAACTAAGCCAAGGAAAGCATTGGTGAAGGTATTTGCTCTACCGCAGATTGATTTTTCAGTTTAAAGGAATTAAGTTGGACAAAAAAGCACCCATTTCATCTTTGGGATCTAACCCCACAACATTGAATGTACATGTCTAACGCTGTGCAAATCGAAGTTGCTGAGTGTCCCTGTCGACTCGGGTGTTGGTCCATGTAATTCCTAGAAGTGTTAGCCAGCGCCACTTGTGGGCAAGGTGACATGTGAAACATTTTTACTGAGGATGGCACGCGACTTTCGCTCAAGATGGCTGATTACTACTAAAACCCCGTATGCTAACCTAGGCTGATAACTCTACCAAGTTGCGAGCTTCCCGCTTTGAATGAACAATAGGGGAATTGTTTCCATAGGTTCATTCCTCTGTTATACGCAACAAAATAAATTCAACAAACAGCCCAAGGAAAGTATAGAAGACATTGTATTCTTTATCTTTAGTTGTAACTATCAAGTGAATAGGCGTAGCCGTCACCGAGTAATGGTGACAACTGATTCGTTATTTTCTACCTAAATAAGGAAATGAGAATTAGAGTACGCATAATGTCCCTTTTTGTCCGAGGTATTCGAACCCCCAAGTTCCGCATATAACGTCCGATTCTCTACCACTTTATAAAAAAGGTCCTTCTTTCATGCATTTCTCGGCACCTGGAAGTCTAGGCAAGCAGAAACCTGACATTGTCTCAAATATTGTGTTCCCCATGATCTTGCGTTACCATGCGCACATTGTGTATCCACAACACCTTAACAAGAATTTTTGGCATTCTTACAGCTTCTCGACCTTCACTATCATCCGGTGGATTATCTGTGGAAACCTATAGCCATGCCATCCATTCGTCCACAACCAGTCGTCTTCGGGTTCCTGCCTCTTGCTTGCCTTCCGCGGAATGCGTCATGCAGCACAGCCCATTGGTGTGGCCTGCCCGTCTGCCTTCACTCCGTTTAGGGACTCCCTTATGTGTTGCTGCACATCATTGCGCTGCGACCAATGGCGGATGAAAACTGGGCGACTGACTGTGCCTCACCTTGCCCCCGCGGAACATATCAACATTCTCCGGATCCACCCCGGGTTTGTGAAATGATGTGAAACATCCTCACGTCGGTGTACGTCAGTGTTATTGTGCGGTGCTGTTTCAAGGACAATCTCAAAGCTTCCAGATAATGCCGCACTTCTAAATGTTAGGCTGCTCGGCTGCCATACAGCAAATCTAGTGTTTTTAGTAACTGCCATAATGTCATAGAACCATAATGTTAAGTTGCACAAGCGTAATGTTTGGTGCCTCGTGTTCCCATTCTTGTATTTCGCTACCATATACGACTGCAGTGAAATTGGCCAACCTATTTGCACGTTTTTCTAATACATAATAAATGAATCGTTTCACATTGTGTCATGTAGTGGCATATTGATACTCTTTTGCTTTTAACTGCGTGAAAATCTGGGCAACGTGGCAAAATTCATCTGATCAATGTTACCTGAAGGCTCCCTTCTTGCGTCATGTGTTCACACGTGTCCGTTGCGCATTCTACGCTCTTCCATTTCGCCCAGTCACTACTGAACTCGGTGCTCCTTTATCTCGGTCTTGTGGTTGTTGTTCGGACGTGCTGGGCAGGTTCTCGTTTGTTCAATAAAAAGTGTCAGCTGAAGCATCGTCACGTGTGGGTACTAGACTGCATTTCTTTTGGAATCTGTTTTCTTCTTTTATCCTGCTTAAAGAGCATTTGGCAGAAGTGCGGAAATTTTTTTCAAGAAAGGACAGTTGTTTGTGTTTAATAAGACGTGCTCTTCGTGTACTACAGAAAAAGTGAGTGTTTAAATACTGGTGCTTGCTGGCACATGCCTCGGGCATTTTTCTAGTTGTGGAAGTCTGCGAGCACGTTAAGCTCGTTCCGGTACTTTTTCTTTTTACCTCTCAACGCTGCCGAATTGCAGCACAAGGTCACGTGTCGTTAAGGTCTTCTTTCAAAAGGCTGCAACGGTTCCCACTGCCCTTGCTCTTGCAGTGAATACATTTTATTATTGTTAGTTGTTTGTTCTGAGAGCTGATTGGTCTACATCATTAGTAACCGCGTGATTTATTATCATATATAACTTATCATACGAATAAATAAATAAACATTGATAACTAATATTTTGAACCGAAACCAAGTATTACAGCATAAACATCTTTAGTGATTTATTTTGAATTAAAAACTCACCTGATGTTCAGCGGTGAACCGGAGGTCCCTGCTTAAAAAACAGGTTAAGCAATCACCATGCCTGACTCTAACAATAAGTGGAGCAGAACTTCTGTGCTAACGGTAATAATCGTAGCCGTTTTCTCACTTACTTTCTGCAGGTACCTAATTGTTTTTCAGTGTTTCACAACTAAAAACAAAGCACGTCATATAAAAACACAGTATGGCTGTTCATAAATACTCCCGAGTCGCGCTGTATGAATACATTTTTCCCGGAGATTGACCGCGCTGTGACCCCCAAACAAGAGGCATCGAACGATAGCGCTAGTGTCAGGCGCACTTAGAAGTGGAGGGGAATGAACGGGTGGGCCATTCGGCTCGAGGCATGACAAGGCGACCCGCGGATCCCAACGCCACGGAAGGACACTTCGACACTTGTCATTTCAAGAAAAAACACCGACTTTCAAAAGTTGCAACGTGCGCAGAGGCACAATATGTTTTTGAATTTATGTGAAGTGCTCTTTACTAGCGTAGCGAGCTAAGTGTAGGGCCTTAGAACATTTCAACACCACCCATAATATTCATGTGCTGGAAGTTTACGCTGTTTGGGACACGCTAAAGAAGAATGGATATGCATTTGCAAAAAAAAAACTGTTGTCGGCTCGTTGGTCTAGGGGTATGATTCTCGCTTCGGGTGCGAGAGGTCCCGGGTTCAAATCCCGGACGAGACCAAATTTTTTTACCTTTGTGCTTTCACGAGCTCCTGTCTGCTTAGCCTTCCACGAACGTCAAACATTCTCGCACTTTATTTCGAGATTGCGCACCATTATTTCAAAAAAATCGAACACCACCTACAGTCTTCTTTCGGTGTTTTAAAATGACATGACAAATTTACTGGAGTCCAGTTTGACTGATATTTGGGGAACGCTGACCTACAGATTGATATTCTATGCTTCACCCTCTCCCACGTATTTTATTTATTTCTTAACCTTGCCACCCTGTCTCACCCTTCAAAATAGCATACTCACGCAGCTCTATCTTTTGGTTGTCTAGTATGGTTATGGTGCTATACGTGCCCACCCGCAGGTCACAGGATCGAATCACGGCCGCGATGGAGACAAAAATGCTTGAGCTCTGTGTGCTTAAATTTAGGAGCACGTTAAAGAACACTAGATGGTCAAATTTTTTGGGGCCCTCCCCTACGGCGTCTCTAAGGATTGTATCGCGTTTTTGGGACGTTAAACTACACTAATTATTCTTATCTATCCGCCTTTCCTGCATAATACGTGCAATGCTGTCCTGTGCTTCATGTTCTCCCTTCCTGGTTTCCCTTCTTTTCACCCTCACTTCTCTGTCCAGCCCCCAATGCTGTACAATACTATATATGACGTCTCCTCTAGAAAGATGCCTGCTGCGCCATTCAAGAAACCATTGCAGCGGTCTAGCGTTGAGTTGTGGTCGCTTGTCGAGCGATGGCGCCCAGCCCTACCCTCTTATGCGCCATCTTGGCGCCCCGTTCTACAACGCCCAACAATCAGGCGGTGTCAACAAAAGCAAAAAATACTGAGGGTAAGCGAATACAAGTACGTCGTAGTATGGATAAATTCGGGTGATAGATGTGTGGTGGTGGAAGAAAGAACATCGGCAGCAAAGGAAAAGAGGAGTGCTGCATTAATGAAGTACAGAGAGTTGGGGCGATACAATAGATACGATGTGCTTCGAGGATTGCGCAAAGGTGTAATGATCCGTGTTTACTTTAGGGAGTTCAGTGGTGAGCATGAGGTCAGAAGTGCAATCAGGAATGTATGAAGATCAGAGGACAGCGGGGCGCTTTTGCGTTGGGCACTCACGGGAACACGGCAATTGAAGATGTAAAATGCGATAAGGGATGAACACGTTTAGAGGCGAAATTCGGGGCAAAATAAGGTTCCAAGCGAGGCTACGAATATGATAGAGAATGGAAAGGCAGATAAGGTGTTCCGTTATTTGTAAAGGGAAAGCACTGACACACATTGAGGAAAGAGAACTAGGAGGCTCTTTTATATATACGGCTGGCAGTGTGAGGGGTATGGCAACAAAGAGCGTTAGATGAAAAGTCAGAAGAGTGAAGGAAATTTACTGGATGACAGTGATGGTAAAAAAAACTGACACTGAATAACTACCAAAAGGGCAAAAATGAGATAAGCAAGGAGGCATCTCATGACAATTCAAGGGGAAGCGTTTTCCTGTTTGAAGCGAGATAGGGTTGCCTTAGCGAACGCGTGGTTATAAAGCAAGATTTAGCAAAGAAGTACAATTCAAATGCATGGGCAAGATAAGAAAACGACAAAGCATATTGTGGTTGAATGTAAAGATAGTTATCAAGGTGTACGCTTGGGCGCGAGTTTGAGTTTTACGGATGACAAAGGAAAGTTGAAAGCGCCCCTGATGGGAATAAGTAAGAGATTGTTCGAGTATTGCTGGCAGAAATCTAGGATAAATGGACCAAAATAAGTTGTGAGAAAAATAACCGTTACGTAAAGGTCACAGAGCTGGGCAGTCAATTCGTGTTTCTTTTCTAGAGTAAGATAGTTTAAGATAGTTTTAATAGAAATAATGTATTAGTGCATTAGAGCAATTTCAAAAACAGGAAAACCTTTTTTTTGTCAAGCCTGGTGGCACACTTGTCACCACCCCGTCATAAAGGGTACGTTATAGCATCCATCTATCAATTAATGCATTGAAAAGGGGGTGGTGTTGTAGTGTCGGGGGTGGTGGAGCGCGCATACGTGCATGTAGGTTGCAAGCGGCCACCACAAGAAGCACTATCAACTGCCTCTTTTAGAAACTATTAAAAAGGAAAACGGAAAAGCAGGAGTTTTGTGACTGACGCACCAAGCATCTTTGTAGCAGAGGCTTTGGCTATAGATGTTTTTGCCTGCATGAAGATAAGCGCCATGGGACGATGATGGCAGCATACGATAACAGCATACGATAGCTCAGGACCATAAGGTGTTCCGCACTTGATGAATACATGCTCTCTTCCTTGTACTGACAAGTTTCAGTGACTCCTCGCTTTGTTTTGGCGGTGTGTTCCATACCACAGCTGCAACATTAGTTGACATGTGGGGTTTATTGTCTCAAAACCAGCATATTGTTGACGCTGTAACATTATCTGAGTGTTCGAAGTATGCATGGTACCAGTTGGTGAATAGCGACCAGGAGCAAAGCGAATAAAGTGGATCCGTACTATCGGCCTCATACACATCACACGCTGCCGTAAGTGCAAGGAACGTACTAGACGGAAAGCTCTCTAGGCGTGGAGTTGCGTGGAGGTTCTTCCATCTGTGCATGTTCTTAAGGATGTCGTTGGGGAAACATAAGTCTTGCATTATAGCTTACTTATTCAAGATGAGTCTGACAAGGTACGAAAAGTGCGAGCTGAAAGCACTCGCAGCATACGCCTGCTGTACAGTTGCAACGTCCGTTCCTCGTGTTTATTTTTTGCTAAAAGCTACCATAAGAGGCAGCGCGTTTAGGCGATAGGGAAGTGGTTCAGTGTACTGCATTGCTTCTAGCAGATGGATCTTTCCCGTATAGAATAAAGACGGCGCAATTCATCAGACCGTTCTATCGAAGACGTCTTATGCACAGACACTTGCCCGATTGTCACGCACCCCACATGTTTTTTTTCATGTTGCCCACATCTCATGTAGTTTTCTACAGAACTTTTGAGGTTATAATAAATAAATAAATAAATAAATAAATAAGTAAATGAATAAATAAAAAGCAACACAATGCTCAAACACGTGAGCGAGGTGAGGTGCACGAGCATGAACTGTCTTAACCAGATGGGTGGATACAGTTGGCCGTTCACATAGGCGTGCGCAGGGTTCTTTATCAGGGGAAAAGGGGGCGATATGGTTCATCGCAGCACCCCCTCACTCTTTTCTGTCACTATATGTATGGGACAGACTTTGCGCCCCATGATTGGCCTCCTGGAGCTCCCACAAAGTCACCATGCTCGGCTTCCTGGTGTCAGCGTGGGAGTTGAAGTTGTGCCTCTTTGCAGGGTGTGTCGTGGAAAGCCATGAATTTATTAAGAGAAGTACTCAAACACTTGGCGAATGACATGCCAGGACGTAGGTAGGTCTCCATGCAGCTGGTCAGTTCGGGGATCTTGTTGCTGGATTCCCGTGACAGCAGTTGTTCAATTAGGAATTTCAAAGACGAGAAAATTCACGGTGTCAAGCAGCGGAGCTTCAATCGGCCAGCATCTATGGTGAGCTGAGCTTCACCTGACAAGAGGTAATCAGCTCCCACATCTATGTCCACATGCAAGTTCTTGAGGACAGGAACGTTGACAAAAAACTTGCTCCCGGCTTCGGTGTGTATCTGCAGATCCAGTGCACCGACAGGCAACACACCCCTGCCGAGGCCACACAAGGGTGCATCGGACCAAGGCTGGAGGGTGACCGGGGCATGCCGTCTATGTAGAGCGTTACGTGGAGCTCCTGTTTGTACAACTGCCGTGAGCTTGGTGATTCCATTTACGAGAATTCGTACCGTAGGAAAAGGCCGCGTTGGGTATTGGGCAGCTCGATATCGTGCATGTGCTGGTGCCACTTTATCGGCCCAGTTACCGAAGCTCAACGGGAGGTTGTTTCTCTTGACTGGATGTGAAAACGAGCCGATCCGGGTGCTATTGTGAGGAATTAGGTCAAAACTACTTGTCGACGAGCCACAGTGTTTAAGTGAGCCTTGAAGACGTGCTTTTCTTCAGCCCAATCTTCGGTATTCGTCTGGTTTGGCGTGCATGTTTCATGATGGATCCGGCCGATAACAACGATGAGCCTGGCTCTCTATTCCAGCAAGGTCAGTAGCTTGATGCCCTTGTATGTGTCACGCCTCGGCACCGCCGGCGTGGCGAGAACTGATGGTGTTATCAGCATCATCCTAGAAGCCTCGAAACTCAGGGTCTTCCGAGAAAGCGTTAAATGGTGACGGGGCATACAGAATCCGGAGCTCAACGACGCCAAGAGGACGAGCTGGTGGGAAAATTGCGTGAAGGCACCCCAGAACACAGCACTGCTGTCGGTTTAGGTGCTCCATGCACCACGGGTGGGGCTCGCCCAGTACGTAGTGGTTCGAGTGATCACGGCAGGATTCATGGCATAAGATGCGTGGTCCGCGTTTCTTGTGAGTAGTGTACTGGAGCTACCGAGGAGTCTTTGACGCCGTACTCGAACAGTGGTGGCAGTGGGGGCAGGTGAACAGCTGCCAAGGAGGCGTGGACGCCGTCCTCAAGGTGCGCGTACGGCGGCCGCACGATGGAGGCTGTCCTGGACGACGAAGCCGGAACGTAAGACTTTTTCATTGACTACGTCATTGTAATGAATAGAACTCGGAGAACGGCCGTTGCTTTAGGCCGGTTGTTTGTGTGTTTGTTTGAGTGTTTGTTTGTTTGTAGCCTCTAATACATGGCTCATACCCACTCTGGGGGATCGTCCAAGAGAACATAGTTTATCACCCTTCGTTCTTTTCTTCTACTAAGCCCCACAGGCACTCAGGCCCAAGCTTCACTCTAAATATATCTAGCATTTCACGAGCCGAAATCCGAAATGGTTGATAGGCACGCCGTACTTACTGCTCCGGAAATTCAGCGTTTAATGCACTCAGGCATCTCAATGCAATCGTCATGGCCCGGATCAAACGTGCTACCTTCGGCACATCAACAGAATGAGGTAGCCATGTACCAAAACGGCGAACTTGAGTATGAGTAAAAAGAACTGAATGTGTACGTGGTATCTTATTGCTAGAGATAAAAAAGAACAAATGGCGGTACGGCAAAAGGTAAAGCAACGATTACAAATTAGATAGCTTCATTATTTGCTCAAGTTATCAACTTAATTTCAAGCCATGTCAGTTATTGGTTTGAATTTCAAGACGTGTGTACGCGAAAAATCGACCACATGAAAGCGATCCAAGCGCTTCAGCTCTGCTATTTGGCGCTTCCGTCTTTTTTCAGCCCGAAGATCATGCGTCGTGTTGGCCTTATTCTGCAATTTTTTGTGCATTTTTCCTTTTCTTTCTTTTCTCTGGAGTACGCCGCACGCAGATCATCGCCGATACGACGGCTAAGAACGATCCCATGACGTAATGGTGCCACAAGATGCTGATGCAGCAGCGCATTTACGAATATCAGATAATCTTCGTTAAAAATGTTACACGTGGGCTGCCCCCTGTGTTCTTCATTCGCGGCCGGTCACGCTGCGTATTTTGTGGACTACAGTTCGTCGGCGCCATGTGGGATGGCTTGCTTCAGGCACGGAGCGTGCGGCGGTCGTAGCACGTACGACTCGTGTTCATGTGCCACTTTCAAATCACCACAACGTTATGAGGTGGAAGTAAATTACGCCGTACGCGACTTCCATGTCATGATTATCATGTTTCGACGTGTTGTTTACCTTCGTCATCTCTTCACGTCTCGTGATGCCAAATTTAGTATATGTGGAGCTTGTAAAACGGCCGCGAGCACGCTATAAGTGTGGTATGTTGTCATGTTCTTACATGACACGCGTCTCATGATTATCATGTTTGCACCATACATATACTTTCGTCATCCATTGACGTCATGTACCACCAAATTTTGTATATGTGCAGCTAGCGAAACGGCCTCGAGTGCCTCATGAAGGGCCCAATATACTCAAACGAAACGTTGAAGCACACGCACGCTGAGCTCAGTGACGCTACGTTAGCCAAACGCGAGCACTCTTTCGTCTGACACCAAGCGTGACCGGCGTGACCACCGTCCGACAGCGCGGCCCGACGGCAACCGGCGCTAAATGCGACATGCTGCATTTGGCGCCAATGCGTTACCTAGACAGCACTGCGTCTGCCTCTTTTCGAGACGGAGCGACGCCGGACGCGCCGAAACGCGCATACGTTAAAGCAACGCAGCGCGCGCCTGCGAGCACAAGACAAGACCGGCATCTGGCGTGGCAACGGCGGCGTGACGCGACAAAACAAACGCCGGTGCGCATGCGCGCAGGGTTCTTCGAAGTGTATTGGCGCCTTCACTGTGGCATGTTAACATGTTCTGACATGACACGCATCTCATGGTAATCATGTCTGCACCAGTCGCATACCTTCGTCATCCATTGAAGTCACGTATACCGAATTTGGTATATGTGAAGCCAGTGAAACGGCCGCGAGCGCATCATGAGCGCAGCATGTAGTCATGATGCTTAATGACACACTTCTCACGTTTGTAATGTTTGCACCACTCTATACCTTCGTCATCCATTCGCGTTCCGTAATGCCAAATTTAGTATAAGTGAAGCTAGCTAAACGGCCACAAGGGCATCATGAGCGTGGCATGTAGTCATGTTGTTACATAACACTAATCACATGATTATCATGTGTGCAAAAGTCTGATACCTTCGTCATCCATTTACGTACCATAATACCAAATTTGGTATATGTGACACTAGTGAAATGGCCGAGAGCGCATCATGAGCGTGGCATGTAGTCATGTGGTTACATGACCAGTACGTCATCGTTTTCATGTTAGGGACATTAGCTCCTGTTCGCTAAGCAATCATGTCATACCATACCAGTTTTGCAACATGTCATGTGAATGAAACTACAGCAAGAGCAGCAAGAACATGACATGTAAATCATCACATTCATGACGTATATGTCACGGTTTTTATGTTATGACTACTTAACCATGCTTCTCATATAGTCATGTTATGCCATACCAAGTTTGTTATTGATACAATTATCCAAACGGCCAGGAGAGCTAAAAGTCGTAGGTGGCTTGATAGATAGATAGATAGATAGATAGATAGATAGATAGATAGATAGATAGATAGATAGATAGATAGATAGATAGATAGATACGGTCAAAGTCGCCGAAGTGCTTCACATTTAATAAGTGAAGAAGTGCTTTAATAAGTGAAGAAGTATTTGATGTGAAGAAGTGCTTCACATTTAATAATAACTACTATTCACTGAGCAGACGCCGTGAATACGGTAAACAGATGACACGGCGCGAACGATTACATGTGGTGGGGCTAAGCGCCTTTCCTATTCGCTGAGGGGCTGTAGACTACAGCGCTGAAGTGAACTTCTGAACCAGAGTATAGGTTCGTCGTGTTTCCAGGTGGTCACTTTGCCAGTCACTGTTCATGGCTTCGAAAAATTAGCGCAGTCCTCCAACTTTTTTCAGCACTGTATATGCTTTGGCCGCAACGCAAGACACCCATTTTAAACGCAAAAATAAGTACCTCACGCCAGTTCACCGCAATCTACATCATCATAACTAGCGTCATTCTCTTACCCTTTACTTAGAATAATGTGCTAGAAACGCTGTTTTTGTGTGCATCGTAACATTACATTGTGCTTGCGGGAATGAGTGCTTATTGTGCTTATTGTGCTTATTGTGCTTGTGGGAATGAATGCTTGACAAAAGCAATGGAAAGCAAACTTTGTCACTTTAGTCGTGGATTGAAGTGACAACGAAAAACCAGAACAGCACAGTTAAGGCACGTAGAATACTTTAATAACAAATTATATAGTTTTCACCAGCCAAGTGCGGTTTCTTGCCGGCGTGCGATGGAGATGGAGTCGCACACGCGACCGCCAGACCAGACGAATCCCGTGGAAGCCGCCTCCAGGACGCGCAACGGCGCCGAGAGCGACACTGGTATCGTCACTTTCAGTGTCAAGATAAGGCAGAGCGAACTCAAAGAGGCCTTTAAGAATGTGGTCTTTTAAGCCTGAAAAACAAAAGGGCGCATTTTTCAATCGAAATCTCAGCTTAAGTGGACGATACGTTTCAAATGGAGAAACGAATGTGGCATAGTAGCTAGCGCGCTCCGTAAGGGGGCTTGCCAATACCCTCGCACGAGGTGTAACGTGGAATTATAGCTAGACTGCGACACAATTTCTAGCCTCTCCTCTAGGTTTGGTATCGGGTAAGTTTGGCCTCGAAATATGGCGTTAAGATGCCGATAATCGATGCATGGCCTCATATCTTCTCCCGGCGCTTGAACTAATATCAGAGGAGATGTATAGTCACTCTCACCCAGCAGTATGACTCCAAACTTCAGCATTTTATCAATCTCCTCTTTTATGATCTGCTTGTGCATAGGGGAACATCGATACGGCTTGCTAAAAATTGGCTCCTTACAAGTTAACTCGATATCGTGTTCAATGGGGCTTGAAGGGCCGTGGACAGCCTGCTCGTCTGGAGGCTGAGGCTGTGCCGAAAGCGTTGCTGGAGTCATTTTCTCCCTTCTACGCGAGGATCAGTTGTGTTCAAAGGGCGGACCTCCACTAGTATCACATCCTTCCCCTGTCACGGGCACAGATGTCTCGCTGTTTTCCGCCGGCACGAGCAGAGGTGTTTCGATGCTTCCCGATGGCACCCTTGACAAGGTGGCACTGCTTTCTGGCAAGCGCTCACTTGTCGCATTGCTTTCAGATGAAAGGTGCACCAGAGACATCTGCTCGTTGAAAGGTTCAGCTGTTCGCCTGAGGTCTCGGCGGTTTCTTCGCAGCAGTCTTCCGTCTTCCGTGCGAACCAAGTACGAACGTGGACACGCCATCTTAAGCACCTTCACTGTCAAGTGCCAAAAGTTATGGTCCATAACTCTGACAGTGTCTCCTTGTTGAAGTAGTGTAGCCACGTGCCTTTATGCATGTTTTTTATTATTTGTTGAATCATATGATACAGAGGATCATCAGACTGCTCGGACCCGTAGCCAATGGCTAGTCCTGGGTCCAAAAAGAAAATGTATGGAGAGATGCAGGCTTTCTGTTACATAAAAAAGAAACTAACACTCCAAAACACAGGGTGTTGTACAGTACTAGTACAAGTTTTTTTCTAGCATGCGATCTTCGTGCCCAACGACAATAAAATCTATAATCGCGATAGTGTCAAAATGTGCACCAACGAAGGCAAATCGCTAAAGTGTACCTAGTAACGTAAACAAGACAACTCAGAGACATATTAAGTTGCCGACAATACCAGTACCCGTATTCCCAAATGCAATACAAATAAAACATTCGTTGGTAGGTCACAACAAGATTCTCAATCCAAAACAGCGGCCCGCATTTTGAAAATCGCACACACCAAATAACCATCCAGCTCGTATGATATTTCTGTGACCGCCACGCGACATGCCAGGAAACAAAAAATCGCCAAGTTAGCTCGTTAAATTCAAACTTACATGAAAAAATTATAGAAGTGTTAAAACTTTGGGCTTTCTTTATTTGAGGCGGCAAGCTGTTTCATGTTTTTGCTCCTATAAACGGCAACTGATGCTCTCCGTACGCGTTGTTTGTGGGGGGCAGATTGAAGTTACCAGACGCAGCAATTCTAGTGGGTCTAGAAGTAGTGTAGAACAAGGATGCATCGAAAGGGTTGTTGTACCGTATATTATTATTTATGCAGCAGGCTGTCTTTCCTTTACGAAATGCATCAAAAAGTAAAATTTGCATGCCGTTAAACAGTAGCTTACTCGGATGATCATGCTTAGAGTATGTTATTGTTTTTCGAGATCATTTCTGTAATAGTCCAATAGGTTCCACGTAAGTTTTATAAGTCCGTCCCCAAGGTTCAATGCAGCATGTTGTGTGAGAGTGGATGAATGCGAAGTATAATGTTCGTAAAATGTCTCTATCGAAATAGTTACTTGCCTGCAGTAAAGCATAACATCCGGACGCAAACCTAGTGCAAACTTCCGTTATGTGGTTTTGCCAGTTTAAGTGGTTATCGAAGCAAATGCAAGGTACTTGTAAGAGGTTGCATGAAGAAGAAAGTGGTTGTCGATAGCTATATTGATGGAGTTGACATTTACGGTCTTTTTACGAGAATGAAAAATTTTACATTTAGTTTTCTTGATAATAATTGCTAATTTCTTGGCACAAAACCATTAGGAAATTCTTCATAACTCCGACTTTGTTCTAGATTGGAGTTCCTCGATATTGTTACCTGTGATAATTATAACTGTGTCATCAGCGTACATCAGAACGTCAGAGTAAGGATAATGGCAGATCGTTTATATACATGGAGAAGAATAAGGGCCCAAGGACGGATCCCTGTGAAACACCAATTTCTATACGTTGAGGCAAAGAACATATATTGCTAATGTGAACTATCTTGTATCGGTCATGAAAATAACTTGAGAATAGGTCAAAAGATGTACCTCTTAAACCGTAGTGCTTCAATTTGCCTAAGAGTATGGAGTGATCTATGGTGTCGAATGCTTTTCTTTAGGTCTAGGCACACGACAGCCACCAGTTTGTTATTTTTAGGGCGGAGTTTATTGCTTGTGTTAAAGACAGCACCGCGGTTGATGTTGAGAGCTCGGAACGAAAACCGTGCTGTTGTGGGCAAAGCATGTGGTATTCATCTAGGAATTTATGTATTCGGGCTGCAAGAGTTTTCTCATATAGATTGTTAAGGACGCTTAGCATGGATATAGTCCGGTAAGTAGATGGGTCAATGGGCTCTCCGTCTTTGTATATTGGTGCGACCCTAGCATTTTTAGAGAACATGCATGCGTAGAGGCATGCAGAGAATGATTGAAAATATTACATAAGCTAGGGCACAGGATATCTATGTTTTCCTTAAGGAACCGCACCGTGATTCAATCTAGTCAGGCAGCCTTATTCGTAGACATGTTTAGTACAACAGCTTCAATATCACTGGTTTCAATATCACACATATAGAAAGTGTTGGTTGAAGGGTGTCCGTGAAAGCGGTACTTGTTCAAATTGTCAAACATTGCTTCCAAGGCAGGGCCGACGCTCGTGAAATATAGATTAAACCTGTCAACAATACTTGCATCTATGCAGTTGGGAAGTACCTGCTGTTTCGGGTTGTTTTCAGTAACTTCTTTTCCTATTTGCCATTTATTGATTATTACCATTTGCGTGCTGTATAAGACAGCTATATTATTCCATTTTGCGTATTCTAATATCCGACACTGATTTATACGCAACATTTTGTAATTACGCAGGTAATACCTATTATGTTTATTCTTCTTCCATTAATGATACCAGTAGTCTTTTTATTTTAGGGTGGAGAGGATGTAATGAGTCATCCATGGGCACAGTGGTTCCTGGTAAGACCTAGTAGATATGGTTTTGCCACTGCTGACTATGATGCTAGTAAGATTGTCAATCAAATTAGATGTTTCTACGTCAACGTCGTCGTTGTATATTAAATTGGTGTCTAATGAAAAAAGCATGTTCCATGCTAAAGCATAGTCAATTTATTTATTTATTTATTAGAATACCCTCAGGGCCCGTGGGGCATTACAGAGGGGGTGGGTACAACATTTTATAACACTCAAGAAAAAAAAGACAAAATAAAGAAACAAGTGTCAGATGCGCAAATCAGGAAGGCAACATAAGTCAACTAAAAATGTATAAGTAAGAATTCAAGCACATACAAGACAAAGATAGATAATGGAAACTGCGTATAGTTACAAACATTGCTGAGAAATTGCAGTCTTGAATAACAAAGGGTCTGTTATTGTTACAACGGAGGAGGGAAGGTGGTTCCAATCGGCGGCTGTTTTCGGTAAGAAGGCTGCTGAATAGAATTTGGTGCGGCAAAATTGAATGGCAACCTTATGCTGGTGATCAATGCGCGATGAGTGGTATGACGGTTGTGAAATGAGGTCTCGCTTCATTGATGGATTGTGAAAAAATATATTATGAAAAAAATGCAGTCGCGCCAGTTTCCTCCGGACAGTTAAATTGGGCAGGTCAAGGTTAGATTTCATTTTTGATATGCTAGCAGTACGGGAATAATTAGAACAAATGAACCGAGCTGAGTGGTTCTGAACAGATTCTAACGCGTTGATTAAATTTTGCTGCACGGGATCCCATATAGCGGACGCGTACTCAAGCTTTGGGCGAATTAGTGATCGGTATAGTAGAATTTTGAGGGACAGCGGAGCGCGAGAAAAGTTGCGGCGTAAGTATCCTAGCGTTCGATTAGCGTTATTACAGATGTAGGTAACATGCGTGTGCCAAGATCGATTGTTGGTAATGTAAACGCCGAGGTACTTATATGAAGAGACATGCTGGAGGGGAACGGCAGTAATTCTGTAGGTACAGGGGGAGAAATAGATCGCCGGGTTATTGACATGCATTTAGATTTGTTAGAGTTGAGAGTCATAAGCCATTTATTGCACCAGGTTGAGACAGTGTCAAGGTCTGAGTGTAGAAATTGGTTATCAGATTCATTGTTTATTTCGCGGTAAATTACACAATCGTCTGCAAATAACCTTATAGCGGAGTTAATGCTGTCGGGGAGATCATTAATATATATAAGGAAAAATAAAGGGCCTAATACGGATCCTTGGGGTACGCCGGATGTTACTTTAGAAAGAGGTGAGTTATAGTCATTAGTTGTTACAAACTGAGTGCGATTAGTCAGAAAGCATTCAATCCATTTAAGAATGTTCGGGTCAATGTTTAAGGCACTAATTTTTAGGAGGAGTAATTGGTGAGGTACTTTATCGAAAGCTTTTTGAAAGTCAAGAAAAATGCAATGCACAAGTGAGCCGCGGTCTAAAGCCGATGCTATGTCATTAGTAAAATAAAGAAGTTGGGTTTCACATGAGTAACTTTTTCGGAATCCGTGCTGGTAGGGAGTAAAAAAAGAGTTTGATTCTAGGAATGAGACAAGGTTGGAGTAAATTATATGTTCTAACATTTTACAAGGAACACTGGTTAGGGAAATTGGTCTGTAATTGAAAAGAGACTGTGTGTTACCAGATTTGTGCAGAGGGACCACCTTCCCCACTTTCCAGTCAAGCGGCAAAGTGGAGGTCTGAATAGATTGCGAAAAGATTAGGGACAAGTAAATTGATGAATACAATGCAGTGTTTTTTAGAAACTTTGAGTTGATTTCATCTACGCCACAAGAAGAGGATAACTTAAGCTTGTGAATTAAATTTTGCACTCCAACGGCAACAACGGTAACAGGATACATGGGTAAAAAATCACGACTAGGCATTTGTGGCAACGCAGAAGCAGAACAACTTGAAAAAGAAGCAACAAAAAAATCATTTAATGCAATGCAACACTCTTCACAGCGAACTGGCTGCCCGTCTGAGTTCGTAAGCGAAATGTTTTTCTTTTCCCTAGGTTTCCGTGGTTAATAGGTTTAACAGTTTTCTTTAACAGATTCTAGTTGAAGGTGCTGTTTTCTGTAGCTTTGGTTGGATCAGATCTTTGATAGTCATGGAGATAGGAAGGTGATCGGAAATGGGCACATCAGATACGTCAGCCTTGGCATGTGAGGGTACATTTGTTAAAACATGGTCTATTAAAGTTCCAGGTTTAACCGCTTGTCACGTAGGAGTGGTAATTAGGTTCAAGTAATTATAGGACCTTAGCAGATATGTGTATTCATTATAAGTTGTATTAAATAATTGTTGGTATCCCCAACAATAACTACTAGGTCATTGTGATTCGCTAAGTAAAGAAAAATAGAAAGAAAGATAGATTTGTCTATGCTACATGGATTGCGACTCTGTAGAACGTTGAAACTCGAGGAGTGGTGTACGAGGGTTTCGGTGCATCAACAAACAGCTCTGTTGGTGACCTGCCGTCTTCGAGTGGTGATATTCTGTAGTTTAATGACCCCAGCCCGAAGTCGCTTGCTGCACCTGCTTTTTTCAACAACGTTTTGATGACCTGGACTCCTTTCTCCTTTCTCTGCGAGGCCATTTCATCTAGGAAAATAGGAAAATAGGGACTGGAAGTAACATGTTCTAAGTGAAATAGCTCGGAAAAACCTTTGAACTCCTTCGCGGTGTACTGTGGCCCTCCGTCCGTGCAAAGCTGTTTGGGTATGCTGTATCGAGCAAATAAACATGATAACTTTTTGATTACTGCTCTTGCAGTGTTTTCTTAGAGCTCCTCAAAGTCCGGAAAATTTGAGTAGGAGTCATACACAACGATGTAATGTTTTCCGGCATATTGAAATAAGTCTCCTCCCACTCGGTCCCACGGATGATCGGGTGTATCCCACAAAAGCAATGGTTCATCGGCTTGTCTGTACGCATGCAACCGACAGGAAGGGCACCGTTCTATTATATCAGTTATTGTCATCGTTTATTCTAGGCCAGTACATGAGCTGCCGTGCTCGGGCTTTGCACTTGACAATGCCAAGATGACCATGGTGGAGGCACTCTAGCATTTCTTTGCGCATTTAAGTGGGAATCACAACTTTCGTTCCCTTAAGCAGTACGCCCCTGAAAACTGATAGCTCATTTGCGCAAGAAAAGTCTTTGCAGTCTTGGCAGTATATCACCGAACCTTTTTTTAGAAATGGCTAGCAAACGGCTGTGATCAGTTTCTATGACTATCTGCCGGCCCACGACAAATTTGCTGACCTTTTCACACCCAAAAACAATGCTCAGGGTCTCCTTTTAGCGGCGAAGCTCCTTATGGCGTGGCTTGGGCGTCCCTCGTATGTAACCACCAGTGGCACATACCCGAAATAGGTATAACACTTGACCTCCAAGGTGGTGCCAGCGAGAGATTTCTTCTGTGCGTTGTTTAACAATAAAAAGTAGTGCTCAATGTACATGCCGATGGCTGCTAATGGGGAATAAGAGACATGAGTATTCGGCTTTTAGTCAACGCGCACGCTGCGATCCCCATTAGCAGCCATTGGCATACACATTGAGCACTATCGGACAAAAAAGGGATGCTACATTATACTCGCTAGGTGTAACCTCCTTAGATTTAGAAAGGTTTAGCGAGCGTTGAGCCGCAGTGCCATGAATACAATGAACTTGTATATACCATGAATGAACTCAAGGTGGTTAAAAATGAGAAGTAAATACGAAGCGCAAGCCGTAAGAAAGCAAAAGCCGAATTCTCCTGTCTCTCATTTCTCATTAGCAGCCATTGGCATGTAAATTGAGCCCTATCTGACAGGGCAAGGTTGCTACGTTATACTCGCTGGGCGTAACCTCCTTGGTTTTCGAAAGGTTTAGCGAGCGTTTGGTCGCAGTGCCATGAATACAGTGAACTAGATTATACCATGAACTCGAGGTGGTTAAAGGTGGGAAGTGGACCCAAAGCGCAGGCCGTAAGAAAGTGTGCGTGTGCCACCTCTCGTTTAGTCCTTGGAATGTCCGCTGGATGGCGGTGCTTCTATATGGGGAATATATGATAAAAAGATGCGAGATGGTGGGACTTGGAGTGTTGAATAGATGAACGAACGGACACACAAACAGATGCATAGATGGACGCATGAACGGACGCAGGGGCGGATGCATGAAAGAACGTAGGGACGGGCGCACAAACAGACGCATGGACGGTCACACAGACGGACGCATGGACGGACGAATGCTTCGCCCCACTCTCCATCATTCACTCCGTGGATATGCTGCCATTTGTTTCTATTTGCGCGTACCTACGCTCCGTGTCTGTTAACATATTGGAAGCATAGCCAATCGGACGCCATTGTTCCCCGTGCTTTCGGAACAATGCAGCTCCTACAGCGAAAGCCAAGTCTTCGGCAGATTGCTTTGCGGGCAAAGACGAATCATAAATCGCAAGAACAGGGGCTTTTGTAAGAATGTCGCGTACGACATTCCATTCTCTGTCATGCTCGTCTGTCCATTCAAAAGTAACATCATCTCGCAGCAAGGAACGCAGTGCTTTGATGCGATTGGCAAAGTTTGGCAAGTACTTAGAAGAGTAGTTCACAGCACCTAAAAATCTTTGCAGGTCTCTTTTCGTTGACGGCGTCGGGCAGGCCACGATGCATTTCACTTGGCTGTCGTTTGGCTCGATTCCAACAGAGCTGATTTTATCACCCATGAAGTATATTTGTGACGTCCCTATTGTGCTCTTATCACAGTTAAGAGTTAAGCAAGCCTGTGGCTCGTGCAGCGTTCAGAGTGCTGTACAGCCTCTCGGTATGCTCTTTTAGCGTAGCTCCCCGAATTATAATATCATCCACGTACACTCGCACGCCAGGCAGACTGTCCAATATTTCTGTCATCGTCCTCTGAAAAACTTCCGGTGCCGAAACTATCCCAAATGGCAGCCGTAAAAAGCTGTAACGCCCGAAAGGGCTGCTGAACGTACAAATTCGGGAAGTTTTCTCATCAAGCGGGATTTGATGAAATCCCCTATTTGCATCCAGTTTGTTAAAATATTTCGCGCCTGCAAGCTCGCTCTTAATCTCTCCTCTTCATGGCATTTGGAAGTGCTCCCTCTTTATCACCCGATTCAAGTGGCGGGGGTCCATGCATATATGCAATTTTCCGCTCTTTTTACGGACAACTACCAATGGGCTCACCCAGTCGGATGGTTATCTAGCTTTTGTGATGATACCAGCTGCTTCCAGGCAATCCAGCTCTTCCTTGAGTTGGGGCCGTACTGAAAGAGGAACCCTCCTCGCAGGCTCCGCCACTGGCACGGCGTCGTCCTTCAAGGTCACTGTATTCCCACTGCAGCTTGCCGATACCTGCGAACAAATCTTTAAACAGGGTTTGTATGCGTTTAGACAGTTGCACTTACTTTTGCGTCGTCAACGTGGTCAACATTCACCAAACCCAACTGCTCACTGGTTTCAAGCCCCTGCCTTCCCTTTACGACAAAGAACTCGACCGGGTGGCTCTGAGATCCTAGTTGAACAACCTGGCGAACTTTTCCTAAGTGTTTAATTTCGCACCCTTCGTAGATGTGCTGAATGGCTTTTGTTGGTAGCGGAGGCTGTCTAGAATGCAATGTCTCGGATATAATAAGGAGAATTAAGTTGGCTTGAGCACCCGTGCCAGCTTACAGCTTTACATAACGGCCAAGTATGCGAGTGGCAACCAGCAAATCCCATTTTGAATTTGTCTTTCTTCTGCTGCCAGCCGCGAAAATTTCGAGCACGTCGAAGTCGCTATCGCTGTCCCGCTTTTCATCACTTCGCTGGTCCACGTTATCTACCTTTGGCGGTTTTGTTCTGCACCACACAGCGAAGTGGTTTGGTTTGTTAGATTTCATGCAAATTTTACCATAAGCAGCACATTGCACAGCCTGTGCACTGTCACAAAAGCCACATCTGCTTTTACTTTGACAGCTATACTGGGGTTTGTCCTTGTGTTTTACGGCGGCAACACTTCTTTCCTCGTCCCATATTTTGCTGCATGCAAGAGCAACTTCTGCTTTCGGTTCCTCTACGGCCACCTCGAGAGTTAAGTCTTTCTTGGCTAACAGCTTTTTCCGCAGACACTTACTTGTAGTACCAAAAACTATCTGGTCTCGTAGCATGGACAGAACAGAACAGAAGGTTTATTGTGCTAAATGAAGAAGAATACATGTGCATGATATACAGAAAGAGGTCCCATAGTCAAAGACTGCAAGGGGACCTCTTGTACAATGTAGAATTGAGAATGATTGTGATGTACATAACAGGGAGACAGAGCTACAGTAAAATGCAATTGAAACAAAATAAAGTAGGAATATACCCTTGTAATCTCACAGAAACAGTTTAAAAGCAAGAATAACGTGCTAACTTCAATGACAAGTGATTACAGAACGCAACTCACAATGAACAGGAATCAATTAAGAAACAGCAAAACAGGCTAGTTAGTTGACATTATATGATTTTTAACTTCGATTTAATTACCTTCAGGGAACGGCATACTTTAATGTTGGAAGGTAAACTAAACCAAAAAGAAATTCCGGAAAAATGAATGGTTTATTTGCCATAATTGGTGCGAACTTTTGGCAGTAGGAAGTTATTGTTAATGGCAAACCTTGTGACATTGTTATTTGGGAGAATGGTAGTAAAGTGTGGAAGTTGGTTATTTATAGTTCTATACATGTAAATACCAAGGTTATATTTAACTAGCTCAGATACAGTTAATATATTGTTTTCGTGAACTAGTGACTTAGCGTTAGAGAGATATGGGCTAGACGTGAGAATTCTTATCGCTTGGTTTTGAATTGTCTGAACTGAAGATGAGTGGTGTATGTGTTACCCATACAGCAAGGAATGTGCGAATGAACAAAAGAAAAATACAGTGACATAAGTATTGATGGATTGAAATAAAGACGAGATTTATTCAGTAGTCGAACGCCATACGTCACTTTTTTCCTAATATATGCAACATGTCGGTGGTATTTCAAGTTACTGTCGAGTTCAACGCCTAGAAATCTACAGCAGTCGCTCACAGGGATGTCATTACGCGCAATTATAACAGGAGGGATAGAAGGTAAGGGTTTTTGTGGTGAAGAGAAGACAACAAATTTTGTCTTAGACGTGTTAATTTCTAACATGTTAATACTGGACCACCGAACGAGTTGTGCCAGATCAAGGTTTAGTTTTCCAGTTAAGGATGTAATGCTGCTATCGGAGTTAAAATTGTGGTGTCGTCGGCGTATAATATACAACTGGGTGAAGAAAGGCATTTCGGCAAATCGTTAATATAGAGTAAAAACAAAAGGTGCCCCAGAATGGATCCCTGGGGCACACCAATATTAGTTAATTTGGTTGACGAATATGCATTAGAAATGACCACCTTCTGTGTCCTGTTGCAGAGATAGCTACGCAATAATAGTAATGTTGGGCCTGTTATACCAAATGCTTCAAGTTTATTGAAAAGAATGTGATGATTGATCGAATCAAAAGCTTTAGTTAGGTCGATGAAAACGCTGCCCGCATAGTAATAGTTGTCAGTAGCTTTTTTTAATTGGTCAGTAAGTGAGATTGGCGCAAGGTCACTGGAGTAGCCGGAAAGGAAGCCAAATTGACAAGGCGATAGTAAATTAAATTTGGTCAGGTAATTTGTGAGACGTGTACAGATAAGTTTTTCAATTACTTTGCTCAAAAAGGGTAAGATGCAAATGGGGCGGTAGTTATTCAATAACGAAGCATATCCTTTTTTATGTACGGGGATTATTTTACCCTGCTTCAGTTCATGCGTAAAAACACCTGTTCGAAACATAAATTCATATTTGAAGAGAATACATTTGATATAAGGTGAGCTACCATTTTTATATGGGAGGGGTGAATGCCGTCAAGGCCAGCCCTCGTCATTTTTAGGGTACCTATAACGCTGATTATTTCATCTGGAGTTGTGGGAAACAGAATGAACGAATGGGGTAGGCGATCTAAGGCCATTTCATTTAATAAAGGTAGGGTGTGCTCGACGTTAAAGAAGAAGTTTGCAAACTGATCGGCGATGTCAGCTGGGTCACTATAAGTGCCATCATTATGAAAAACTGTAACTATTTCATCGGAACGTGGGTTCCTAATTAAAAAGTAATTAATGATGTCCCATTTTTTCGCGTACTATTTCCGGCCTCAGTTATCTTTTGCGCATAATACTTTCTTTCAGCTTTTTTAGCTGGGTATTTATTAGGTTGCAAAATTTTTTATAGCGAGCAAGCAAATTCGTGTAAAACGGTTGCCTTTTAGTTCTTTTGTAGAGGTTGTCACGTTTGCGCATGTCTGTTAGTAATCCCCTCGTCATCCAAGAATTTGCTGGTGATGCGATTTTTTTTGCATTTTTGCTTATCTGTACAAGATTGAACATGTGATAGGAGCAAAGATGAAAAGAGGGTGGAAGCTTCTTGTGCATCAGCTTTAAGATCAACTTCAGACCAGTTAGTGTTAGCAACGGTATCAATAAATTTCTGATTGTCCAATATATCATGAATAAAGGAAGGTGAATCACGTTTTGCAGTGGAATCGAAACGCAGAAATATGGGATAGTGGTCAGTAATATTAATTTCTAGCACTCCAGCGACTGGTGCCATGTGTAGATTTGAAAATGCATGATCAAAGAGGGACCCATTGCTATTGTTGTTTGGTGTAGTTGGAAGACAGATTAAAGATTCATACCCGAAGCTGTTTAGTGCAGCTAGATAGTTGGTTGAGTTTGGTGACAAATCGTCTAGTAAACTAATGTTGATATCACCCATGATGATAGCATTTTTATTTTCAAGGGAAATAACATTTAGGGAGCGTTGCAAGTTTGTGCGAAATTCAGCAACTGGAGAAGACGGTGAGCGGTATATACAGCCTAATATGAATCTTGTTATCTATATTAGGAAACGTATGCTCAAACTCAAGCCAGACCGATTCACAGTAGAGCGTGTTTAATTCGAGATCATACCTTCGTTTACAGGAAGCGTTAGAAGATACGTATGTGGCTGCGCCACCATGATTGCTAGATAACCTGTGACTGTAATATGGCGTGTAGGAAGGGAAACCGAACAGATTGCTATCGTCTTCTGATAACCAAGTTTCTGTAACTGCAATTGCTGAGAAAGGATCGGTAAGCGTGGAAAGAAGACTTTGAAATTCATCAACATGTTTTCGTAGGCTTCTGGCATTAAGATGAATAAAAGAGCGGGAGTTACTTCCTAAAAACGAGTTTAGTTGCACGGGTGACAGAAGAGCCGACGAGGAAGGCATGACTGGTGCATGCGCATTATGTACAATGGGAGCCAATCAGGTTATTTTAGCCAGATCAGCCTCATCGCGTATCCTGTATACTTTACTATCGGTTGTCTTGCGAGCTTTGATTTCACAGTTTGTTGTCCAGAAAAACATCCATTTTTTTTCTTTCTTTAGAGCCATAGCCTTAGTAAAGAGAGCCTTTTTCGCAGGGGTCAAATGCTCATTTACGTACACGGGATTGTCAGGTGTCTGTGTTATGTTGATGTCCCTCAGGCGGAGGTTAGCTTGTCGGGCCTTTCTTATGAATTCAGTCTTCTTATCCCTTGAACAAAATCGCGCAAGAAGGTTTTTGTTGCATTCCTTTGCTGTAGGAACACGGTGAACGACGTCAAGGTCAGATGGTGACACGGGGCATCCGATATTTTCACCCACCGTTTGCAAGATCGTGACATAGTCCTCCCCTTGTGTGCAAGGTACACCTCTGATCTCGACGTTGTTGAGCCGTGAATATTGTTCGATTTCAGCTACTTTCTTAGACATCATGCGGTTTTCAGACGACTCCACCGAATCCTCGGTTTTCAGCTTCTCCTCAAGTTCTTCTAATCTCTTTGCCAGTTCAGCATTCGTTGGCATTTCAGACACAGTTAGAAGACACTCAGACAAGCTCAAAATGCGAACAACGGCAGCAGCGACAGCAAATGAGAAACGAAAGAATCGCAAATGGCGTGAAAACCAACCTGCAGTAAATTATACGGTAATCTCGGTCAGTTGCTCAGTGCACTGCCGCTGCTGCCAATGACATCCCGTCGACATCGCCGGTCTTTATAGCGTTGCTTGACGATTCAAGTGCCGCCCAGTGGTGATATCACCGAAAACGCAGCCGTAGATAGAGCTGCGCAGTCTGCGAAGGCGCCACGAGCAAGGTAGTCCGTGGCAGCAATCAAGGCATGCGGCGATGAAGCAGCACCTTGGGAAGCAAGCTTGGACGATCGGGCATCGGCCGAAGTAACTGCAGTAAATTATACGGTAATCTCGGTCAGTTGCTCAGTGCACTGCCGCTGCTGCCAATGACATTCCGTCGACAGTGCCGGTCCTTTATAGAGTTGCTTGACGATTCCAGTGCCGCCCAGTGGTGATATCACCGAACACGCAGCCGTAGGTAGAGCTGCGCAGTCTCCGAAGGCGCCATCAGCAAGGTAGTCCGTGGCAGCAATCAGGGCATCCGGCGATGAAGCAGCACCTCGGGAAGCAAGCTTGGATGATCGGGCATCGGCCGAAGTAACTGCCGTAAATTATACGGTAATTTCTGTCAGTTGCTCAGTGCGCTGCCGCTGCTGCCAATGACGCATGCAGTATGCCAAAATTGCAGCTCTAAACTTCCAACGGCAAATCTCTGTAAAATTGCTCAAATGGCTCGCCATCCGCTTGCAATCTGCTTCGAAACACGTACCTCTCTTAAATCTCGTTGGTTTGTGGCAGACAGTAGGGTTCGAAGGCTTTCACCAGTTTGTCGTAGTCGACTTTGTCTTCTTCACTGATTCTCAAGGTGTTTAACACATCGATAGCCTCTTTTCCGGCAAGATGAATAAAGATAGCCGCTTTCTGTGCCTTGGTGCGTGGTTTCTGTTGTCATTGGAGGCAAAGTAGGGCTGCATACGCTGCTTGAACTTCAACCAGTTGTCAAGAACGTTCTCACCAAGCCGCAGTAGTTCCGGGGGCGGAATCTCAGCCATTGCTTTCGAAAAGGGCATCGACGTGGTCATCCCACTTCTGATACCATGTATTAGATTGATTGCACACATGCGTCGGCGTCTCGGCAACCAGTGACGTTTATTATAAGCGGCATGCTTTTATACAGTCGTGGCATGTACAATGTTGCACGCTTGCATTGATACATGTTTTAGAACTACTATGATTGCACTCAGTGTTTCTTGGGCGCAAAATCTCATGCGAAATACATTTAACTGGCAATTTAACCACAGAACTATGTCGTACAAGTTGAGCTCACTGCTGCACATGGAGACGTGTTTATAGGACATGGACTCTGACGCGGAACTTAATTTAAACTGTCAAGTTGTACAAGTTGACAGAGTTTCAAAATGCTGAAAATATTTGCTGTTGCCAAAGACATTTCGCTTTTAGTAGTGTTCGCTGTGAGCTCGTTTTATGTGCCCCTTACCAAATGAATAAACAGACAACTAAGCCAAGAAAACCATAGGTGAAGCTAGTTTCTCTACCGCAGTTTGAGTTTTTAATTTGAAGGAATTAAAGTGGACGAAATGCACCCATTTCATCTTTGGGATCTAACCCCACAACATTGAAAGTACACGTCTAACGCTGTACCAATCGAAGTTGCAGAGTGTCCCTGTTGACTCGGGTGTCTGTCCATGTAATCCCTAAATGTGTTAGCCAGCGCCACTTGTGGGCAAGGTGACGTGTGGAACATTTTTACTGAGGATGGCACGCGACTTTGGCTCAAGATGGCTAATTACCACTAAAACCCCGTATGCTAACCTAGGCTGATAACTCTACCAAGTGGCGAGCTTCCAGCTTTGAATGAACAAAGGGGGAATTGTTTCCATAGGTTCATTCCTTTGCAATAGGCAACAAAATAAATTCAACAATCAGTCCAAGCTAGGAAAGCATAGTAGACATTGTAATCTTTATCTTTAGTTGTAACTATCAATTTAATAAGCGTAGCCATCGCCGAGTAACGGTGACAACTGATTCGTTTATTTTCTACCTAAATAAGAAAATGAGAATTAGAGTACGCATAATGTCCCTTTTTGTCCGTGGTATTCGAACCCCAAGTTCCGCATATAACGTCCAATTCTCTAGCACTTTTAGAAAAAAGGTCCTTCTTTCATGCATTTCTTGGCATCTAGAATTCTAGGCAAGCAGAAACCTGACATTGTCTCAAATATTGTGTTCCCCTTGATCTTGCGTTACCATGCGCATATTCTGTGCCCACAACACCTCAACAAGAATTCTTGGCATCCTTACAGCTTCTCGACCTTCCCTTTCATCTGGTGGATTATCTGTGGAAACCTATAGCCATGCCATCCATTCGTCCACAACAAGTCGTCTTCGGGTTCCTGCCTCTTGCTTGCCTTCCGCGGAATGCGTCATGCAGCACAGCACATTGGTGTGGCCTCCCGTATGTTTTCACTCCGTTTAGGGACTCCCTTCTGTGTTGGTGCCCATCATTGCGCTGTGATCAATGGCGGATGAAAACTGGGTGACAGACTGTATCTCACCTTGACCCCGCGGGACATGTCAGCATTCTCCGGATCCACCCCGGGTTTGTGAAATGATGTAAAACATCCTCACGTCGGTGTACGTCAGTGTTATTGTACGGTGCTGTTTCAAGGACAATCTCAAAGCTTCCAGATAATGTCGCACCTCTAAATGTTAGGCTGTACGATTGCCATACAGCAAATGTAGTGTTTCTAGTGACTGCCATACTGCTATAGACCCATCTTGTTAAGTTGCACAAGCGTAATGTTTGGTGCATCGTATTGCCATTCTTGCATTTCGCCATCATATACGACTGCAGTCATATTGGTCAACCTGTTTGCATGTTTTTCTTATACCTGATAGACGAATCGTTTCACATTGTGCCATGTAGTGGCATATTGATGTTCTTTTGCTTTGAACTGCATGGAAATCTGGGCAACTTTGCTAAATGCCTCTAATCAGTGTTACCAGGAGGCCCCTTCTTGCGTCATGTGTTCGCACGCGTTCATTGCGCATTCTATGCTCTTCCATTTCGCCCATTCACTAGTGAACTTGGTGCTTCTTTAGCTCGGTCTTGAGGTTACTGTGTGGGCATGCTCGGCAGGTTCTTGTTTGTTCACAAAAGAGTGTCAGCTCAAGCATCGTCACGTGTGGGTAGTAGACTTCATTTCTTTGAAATCTGCATTCTTTTTTATTCTGGTTATAGAGCATTTGGCAGAAATGTGGACATTTTTACAGTTGTTTGCTTTTAGTAAAACCTGCTCTTCCAGTGCTATAGAAAAAGTGAGTGTTTAAATACTGGTGCTCACTGGCACGTGCCTGGGGCATTAATATAGTTGAGAAAGTGTGTAAGTACGTTAAGCTCGTCCCGGTGCTTTTTTGGGCGAAGCTCCTTATGGCGTGGCTTGTGCATTCCTCGTTGTAGAGCGTACCCACCGGTGGCACATACCCGAAAGAATGGTCCTTAGTATGCCCGCAGGATGGCACTACTTGTAAATGATGAATACACGTTGAAAACATGTGAGATGGCAGTACTTGGAGTGTTCGCTAGATAGACGGATGGATGGACGGACATAGAGAGAGACGGACGAACGGAGGGATGGACCGAAGGACAGAGGGGTGGACGCACGGTTGAATGCACAGGTAGACGGATGGCCGCACGAAAGGAAGCACGGACGGATGGAGAGAGAGATAGGCGAACAAGCGAACGGACGTACGGACAGATGCATGGGCTCACGCTCGGGTGGACGGATGGTCCCACAGATGGATGGATACACGGACGGATGCATAGACAGACGCATAGACGGATGGAAGAAAGAAAGAGTGGACGGACGCAAGCCCGAACGAACTCACGAGCGTTTTGCCCCACCAATCATCATTCACTCCGTGGATATGCTGTGATTTTTTTCTTGCTACCTTTCAACGCTGCCGAAATGCAGCACAAAGCCACGCGTGTTGTTAAGGTCTTCTTTCCCAAAGGCTGCAACGTTCCCTGCTGCTCTTGCTTTTGCAGTGAATACGTTTGATTATTTTCATGAATTGTTCTGAGAGCTCATAGGTCTACATCTTGAGTAAACGCGTCATCTATTATCAAATCTAACATATGATATGAATAATTAAATAAATATTGATAACTGTGTCTTTCGTGTTCTTCTTTTCTCTGTGTCGTCGTCTTGTTCTCGCGCTATAAATATCGTCATTGATAACTAATATTTTGAACAGAAACCACGTAGTACAGCCTCAACATTTTTAGTGATTTGTTTCGAATTAAAAACTAACCTGATGTTCGGCGGCGAACCGGAGGTCCCTGGTTAAGGAACAGGCTGGGCAATCCCCACGCATGGCTCTAACAATAAGTGGAGCAGAACTTCTTTGCTAACGGTAGTAGTCGTAGCCATTCTCTCATCTTGTCTCTGCAGGTACTTCATTGTTTTTGGTGTTTCACAACTAGTAACAAAACACGTCGTAAAGAACACAGTATGGCTATTCATAAAACCTACTGAGTCGCGCTGTATAGATAGATTTCTCACTGAAATTGACCGCACTGTGACCCCCAAACAAGAGGCATCGAACGGCAGCGCTGGTGCCAGGCGCACTTAGAAGTGGAGGGGAATGAACGGGTGGGCCATTTGGCTCGAGACATGACAAGACGAGCTGTGGACCTCAATGCCAAGGGAGAACACATCAACAGTTGCCATTCCAAGCAAAATCCCCAACTTTCAAAAATCGCAACGTACGCACAGCCACAACAAGTTGGTTTAATTTATATGAACTGCTCTTTTCTAGCGTATGGAGCAAAGTGTAGCCCCCTTGAAAATTTCAACACTACCCATAATATTCATGTTCTGGTAGTTTACGCCATTTGTGGCATGATAAAAAAGAATGGATATGCATTTGCCAAAAATGTCGGCTCGTTGGTTTAGGGGTATTACTCCCGCTTAGGGTGCAAGAGGTCCCGGATTCAAATCTCGGACGAGCCAAAAATTTTTTTACCTTTGTGCTTTGACAAGCTCCTGTCCGCTTAGCCTTCCACAAACATCAAACAAACTCGCAATTTATTTTGAGATTGCGCACTATTAATTCGAAAAATCAAACACCACCTATAGGCTTCTGTCAGTGTCGTAAAATGACATGACATGACAAATTCACTGGAGTCCCGTGGGACTCATATTTAGGGCACGCTGACCTACAGATTGATATGCTATACTTTACCCTCTCCCCCTTTTTTATTTATTTCTCCACCTTGATACCCAGTCTCACCCCTTTAAAATAGCTTACTCACGCAGCTCTATCTTTTGGTTGTCTAGTATGGTTATAGTGCTATACGTGCTTACCCGCAGGTCGCGGGGTAGAATCGCAGCCACGATGGAGATGAAAATGCTTAAGGCCCATGTTCTTAGACTTAGGTGCACGTTAAAGAGCACCAGATGGTCAAATTTTTCGGAGCCCTCCACTACGGTCTCTCTCAGGATTGTAACGCGGTTTTTGAAAGGTAAACTTCAGTAAATATTTTTATCTATATGCCTGTTCTGCATAATGACATGCAAGGCTGTGCTGTGCTTTATGTTTTCTCTTCCTGGTTTCCCTTTTCACCCTCACTTCTCTGTCCAGTCTCCAATGCTGTACAATATTCTACATGACGCCTCCTCTAAAATATGCCTGCTGCATCATTTGCTAAACCATTGCGGCCATTCTGCGTTGAGTTGTGGTCGCTTGTCGAGCGATGGTGCCCAGTTATACCCTCTTATGCGCTATCTTTGCGCCCCGTCCTACAACGCCCAACGATCAAGCGGTGTCAACACAAGCAAAAAGTACCGAGGGTAAGTGAATGCAAGTACGTCGTAGTATGGATAATTGAGGGTGATAGATGTGTTGAGGTAGAAGAAAGAACATCGGCCATCGGCAAAGAGGAATGCTGCAATAGTGAAGTACAGAGTGTTGGGGCGATACAACAGATACGAGGTGCTCCGACGATTGTGCATAGGTGTAATGGTTTCGTGCTTACTTTTGGGAGTTCAGCGTTGTGCATGAGGTCAGAAGTGCAATCATGAAGAATATAAATCAAAGGACAGCGAAACGCTTTTGCGTTGGGCGCTCAGGGAATTCCAGCAATTGAAGACATAAAGGGCGATAAGAGATGGACAAGTTTTGAGGTGAAATGGGGGCAAAGTAAGGTTCCAAGCGAGGCTACGTATATGATGGAGAATGGAAAGGCAGAGAAAGTGTTCAGTTATTTGTGTAGGTAAAGTGCTGACACACAGTGGAGAAATAGAACTACACTCTGAAAAATATCGAGTAAAAAGGGTGTCTATTTGTCCCACAACAATAATCGTCATCAGGCTTGCGTGTACTTCTTTTCTTGAAAACCCGGCGCTGGCCACTTTCCTATCGATAATACAATGTAACGCAGATAATGGGCATGTCGATTGTGACCGACATGTACTGGGCGCGGGGCGATAGCGCAAGGATGGAACGCCATATAGATGACGATAATTGCTGTGGGACAAGAAGACACCCTATTTACTCGCTTTTTAGAGTGTAGAAGGCTTTTTTAAATTTACGGCTGGCAGTGGGAAGGGTATGGGACAAAGAGCGTTAAAGGAAAAGTGAGAGGAGTGAAGGGAATTTACTGGGTGACAGCGACGGTAAAAAAAGAAAACTGACACTGAATAACTACCAAAAGGGCAAAAATGAGACAAGCAAGCAGGCATTTTATGATAACTGAAGGGGAAGCGTTTTACTGTTTGAAGCGAGATGAGGTTGCCTTATAGAACAGGCGGTTATGAAGCAAGATTCAGCAAAGAAGGACAATGCATGTGTTGTGGACAAGATAACACATATGTTAAAGGACGAGAATTTATTACTGCTTCCACTTCCGTTAGTAAAGTGACCAACTCTGTCTTACTTACCAAACGTCGACCAAGCATTTTCTTCAAGCAGGTCTTCACAGAACGTTCGAGTCTCTCGCGAAATCCGCCCCACCAAGCAGCACTCGGGCAAATGAATTTCCACTGACTCTTCGAGGAAGAGAAATTGGCAAGTACATCGGGATGCCGAATTGTTCGCCAAAGCTTCTCTACATCTTCGGGCGTTTTGACGAAGGTTCGGGCATTGTCGCTGTACATTGTGTGAGAGAGGCCTCGACGTGATACGAATCTCCGAAGTGCACAAAGGAAAGCCACCGTTTTCAAATCTTCAACACGTTCCAAGTGAACCGCTCTTGTTACAGCACAAGTTAAAAGAGCGATGTAAGAGCGCTGGTGAAGATGCCCTTTGATGTAAAGTGGACCCGCAAAATCTACTCCACTGACAAGAAACGGAGGCGTTTGTTTACAACGATCCTGGGGCATACAAGGTGAAACTTGTTCAAACTGGTTTAGACTGTAGGCGTTGGCAGATGACACACCGTCGTATTGTTTTTTTCACCAGCTGTCGTAACTGTGGAATCCAGTATTGTTTCCTTATTTGAGTCAGTGTGTCTCGTACTCCTCCGTGGAAAACTTTTTCGTGAGCATGATGGATGATTAAAGTAACGAGGTGACAGTCTTTCGGTAGGAGGATTGGATGGCGAGAACCGTACGAGTCGTCCGTAATGTGAACTTTTCCGTGTACCCGAAGCAGCCCGTTGTTGTCGAGGAACAATCTAAACTGTCCAACTGGATGTCACAAAACGAGCGCTTAAAAAGACCTCGCCGGCAAATTCTCGCGACGAAGTGCCGGAGTGACGCCGAGAGGTCAACGATAAAAAAGAAAACAAGCATCCAAAGACTTTCCGGGCGCGCGTCTCTCTTCCCTCTCGGAAGCGTAAGTTCGCCGATGAACCTCCTCACCTCACATCGGTGGCCGAGCAAGCCCTGGAAATTTCTCGATCAAAAGGGGCGTGGTGATGTCGGGTTGCGTCATCCGGCGCGGACAGCCGTCGAACCGTCTCGCGCTTTCCTCCAGCCTTCGCTGCGCATCGCGCCGACGAGGTGATGACAATTTTCGGGAATCGCGCGCGGGAGGTATTTAACCGAGCAGCGGAGATGGGAGATCAGGAGAAGAAGGAAGTTAGCGCCAGTGTGTGTGGGGTTATTCCGCCGCGTCTGTCGGTGAAGGTTTTGTCCTTAGTGACAAAGCAGAAGAAGAAGAAAGTATGCCCCTGAGTCCGTAGGGTGTTCCGCCGTGTCGTCAGCGAAGGTTTTGTCCTCAGTGACAAAGCTGGAAAAGAAGCAATATTGCGCCAGAGTGCGTATGGTTTTCCACCTTGTGGGCAAAGCCTTTTGTCTTCCGTGACAAAGGAGGAGAAGAAGAGGATTTCCACCTGAGGGGTGAAGACTCGAGCTACAGGCAAGAGTGTGTGTCTACCGCTATCGAGCGAAGACGCGTGGCAACAGCTGCGTGTGTGAAGCCGACGTGTTTCCGGCGAAAAAGTTTGGAGCCTGGAGAGCGGCCCATTGAAGACGCGAGGTTTCCTGGAAGAGAAACTTCGGGGGCAGCGGAACGACAACACTGGACTTTGAGTGAGTGATTCTCGGAAGAGTATCATCCAGACTTTTGTTCCAAGAACTTTGGACCTAATAAGTTTCCTAACTCTTTAGTCTAAGTATCTTGCTTGTTCGATGCATGCGACTGCATTGTAGTGCGTATTGTTGTCCATGTTCGTTGTTTCAAGTGTGGCTGATTGTACTGTGTAGTACATTGTTTGATTGGTGACATATTGTATTCAACTATTGCCGAGTGTGCATACTTGTGTATTGTTTTGATCTGCCATAATTAAGAATATAATTTTGTTTTGTTTATCAACTCTTGGCTCTGGCTTGTTCTTTGGGCCGATGCCGGCGTCCGCTGGCGCGCCAAATAGGACCACTTCTAAATTCTCCACGCTTTCGTGGTGGAGTTCGGGGGGCCGATATTTTGGTCCTTGGAATTAGCCCGGCGATTGCCTCCCAAATTAACGAGACCTGTGACAATTGTTCTGGCGTCCGCGACAAGAACCTCTTCGTACACAGTGTGTCCAATGTAGTGAGAAAGAGCCTCGAGTTGTTGATAGTGCTATCGCAATGATTCTGTGTGTTGCTCAGTGTTCTCGTGGACAAGTGCAGGGGAGTGTTCCGATATACTGATTTAGGCAGATATGTTTTGCAGGTGGCAAGGTTTTATTTGCGAGACACAATAGATGTCGAAAAGTTAGCAGCTCTTGGTGAGAAGATGGGTCTTTCAGGCGCCGAACAACGGAAGTGGGTCACCCAGAAGGAAAAAGAAGAAAAAGAGAGGGCCAAAGAAGAAAAGGGAGCTGAGCTGGAAAATGAAAGGTTGGCGGTCGAAAGAGCCAAAGTGCAAAAAGAAGCTGAGTTGGAGAGAGAGAGGTTGGCAGCTGAGAGAGCGCAAGAACAGAGAGCAGCAATTGAAGTTCGAGCTTGAGAGAGAAAGGCTGGCAGCTGAGAGGGCGAAAGTAGAAAAAGAAGAACGGGAACGGCAGCGGCAGCAAGAGATGGAACTTGAGCGGTTCCGTTTGCAACAGCGAAGTGAAACTCCCGTCCAAGCTAGAGTTGAAAGCAGCGAACGGGAATATCATGGCTTCCGCTTGAACCCAAGCAAGCTGCTCGTAGCGTTTGATGAAAGGAAGGACGACGTTGACGCGTAACTTCACAGATTTGGGACGATTGCGAGGAGCCAGAATTGGCCGGAACACCAATGGGCAACTGGTTTAAGTACTTGCTTGAGTGGTGAAGCGCTCAGTGTGTATGGTAGGCTGACGCCGACTGATGCAGCCAACTATGGACAGGTGAAAACTGCTTGCTGAAGCGATTTAGATTTACTGTGGAAGGATTCCGGGACAGATTTCGGACAGGAAAGCAAGCTGATGGTGAGACGTCTACGCAGTATGCCGCCCAACTTTGCCATTATTTTGATAGATGGATTGAACTTTCAGGGACAGCGCAGTAGTACGATGAGCTTAGAGAACTCATAATTAGAGAACAATTTCTTACTAGTTGCCACCCAAGCCTGTCGCTGTACTTGAAAGAGAGGAAGGCTGAGTTGCTTGAAGGCCTGCTTGAATTGGCCGACCAATTCTTGTGAGCACAAGGTGGCACAAATTTGGACAGAGTCAAGGAGTGTCCCAAAGATTCGAAAAATTGGGCACTCGAACAAAAAAAGCGTGCACCGGAGAGTGTTCCGCGATGTTTTCTGTGTAACCGAGTGGGTCATCGCGCGAACAACTGTTGTACTAACTTTACGAGCCCTACGGTAGTAAAATGTTTCAAGTGTAGTCAGACTGGGCACAAAGCAGACGTTGTCGTAACGAGCGAGTCAAAATGTTTGTTACGGTGATGTGATGTATAGTACTGTGTAATTGTTGTAAAGACAGAACTTTGTACATATATATTGTTTAGAATATGTGATGAAGTGTTGTAGTCATGTACCTGTGGTTATATTTCTTGTGTTGTGAGATTGAATTACAATATACAATTGCATTGAGTGTTCTATTGTGGTTGTGACGCGCCATGAGCGACGGACTATGTTACAGTCTTTTAGAGTGTAAGGACTGTTCGCGCTCATTTGTGTGGTTTTGAATATTATGAGATAATATTCTCAAAGTGGGGGGGGCAGTGTCACAAAACGAGCGCTAAAAAAGGGCGCGCTGCCAAATTCTCGCGACGAAGCGCTGGAGTGACGCCGCGAGGTCAACGATAAAAAAAGAAAACAAGCATCCAAAGACTCTCCGGGCGCGCTTCCCTCTCCACTCTCGGAAGCGTAGGTTCGCCGCCGAACCTCCTCACCTCACATCGGCGGCCGAGCAAGCCCTGGAAATTTCTCGATGGAAAGGGGCGTGGTGACGCCGGGTTGCGTCATCCATCGCGGACGGCCGTCGAACCGTCTCGCGCTTTCCCCCAGCCTTCGCTGCGCATCACGCTGATGAGGTGATGAGAATTCTCTGGAATCGCGCGCGGGAGGTATTTAACCGAGCAACAGAGATGGGAGATCAGGAGAAGAAAGAAGTTAGCGCCAGTGTGCGTGGGGTTATTCCGCCGCGTCTGTCGGTGAAGGTTTTGTCCTTAGTGACAAAGCAGGAGAAGAAGAAAGTATGCCCCTGAGTCCGTAGGTTGTTCCGCCTTGTGGGCAAATCCTTTTGTCTTCCGTGACAAAGGAGGAGAAGAAGAGGATTTCCACCTGAGGGGTGAAGACTCGAGCTACAGGCAAGAGTGTGTGTCTACCGCTATCGAGTGAAGACGCGTGGCAATAGCTGCGTGTGTGAAGCCGACGTGTTTCCGGCGAAGAAGTTTAGAGCCTGGAGAGCGGCCAATTGAAGACGCGAGGTTTCCTGGAAGAGAAACTTCGGGGGCAGCGGAACGACAACAATGCTGGACTTTGATTGAGTGATTCTCGGAACAGTATCATCCAGACTTTTGTTCCAAGAACTTTGGACTGAATAAGTTTCCTAACTCTTTTTTCTTTAAGTATCTTGGTTGTTCGATGCATGCGACTGCATTGTAGTGCATATTGTTGTCCGTGTTCATTGTTTCGAGTGTGGCTGATTGTACTGTGTAGTACATTGTTTGATTGGTGACAACATATTGTATTCAACATTTGCCGAGTGTGCATACTTGTGTATTGTTTTGATCTGCCATAATTGAGAATATAATTTTATTTTGTTTTTCAACTCTCGGCTCTGACTTGTTCTTTGGGCCGCAGCCGGCGTCCGCTAGTGCGCCAAATAAGACTACTTCTAAATTGTCCACGCTTCCGTGGTGCGGTTCGCGGCGCCGATATTTTGGTCCTTGGAATTAGCCCGGCGATTGCCTCCCAAATTAACGGGACCTGTGACACTGGACTTTGCGAAAGAATCGGATTCTCGTTAGCGACGCAGTTGGCTTCGTTAGCCAAGTGAGTTCTCTGTTCTAGGCCAATCAAGTAGCACTCCGCCTGTTGAATTTCTTCAGTAGACAGCTCTTCGAACCTATCGCTTTCCTTCTTCAACTTTTTAACATAACGGAAACCCATGCCGTTACTCTTACAAGTTTTGTGAGGCTGCTGAATCTTTCGTTATCAATCAGCGTGTGCATCGATGTTCTCGTGTTAACAGCGTGGATATTGATTTCTGGCCCCGTCTCAGCTGCCTCGAGTTTTCCGTTTTCAAGCTCAAGGTTTCCCCTGAATTCAGGCCAGAATATATGAGACATGGCAAGCCATCCGGGTCCATACCACCACAACTGTGATTTACTCAGTTTGTGTACAGTCAAGCCTCGAGTGAACAAATCTGCAGGGTTTTCTTTTGCGGGACAAAATCGCCACCGAGAATATTCTGTCAAATTCTCGTACTCCTGCGTCCTGTTCCGTACAAATGCCTTCCAAGAAATGGGGTCCTGGTAAATCCAGCCAAGAGTAATCTTGGAATCTGACCAAAATGCTACTTCACCAATGCCCAGGTCGCAGTTCTCGATGATATAGGCATATAAGTGGGCTGCAAGCAAAGCTGACTATAAATCCAGCCTCGCCAAGGTAACCGTCTTTAAAGGTGCAACTCTTGTCTTTGGCAATGATGTGGATGAGCCGTGCCCCCTATCTCCAGCAGAATTTCTCGTTGGAAGAAGACTGACAACGCTACCTCCTTACGACCTCAAAATCAAAGCCGAGTCGACCAACGATCAACTGAAGAAACTTTGGAGCAAGAGAGAAAAGGATCTGCAAACTTTCTGGTCTCGTTGATTAAAGGAGTACCTCAATGAACTCGGGAATTACACATTCAACCAAGCAAAAAGAAATCACATATTGTAGGAAGGCAATGTAGTTCTACTCGGAGAAAAACATTGTCCCAGGTAACTGTGGACCTTGGTTCGCATAGAAGAACTTATCGGTGGACGTGACGGCATCGTGAGGGCTTGCTTTCTACGCTTGCCCGACGTAAAGCGCCCTGTGCAGCTACTGTACCCATTGGAAGACACCTAGCGTCATCTGTCGGCGCGGGAGACTGTTGTGACTTCCTTTATTCATCTCTCGCAGCAGAATAACAGTCATCATCATTATTGAGCCTCCTCGCGAGCTGACGCTTGGCCTTGTGGCAGCGCCGGCTCACCCTTGTCTTTTTCTTTCTTTAGTTTCATTAAAGACTTTCATGTGGCAAGACGTGTTTTTGGTTGCTGTGAGCTGCACCGCAGCAGAAAGGCTCAGAGGTCCAACAACACGGCTCTAACAACCGCATGTTTTTTTCCTTTTATCGGATTGTTGCGAAAGCAAACTTTTGTTGACAGTTGATCGCGATGTGCCCGTCCTTTGCTTTAGCAGATTAGCGGCTTCCGCGATTCAAACGCCTGTTTGGTATCATTGCATTGTTTAGAAACCTCACTCAATTTCTCCGCTACCGTTTGCCCTTCTCCTACAGTGTCCTTCGTAAGAGACAGGTCCTTCCTGAATCTACAGTGCGTAGTGGGTTTCCGCAGACCAGGTTTCTTTGAAAAGCCCTATTTTTTCATTCTTTTCAACGCACACTGCCCTGCTATGCATCTTTCAGCGTTTAAAATACTCCTCAGCTAACTCTGCCACCTTGTTTAGCTGTACTTCACCAAGTTTGTCCTGCAGCGAAAGCTTGACATCCTCCTCGATGCAGCGGTAAAATTGCTCCAATGCAATGTATTCTGCCACTTTATCGCGAAAGTCATAAACACCTTCACCCTTGAGTAATTCAACTAAATCGGCTTTAATACGAAACGCAAAGTCAACGTGTGACTCAATCCCCGTTTTAGCATACCGGATCTTTGGCCTGAAAGCCTCAGGTGACAACTTATAACTTATCAAGAGCACTTCGTTTACCTCGTCATAGCTCGCGCACGCGTCCCCCGACACACACATTATCACGTCGGACACTTCGCCAGGAAGAAGAGCAAACAGGTTCTGCGCCCAAAGAGACCACTCCTAAGCATTTCACTCAATGACGTGTTCAAACTTGACGCGATACTTAGTCATGTCCTCGCCTACTACGAACGGTGGCAGTTGGTCGCGAATTCTCTGACCGCTGACCTGAACTGTCGCAGAAGCTACGCTAGGCACCCGCAAACACTGTAGGATTGCCAATTCTGTTCGTTTTAACTCAAGACGTTCCTGTCTCTCGGCCTCCTCATGGCGTTTTCGACTTTCAGCTTTCTCTCGTTCGCAAACCTCGCCTTTGAGCTTGTTCGCTTTCGCGAACTTCTCGCCTTAGAGATTGTCGCGAACTTCTCGCCTTTCAGCTTCTTCGCGTTCGCAAACTTTTTGCCTTTCAGCCTCCTCGCGACGTGCTTACATATCCGCCCAGGCCTCTACGACTTCCTCAGTCGTCACTCCTGCTTCCCTCACGATCTCAATTATCGCGTGCTTTCGTTTCGCACGGCCCAAATTAAGGCCAAGTTCCTCGCAAATTTTGATGAGTTCCTTCACTTTAAGGTTCTCCATTGTTCACACTAGCCTCTTGCTGTTTGCCTTTGTTAAAGATCTACTTGCCGGACCCACTATAAGTCTACTAGCGACACGCGCAAGCAATTTTCAACACTGCCGTGTTTACACCCTCCGCATTAACTTTGGTTTCAAAGTACTCTGACTCGGCTTGACACAATCAAAGCTCACTCACCAATGCTTCACACAGCCTTTTTCTAAACTACTATATTGTCACGGGGTCGTGACGTGGCCGAAGACGGGATACTTTGTGTTGGGATTTAACAGTTTATTTGGGCGAACCTGTGCCCGGCAAGCGGAAAGTCCGATTACAGTAGCAGTCTTGCACAGATAGCAGTGAACGGAGCGTCGGCCGTCGATCAACTATACTGACAAGCGGCGAAGTGCGTCGGCATTTATACTCTTGCCATCGAATGCTCTAGCGTTATCGCTGGTGGTGGCGTAGGTACCAGAATAATCTGTACAGTTCGCAGAGTGGGCGTGATCTTATGGAAATGATCTATTAAAGTCCGGAAGCTTCTCGAAAACTGCACGCTCAGGTGGTCGAAATTTCCGGAGCCCTCCACTACGGCGTCTCTCATAATCATATAGTGGTTTTGGGACGTTAAACCCCACATATCAATCAATCAAAACTGCACGCGCGTTTTGCACTGAGAATTGTGTAGTGTTTTGGGGCGATAACAAAACTTGAGAAATGAAACGTGGCGTTGACCCCCCCCCCCTCTGAAAAAGGCATCGTCCCGATCCTTTAACTAAAGATGAAGGTACAACAACAATGCAAGGAAGTACAATGAAAACACTGTTTCAGTTTGTTAACGCGCACGAAATGGCTTGAGGCGCGTGACATGGACGACTTATGTCGCAATCGGCGTTGTTGAGAGTTTGTGATGCCGTCGGGGACAGCCTCGTTATCAAGTGGGCCGAGACGTCAAACCACCCTGTACGGTCCGAAGTACCGTCGCAGAAGCTTTTCACTTAGTGCACGTCAGCGTATCGGCATCCATACCCAAACACGTTCACCGGGCTGGTATTCTACGAAGCCTCGTCGAAGATTGTAACGGCGGCTGTCGGTCGTCTGCTGATTCTTGATACGGAGACGCGCTTGTTGTCGGGCTTCTTCGGCGTGTTGAAGGTACTCACTCACATCGAGCTTTTCTTCGTCAGTGACGTTGGGTAACATGGCATCGAGCGTCGTTGCCGGGCTCCTTCCGTAGACCAATTTGTATGGAGATATCTGCGTCGTCTCCTGCACCGCCGTGTTGTATGCGAAGGTCACGTACGGAAGAATGGCGTCCCCCGTCTTGTGTTCGAAATCAACGTACATTGCCAGCATGACGGCGATCGTCTCTTATAGCCGCTCGGTGAGGCCGTTGGTCTGTGGGTGGTACGCTGTCGTCCGGCGGTGGTTTGTCTGGCTGTATGCCAAGATCGCTTGAGTTAGGTCAGCAGTAAATGCTGTTCCTCTGTCGGTGATAAGGACCTCCAGGGCGCCATGTTGTAGGACAATATTTTCGACGGAGAACTTAGCTACCTCGGATGCACTGCCTTTGGTATGGGCTTCTGTCTCGGCGTAGCGGGAGAAGGTAGTCGGTAGGTATCACGATCCATTTGTTTCCGAAAGACGACGTCGAGAACGGCGCCCGTAGGTCCATATCAATCTGCTGGAAAGGTCGGCGAGGTGGTTCAATTGGCTGCAGAAGTCCCGCTGGCCTTGTCGGTTGTGTCTTGCGTCGTTGACAGTCCCGGCATGTCCTCACATAACAAGTGACGTCGGTGGTAAGACGTGGCCAATAGTACCTTTCTTGTTTCCTCGCGAGCGTGCGAGAAACACTGAGGTGCCCTGCTGTCGGATCGTCGTGCAGGGCCTGCAGGAGTTCTGGTCGCAGAGCTCAAGGCACCACAAAGAGGTACTTGGCTCGAACCGGTAAAAAGTTTCTTTTGAAGAACACCGTTTCGCAGGAAGAACGACGCAAGTGCGCCCTTGAATACCTTCGGACTTCGGTGTTCCTGCCTTCGAGGTATTCTATTAGGGCCTTAAGTTCCGGGTCGGCCCGCTGTCGTTCAGCGAAGTCGTCGGTAGTTATTGTTCCGAAGAAGTAGTCGTCATCCTGGTTGTCAGGTGGTGGTTGGTCGACAAGCGCACGAGAGAGACAGTCGGCGTCGAAGTGTTTCTTGCCGGACTTGTAAACGACGGTAATGTCATTTTCTTGAAGTCACAGGCTCCATCTTGCGAGGCGACCTGATAGTTCCTTTAAGGTGGATAGCCAAGACAAGGTGTGATGGTCGCTCACAACTTTGAAGGACCTGCCGTAGAGGTAGGGGCGAAATTTCGACATAGCCCAGATGATGGCGAGGCACTCCTTTTCTGTGGAATAATTGGCTTCTGCTTTGGATTGCGATCGGCTGGCGTAACTAATAACCCTTTCAAGTCCATCAGCCCTCTGCTCAAGAACGGCGCCAAGACCTACGCTGCTTGCGTCAGTGTGTATTTGTGTCTCGGTGAATTCGTCGACGTGAGCAAGTAACGGAGGCATCTGGAGGCGATGTTTAAGCTCCTGGAAAGCGTGTTCCTGCGGCGTTTCCCACTTGAACTCCACGTCGGCCTTGGTAAGGTTAGTGAGTGGATCAGCGATGTGGGCGAAGTTATTCACGAACCGCCTATGATAGGTGCACCGGCCCAAAAATCGGCGCACCACCTTTTTCTCAGTGGGCGGCGGGAAGTCGGCGATGGCGGCTGTTTTCCCTGGATCGGGACGAACTCTAGAATTGGTAATCACGTGACCCAGAAACAAGAGCTCTTCGTACGCAAATCTGCACTTTTCTGGCTTCAGTGTGAGTCCGGACGTCTTGATGGCTTGAAGTACAGCTTCAAGGCACCGAAGATGCTCGTCGAAACTCAAGGAAAACACGACGACGTAGTTCAAGTACACAAGGCAAGTCTGCCACTTCATCCTGCCAGTACTGTATCCATAACGCGTTTAAAAGTTGCAGGCATTGAGCAAAGGCCGAAAGGCATCACCTTATACTCAAAGAGGCCGTCCAGTGTTATGAACGTCGTCTTCTCTCAGTCTCTTTCGTCGACTTCGATTTGCCAATAGCCAGTCTTGAGGTCCATTGATGAAAAGTACTTGGCGTTAGGGAGCCGATGAAGTGCGTCGTCTATCCGTGGGTAGGATACACGTCCTTTCTTGTGATTTTGTTCAGGCGGCGATAATCGACGTAGAAACGTAGGGTCGCATCCATTTTCTTCACTAACACTACGGGGGACGCCCATGGACTCTTGGACGGCTGGATGATGTCATCCCGCAGCATATCATCAACTTGTCTCTTCATAGCCTCATGTTCTTGCCTCGAAATCCAGTACGGACTCTGACGGAGTGGTCTGGCATTTTCTTCAGTTATGATGCGATGTTTCGTGATTGGGGTCTGCCAAATTTTGAATGACGATGAAAAGCAATCTTTGTATTGCAGGAGCAGGGCCTTGAGCTGTTCTTTCTTATGGTTCGGAAGTCTGAGATTGACGTCGAAAGCTGTGGGAGGGGCTTGGTTCCTCTGAGCAGGTTCCGCAGAATCGGCGGGGGCGAAAGCACTGGTGGTGTCCACAATTTCTTCGATGAATGCAACCGTTGTTCCTTTGTTCACATGTTGGAACTCATTGATGAAATTCGTGAGCATAACCGTTGCTTTGCCTCCCCGCAGCTTTGGAATGCCTCTTGCGACGCAAATATTTCGGGTAACCAACAGATGCAGACTGCCTTCCATGACGCCTTGCAAGTCGCCTTCCATTTAGGACGCCTTCTATTTAGTAGCGCCGCCTGTAATAATGACGCTTGAGCAAGGCGAAATGGTGACTTTTTCTTCCAGCACATTCAAGGCATGGTTTCCTGATGGTGTGCGCGGCGGTAGTGCTTCTTCTGTGGGTAACGTTATCGACTTTGTTCTTAGGTTGATGACAGCACCATGGAGGCATAAGAAGTCGATACCAAGGATGACATGTCTCGAGCAACGCTGTAGGACTAGGAAGTCTGTAGAATAAATGCGGCCGTTAATGGTGACTCTCGCTGTGCAGATTCCTGCAGGCGTTACGAGATGAACTCCGGCTGTGCGGATTTCAGGGCCTTCACAAGCTGTCCTAACTTTCTTTAACTTCGCGGCGAACGACCCACTGATGACGGAATAGTCGGCTCCAGTATCGACGAGAGCGGTCACACTGTGGCTCTCGATAAAAACGTCGAGGACGCTAGTTAGCCGTCTCGCATTACAGTTAAGGCGTCGCGTCGGGTCACGGCTGCGTCGGCTTGTTCCGCTGCTTCCAGGTTGCATCGTCAAGCCACCTTCGGTAAGTTAGCTTTCGCCGTCAGGGCTTTGCCTGGTTGGATTTGTGTTCGAAAAGCTCCGTCGCGGCGTCGTCGTCGGAGGAGGATTTTCGGTAGTTCGTCGCACAGCAGCCACACCTCCATCGGTTGCTGCCCTTAGTTTCCCGGATACGGGCTAGGAGACCGGCCCCGCGTTGGGCCAGAGTACTGCCGGGGGTGTGGTGACATGCGGCGGCTGGGCGATGGCGAACGGGAAGGTCTTCGTGGTGTCCATTGAGTTCCTGTCAAGTAGTCGGCGATGTCACGTGGCCGTTCTCCTGGCTGCGGACGCGGTGCATTGACGGCGAAGCCACACAGTCCCATCTGTCGGTACTGGCAACGGCGGTATGTGTGCCCGGCCTCGCCGCAGTGGTAGCAGAGCGGGCGGTTGTCAGGTGCACGCCAAACGTCCGTTTTCTTCGGCGCACTGCGCTGGTCCGCTGGCGAATGGTAGGACGTCGATGGGTTTGGTGGCGGTGGTGGCGCCTGGCGACGGAAGAGCGACGGGACGGTGTTTGGCGTGGACGGGGAGGAGCGTTGTGGTGCACTGCAGCGGCATAGCTCATACTTTCTGGCTCGGGCAGTGGTGTTTGGGGAATTCGAAGCGATTGCCGGACTTCTTCTCGCACAATGTCGGCGATCGAATCCACTTGAAGCTGCGTCGAAGGCAACAGCTTGCGGAGCCCTTCCCGCACGATTGCTCGGATCGTTTAACGCAGGTCTTCGGAGTCACTGGCTTGGGCAGCAGCGCATTCTGGAGTCAGGCAACGATTGTACTGTCTGGTGAACATGTCCAGGGTTTTTTCGATAGCGGTCGCCTCGGATACAAATTCTTGGACAGTGTTCGGTGGATTCCTCATTAGTCCAGCGATGAGCTCCTGTTTGACCCCTCGCATGAGGAAACGAACTTTCTTCTCCTCAGGCATGTCTGGGTCAGCGTGACGGAATAGGCGGGTCATATACTCTGTGACAATTGCAATCTTTTCATTTGGTAGCTGAACCCGGGTCTCTAGTAGAGCAGCGGCCCTCTCTTTGTGAGCGATGCTCGCGAACGTTTGCAGGATTGCGCCACAGAAGACAAACCACGTTCGGAGCGTGGACTCCCGATTCTCGAGCCAGGTCCTTGTGGTGTCTTCCAGGTAGAAGTACACACGACGGAGCTTTTCTTTATTGTCCCAGTGGTTGAGGGCGGCCACACGGTCGTATGTTTCTAGCCAGGTTTCCGGGTCTTCAAACGATGACCCATGGAACGTTGGTCGTTCTCTAGTTTGATGAATGACGATCGCGGGCTGGTACGCTGTGGTTGTCATTGTCGCTGCAGTCGAGGTCATGGTCTTGGTCTTCCATGCCTTGTCTTGTAGAAGCCCGTACTCCGGTGGGAGACCTTGCTGTCGGCGGCTTGTTCGCTGCTCTTGGTTGGCGTCGGTGTTTTCTCCGCGACGTGGGCTGGGTTCACGGCTTGACGGGGGCGTCTGATACATGAACGAAGCAGCACCTCCACCAGATGTCACCGGGTTGTGACGTGGCGAAGATGGGATACTTTCTGTAGGGATTTAACAGTTTATTTGGGCGAACCTGTGCCCGGCAAACGGAAAGTCCGATTACAGTAGCAGTCTTGCACAGATAGCAGTGAACAGAGCATCGGCCATCGATCAACTACTTACAAGCGGCGAAGTGCATCGGCATTTATACTCTTACCATCGAATGTTCTAGCGTTATCGCTGGTGGTGGCGTAGGTTCCAGAATAATCTGTACAGTTCGCAGGGTGGGCGTGTTCTTATGGAAATGATCTACTAAAGTCCGGAAGCTTCTCGAAAACTGCACGCGCGTTTTGCGCTGAGAATTGTGTAGTGTTTTGGGGCGATAACAAAACTTGAGAAATGGAACGTGGCAATATCCAGTGCTGGAGTAGTCTGGTGAACTGATGGGAAAACATCAGGCACTCACCGCATCAATGTCACTGACGCCGGCAGATCCCGCAGGTTCCAACCACTGTTATGAAGCCGACACGCCAACATGCTCCCGAAGGCGCCACTGCTCCGAACTCCACCGACAAGGTCACCAGCCATTTGGTAGTGTGTGTTACTCCCCTCGTGAGTGCTTCTGCGCAGAGCTGATAGACTAGCGGACGAGACGATGGTGAGTTAAGGCAAGGTTTATATACAACATAGAAATAAAGGCCTTACAATTCAGCTTTGGGGCCGACAGCTTAGGGACTCGAAGAGCCAAAATATCTTCTCTCGCACGCATTCGTCGGCTTCTCTCTCTGTCTCGAAGTTCACTGCCGACGAGGTTAGGAAAGGCGCCACGAAACTCTCCGCTGCCAAGGACACCGGGCGCGCCGACTGCGAAAGGAGCTCGAAGCAACGAGAGGCTTCTCTGACACATAAGTGTGCTGCTGGCGACGTGCCCCAGAGCTTTTTATAGGCACTGGATGGATCCTTTCAGTCACCGAATGTCCAAGCAGAAGCGCCGCTGGCCGTGTTGTCAGAATCCTCCAATATAGACTCGCCGCAGCGCGTGGTTGCACTCAAGGACGAGGGATGTTGCCACGCATTGCGTAAGTCGCCACACTAGAAGGCACCGATTGCTTCACCGGGCTCGCGGGTTGAGCGAGCTCGCAGTGCGTTGCGTGACAGACCGGCGCCGCCTCTTGATGACGCCTTTGAATTTATTGCGTCAGGTGGGCTCGAGCGCTGGCCTTGACACAGATTGCCTTTGCAGGGGCATTGACATTCATTGTGGACTCCGAGGCATAACAGTCACTACCCGACCAGCCACCAGCGTCCCGCGACGAAGTGCGGGTTCACCCCCACAAAACAACACCTTCAAGTTTAGTGTGCGGGAATCCGTCCGAGCACACGCCTACCTTCGTATCACGTCACTGCAGATCGGAGTCCGGACCATCGAATTTCACGTCTACGCCCCACCACCCGAAGATGCATTTCGTGGCATCATGTTCAATGCCTACGACAGCTTTACTGATTCAGAAATCTTGAAGGACTCGCGAAAGAGCAACCCAACTATGCCTGTCGTGGGTCGCATGGGACGGACAAACCACGTGCTCGACACCATGCTTGGAGATTGTTCGACACGATGGATCATTTACCACCGCGTCTACGTTCGCCTCTACCCCTTTTACTCAAGATTAGAAGCATGCTTTAACGACCACAAGGTGGGTCATCTAACTGACGTTTGCCCTCGTACAAAAGGCAACCGCTGTGCGCGTTGTGGCGAGGAACACCCGCCGATCCCACAGGGCACCCAACCGACATGCCGTGCCCGCTGCAACGTTTGAAGGGGCGGTCACACAACGAACAGTTCGAACTGCAAATACCGTTCAAGAATCTTACCCCGTCCGGCTGCGCACCAGCGCAAGCACCCGAGGAAGAGCCACAACCACAGCAGCCATCAATTCTTCGCACCAATCACTCACCGTCCCAAGAGCAGTCGTACCCGCCTTTCCGTCAGCCGCAGCAGCTGCAACAAATCGAATATTCCGGACCTCGCAACCGTGGCCGGTCCTGGTGGAGGTCCTGGCCCCGGTACAAGTCCAGGTCCAGGTCCAAGCCACGGTCCAAGTCCCGATCACGGTCCCGCTCTGCTAGCTACCTTAACTCGTCCTCGGCGCCTGTCTCCTCCTCCAATGGTTCGCCCGAGGGATCGTCAGTCATCATGCCTTCCTGTTCCTAAGAAACATGCCTGGGCCCAAGGACTCCCAGCGTCACTCAAAGCGTCATTGACGTCGTTGCAGGATCCACAGATGAGGGAGTTGGTCAGAGAGAACGCCTCACCTGAGGCACAACTTTCCTCGCAACAATCTCAGCTCTCTAAACTAATGTCCCAGATAGGAAACCTCACACAATACATCCAGTCATTAGAAGAAAAGCTGGACAGAACCCTAGTTGAGCAACCAGCCACCATCGCGTTGGTACCGAGGGAGGCTGTCTCTTCCCCATCCCAGCCGCAATCACAGCCCGCGATGAAGCGCAAAGCAAACACCTACACCGCGTCGCTTCATGCCGAAACCGATATCGCTATGGCAGTCTCTAAAGCAGTATCTGCGGCTCTCGCGATCCTGGACGGGAAATTCGAAGTCCGTTTCAACACTCTGTTATAAGCTATAGCGAACACGAACACCTCACTGAACGCCCTGAAGCGTTATACGGAGGCCACCAATAACTCACTGAGTGCTCTCAAAAATTACATGGAGTCAACCACCGCCGAAATTCATGCACGGCTAGAGTGTCGCGAGCGTCCGCCCACGTTCGGTGAACCTGCCACGCAGCACGCAGGCCTCAAGCCTGCAATCGCTTAATCGTGGCGTGTACCCCAATGACCATATGGCAGTGGAACTGCAAGCGGTACCAAAAAAATGGAGCTGCCTGCAGCAGCTCGTACAAAAACTGCAAGCTGATTCGCAGGTGACGGAACCGGCCCCGGATGTTATCATCTTGCAAGAGACGTCTACAATCTCTACCCTCCCCAGTTACGTGGCATACACCAAGTAGTCTGTTTTTGTGCGACTTAGGTTTCGGTTTCGCAAGTGCGTTCAACGTGTACTTTTTCGCACGACCACTATGCAATAAATCTTACATTATTTGGGAGGAAGTAAATGAAATGTTCATTTTTAAGGGAAAGGGCACGAAACGTTTTTGAAGTGTTGAGGTTCATTTGAGATAGAAAATAAATGTACGACCGAGGATGTATTAGGTGATTGGAACAACGCGAAGCCAAGAAACCATTTCTTAAACATCAATGCATACTTCGTTGGCATCATTGTTTTCCTACTTTTATTGACCCAACAACTTTCTGAAGACGCTCACCTTATTTTTTACGGGACGCGAAGGCAACGACAAGAAGCAGAATCTTAGCACCAATCGGTGCCAATGTTCGTAAAAGCAAGTGGGTGCAATACAATCTTCACTCGGCCAAGAACGCTGTTTTGTTTACAAAATTCATTGCCACAAACGTCTATAACACTCAACAGAACATTTCCTTCGTAGATATACTCTAACGATGATGACAAAACAGACGTCATTTTTATCAACATGGATACGAGATGACGTTGAAAGAACATGTACATTCGATGTTTCAAACAAATACAACCACAAAAAATTCTTCAACGTAAACAAGAGACACAAATAAAACATGAATATGTACATTTTGCATATTTACATGTTGGCATGCCATTTCTACCGGCGCATCGACACATCAGCCTACCAATACCAGGCTGGCCGAAAGACAAGTTTCACTCGTCGTCAAAGACCGACACAAAAGGGCAAGACCAGTGCCGAAGAAATTCCTCTTCACCGAGGAAAAAGAGCTCTTCCGACAAAACAGACAGCAGCTCCGAGTACAACCGTTCTAGGATAGGGTAGAGCGCGTGGCGGCGGTGGCCCGCTGCAACCGCCTCGCAGCGGTTGCGCCAGAGGCAGAAACAGCTGGCAACAATGAGAAGACAAGCGAAGCGGCCTCGCGAACAACGCCCAGAAGAAACGAAGCAGTTTACTCTGAGGCAGCGAAATCCGGCATGTACGGCTCTCCAAAAAATGCCAGCAATGACACAATGCCTCAGAAAACGCTGATTTGTTTCCCGAAGGAAGCAGTTCGGATATGTTGGTGACTGGACCACTCTCCCCCTTTCGAGGCGGTCGAGAGTGGGAAGCACACCCCATGCGAGGCGCCACATGAAGTCCCGGAGGTGTCCAGGCAGAAAAGAAGCCGTTAACGTGCTCCAAGACACCCGTATAGACCGAGCACGGCGGGCTGGTGGGACAAACGGAAGCAACAAAGCAGCAGTTGTCTTCAACTATGTGGTTGTTGAAAACATCTATGCCAGGACAGCCCGACTTGACATGGCAAAACAAATGCAACAGTTGTTGCATAAAACGCAGGAAGTGTTATTGACTGCGTCCCCCTGTTAAGTTGCACGTTAGGCATCAAATGCCGAAGGTGAGTGCCCAGAAAGTAATATGCAAGCGCTGGTGCGGGAGATTCCTCCCCTTGGACTAGGCGCCAAAGGAAGCGCAGGGCCAGCAGCCGACAGCGTACTGACACTAAAAGGAAAACAAAGCCTTTCTAAGAACGCTGCTGTCCCAGTGCCGCGTGAGAGACCAACTCAGTGCCGTCTGACCAAAAAAAGGAACACAAAGCAGACTGCAGTGATCGCACGATACGTAAAGATGGTTGAACGACGTGAGAAAGGTACCAAGTGCGACCACAAAATACAGACTGTGCAAGGTACCTCCGCTCAAGAAGCGGGAAGTCAAAATCCTGAGCATCCGAAATTTTCAGTCTTACTTCTTCGAGAGCATTTAACCAAACGGATTCGCAAATGCCGTAGTGGTTGTATAAAATACCTACAATACGAAGGGACGCGGCCGGCGCTCAGCCTGGAGTTTGGAGAGCCAATGAAGAAATACCGGGATTTGGAGATGTTCATTGCTGCAACTGAAATGTCGCCATACTGGGAAAATACACGCAGGCTGCGTGAAATGCTATCTTCATCTGAAAGGTACAAGGTTATATCATCAGCGAAAGCTGTGACTTTCACGACACCGCTACCAAGAAGCGCAAGACCCCGGACACGTGAATCCGCGTCGAGAGCACGCAAGTATGGCTCAAGGCTTAGGACAAGTAGTAAAGGAGACAACGGACATCTCTGAAGAACCCCACGTGTTACGAAAAATGCGGCACTTTCCCAGCCATTCTGAACTAGTGTGATTTCCAGGCCAGTGTATGTGTTTTTATTCATTTCCACAAACGAATGAGAAAAGCCGAAGGCTGTGAGCACATTAAGGATATACGCGTGCTCTAGTCGGTCAAACGCTTTTTCCTGGTCCAAAGACACAAGGATACCACGCGCAAATCGTGACAGAGTATAGGCTATGATATACCGTGTGGTAAATGACAGGCTGTGTATTTCTCGTCCAAGCACTGATGAAGTCTGGTGATGACCTACCAAGGCATTCAACAGACCCCTCAAACCTTGAATGGCTACCGCCGCGAATATCTTATAGTCAACGTTGAGGAGCGTGATAGGTCTCCAATCTTCAGGATTAACAGAGGAAGCATCACCCTTTGGAATAAGCACAATGCGTCCATCTCGAAAACTTGATGGAAAGACACCGTCCTCATAGCATCGCCGAATAACCGTGGTAAAGGTAGCACCAATCTCAATCCAAAATGGTTAGTAAAACTCAACACTAAAACCGTCTGGCCCAGGGGCCGTTCCACGTTTCATAGATTTGAGTGCCGCTTTTACCTCTCCAGCCGACGGAGGGATGTGCAGACAATCCGCAGCTTCTTGAGGATTACGGGGCAAACTTAGAAGCATTGGCGTTGTTTCATCACAGTTAGTCCGCATGGCCGAACACGACATTGCTTCAAAATGCGCCAAGAAAACAAATTGATCACGCGTAGGAAGCCGCTGTGCAGGTAATATTTGTGCTGTCATAGAGACAGATGGCTGTGATTGCCCAAAAAACGATTGTCTCGCGTAGCGCAGCACCTCGGTATGTGCACATGGGTTGTGTCTACAGCGCCATGATGCTGCCGCCAGGAACGAAGCAGCAGTCAAGCGCTGAAAGCGTTCACGCAGTTCACGCTGCCACGCTCGCATCAGAGGAGAAGGTGTCTCGGCGCGCAAAGCAATGCGAAACTTCATCGCATTATCAGCAAGCTCTTCAGAAACGAGTCGACGAAGCGAACGCCCCTCCACTACGCAGCGCAGGTGCCACTGTTTTAAGCGCATCTCAATCTTCAGGACCAGACGCTATGAACGACACACGTATTGCGCGTGACAAATCTGATCTTGAGCGCGCGTCCTGGAGTACGCGAACATCAAGACATCATGGCTTTTTCGAAAAAGAAAATGGAACTTTGAGCTTCAAGACAATATGGCGATGATCAGATACGTACACAGGAGGTGGGAAGGACGGAACGCATAAATCGGAGACAAACGCCTCTAAGGCTCGTGGTATGTAAGCCCGGTAGAGCCTGCTGGAGGATCGTCCACGTCGCCATGACCGAACAAAGGTATTTCCGTGCACTGCATTGTGCGCGTCTAGTAATGAAAAGGGGTGGACAAGGCGTCGCAGCTCGCGTGAATTCCAAGCATACCGGCCCCAGCCAGGACCTTGTTCATCGATTCGCGTATATAGAACGCAGTTGCAGGTCGCCAATCAGAATGACATCACGATTGTCAAGAAAAAACACTTCCAGGTCTCTAAAAAAGTCATTATAGACTGTCCAGCTTGCGCTGGCCCATACACACACAGTATCCTTAGTCCAAAAGAAAAGTAGCTACAGTATAAAGCCAAAACCCTGCCCACGCCATCGTGAAAAGCATGATGATCCCGTAATAGAGCTCGATGAAAAATAACAATACCTACTCCCGTAAAACAAGATGTAGCGAAAGAGAAATAACAATTTAGGTTGAACTTTTGTTTAAAAGCAAGCACATCAGATAGCGAGAAGAAATTTGTTTCCCGGAGGCACAAAACATCACAATTTGAAGCGCGGGCGACACTAATCACTTCAGCTTGCTTAGCCAGACTGCGAAAACCATGAACGTTCAATGAAATAATTTGCAGTGTAGTTGCTATAATAAAAAGCAAACACTAACCTTGACGCATAGATCTGGACGGTGTCCTAAAAAGTGTTAAGGGGACACTTGCTCAACCAAATTTCAGAAGACCCTCCAGAAGACGGCCGAGGTTTTTTGGACTGTTTGGATTTACCACGGCTATCACTGCGTTCATCGGAGCAAGAGCTAGAAGTGTGCCCTCGCTTTGCTTCACGTGGAGCTCCCATGTCGTCGTCAAAATCGGCAAGGCTAGACAGTCCGATGCTACTATCCAGTCCCTGGCTGAAGCCGTCTTCCAAAGACGTGTCCTGTTGAGATAGAGACTGAGCCGCCGGCAAGCTTGGATCCACATCCTTGATGCTGGCAGCACTGTCCACGTCTCGGCCGGCTGGTGTAGGCACCCTTTGTGTGTGCGATTTTTTACGTGTACGACGCGGTGTCAAAATGGTCGGAGCGGCCGCAACAGAAGAGGCTGTGGTATTTTCGCCACTGTTCTCCGAAATAACAGGGGTCGTAGGGTCAACTCCAACAGCAGCAGCTTGCGAACTGGGGTCATTCGCGCAATGAACATGAAGTGGCGTCAGAGAAGAGACGCCGACGTCGTTTGCAGGGCAGTGTGTTGCGTTTTTCGAAGCACACGGTTCCTGCACCAGCGGGGAGGCCGAGGCGCCAGGCGTCGCATCGACCATCGCGCTTTTGTTGTGCGCTTAGTTTGAAGGAACTTGTAGGGGTGAGGCCAGCACAGCGTCGGTGACCCCCTCTGCGTCCCCCAAGTCGGTAGTTGGTTCTGTTGCCGGGGTCAGTGGCGGAAAGGCACCAGCGGCAGCGTCTGAGTAAGAGCGGCGGAAAGGGCAAACCACTGTTCGGTGGCCGTCCCCGCAGCGTCGACACGGGCGGTCACATCCTCCACTAACGTTACCGTGCACACCACAGCGACCACAATACGGTGTTGTGCACTGGTCTCGTAGATGGTCCCCTGAGCCGCATCTTCGACATACACGCTGGAGACCACGGTAGTCAAACGTAGCACGGTGACCGGAGATGCGCAGGTAGTTCGGCACAGGATTAGCGGCGTTCATCTCCATTCGAGCATACCACGCTCCAGTGAGTACGCTGCGTCGACTGCTCATTAAACCAATGATGACAGTGAGCACCTTGCCATATGGGGATTACACTTGCACGAGGGCTTCGTTTGAGACGAACGATGGCAGGAACAGGCAGGCGACGTTGGTCACTTGTGGGCCAACGGGAACGACTTGAACACGCTCGCCGCCAATCACCAAGCAGCCAACATTGACGATTAGAGACATGGAGGCCATGCTCTTCATGGTGACTTGGAAGTTTCGAGCTCCCTGATGCTGCACGCAGTATACCTCTGAGAGGCCGACTATTGAGGCTGTCGCATCAACGACGGTCTCGGCACTAGTCCCCGTAGGGACAACAACGTCGAAAGCAAGCGTCTTCGAAGACGTCCAAGATGCGATGGGCACCATAACTCGTACTGACGGACGACCCTGACGTAGAACGATCAGGGACGTCCTTAGCAATTGCGAACCGGAGTCAGCAGCCGACATGAAGCTTCTTATAGCGGCACCCGTTCATCCCTCGTAGCCGTCGTAGTAGTGTGTAATAAGTCTAACATTTGGCCTCCAAGGTGGTGCCGGTGAGAGATTTCTTCTGTGCGTTGTTGAACACTAAAAGATAGTGCTTAATGTACATGCCGATGGCTGCTAAGCGGGAATGAGAGACAGGAGTATTCAGTTTTCAGTTGAGGCGCACGCTGCACATTTTTTATTGTTCAACAACGCACAGAAGATAAGAAATGGTTGCTACGTTATACTCGCTGGGCGTAACCTCCTTGGTTGTAGAAAAGTTTAGCGAGCGTTGGGCCGCAGTGCCATGAATACAGTGAACTAGTATATACCATGAACTCGAGGTGGTTAAAGGTGGGAAGTAGACACGAAGCACAAGCCATAAGAAATTCTGCGTGTGCCTCCTCTCATTCAGTCCATGAATGTCCGCTGGATGGCGGTGCTTCTATATGAGGAATATATGATGAAAAGATGCGAGATTGTGTTACTTGCAGTGTTGAATAGGTGGACGAACGGACACACAGACAGATGCAAGGACGGACGCACGGATGGCTGCACGGACGGATGGACGCGTGGATGGGCGCAGGAGCGGATGCATGGACGAAAGCAGGGGCGGACGCACAGAAGAACGTGCGGACGCACGAAGAGACGCACGCATGGACGGGCGGATGGACGCATGGGCGGCCACCCAGACGCACGCATGGACGGACCGAAGCAAGAACGAATGGACGGACGGATGCTTCGCCCCACTATCGAGCATTCACTCCGTGAATATGCTGCCATTTTTTTACAGTCAACAGGGTAATATACATGAAAGCACCTGCTACCCTTGAAAATCACAAGGAACCACTCCATCCGTAGACGCCGATGGTACGCGATCTTCAGCGTTATCGTATCAACAAAACTAGGTAGCCGTAAGACCGACCACGTATGTAACACAATTTTGAAAAACGTCAATTTTTTCTACGTACAGTTTCCAATCGCACTTTTTCTTCCAAGCAGCTGGTGTTGCTGAAGGCTAGCAGGTCACCGGTATCACTTTCAAGGTTGCTATCAAATGGAGTCCCACTTTCACTGATTATATAACTCGCCCACAAATTCTCGGTGACTGCACGTTCGAGAAACACCAAAAACAAATTGTCAGATCCAATGTGCACTGGGAATCGATGATATGCATAGCACGAATGAGGAATGTTGATATGCAACTCTAATATCAGCACAATGTTACGAGGTGGAGGTAAATGATATTGTATACATGACTTGCGTGTCTTGACTATCATGTTTGGATGTGCCGTTTACATTCGTCATCTATTCACGTTACGTGATACCAAATTTAGTATATATGGAGATAGCGAAGCGGCTGCGAGCATGCTATGAGCGTGGTATGTTGTCTTGTGATTACATTACAAGCGTGTCAGGATTATCATGTTTGCACCAGTCATATACTTCGTCATCTGTTGACGTCACGTGACAGCAAATTTGGTACATGTGGAGCTAGGAAAACGGCCGTGAGCCCATCATGAAAGGCCCAATATACTCCAACGTAGCGTTCACGCGTGTGCACGCTGAGCACAGCGATGCTACGTAAGCAAAACGTGAGCGCTCTATAGTATGACGCCAGGCGTGATCGGCGCGACCATCGTCTGTCGGCGCGGCCCGTTGGCAACCGGCGCAAAATGCGACATGCTGCACCTCGCGCCGATGCGTAATTCAGACCACACTGCGTCTCCCTCTTTTCATGACGGAGGGACGCTGAAGCTGCTGAAACGCGCATGCGTAAAAGCGACGCAGCGCGTCGCATGCCTGCGAGTATTTGGCAGGACCCGCGCCTGGCGTGGCAACGCCGGCGTAACGCAACGAAATGAACGCCGGCGAGCACGCGCACCACGTAACGTCGAAATGTATTGGCGCCTTGACTGTGGCACGTAGTCTTGTTCTCACATGACACGCATACCATGATTATCATGTTTGCACCAGTTACACACCTTCGTCATCCATTGGCGTCACATAATACCAGACTTCGCATAGGTGAAGCCAGCGAAACGGCCACGAGTGCATCATGAGTGTGGCATGGAGTCATGTTGTTACATGACATGCATGTCGTGGTTAGCATGTTTTGATGTACCATTTACCTATGTCGTCTGTTCCCATTGCGTAATACTGAGTTTGGTACATGTAAAGCTAGCGAAACGGCGGCGAGCGCATCATGAGCGTTGCATGTAGTCATGTTGTTACATGACACGCACCTCTCATTTGTCATGTTTGCACCAGTTTCATACCTTCGTTATCCATTCACGTACCGTAATACCAAATCCGGTATAGGTGAAGCTAGCGAAACGGCCACCAGCGCATCATAAGCATGGCACGTAGTCATGTTGTTACATAGCACGACCTCATGATCATCATGTTTTTCACAAGTCACACACCTTAGTAGTGCATTCACGTACCGCAATACTAAATTTGGTATATGTGACACTAGCGAAACGGCCGTGAGAGCATCATAAGCATGACATGTAATTAAGTTGTTACATGATACGCATGTCATAATTTTCATGTTGGGGTGTGTCGTTGTGTTTGCCATGCAATCATGTCATACCATACCAGTTTTGCAACATGTCATGTGAACGAAACCACCGCAAGAACTGCAGGATCATGAAATGTAAATATTGACAATTATGACACACATGTCATAATATTCATGTTATGACTAGTCGCGTATGTTCTTCATACAGTCATGTTATGACACTCCATGTTTGGTATTGATACCTTTATCGAAACGGCCAGGAGAGCTAACAGTCGTTGACGGATAGATAGATAGATAGATCGTTATATATATATATAGATAGATAGATAGATAGATAGATAGATAGATAGATACGCTCAAAGTCGCTGAAGCTCGCTGAGAAATGCTTCGCATTAAAAAACAAGTTGGTCAACTACGACAATTCACTCGCAGTATGCGTAACAAGAATGCAATTTTGAGGTACTTATGCGTAAAATGTCTTCGCGATGATATTTCTGGTCAATTCTTAAAATTGACTGCTGTATCCAGGCTAACATTTCCTTAAAAATTGAGAAAAATCCTCGTGTCCGCAGCAGACGACGGTTCATGGCGATGCTTTCCGGGACGCCAACGGCGTCTTTCAGTGGCTTCAACCGCGCGCGCTCAATGCGCCATCCAGCTCCCTTTACTAAAGATCAGTGGTTTTTTCGTTGAAAACGCGTACATTTGACGGGCCACACAGCTGAAAAGGGTCGTATTGGACGTCCTTGGAAGAAGGGAGTGCGTTAATTACCTCATTCCAGCGTCTTTGGACAACGAGCTAACAGGTGAATAATAGCGAACGCTAACGCATTGTTTGAAACAACCTTAACAAGAGGTTATGCATGGTTTCTTTCTTTTGGAGAGTAGCATTTGTGCCTAGTGTGTTGGTCCTGCAGCATAGAGCAATTTTAGGAAAGTCCATTGTTTGAATGACATAAGGAAGCGAAGGTCGTGGTTCATGAATTGCATGTATATTGCTACATGCATGCATACTGAGATTCTAGGGGGCGACGCGCGTGTGTGCCTGACGACAAAGTCCGAACCGATGCTAGTGGTCACGGGATCGGAGCCGTCCTAGCCCAACGCCACCGGGGACACTACCGAGTTGTCGCCTGCGCTATCCGCATCCTCACAGCTGCTGAGCGCAACTATTCCATTACTGAGCGTGAGTGTCTTGCTCTTGTTTGAGCAGTCTCAAAGTTCCGCCCATATTTATATGGCACAAATTTCTCTGTTTTAACTGACCACCATGCACTATGTTGGCTTACGTCACTGAAGGATCGCACTGGCCGGCTCTGGCGCTGGGCTGTGCGACTGCAAGAGTATACCTACAAGGTTACTCTTGCAGTCGCAGTGCAGTAATGAGTCAGTGTCATGGGGGTCTTTAAGGTATTAAAGTGATGTGATGTGATGTGATGTGACGTACAAGTCCGGACGCCTACATCAGGACACAGACTGCCTGTCCCACTACCCGGTTGCTGAGTCAAGCACTATGCCTGACACCGACACCGAGCCTAGCGTCTTTTCCCTTTCGCAATTGACGTCCATCGGTGACGAGCAGCGCCATGATGCGTGCTCGCGTGCTATCATCGAGCGCCTCGAATCCCCATCTTCCAATCAGTCCCATCGCTCATTCGTGCTCCACGATGGTGTATTATACCGCCAAAGTTTAGAGCCGGATGTACCGGCCCTGCTGCTTGTCATTCCGAAACACCTTCGCTCGGAAGTTCTAAATGAACTTCATGACCTTCCGACTGCCGGTCACCTTGGTGTGTCACGCACTTGACCGAATACGCCGACGCTTCTTCTGGCCAGAGCTTGCACGCTCAGTCAGAAGATACGTTGCGGTTTGTGAGAAATGTCAGCGCCGTAAAACGCCATCGACACTTCCTGCTGGACGCCATCAACCACTTGAAATTCCGTCAGAACCTTTCTTCCACGTTGGCTTGGACCTACTTGGCCCTTTCCCCTTGTCTTTCTCGGGTAACAAGTGGATAGCTGTGGCCACCGACTACGCCACGCGTTATGCCATCATACGAGCTCTTCCAACAAGCTGTGCCACAGACATCACGGGTTTCCTCCTCAAGGACGTGATTTTGCAACACGGAGCCCCACGGCAGCTGCTTACAGACCGTGGCTGCACCTTTTTGTCGAAGGTCATAGCCGACATCTTGCAGGCCTGTCAAACGAGACACAAGCTGACCACGTCATACCATCCGCAAACCAACGGACTGACGGAGCGTCTTGATCGAACTCTTACAGACATGCTCGCTAAGTATGTTTCTACCAACCACACCGACTGCGATCTTGCGTTGCCGTACGTCACATTTGCCTATAATTATTCGCGCCATGACACTGCCGGTTACGACGCCCCGCCGCGGTGGTCTAGTGGCTAAGGTACTCGGCTGCTGACCCGCAGGTCGCGGGTTCGAATCCCGGCTGCGGCGGCTGCATTTCCGATGGAGGCGGAAGTGTTGTAGGCCCGTGTGCTCAGATTTGGGTGCACGTTAAAGAACCCCAGGTGGTCGAAATTTCCGGAGCCCTCTACTACGACGTCTCTCATAATCAAATGGTGGTTTAGGGACGTTAAACCCCACATATCAAATCAAAACTGCTGGTTACTCTTCATTTTTTCTGCTGCTTGGCCGAGAACCAACATTGCCTCTAGACACCGTCATATCATCCCCTGCAGTACCGACCAGTGAATATGCCATGGACGCTATCACTCAGGCCTCAGGCCGGTCACGCACGCGAAATCACCCGTAATCGCCTTCTGACCTCTCAAGAGAAGCAACGGCGTTTGTATGACCAACGACAACGCGACGTACACTTTCCGCCCGGTTCTTTGGTCCTGCTCTGGTCTCCGGCTTGTCGGGTTTGCTTGTCAGAAAACTGCTTACTCCCTACGCAGGTTCATACCGAGTCCTTCGTATCGTTACTCCTGTAACATATGAATTATGTCCTGTCACCCCGTCGCCTTCTTGTGCCCAACAGGCTACCGATATTGTACATGTTGCGTGCTTGAAGCCCTACCACTCTCCTAGTGACGTTGACATTTAGATGCGCCGAGACGGCGCCTCTGCCGCTGGGGAATATGCTACATGCATGCATACTGATATTCTAGGGGGCGACGCGCGTGTGTGCCTGAAGACGAAGACGAAGGGTGGTTTCCGCTCGCTCGCTGGTGAACTGGTCTCGCCATTACTGTTGGTTTAAAATGCATCTATTCCACAGTTTCGTCGATGCGGCGTCTCTTCTTTTCCGTAACAATATTACAGCTAAGCTATCTGCCAATAAAACAGGGAACTGGAAGAGGGGTATAGGGCTTACTGGCGACGAACGGCGGGGCCACCACAGACGCCTGATTGGGCGCAAGTGTTGGTCATAAACTCTGGCAATGATTTAGCGGTATTCAGTCGCAGTGCACACCACTGTAAGCGCCGTTTGTTTCGGCACTTCGCATTTCTCTTTTTGCGATGCTGCCAAGGAAGTTGACCAATTTTTTTTTGAAACCCTCTTTGATTGCTGTAAACTATCTCTCACAAGTTCTCTTCAGCACCGGGAAGCCTACACGGTCCCTCAGCCAATAGGAAGGGCGGCCAACTCTTCCAGATGTATTCATCTCGTTTATTTACTTCAACATACTGTAAAACTGATACGAGAAACTGGACCAGACAACTAAATTCACTTTTTTCAAAAATTTTGGTAGCTTCGAGATTTAACCTTGCACAGAGTCGCTCGATGACATTTGCATGGTGTATACACTACACACGTGTCATATCGGTGACTGACTGGTAAATAAAAACACGTGCAATTGTTTAAATTTAGTAAAAACCGTCCTTGAATAGGAAAAACCCGGATGGTCACTGTTTCTCTCAGCCGCTGTTCATGGCTCTCGTACGACTGCTTCCCGGTCGCCTCATCCCTTCGCGTCTCCGGCTGCGGCGCTCCCTATTGCTCTATTTTTCGCATGGTCCTTTTTTGTTACCAACGAAGGAGAATCCGGCTTGCGTTGAACGCTGTGCATGATTGCATGTCCCGTATTTGGATGATGATTTGATTGCTTTGATTTGATATCTGGCGCTTAACGTCCCAAAACCACCATTTGATTATGAGAGACACCGTAGTGGAGGGCTCTAGAAATTTCGACCACCTGGGGTTCTTTAGCGTGCACCCAAATTTGAGCACATGGGCCTACAACATTTCCGCCTCAATCGTAAATGTAGCCGCCACAGCCGGGATTCCATCCCACGAACTGCGGGTCAGCAGCTCAGTATCTTAGCCACTAGACCACAAGGGCAGGGCTCCCATATTTGATGATGCACCATTGAGAGACGAGGCTCCTCTTAGTCTAACGTTGTCCTGCGTCAGGCGTACCCCAGATAGACAGACAGGCAAACGGACGGACGGACGTACGGACGGACGGGCGGACAGACAGACAGACAGACAGACAGAGAGACAGACAGACAGACAGACGGACGGACGGACGGACGGACGGCAACAGAAGGTTAGTGGGACAGGCAGTGAGCCAGGCAGTGAGACAGACAGACGGACGGGCAGATAGACGGACAGATGTTTCGCCCACCCATCATCATTCACTCCGTAGATATGCTGTGACATTTTTGAGCTGGCTATGTAGCCCGACAATAAAGTTTCGAAACACTGAGGCCGGCCACTGTCTCAGTGCTTTATTTAGATTTTACAGTTGTGACTGAGCAAGCAGCATATCTAGCTAATAATGACAAAACGTACCTGAGGTTTTATCCTCAGAGTAAGATGAAAGAAATCGATGCGTTATTTCTACAGTTATTTAATGTTGTCAGCGATGTGGGCGTGTAGCCACAGCGTGTTGAGATCGGAGCGAGCGGTGACTTCTGCATGGGTGCTGCCACGTTGATTTGTAAAACTGCCGGTAACCGACACAAATATTTGAATGCGTACGAAGTAAATGTGAAGGAGAATAATTATATAACGTATAGATGCGACGTGACACACAGAAAATAAACGTGATTTCCGCCTAACCTATTAACTTCAGGTACTTGTGTCGTACCGGAGAGGACACCGTGTAACCACCCGACAGTGGACCCGAGGGCACTACGAAGCTCTTTGGGCTGCCTCAGCATTGTTCGTACCGACCACCAGGGCATAGAGTTTCCCAAAATTAACTAGAGGGCACTCTGGCGCTGCGATCGTTCATCGACCATGGGAATGATGGGTAGTACACACATTTGCCTAGTCTTCGTACTTGCGGGTGGCGAATCGTACTTGCGGCTTCATTTATTGCTAGTTACGGTTTTGTTTTGAAAGAAAGAACTAACCCTTTTGAACTTTTATAATTCAAAATGGACAGACAAATGAACAGTCTCTTGTTCTTTTTTTAAACAAAGAATAAGGTTGTGAAGCGAAAAGGTGAACATTTGCTAATTTAGGTTTTCGTGAAAAAACAACTCCAAGCCACACGAACACACATGGAGCCAGAAGTAGGCCAGAAGTACGAAAATTAGACAAATCTGTGTACTACCCATCATTCCCATGCTCGCTGAAGCGTCATGTGTTGCAGCTCTCATACACCTCAGCGCCAGAGTTCCCTCTAGTGTATATTTAGAAACTCTATGTGCCAGGGATTCTAAGAAAATGAAACGCTCGCTGAACACAATGACACGCTGAGTTGTCAGTGCCCTTTTCGGCGAGTTTTTAAAGAACGCTTCCTGGGCGCTTACATATCCAGCCGTGACCTTCTTACTCAGAACTAAAAAATAAAATGATATGCACGTGCAAGTTCGGTTTTGCTGCGTCTACTCGCTAGGCCACGCATTGGAAGGCTCGGTTTTCTCGCTCCTACTCGCTAGGCTGTGTGTTCTTGCACTACCATCAGATCTCGTAAACTGCATTGCCGGGTGCCTGTAGCGGCGACCTTGAGCGGTGAACGGAAAATGGTGTACTGGAAACACTGGGATACACGCTGGCAGCCGCCGTAGGACAAGGTGCAAGCTTCATTATTGGCATCTTCGGCTGGCGGCACTGGTGACGTTTTTTGTGCACTGGTGCAGCGCCGCACGTTCATCTGGGCACCACGGGGGTGGCACCGCATGTTCGGCTGGGCCGGCCACGACACGAGTACACTACAGGGCGGCATCGCGGAGGTCGACGGTGGAGCGGAGTGCGTGTTCCTGTTTTGACACGCGCCTCCATCAGAAGATAACGTCAATGTTATTCCGCTTGAAACTAACGCTCTAAGGATAATAAGGTACCTTTGACGAAGATAGGTTCTCCTATCGAAACGTCGGCAGCCTGTCTGGGGCATTACTATTGTTCAACCTGAGTATCCCACTACGTGTTTCCATCTGTCGGCTCCCATATATATTTTAACATAACAAGTAGGCAGATCATAGAAACTAAGGCCTTTCAGAATGAAAGTAGGCCCCTCCGCTTCCCAACTTGAGCAGCCAGCGAGACAGGGACTGGCACCGCCTTCAAATAAACACATACCGCCATATAGGACTACAACTTATTTTTCCTCAGCTATTAAACGCAGGAATATGCCCTTAGTGTGGAAATCACACAACCACACTTTAACACATCACCTACCAATGTACAGAGCGACCGGCCAGTCCATGCAGTATCTAGGTCGGTGCGTTCATGCGAAACACACACAACATGGTCTTGGGAGACACAGCCTTCAAAGCTGGCACTGGGCAGCGAACTGGTGACCCCAGACTAGGCCTGAAAAGCCGCCACGGCCATTTAGGCGAGGGCTCCACCCGAGAATAAACCACAGACTGCCCCATCGAAATAATGTTTATTATCGCGATCTCACGAGTACGATCTAAAGCTAGCCATGATATGACCAAGGAGGGGGTACACCCAAGCCCTTGCGTGAGTTATTTCTTACAAGAAGAACATGTTTATTTTCAAAAAGATAAACTACTTAGGCACAGAGACGTGCTTTCCCATGAAGATCAAGAGCGCCAGCGAAGGCCAGCGAGAGATTTGCCAACGCACTCTCGACGTGCTCTTTATCCTTCTCGTCCAGCGTTCGTGTAGGACGCGGGCAGCGTATAACTGACACGCTGATGCGCGTTCCTTGCAGCTGCCTTGAACACTGATGGAGTTTCTGCGCTACGCGGAGCGCGCTTGGGAGGTATAGGCTGATGAGCATTTCTTGGAGGCAGCGTTCTTACACTGCCGGTTATAACAGGAGCTAATTATGTCGATTCCCATCTCGCATAACACAACCAAGCGCGGGTTTATTTTTCCTTTGGAAAGAAAAGAGGAAATGGGATCGAGATTAGGAGACGTTGCTACGCACGGTAGTCCTCCTAAACCCTCCCTGCCCAACCCAGGATGGCCTCCTGGACGTCAGGTTTAGCGCTGCTGTTGTGTTGTATATCCCCTAAACGTGAAGTAAGCGTTCAGAACACATCACATTTACGAGCCGCCTCCTGATCTCTGCCTAGGAAACGGGTGTACCAGTTCTCGCGACCACGCCCTTACGAGCAGTATTCATAAGTGTTGATCGAGCGACGCTGCTCTCGCCTATTCTCATACAGCTGCTTCTCCATGGTCCTGGGGTGTCTAACTCCATCTTACAGGCCAGAAGTGTATAGACGGTTTCAAGATTGCAACTGTTGCACCCCAAAAACCTCCTGGTCGCATCATTTACCAGCTCCTAACGTCAAAACTGAAAGCACGTTTTTTTCGAGAGTAAAAAGTGTGTATTTAGATTATCACACAAAAGAAACGTGTGTAAGTTCAACGAAATCTCATATAATTTATATGTAGTTTATAAAAATATTTACTTGAACATATTTTACCAAATACGGACAGGAAGCGTGGAAAATCAGAGGGCTATTTTCCGAGGCTCTCTTTGTCCACCGATGCATAAGAAAAACATCGGTGGATGAAATTGGATTACATGAAGGGCCTGTGCTTGTGAACAGTGAGAGGGTCGACAAAAAGGAACAGAGAGGCTGGCACGTACCTAAGTGCCAATATGTAGGTATATGACCGATATACAGGTACTTGTTTACACTGCTCTTCCACACACATATCTTCATGGGATATGGTCGTGCGCGCTGTGGTGCGCCTGCCGCTTTGTGTAAACAAAATGGCAGATCCCACGTACAGTGGGAATAGATGACATGCCAGGCACGAATGAGAGGTGTTGATATGTCACTTTAAAATCAGCACAACGATACTAGACGGAGGTCAATAATGCCGTACATGACTTACATGTCACTATTATCATATTTCGATGTGTCGTTTACCTTCATCATGTACTCATGTCACGTGATACTAAATTCAGTATATGTGGAGCTAGCGAAACGGCTGCTAGCATGCTATGAGCGTGGTATGTTGTACGCATCTCATCATTATCATGTTTGCACCAGTCACATACCTCCGTCATCTATTGGCGTCACGTAATACCGAATTCGGCATATGTGAAGCAAGCGAAGTGGCCACGAGCGCATCACCAGTGTGGCATGTAGCCATGTTGTTACTTGACATTTATGTCGTGATTATCATGCTTGGATGTGTCATTTACCTGTGTCGTCCATTCGTGTCGCGTAATACCGAGTTTGTTACATGTGAATCTATAGCGAAACGGCCGCAAGCCTATTATGAGCGTAGCATGAAGCCATTTTGTTATGTGACAAACATATCATGTTTATCATGTTTGCGCCGGTATTATACCTTCATCATCCATTCACGTCCCGTAATGCCAAATTTGGTATAAGTGAAGCTAGTAAAACGGCCACCAGCGCATCACGAACGTGGTACATAGTCTTGTTGTTACGAGACACGCATCTGATGATTATCATGTTTGCACCAGTCATATACCTTCGTCATCCATTCACGTACTGTAATACCAACCTTGGTATATTTGACGCTAGCGAAACAGCTGCAAGCGCATCATGAGCGTGACATGTAGTCATGTTGTTACATGACGCGCATGTCATAATGTTCACCTTATAGGGTCAGTCGATAAGGTTTGCCATGCAATCATGCCATACCATACCAGTTTCGCAACATGCCATGTGAACGAAACCACCGCAAAAGCTGCAGGACCATGAAATCTAAATAATGACATTCATAACATACCTGTCATAATTTTCATGTTGTGACTAGTCAAATATGTTGTTCATACAGTCATGTTATGCCATACCAAGTTTGATAACAATACTGTGAGCGCGACAAGCGAATGACTTTGTTCTCTTTGATATCATCACCACCTGTACAACTTTTCATCTAAAAATATCATCACCTGCGTAATTTAGCTCAAGCCGGGCTCAATAGACCGGTTCCTCACAAGTGTTGGACTGTGCTTTTCGTTCCCTCAAGTCCTCTCGCCCGTTCTCGCTGGAGCTCCGCTCGGGACGTCGCATACAACACCCTGCCATGGCGGCCCAAGAAAACCCTGGCCCATCCAACGTCGCCGTCCTACTGCAGCCACCGCTACCCGCTCCACCCAACAACACTCACCTGCGTGATCCACCTATGTTTTCCGGTCTCTGAGGCGATGATGTCGAAGACTGGATCAAGAACTACGACCTCGTCAGCAATTTGAACAGGTGAGACAATCCACAGAAGTTGCGCAGCGTCCCATTTTACTTGTCCGATGTTGCGAAAACTTCGTTCTAAAACCACGACCCGGATCTTCCCGACTGGGACACTTTCGAGCAGCAGATTCGTCAGATATTTGGTGCCCCTGCAGTTCGCACTGAGGCAGCAAAGAAGAAACTCGCTGAACGCACGCAGTTGCCGGGTGAATCTTACACCTCTTATATTGAGGATGCCCTTGCACTGTGCAAGCGCGTTAACACCGGCGTGTCTTAGAACGATCAAATACGCCACTATATTAAAGGCATTAACACCGTCGCCTTTAACGGTTCGCCACGCAAAATCCTGCCACCACCCAGGACGTGATAACCATCTGTCAGTGACTTGACCAGCTTCAGTCTCTTCGCCTTTGCTACGATGCCACCGACGTTCGTTTGCCTGCATCCCTCGACTTGCAGTGCGCTTATCCACGACATCGTTCGTGAAGAGCTGCACGGGCGCTGCTCTTCGCGTGCTGTGGAAGTTACTTTCCCTTGTGGAAAAGATAGCTTGCGAGACCAGATTAAACAACAGATCGCCTCCGCATCGCATGCGACGTGTTCCAACAGTCCCTGCGTGCGCCAGATGCGCACGTACGCCGAAGTTGCCACGCTCTCTGCCGCACCCACTGTTTCTGTGCCTACAACAGCAGACCATACGCCTGTGGCTTTGTTATCACCGCCAGCGCGTGCACCACCTTGCTACGCACCTCAGCGCCCACCTCGACCAATCTGTTACTACTGCGGCTATTGAGGACATATCGCTCGGTTTTGTCGAAGGCGCCAACAAGACGAGCAACGCGGCTACGCTCCCGAAGAACATTGAAGCTTCCGTCCGACCATGAACTACCTACGACCACCCTCCCGATTGTCCTTTTACCGTTCACCGTCACCTACTTACCATACGGACATGCCTGGGAATTCCCGTACGTCTCGCCGCAGGTCGCCTTCGCCAAGTCGCCGTTCAGTGTCGCCTTTACGGTTCGCCTCCCATTCCACGAACGCCCACGCGGAAAACTCTCCAATGCAGCTTTAGGAGGGGAAACTGCATCCCTTGGACAGCTAACAATTCCTCCAGAGCGGCCGTTGAATTTGATAGTAGTGTTTGTAGAATGTGTACGTGTTGAGGCTCTTGTAGACACTGGCGCTGCCATTTCGATTATTCGTGCTGATTTTTGTTCCCGCCTTCGAAAAGTCACCACACCTTATGGCGGCCCACCTCTACGTGCGGCGACCAACGCTCTCATTTGTCCACTTGCACAGAGTACCATTCGTGTCTGCATAAAAGGCATTCGTCATCACATTGTTTTCGCGGTATTTCGTGAGTGCACCCACGCTCTCATTCTTGGGTGGGATTCCTTGTCTTCTGCGTCCGCTTTCATATCATGTTATCAGCGACTCCTGCATCTAAATGCCTCTGACTCTTCTCTGCTTGAACACGATGGACGCATCCACTTTGTCACCAAGTCAGATTATGTACTTCGGCCATACATCGAAGAAATTATAAGTGTTATTTGCACCGACATTGTGGATGGCGACGTACTGATTCTCCCTTACGGTCATACCCTACGTAGGGGCATTGTGATCACACCAGGGCTTATTCACTTCTTCGATGGGTCTACGTACCTAACCGCCATAAATCAAGCACCCGAGTGTGTACTGCTCCCCTGTGGCTCAACAGTATCTTGCGCGGTTGACAGTAAGCCTGTTGCGATTGTTACTCTTTCGAACAACAACCACAACGATGTTCTGAAGTCACAATCACTGCCATTCAATGCCTCTGCCACATCTGTGTCCGAAACAATAAGCAATGACTTAACACCTGATCAAACTGAAGATTTGCTCACCCTGTTAAATAGACACCATTCTCTATTTGACGTGAACTCGCCCGCCCTCAGCATGACTACCACCGCTACTCACAGCATCCAGACTGGCGGCTCTCGTATTGTACATCGGCGTCCATATCGCGTGTCTCAGGCAGAACGCAAGATCATCGAGGAAAACGTCTCAGACATGCTACGACGCAACATCATACGTCCTTCCTCGAGTCCCTAGTCGTCCCCAGTTGTTCTCGTTCAAAAGAAAGATGGGACAGTGCGTTTCTGCGTCGATTACCAAGCGCTAAACAAAATAACGCGCAAGGATGTTTATTCGCTCCCTCGGATTGACGATACACTGGATTCATTACAGGGCGCAGAATATTTTTCTAGCCTCGACTTTAGGTCAGGCTACTAGCAGATACCAATGTCGGAGTCTGATAAAGAGAAGACCGCCTATTCAACGCCAGATGGGTTGTACGAGTTCAATGTGATGCCTTTTGGACTCTGTAATGCGCCCGCCACCTTCGAATGCATGATAGACGGCGTATTGCGTGGTTTGAAATGGAAAACATGTCTGTGCTATCTCGATAACATAGTAGTGTTTTCATCCACGTTCTCGCAGCATCTACAACGTCTTGACGAAGTCCTAACACGCCTTGCAAAAGCCGGTCTACAGCTTAACACCAACAAATGTACCTTTGCTAGAAAGACAATCAAGGTTCTCGGCCACCTTGTCAGCAAAGAAAAAAGTCGGCCCGACCCCGAGAAGCTTGCCGCTGTCCTCAATTTTCCTCGTCCACTACGTCAAAAGGACCTGCGCCGCTTCCTTGGGTTATCTTCTTACCTCCGGCGCTTTATACGTGGTTTCCCGGAACTTGCGTCTCCTCTCCATCAACTCCTCGCAAAGAACAACCCCTTCATTTGGTCCGAAGACTGCGAAAGCGCTTTAACGGCATTGAAGCAAGCCCTCACGTCACATTCGGTACTGTGCCACTTCGATTCCACCGCACCCACTATCCTTCACACCAACGCAAATAGTCATGGTCTTGGTGCGGTACTCTTGCAGCGTGACAAAAACTCACGCGATCGCGTCGTTGCTTACGCAAGTCATGCTCTTACCGCTCCAGAAAAAAACTACACTATCACCGAGCAGGAGTGCCTTGCTGTTGTTTGGCCAGTGCAAAGATTCCGACCATATCTTCACGGCCGTCATCTTACCGTCGTGACCAACCATAACGCCCTATGCTGGCTTTCATCGCTGAAAAACTTATCGGGTCGCCTCGGTCGCTGGGCGTTTCGCTTGCAGGAGTATGATTTCGATGTCGCCTACAGATCTGGGAAGAAGCATCAAGATGCTGATGCTCTATCGCACTGTCCTTTGCCAAGTGTAAGCCACTCACCATCGATACTCCAAAACGACAGCAACTCTCCAATAGCAGCGCTAAGTTCATCACCTGCCACCCTATCCGTTTTTGTTTCACAACAACGTGTCGACCCATACTGCCACACCATTGTTGACCACTTGACCGGCTCTACTACTCCTCCAAACGCCAGACTCCGTCGACAATCTAAACAATTTAAGCTTGTCGGTGATGCTTTATGTCGCTACATTTACCACATCGATGGCAGCATGTGGGTACCCGTCATCCCACGTTCTCTGCTACGTGAAGTTCTGGAAGCCTTTCATGATGATCCAACCGCCACTCATCTAGGCTATCACAAGACTTACGACAAAATACGGAGTCGTTGTTTCTGGCATGGCCTCTCTTCAACCGTCGCTAAGTACGTCGCCTCCTGTGTCCAGTGCCAACGGCGAAAACGACTGACAACTGCTCCGGCTGGCTTAAGTCAACCTCTTCCTTGTCCCGCCTCGCCTTTTGAAGTCGTTGGAATTGACTTGTATCGCCCTCTTCCTATATCATCCAATGGGAATCGCTGAATTGTCACGGCCATCGACCACCTTACCCGCTAGGCAGAAACAGCTTCTATACCATCTGGGACTGCCACTGAGATCGCCGATTTCTTCCTTCGCCACATCTTTTTGCGTCATGGAGTTCCACGCATTCTCCTCAATGATCGCGGCAAAGTCTTCCTATCTTCCATTGTCGAGCAAGTTTTGCGTGCCTCGAACACTGTTCACAAGACCACTTCTAGCTACCACCCGCAGACCAACGAATTGACTGAAGGGTTTCATCGGACTCTATCGGACATGATTGCCATGTACATTCACCCCAACGACACTAACTGGGATGCAATTCTACCCTTTGTGACATTCGCCTATAATACGGCTGCTCAACGCACTACCGGCTTTTCTCCATTTTTTCTCGTCCATGGTCGCACGCCGAGTTTCCCTCTGAATGTCTCTTTCCTTTCGGCCCCTGCACCCTCGACGGCTCCTTTCTCTGAAGAATTCCTATCTCGTCTCGCAAACTGCCGTCACCAGGCCCGTGTTAACTCTGGCCTCTCTCAAGACACTCAAAAATCTTGCTATGACTCGTCTCACCGTGTTGTGAGTTTTTCCTCTGGTGACGAAGTTCTTCTATGGACCCCACTACGCGTCCCCGGTCTATGCGACAAATTCATCAGTCGCTTCATTGGGCCGTTCACGGTGGTCGAACAGACATCTGCTGTCAATTACCGCGTTTCCCTTCTTGGCGCTAGTCCTGCTCATCGTTGCCGAGGAACAGAGATAGTGCACGTATCTCGTTTAAAGCTTTATGCGCGACGCATTTCATAATACTGTCAAGCGACCAGGCGGCCGCTTTCACCGCGCGGGAGAATTAGTGTGAGCGCGACAAGCGAATGACTCTTTATTCTCTTTGATATCATCATCACTGTACATCTTCTTCATCTAAAAAATATCATCACCAGCGTGATTTAGCTCCAGCCTGGCTGAATAGACCGGTTCCTCACAATACTGTTGTCTAAACGGCTAGGAGAGCCAAAAGTCGTTGACGGCCAGATAGATAGATAGATAGATAGATAGATAGATAGATAGATAGATAGATAGATAGATAGATAGATAGATAGATAGATAGATAGATAGTTAGATAGATAGATAGATAGATAGATAGATAGATAGATAGATAGATAGATAGATAGATAGATAGAAGTCACCGAAGTTCTCTAAGAAATGCTTCGCATTTAAAAGAAAGCCAGCGCGTAAATCGTGCATACCCTGAGCATCTCTTGTTCTTTTTTTAAACAACCAGCGTATGTAATGCATGCATCTATTCACCAGATTTGTATAATGAAGTAAAAACCCACGTTTAGTACTCAACATTTTAGTTGTCATTGTATTGAACTAAAGTAACATGATAGTTTACCACAAGCGTTAGGGCACTTGGCATTTAACCAAGAGTCATCATCGGAATTGCGCGTGTCTTGTAGAAAAACCACATCGAAAGTCAATGCGCTCTTCTAGCCAGACTCCAGATTCTCAACAAAAATAGTGTGCGCATGCATTGCGAAAAACGCAGAGTGTGACTTATTGTGTGGTCTGCTGTCATTCGAAGTTGCAAAAGTTTACGACAGCCGCCACAGACGCGAGCCTACACGTTTGTGACACGCAACTTTTGCGCGTAGTAGACGATATTCACAAAGTGGGCAATGAGTTTCGGCTCCCTCTTTCCAGCGCCTTAGTGGTGTCTGCTGGCCGGCCTTCGATATATAAAGTCGCGTTCCATGCAAAACACTTATCGAAGACAAGTGTTGTGAAGCCGAATGCTTCCAATATCTAAACTCCTTCATGAAGTATTGTATTTTCTCACGCACCCTTTCGAATTTCGGTTGACCCAGACTAGCGGCATGCTAAATTAGCGATCATCGCGTAGTTGTGAGCCTGCACATGACGATGAGGCTCTTCACAACAGGTCGACGTGCGGGCGGACTATCAACGTGGAGAGAAGCACAGGTGCGTGAACGCCTGATCTTCGTTTGTGACGAATTTTCGTCTGAGAGTCCGCACACCACGACGAATAATGAACCCAGCTCAAACAAAGACGCCCAGACGTGCTGCCAATGGAAGGACATCGGCTGCGGCATCTGGCGACAGAGGTAAACGCAATGGCCGCCTTCCGCCTCCTCCTAATGACGCTATCTTGCACAATGAAAGAAGGATTCTTCCGCCATCGCACCTTTTGCCGTCGAAACCAGGCAACATCACCGTCCACTGTGTAGCTGTTGCAGAGGTATGTGTGCGTAATTATTTCATTTTTGTGCTGTTCATTGCGTTGAGGTGATTACTGCAGTACCGTGTTGGGCTGCATCCCACTCAAGCACACTTCTAGGTAGTGTACGGCAGATCTGTTTCTCCCGCAGGGCATGAACAGTCAGGGGTTCACACTCAATATAAAAGGAGTTTTCCAGCTTTATGGTGTTCTACCGCAGTCGGGTCAAACTATGGTTCTCTCTTCAGCTTGTCCGAGGGTGCGTACTTCTAGGTTTCTTTTTTTCTTCTTACGTGGTGCATGTCACCGCCCTGCAGGGGTTGTAGACTTTTAGTCAAGGAGGTTCAAATACCTTCTTGGTTGTAGTGTCCTTTCACCAGACTACACGAAGGAACACTTTCCTAAAAAATCTACAGCATAAAAAATCGTCTCTTCGGATCGCAGCAGTGTGCGGGTCCTGTGGGAAGTGGCGGAGGTGCGCAGCATCAATTACTCTTTGCGGTGCAGCCGCAAGGTGAAGGTTTGCCGCAGCTGGTGAACGCCGCTGCGCCGCCGCTTCCAACAATGGCTTCGCCACATTCACATAACGCTGTACCGCTGCAGCCACCTGACGCCGTTTGTCTGCAACCACCCAGCGCCAAGCCACGATGTACAGCTGTTCCAGAGGTAGGTTTCAAGCCGTTATCTACACATTCCTTTTGCATGATCGCAGGTCTGTCGGTTTAGTGATTCGATAGCCATTACGGCACCCTTCGTGCAAAGAAGCACGCCACATCAATGCTCTCTCTGCACTGCGTGGTAGTTCATTTGCCGTTGGCCTCTTTTACACATCGTTACTCAAAGTCGTTCACTCTGTTTAAGACTTTATTTGCAGCGGCACTTCTCGAACAGCGCCTTTCGTATGTCTATTTAACGAAAAATCTCACACTGTCTCTAATCCACAAAAGAAATAACATTTAGGAGCGAAGCTCCTTAGGCTCGCAAGATGTCTGTCAACGCCGTCGATGTCGTAGCTTCTTGTCGGACCAAAGTACAGACGTCATATGTACCATGCATGGATCGTCTATTGCGTGCATATGGTTTAAAATAAGACCCTAGTCTCCCTGCTCATCCGTACATCTGACCATCCGTGCATCTGTCTGTCCATTCGTCCCTGTCTGCATCCGACAGTCTGTGCGTGTATTTGTCGATCCATCACATTGTAATTTCTAAAATGTGTTCAGCCAACGTCTATGCCCATTGAGGTCGAATAGAACTGAAATCTCTAGTAATAACTAAAGTGGCGCCATGTTGTCTTTCCTCGGTCTCGTGTTTGCTTTTGCTTTCTCGACGACACCGTCTTGCCCTCTCCTGTGCACCGCGAGAGGCCTGTGTTCGTAGTTTCCTGCTCGAAGGTCTGCACTGGTGCAGCGCAGGGTAGTGGAGACCATAGAATTTCATACAATAATACCTAGAGAGGAATCTAGCGCTGCCATCGTGTACCCTCGTGAGAATTATGGGAAGTACAGGCTTCGTATTGCCCCGCAGGGGCGTCTGCGCAAGCATGCGTTTGGTGTGTAGCGACACCACGGACCCGAGGTAACGAGGGGGTTTCGACCCCCTCCTAGGCGTCGCCGTGCGTGCCCTGGGGAAAAGGGGATCTTGGGGGTTGAGCCAATGCTGGGTGGATGGATGGATGGATGGATGCTATGAGCGTCCCCTTTATAACGGGGTGGTGACAAATATGCCACCAGGCTCGACAAAAAAAAACCTTTTTTTTGATGTTGGCCTAATGCCTCTACTTCGATAAATTCTATCTTAATGGAAAAAAAGGTAAATTTTCAGCTTAAGTTCTCTGCCATTTACGGCACACTGTCCATATTTTATTTTTACAATATTTATTTTTGTCCTTTCTCTCTAATTTTCTGCCACCAATACTCTAACCGACTCTTACTTATTTCAATTGCGGGTGTGTTCAGCTTTCCATTGTTGTCCCTAAAACCCAAGGCTTCCTGTAGGCTCGTGCCCAAACGTACACCTGGGTGGATATCTCCACATTCAATCAGAACATGCTCCGCCGTTTCCTTATCTTTCCCGCAGCATGTGCATTCTTCTTCTTCTTTACTGAATCTTGCTTTATACCTACGCGTTCTAAGGCAACCCGATCTCACTTCAAACAGTAAAGCGCTTCACCTTGAATTATCGTAAAATGCCTCCCTCCTTATTTCATTTTTGCCCTTTCGGTAGTTACTCAAAGCCGGTTTTTTCTCCATAGCTGCCATCCAGTAAATCCTCTCCGCCTCCCTGACTTTTCCCTTAACGCTCTTTGTTGACATATGGCTTACAATACCAGCCGTATATTTACTAGTGAGTCTTCTAGTTCTTTTAGATGCGGAAGCATCTTATACTCGCGCCTTGTAGTGCGCCGTCCGCACCGCTTCTCGAACATTCGACAGCTGACACACGCGCATGCGCCGTCGCCCACCATCTGTGCCGCGCGCGCTTCTCCTTCGAGAACATTCGACAGCTGACAGCGCATGCGCCGTCGCGCCGTCGCCATCTGTGCCGCGCGCGCGCTTCTCCTTCGAGAACATTCGACAGCTGACAGCGCATGCGCCGTCGCGCTGTATATATACTCAAGGTCGGCGCTCGCTCGCTCAGTTGCCGCTCGTCGGTTGGTTTGTACGGCGCGTCGACGTCCAAGGTCGCGGTGAAATGAATTCCAACGAATCCACAAACACAATGATCGACGTCGCTTCGACCAGCGCCACCCTTTCGCATACGTGTGTACGTGTTCACTCATTTAACACCCCCTCCTGCAACCACGTTAACCAATTTAGCCATCGACCCAAGTAAGTCGCAATTTAACACCCCATTTCACAACCACGTTAACCAATTTAGCCATCGACCCAAGTAAGTCGCACTTTAACACCCCGTTAACCAATTATATGCTCCGCATCCTCCTCAGTGTTCCCCCGAGGGAAGCTGCGGGCATTTTTTTTTCTCCACTGTGTGTCCACGCTCTTCCTATACAAATAACGGAACACCTTCTCTGCCCATCTACTCTCCTTCATATTTCTTAGCCTTTCTTCGAACCCTATTTTGCTCTGCGCTTCCCTCGCCTCAAAACCTGCCCACCCCATATCGCCCTTTACAGACTCGTTTGTCGTCTTCCCGTGAGCACCCAACGCGAGGCGTCCCACAGTCCTTTGATTTACATCCATTCCCGATTGCACCTCTGCCCTCCTGCACACCACTGAGTTCCCAAAAGTAAGTCCTGGAACCATTACACCCTTCCACAGACCTCGAAGCACCTCATACCTATTGTATCCCCACAACGCTCTGTGCTTCATTATTGCCGCATTCCTCTTTTCTTTTGCTGCCGAGGCTTTTTCCTGTACCTCCATGTATCTATCACTCTCATTTACCCATACTCCAAGGTACTTGTATTTACTTACCCTCGGTATTTCTTGGCCTTGTATGGACACCGTCTGATCACAGGGATCATTGAATACCATCAATCCACACTTCGTTACACTGAATCCTAGTCCAAGAGCTTCACCTTCCCTTCCGCATATATTCGCCGGTGATTGGACCTTTAAGGCTCACCCTAGCGGCGGCAACACACCTCTTTGGCCCCGGCTTCACGTAGACGGCACCCTCCGATTGACCCGCCCGGGGGGAATCGGCAGTCGCCTTTTCCTGTCTCCGCCTAACATCTTCGTTTTTTTTTCTGTTACTTTAAATCTTTCCTGTCCTCTACTCTCTTTCATTCACTTTCGTGTTTCCTGGCGGCAAGGGTTAACCCTGTGTGGCTATCCTACATCGGGTACATTATATTTGGTTATAGTGGTGGCGTACAGCTGACGTTTGCAGGGCCTGTACTTACAGACCCTGCAGAGTCCCCTTGTAGGACTCCATGGGTGTCTGGCGCCGCTGCCGAAAATAAACATTCGCATATGGCTAGTTCTTTTTCCCCCCTCCTTGATCGCTCTCAGAAAAGAGGGTGCACCGATGAAGTCTTCCAGTTTTTTGGTCACCAGAGAGTATATGTTTCCCGATTCCACGTTACCCACGCTGATTCACCCGAAAAACCAGTGCGAACACTTTCACCGTTTATAGTTCCGGAGACTTTGACGGAAATCTTTGGCCCAGGATATAAAGCTTCGAGAATGGTAAGTGGTGACCTCCTGTTGGAGCTCTGCCACCAGAAACAATATGAGAAACTGCCTAATGTAGTTAAATTCGGAGATACCAAATTATTAGTAACCCCACACCGAATCATGAACACCACCCGTGGCGTTGTTTCAGATGATGACCTGTTATGGCTGACGGAGGCTAAACTCCTGGAGGGTTTCAGCGAACAGAATGTCATCAACGTAAAACAAACTAGAATGAGGCGTGATGGCAAAGAAGTCCATACTAAGCACCTGACAATTACTTTAGGTTCAAGTGCCCGACTCAGTTGAGGCTTGGTACATCACGCTTTGAGTGAGGCCACATATACCAAACCCTCTTCGATGTTTCAAATGCCAGCGATTTGGCCACAGTTCACACAAACGCCGAGGCCACCTAACTTGCACGAAATGCAGTGCTGAAGAACACACATCTGATGCCTGTGAAAACTCTCTTCACTGTGCGAACCGTAATGGGGAGCATGCCGCATACTCACGTTCATGCCCATGCTGGAAAAAAGAAAAGGAAGTTGTCACAATTAAAGTAAAACAAAACATTTCATTTAAAGAGGCACGAAGGCAGGTGTCCCACCTACCAGAAACCAGCTTTGTCGAAGTGACGCGTCAGGGGGCAGTGCCACGACGGCCTCCGGCGGCTGTCTGGCACATGCGTATATAGTGGGCCAGTGATGACGCCGTCCGCCTCCTCGGCAGTTGCAGCCAGTGCTGCTCCGCCATCCAAGAAGGACCCACCAACCTCCGGGCTTGGGGCCGCGAAGGTCTCGTCTTTTGAGGCGAGGCCCTCAAAACAAACGCAGCGCTCGCAAGAGTGCGTGTCCAGCGCCTCGCAAAAGGGAATGAACACAACACCGAGTGCGAGGGCGCAGCCAGCGCCTAAGGATCGGCGCGACTCCGTCGACCGATCCAAAAAAAATCTCATGTCAAGGCCTCAGGAAAGGGTCCTTGAGCTAATTTTCCGTCCTTGAGCACACAGCACAAAACACATCTAAAATGGACACACAGATCTTACAGTGGAATGTGCGAGGAATTTTCCATAACCTGGATGATATTAGAGAACTTCTTAATAAACATACTCCAAAGGTGCTGCGTATCCAGGAAACACATTTCAAGTCCACACAAACAAACTTTCTAAAGCATATGCCATCTTCCGCAAAAACCGTAACGACGCTGCCGCCTCGTCAGGCTGTTTCGCTATAATAGTTGATAAAGGTGTGGCCTGTAAGCAATTAAACCTCCGAACTTCACTTGAGGCAGTTGCTGTCCGAGCAGTGCTGTTCGGGAAGCCACTAACAATTACTTCTATTTACATTCCACCGTGCTATCAACTTTCGAACACACAATTTCAAAGCTTCATTGATGAACCTCCTCCGCCATATATATCGGTGGTGATCAAAATGCACATAATCTCTATGGGGCGACTCCCGCTTAGATTCGCGAGGACGCCTAATGGAACACTTTCTGTTTTCGTCAGGTGCATGTCTACTGAGCAAAAAAGAACAAACATAATACAGCACTACACACAACACATACTCTTCTATAGACCCGAGTATTGTCTCGAGTACATTAATTCCATATTTGAAGTAGTTCGTTCTCAAAAACCTCTTTGGTAGTGACGACTCCCCGATTATGTTGAAGTTACCAAAGCATGATACATGCTCGTCTGACTTTCCTCGTTGGAACACCAAGTCAGCCAACTGGGAACTGTTCCGAAAAATTACAATTTTCTAAGGAGATGACATTGCCGATTTTAATATAGACGATGCTGTAGCATGCCTAACAGGTTTTATTATTGACGCTGAAGTGAAATATATTAAGCAAACTAACGAAAAGACTAATAAGCGTCGATACGCATGATGGAACAGCAATTGTCGTAAAGCGCGATAGTCAAAATAAAGCTTGGAGATTACTCCGAAATTACCCAACGGCTGAAAACCTTGTCAATTTCAAACAAGTTAAGTCCCAAGCCAGAACAACGCGTCGTCTTGAAAAGAAATAAAGTTGGAATAGGTACATCTCGAGTATTCATTCTTACACTGACGAAACGAAGGTTTCAAATAGGGTAAACAAGTTAGTGGGTTCGGGAGTCACACCCCCGACCTTTGGTCAGTAGCCGAGGGGAGAGCCTGGAGGTGCAGGCGGACTGCCTAGACGAACACTTTGAATGTGTCTCAAGTGCATCACACTATACAGAAACGTTCTTAAGATTCAAATAACGCGAAGAGCGGCAACCCCTAAATGTAAACGTTCATCCACTGAGACTTACAACTGCCCATTTACATTAGCTGAAATTAAGGCATCTCTTGCGTACTGCAACAACTCAGCGCCAGGTGGTGATCGTATAATGTACGAAATGATCAAGTACCTTCCCCCCGAAGCACTAAAAGACTCCTAACCCTCTTCAATACCATGTGGGAAGCTGGGAATATTCCATTGTCATGGAAAGAAGCGATAGTTATTCCGGTATTTATTCAAGGCAAAGACCTGTCATTGGCCGCCAGCTACAGGCCAATATCGTTAAAAAGCTGTCTATGCAAACTATATGAGAATATGTTAAACTGGCACTTAATCCACTTTCTAGAAAGTAACAGTATACTAGACCGCCTTCATTGTGGTTTCAGAGAGGAGAGACCGACAATAGACCACCTTGTTCGCGTAAAGACATACATCAGAGATGCATTTATTCATAGGCAGTTTGTACTTTTGGTATTCCTAGACTTAGAGAAAGCGTACGATACCACATGGCGATTCGAGATTCTACGCGATCTTGCCGCCATGGGACTCCACGGGAACATATTAAACACAATTGAAAGCTATCTGTCTAATCGAACCTTTTGAGTAAAAGTGGGAAATGCTCTTTTTAGATCATTTACCCAAGAGACTGGTGTTCCGCAATGGGACGTGCTTCGTTGCACACTGTTTCTTGTAAAAATGAACTCCCAGCAGTCAGTAATTCCAAGTGCGATGTTTTATTCCATGTATGTTGATGATGTGCAGATGAGTTTCAAGTCATGCAATATGTCGATCTGCGAATGACAAGTGCAACTTGGAATGAATAAATTCTCTAAATGGGCGGATGAAAATTGTTTTAAAATAAACACCCAGGAAAGTACTTGAGTACTCTTCTCCAAAAAACAAGGGATAATGCCACTACTAATTGTTGCGATCAAGAGAGACCAGCTCTCTGTGAGCAGCGAGCATAAATTCCTGGGAACCAGTTTAGATTCTAAGCTCACGTTTATTCCCCATATTGAATATGTAAAAATGAAATTTCTGAAAGCGACGAACCTCCTAAAGCTCCTATCGCGTACAACATAGGGTAGTGATCGAAAGTGTCTCTTGAAGTTGTACAAAAGCCTTGTCTGGTCACGCCTTGATTACGCCTCTATAATTTATCATTTCACAATGCCAAGTGCTTTGAAAATCCCAGATCAAGTTCACCATCTGGGTATACGACTTGCAACCGGTGCTTTCAGAACAAGTCCGATCCAGAGTCTCTATGTAGAGTCGAATCAGTGGTCCCTTCACCTGCAGCCATCCTATAGCAGTTTAACTTATTTTATAAAGGTACACGCAAACATCAAGCAGCCTTCTTGTTCAACTATAAACGATATGACCGCTGCCAGCCTCTTCCATAATCGACCCGCTGCGAGAAAGCCGTTCTCTTTGTGTGTGAGAAACTTAGGGGAGGAAATTGGTGTTATACTGCTGGAACTTTGTCCAATGCTCACAGTGAAACCTTCACCACCGTCGCAGTGGCAGCTTATACATTGTGACATCTTATTTGTCGAGATCACTAAACACGCACCATAAGCACATATTGAAGCGCATTTCCGACAACTACTCATGCGTAGAGTTTTATACCGACGCTTCTAAGTCGCATGCAGGGGTGGCTTATGTACCTGTCCGACCATCCTCCTCGGAATACAGTGTACTGCATCCGGCAACAAGTATCTTTACGGCTGAGGGTTATGCACTATTGTTGGCTGCACATACGGAAATCAAACATACAAAAATCAATTATATTTACATGCTTGTTAAGCATCGTAAATGCAATAAGGTTGCTTTTCAGATTCAGAAATCCGCTAATAATTGAGGTGTATTCCATTCTGTGTACAGCGTATATGTCCAACCAGCATGTTACTATTTGCTGGGTACATGGCCATAAAAGCATCGAGGGCAATGTGTTAGCTGACCAAATGGGCACTTCAATTATATTACGTGCTACTAACCCTACCGCTACTGTCCCTGCAAGAGATCTAAAACCCTTCCTACGTAAGAAACTGCGAAGCCACTGGCAACGCTTGTGGGACACAGAAATAAATAATAAGCTTCACTTGATTAAGCCGCGGTTGGGTTACTGGCCCTCCGCCACAAGAACACGGCGAACTAATGTCATATTCTGTCCCCTAAGAATAGGACACACATACAATACCCATAGCTTTCGGCTGACTGGCGATGAACCTCCTAGTTGTGGTACATGTGGCGAGAAGCTAACCGTCCTCCACGTCCTCCTTGAGTGTCCAGAAGCTGAAACAGAAAGAAAGAAATATTTTACTTCAGCATACCGCTATCATCTTCCTTTACATCCTGATGTTTCTCGGCGTAGAGCCGCTTTTTGACGCAAAATTCGTGCTAAGCTTTCTGAAAGATGTAGTATTGAATGTTTTTAGCCCAACAAGTTTATAGCGCATCTCATGTCCAGAAGATGCCGCTGTGATAGCAGCTTTCAATGAGCTCCGACCTTGTGCATGTAAGGGTTCAATGAAATGCTTCAGAAATGCTATCATGACGTACTTTTTTCTCGTAAAAAAAGGCAATGCCATAGTTAAGAGTGAGGCAGTAGAACTTCGCAAGCCTTTAGACCTAGTTAAGCTTACAAGAGATATAGCGAACCACAAAAGTGCTGCTTTAAGCGTTTTCTTTAGTGCTAAGACGCATGAACCTGAAGCCCCACTCCTTACTATTATCAGTGAAAGGGGCACCTATATTGCACCATTGCTTCAGTAAGTTCCTTCTCAAATTATTGAATTGGTATTGAATTCTCTTGAGATATGTGATTTGTTCGTCACAAAAAGTTCTGGTGATGTCCGTATACTTCAAGACAACAGTGACACTGTGTTTGCTTTGTCTGTGAATGTGGAAGAGTTCTTTCACACGGTGACTCATCAAGAATTGTTTACTGCAGTTAAACAGTGGAATGATGAAAATGGTGTAATTTGTTTTCAAAATACTGCAGTGATGTCAGTTCAGAAACGATGGCGCATTTATCAATTCGTTTATCTTCACTCCGCTTTCATCAAGTTTGAGGACCAGTTTCATCTTCAAAAGAAAGGTTTTTGCATTAGTTGTATAACACCTGTGCTGTGCAATATCTTTTTGTCATCCTGGATCGCGCTGTACAATACCATTTGAGTTGTTTTTGTTAGTTTGACGACTTTTTACTTATTTTTAAGATGTGCCCAACGCAGTATGAGCATGCACTAAAGTGTGTCCTTGAAGACTTGAAGAATAATGTGAGAGTACTAAAGAATTTACTTTTGAACGCCTACAAGATGGCAGGCTTCGGCACTTGGACATGCATTTAAAGTTCAATGAGTGTCACGTGTGCTCGGTGTACTCCCTGTGTTCCCAGAAAGAGCTCCTTCCGTACAAATCGGCTCATTCTAACACCATAAAGAAAGCCATCGGGACTCTGTTTAGAATCTGCGTTTTGGAAGTCGTGCATTCACACTGTGCAAGATAGTTATGATCTACAATCATCGAGGCTTGTTTCGGCTGGTTTCCTTGGGTCGGTCATTGTGTCTGTTTTTGTGATAATAATCAAGAAGATGAAGCAATGTGATTCAAAAGATCTCGCTACGTCCCAGGGGGACTGGTAGGGACCAACTGTGATCCTGTTCATGCACAACGCCACACACAGCCTGAAAAAAGTGGTTTGTTGGTTCAACGTGCCGTTGGTTTTCTCGGCCCCGAAGACGCTCGCTTAGCTGAGCCGGCGCACCACATGTCTGACTGTGGAGCAAAAGGGGAGCTGCAGAAAAAACCATGAGAAATGTTTCGTTAAGTGTGCCAGCACAGTCGTGTACGAGATTCCTCTGCCCTGCGGCAGTCTACATTGGCCAGACAGGGCACTGCCTTAATGACCAACTCGGGGAACACGAAAGAAATCGTGGAAAGTTGGTACGCTACTGTATTAGGTACAGTAGCGTACAAACTTTTTCGTGAGGGAGGAGAGGTGTGCGAACCGAATCATCAGGCAATATATATATATATATATATATATATATATAAGGGGAGTAATAATTCAATGGGCCAGTTAGTCTTCGTGAAGGTATGGGATATGGCACAACGGGAGCGTTGTCAACAAGGATAAATATATTTATTTCCCAGCAGTTTCGGGAGGGGTCCTCCCTTCATTAGGGGATGAGTTATACTCATCCCCTGATGATGGGAGGACCCCTCCCGAAACTGTTGGGAAATAAAGATATTTATCCTTGTTGACAACGCTCCCGTTGTGCCATATCCCATATATATATATATATATATATATATATATATATATATATCATCATCATCATCAGCCTGTCTACGTACACTGCAGGACAAAGGCCTCTCCCATGTTCCGCCAGTTAACCCGGTCCTGTGCTTGCTGTTGCCAATTTATACCCGCAAACTTCTTAATCTCATCTGCCCACCTATATATATATATATATATATATAATATATATATATATATATATATTGTCGCAGCGCAACGCGAACAAAAGATGACAGCAGCTTACGGCAGCGAAAAGACCGTATTCAGGATCAGCTGTACAGCAAGATGCCTGCTTCGTTGTCGTCCCGAAAAAACCACCTGACCCACTAGCTGGAATCTACAAAACATTCCTATCATCGTTCTTTTTCATATAAACACGTGTCACTTGCCCCTCCTAATAAGAGCATCGCCCCGATGCTGATGCAGACGCACAGTATTTTTTTAACGTGCAGTCAGTCACTCACGTACGGCTTCATACGCTCTACATGAACTAGTTCAGGATAGTCGGAGCACCGTGGCGTAGCACAATATTTTCTATGAAAAATCTCGCCACTTCCACTGCGGTGCTCTTTTGAATAGCTTTTGTTTCGGCATACCTGGTTAGGTAGTCTGTTGCGACTATAACCCAGCGATTCCCTGCAGTAGAAGTAGGAAGGGGTCCAAAAATATCCATTCCTATCTGTTCAAACGGTGTACGTGGAACCTGTACTGGTTGCAGCTGACCGGCGGGTCTCTTTGGAGGTGACTTGCGGCGTTGGCAATCGATGCAAGTGTGAACGTGGTGCTTGACGGCTGTTGTGAGTCGTGGCCAGTAGTATCCCTGCTGTACTCTTGCCAATGTGCGAGTGTAGCCTAAATAGCCAGACGTCGGCTCATTGTGACATGCTTGGAGCACTTCAGTTCGAAGAGGTGCAGGAATAACGAGCAAATAGGGAGCTCCCATGGACGAAAAGTTTCTCTTGTAGAGGACGTCAATGCGTAAGCAAAACGGCGACAATGTCCTTGCAAAGACTCTAGGTGCCCTCGAAGAACGTCCGTCCACGTAATTAATCAAATCAAGCAATTCAGGGTCACTTCGTTGTTGTTGGGCAATCGTGGACGCGTCGAGAACACCAAGGAAGGCCATATCGTCGTCGTCAGAAAGAGAAGCTGACTGTACTGGTGATCGAGACAGGCAGTCGGCGTCCGTATGGCGCTTCCCAGACTTGTGTATGACCGTCATGTCAAACTCTTGTAACTTCAGACTCCAGCATGCTAATCGGCCGGTTGGATCTCTTAAATTAGTCAACCAACAGAGGGAATGATGGTCACTTATAACTTTGAAAGGGTGGCCATACAAGTACGGGCGAAATTTCATAACTGCCCAGACCACGGCGAGGCATTCTTTCTCAGTTGTTGAATAATTGGCCTCCGCGCGTGTTAGCGTCCTGCTTGCGTAGGCGATCACTCGTTCCTTGTCTTCTTGCCACTGCACAAGCACAGCTCCGAGGCCTACATTGCTTGCGTCAGTGTGAAGCATTGTTGGCGCTCGTTCGTCGAAGTGTGCAAGCACTGGGGGTGTTTGAAGACGTTGGCGGAGGTCATTAAACGCTGATTGCTGTTCGTGATTCCACTCAAAGGTAGCGTCGTCTCTAGTGAGGCAAGTTAACGGCGACGCAATCCATGCAAAGTCGGCGATGAACCGGCGATAGTAGGCGCATAGGCCCAGAAAGCGCCTGACAGCTTTCTTATCGGACGGTACTGGGAACTGTGCCACAGCTGCAAGTTTTTCGGGATCAGGCCGAACGCCGGTACAGCTGACGACATGACCAAGAAACAGCAGTTCTTCAAAACAAAAGTGGCATTTCTCTGGTTTCAATGTGAGGCCTGCGGAGCGTATGGCTCGTAAAACAACTTCTAGCCTTTTGAGATGCTCTTCAAAAGTTGGGGAAAACACTATGACGTCGTCTAGATAAACTAAACAGGTCTTCCATTTTAACCCTGAAAGTACAGTGTCCATGAGCCTTTAAAAAGTAGCGGGCGCTGAGCACAGACCAAAGGGTAGAACTTTAAATTCATATAAACCATCCGGCGTCACAAAAGCGGTTTTTTTCCCGATCTCTTGGGTCTACCTCGATCTGCTAATATCCACTTCTGAGGTCCATTGAAGAAAAGTAGCGAGCGTTCCGAAGCCTATCGAGGGAGTCATCAATACGTGGAAGCGGATACACATCTTTCTTAGTCACTTGATTCAGCTTCCTGTAATTCACGCAAAAACGCAGGGTACCGTCCTTTTTCTTAACTAATACTACAGGCGATGCCCACGGGCTCTGTGATGGCTGAATCACATTATCTTCAAGCATTTTAGCGATTTGTTGCTGTATCACTTCCCGTTCCTTTGGAGCCACACGATAAAGATTCTGGTGTATAGGCCTTGCTGCGTCGTGGGTAATTATTCGATGCTTTGTTAGCGGCGTTCGACCGACCCGTGATGTCGATGAAAAGCAGTCCTGGAATTCAGCTAGCAGCTCAAGAAGTCTAGTTCGTTCGTCCCTTGACAACGTAGTACCAACGTCAAGATTAGGTAGTGATTCTTCTTGAGGTGCTTCGTCTAGGGCCGATAAACTGCCTTGGATTTCTGCAGTAGTGTCAAAGTAAGCGACGGCTGTACCCTTCGGGAGATGTCGGCGCTCAGTGCTGAAGTTAGTGAGCAGCAAGTTTGTGCGTCCAGCAGTGACAGTGACAAGACGTCGAGCAACTGAAATACCGTGGCTAAATATCAGTGAGCTTATTTGGTCAGCAACGCTGTCGCCGTCAAACGGCTCATCCCCTGCCACCAAAACAAGCGTACACGATCGTGGCGGGACGACCACATCGTCATCCGTCAGGCGCAAAGGCCCTGAACAAGACGTATGTCTCAGCTCTGAACAATCGACTAAAGTAGGGCTGTTGTTGTGAAATGTAATGACACTGTCAGGGATGTTGATCACGGCGCCATGTTCTCTCAAGATATCCATTCCGATAATCAGGTCTTTACAGCATGAAGCGAGAACGACGAACGTCGCCACGAAAGTAGAGCCACCGATGTCGAGCCTTGCTGTGCACATTCCGACAGGCATCAGTAATTGGCCGCCTGCCGTCCTTAAGTGAGGTCCCGTTCACGTTGTGTTTACTTTCTTGAAACGTACGGCAAGGTCATCACTGATAATAGAGAAGTCAGCCCCGGTGTCGACTAAAGCTTTGACTTGCTGTCCATTCACAAGAACGGTAAGGCCCGGGGTCACAGTTTCGTCGGTATTACGTCTTGTCGGCTTTACAGCGTCCTGAGGTGGGAGTAATGGGGACTTTTTTTCTTCGTCTTGACAGCCTGCACCCTTACCCCCTGAGGTCGCCGCCTTCAGTTTCCCCGGTGTGGGCTAGGTGACCTCGCTCCTCTGGTGTCGGCAAAAGTGCGGCGCTGCAACGAAGGTGACTGGGCAGGAGAAGAAGAGCGTGGTCGATGTCTGAAGACCGGCTCGTAATCAGTTGTAGCCTCGTCATCATTGTTACGGCGGCCGTCGAATGGGTGTCGAGGTACCGGAGGTCCTTGAGAACCGACATCTCCACGGCGGGATACGTACTCGTTGGCATGTCGAATGTCAAACCGTGGCCTGAGAGGGCGAGACGGATCGGTGCGGTGCCAGCAATAGCGGGCTATGTGGCCTACACCTCCGCAGTTGAAACAGAGAGGACGCCTGTCGGCAGTGCGCCAGGTGTCTGTTCAGCGAAGCTGTGGTTGCCGTGATGACTCCTCACGCGACGAAGGCCATGGCGAGCCAGAAGACGACTGGTCGTATGGGGGCTGGATGGATGGGCGCCACGATGTCTCCCCTTGTGGTAGTGACCAAGGAACAGTTGCAGGTGGCGGGTGGTATGAAGGCGGAGCGGGTGGGGAGCTTCGAAGGGCGGCGGCGCACGTCATAGGACGTTGTTTGGGGGCAGGATCAGCTGTCGAGAATGCTTGGCGGATTTCGTCACGGACGACTTGAGCGACGGATGCCACGGGTGTATCCACTACCGGAGTCCGCAGCCTTTGCAATTCTTCACGAACAATCTCTATGTCACGTAAGGAGCTATGACTGTCAAACGTCACAGCGGCGGCCTGAATTTGGGGGCTGCTGCACAAGCGGTCATATTGTCGGCAGTGTTGGTGAAGGACCCGCTCGATAGCCGACGCTTCTTTGATGAAGTTCTCGACAGTGCTTGGCGGGTTGCGCAGAAGTCTGGCGAACAGCTGCTCTTTCACGCCGCGCATGAGGTAGCGCAACTTCCTATCTTCAGTCATCTGCGGGTCAGCCCTCCGAAATAAACGTGTCATGTCTTCGGCGAACATGGCGACCGTTTCATTGGGTTTTTGGACCCTTAGCTCTAGTAGTTGGTGGGCGCGGTCACGTCTATCGACATTGGCAAAAGTTTCAACCATCTTCTGGTGAAAGTCGGTCCATGTGGACAGGTTGCCTTCTCTGTTCTCGTACCAAGTACGAGCGCTGTCATCGAGATAGAAGTAGGCCCGGCCGAGTTTTTCGTGAGCAGACCAGTGGTTGATCTTCGCAACACGGTCATAGTGGTCTAACCAGTCTTCTACCACTTCGTGTGCGCCACCACCAAAGCGATTAGGCTCCAGCGATTGAAAAAACGTTACCTGGGATAGAGCGGGAGCACTGGTGCCGAGAAGTACAGGCTGGGGGCTGGTGTTAGCCATTTCTAGATGTCTGGTAGAGGTTTTCTGCGAGGGGTTGCAGTCTGGAGGAATACCTCGTAGCCGACGACTGAATCGATGGACAGGGGTTGCAGTAGGCACGTCCGGGCTGGATGAACGGCTCCCACTAGGATTGTGAAGCATCGGGCAGCGTCACGGCCCAGCACCTCCACCAGTGTCGCAGTGCAACGCGAACAAAAGATGACAGCAGCTTACGGCAGCGAAAAGAGCGTATTCAGGATCAGCTGTACAGCAAGATGCCTGCTTCATTGTCGTCCCGAAAAAACCACCTGACCCACTAGCTGGAATCTACAAAATATTCCTATCATCGTTCTTTTAGATGCGGAAGCATCTTATACTCGCGCCTTGTAGTGCGCCGTCCGCGCCGTCCGCACCGCTTCTCGAACATTCGACAGCTGACGCGCGCGCATGCGCCGTCGCGCCGTCGCCCACCACCTGTGCCGCGCGCGCTTCTCCTTCGAGAACATTCGACAGCTGACAGCGCATGCGCCGTCGCGCCGTCGCCATCTGTGCCGCGCGCGCGCTTCTCCTTCGAGAACATTCGACAGCTGACAGCGCATGCGCCGTCGCGCTGTATATATACTCAAGGTCGGCGCTCGCTCGCCCAGTTGCCGCTCGTCCGTTGGTTTGTACGGCGCGTCGACGTCCGAAGTCGCCGTGAAATGAATGCCAACGAATCCACAAACACAATGATCGACGTCCCTTCGACCAGCGCCGCCCTTTCGCATACGTGTGTACGTGTTCACTCATTTAACACCCCCTCCTACAACCACGTTAACCAATTTAGCCATCGACCCAAGTAAGTCGCAATTTAACACCCCATTTCACAACCACGTTAACCAATTCAGCCATCGACCCAAGTAAGTCGCACTTTAACACCCCGTTAACCAATTATATGCTCCGCATCCTCCTCAGTGTTCCCGCGAGGGAAGCTGCGGGCAATTTTTTTCATATAAACACGTGTCAATATATATATATATATATATATATATATATATATATATATATATATATATATATATATAATATATATATATATATATATATATATAACCATGAGAAATGTTTCGTGAAGTGTGCCAGCACAGTCGTGTACGAGATTCCTCTGCCCTACGGCAGTCTACATGGGCCAGACAGGGCACTGCCTCAATGACGAACTCGGAGAACACGAAATAAATCCTAGAAAGTTGGTACGCTACTATATTAGGTACAGTAGCGTACAAACTTTTTCGCGAGGGAGGAGAGGGGTGCGAACCGAATCATCAGGCAACATATATAAAACCATGAGAAATGTTTCGTGATCTGTGCCAGCACAGTCGTGTACGAGATTCCTCTGCCCTGCGGCAGTCTACATCCGCCAGACAGGGCACTGCCTCAATGACCAACTCGGGGAACAGGAAAGAAATCCTAGAAAGTTGGTACGCTACTGTATTAGGTACAGTAGCGTACAAACTTTTTCGCGAGGGACGAGAGGGGTGCGAACCGAATCATCAGGCAATATATATATAATTTATAAATATAAATAAATAAATATATATATATATATATATATATATATATATATATATATATATATATATATATATATATATATATACATGTTTATATATATATATATCAAACCATGAGAAATGTTTCGTGAAGTGTGCCAGCACAGTCGTGTAGGAGATTCCTCTGCCCTGCCGCAGTCTACATCGGCCAGACAGGGCATTGCCTCAATGACCAACTCGGGGAACACGAAAGAAATCCTAGAAAGTTGGTACGCTACTGTATTAGGTACAGTAGCGTACAAACTTTTTCGCGAGGGAGGAGAGGGGTGCGAACCGAATCATCAGGCAATATATATATATATATATATATATATATATATATATATATATATATATATATATATATATATATATATATATATATATATATATATATTATATTTATATTATATATATATATATATATATATATATATATATATATATATATATATACCCAGCCTTGAGCAGGAATCGAAACAACGACCTTCGACTAACGCGTTCGATGCTCGTAGGTTCGATTCCTGCTCACGGCTGATTGTTTTTTCATCCACTTTTCTTTCTTCCTATTTACATTCCATTGGTTCTAATGACTTCCCCTGTACATTCCTTGGCATTACTGTCTGTCGGATCTCATTAATATTGTGTTAAAACACGGAAAAACGAGCCCTTAGGTATACACTTCTTTCCCCTAATATATATGTATATATATATATTTACACTCAGGCAATATATATTATATATATATTGCCTGAGTGTTTTCACACTCGTTGTTTGGCTTATAGATGGCACTGACTGTCACTCCTACTTCTAAATTCACAGATAAACCCAAAAAAGTGGATGGAGGGAGTGCCGCTGTGATAGCTCAGTGGTTAGAGCATCGAACGCGTAATTCGAAGGTCGTAGGTTCGATTCCTGCTCACAGTTGGTAATTTTTTCATCCACTTTTCTTTCTTCTTATTTACATTCCATTGGTTTCAATAACTTCCCCTGTACATTCCTTGGCATTACTGTCTGTTATATCTCATTAGTATTGTGTTAAAACACGGAAAACGAGCCCTTAGGTATACACTTCTTTCCCTTATTTCATTGAACGAGGGTCTCGTACTGGCAGACTTGGTGTGTTTAGGTTGTATAAGAGGGACAATTAATCAGCTGCCCGCTCATAATAAGTTCACGTGCTACGTGACGCCAATCATGCGCATAAGAGTGTTTTCACACTCGTCGTTTGGCTTATAGATGGCGCTGACTGTCACTCCTACTTCTAAATTCACAGATAAACCCAAAAAAGTGGATGGAGGGAGGGCCGCTGTGATAGCTCAGTGGTTAGAGCATCGAACGCGTAATTCGAAGGTCGTAGGTTCGATTCCTGCTCACAGTTGGTAATTTTTTCATCCACTTTTCTTTCTTCTTATTTACATTCCATTGGTTTCAATAACTTCCCCTGTACATTCCTTGGCATTACTGTCTGTTATATCTCATTAGTATTGTGTTAAAACACGGAAAAACGAGCCCTTAGGTATACACTTCTTTCCCTTATTTCATTGAACGAGGGTCTCGTACTGGCAGACTTGGTGTGTTTAGGTTGTATAAGAGGGACAATTAATCAGCTGCCCGCTCATAATAAGTTCACGTGCTACGTGACGCCAATCATGCGCATAAGAGTGTTTTCACACTCGTCGTTTGGCTTATAGATGGCGCTGACTGTCACTCCTACTTCTAAATTCACAGATAAACCCAAAAAAGTGGATGGAGGGAGGGCCGCTGTGATAGCTCAGTGGTTAGAGCATCGAACGCGTAATTCGAAGGTCGTAGGTTCGATTCCTGCTCACAGTTGGTAATTTTTTCATCCACTTTTCTTTCTTCTTATTTACATTCCATTGGTTTCAATAACTTCCCCTTTACATTCCTTGGCATTACTGTCTGTTATATCTCATTAGTATTGTGTTAAAACACGGAAAAACGAGCCCTTAGGTATACACTTCTTTCCTTTATTTCATTGAACGAGGGTCTCGTACTGGCAGACTTGGTGTGTTTAGGTTGTATAAGAGGGACAATTAATCAGCTGCCCGCTCATAATAAGTTCACGTGCTACGTGACGCCAATCATGCGCATAAGAGTTTTCACACTCGTCGTTTGGCTTATAGATGGCGCTGACTGTCACTCCTACTTCTAAATTCACAGATAAACCCAAAAAAGTGGATGGAGGGAGGGCCGCTGTGATAGCTCAGTGGTTAGAGCATCGAACGCGTAATTCGAAGGTCGTAGGTTCGATTCCTGCTCACAGTTGGTAATTTTTTCATCCACTTTTCTTTCTTCTTATTTACATTCCATTGGTTTCAATAACTTCCCCTGTACATTCCTTGGCATTACTGTCTGTTATATCTCATTAGTATTGTGTTAAAGCACGGAAAAACGAGCCCTTAGTTATACACTTCTTTCCCTTATTTCATTGAACGAGGGTCTCGTACTGGCAGACTTGGTGTGTTTAGGTTGTATAAGAGGGACAATTAATCAGCTGCCCGCTCATAATAAGTTCACGTGCTACGTGACGCCAATCATGCGCATAAGAGTGTTTTCACACTCGTCGTTTGGCTTATAGATGGCGCTGACTGTCACTCCTACTTCTAAATTCACAGATAAACCCAAAAAAGTGGATGAAGGGAGGGCCGCTGTGATAGCTCAGTGGTTAGAGCATCGAACGCGTAATTCGAAGGTCGTAGGTTCGATTCCTGCTCACAGTTGATAATTTTTTCATCCACTTTTCTTTCTTCCTATTTACATTCCATTGGTTCTAATGACTTCCACTGTACATTTCTTGGCATTACTGTCTGTCGGATCTCATTAATATTGTGTTAAAACACGGAAAAACGAGCCCTTAGGTATACACTTCTTTCCCCTAATATATATATTGACGCGCGTTTACATCTGGACGATAACGATGATGGGGCATTTAGGGGGCACGAGGTAGTGGGCCTCTAGCTTCTCTCGAAGCCGAAAAAGACGATCTTGTGGCTCAGCTGCTGAGGACACGCTACTTTCGTCGTCCCAAGGTGTATCTGTGTTTTATTCGCGTTGTACCGTGACACTGGTGGAGGTGCTGGGCCGAAACCTTGTCTGATGCTCCACACGCCCGCTGGGAGCCGCTCATCGAGTCCAAACGCATTGTCACCTGTAGAAACAACGATGCATCGCTCCAGTCGACGGTTGCGAGGCCTCGCGCCAGAGCTGACTCACTCGCCGGAACCTGCTAGGCACCGCACACCTCAACCAATGGCCAACGCAAGCTCGCAACAGGTGCCCCAAGGCAGCTTTCCGACGCACCCATCTCAGGTTACCCTCTTTCAACCCCTCGTTCCTGATTGCTTTAGTGGCGGTGCCCACGAAGACGTTCACGACTGGCTTGACCACTATGAGCGTGTTGCCAAGGCAAATCAGTGGTCGGAACAGGAAAAGCTTTCACGCGCCTATTTCTACCTTGACGGCGGTGCTCGTACTTCGTATGAGATTAGAGAAGGCAATCTGTCAGCTTGGCCTGACTTTCGACAGAAGTTCGTCGATACCTTCGCCAATATCAATAGAAGAGACCGTGCGCAGCAGTTATTGGAGCTACGGATTCAAAAATCCCACGAAACCGTTGCAATGTTTGCCGAGGACATGACTCGTCTCTTTCAACGAGCTAACCCGCACATGACGGAAGATAAAAAGTTGAGTTACCTCATGCGCGGTGTCAAGGAACAGCTTTTTGCCGGGCTACGGCGCAACCCTCCGAGTACCGTGGTTGACTTCATTAAGGAGGCTACGGCTATCGAGCGGGCCCTTCATCAACGCTGCAGGCAATATGATCGCATGTCCTGCAATGTCCCAATTATTGCTATCGCCATGACGTCTGAGAGTCAGAGCTGCTTGCGAGACTTGATTAGGGAGATAGTTCGCGAGGAACTGCAGAAGTCGCGGAATCCGGTTGCTGAAAATCCCATCGCGTCGATCGCTGAAGTCGTACGTGACGAAATCCACCAAGCATTGTCTACGGCTAGTCCTGATGCTCAACAGCGTCCTATGAGCTACGCTGCCGCCCTCCGACGTCAACCACCCGCTATGCCGACGCTGTACCACCAAGTTCCGATGGCCCCTTCGTATCCGCCGCAGAACAGACACAGCAACAACCACCCACGCTACAGCCATACAACCAGCCGTCCACAGCCACCCCATTGGCATCGACGCGTCCACCGACCCGGAAAACAGATGCATGCGCGACAGTGGACAGACGTCCACTATGCTTTCACTGCGGAGGTGCAGGACATATTGGCCGTCATTGCTGGCATCGAGGTGATTCATTCCGTCCTCATCGACCTTGGTTTGGTGGTCGACGTGCCAACGACGAATACACTCCGCGCCGACGACACCTCTTTCTATGGAGCCCTTTCCCACTTTGAGGACGGCTCTACCACTGCAAAGAAGGCAATGCCTGCTCACTCTCTTGGTCCGAGACGTCAGTCCCGATCTCCAGCCTCGCGCGTTCGCCTTTGTCGCACCACCGCACCTATGCGGACCTTAATACAAGAACGTCACCTAGCCCGCGCCGGGGAAACTGAGAGCGGCGACCTTCGGGGGCAAGGTTGCAGGCCATAAAGATGACGACAAGAAACCCCCACAGCACGACGCCATACAGCCGATAAGCCGTGAAAACGATGAAATTGTGACTGCTGACCTTAGTGTTCTTCTCGACGGCCAGAAAGTAACAGCTTTAGTTGACACTGGTGCCGACTTCTCCATTATCAGTCAGGACCTCGCCGACAGCCTCAGAGAAGTGAAGACGCCGTGGACGGGCCCTCATAGAAGAACATCCTCCCGAGGCCAGTTATTGATGCCCTCGGGAGGATGTACCGCAAGAATTGACATCGGAGGTTCTCCTTTCACTGCGTCGTTCGTCGTTATCACCGCATGCTGCAGAGACGTAATTCTTGGCATGGGCTTTTTACGGGAATATGATGCTGTCATCAACGTACCAGCAAGCTTGATTACGTTTTGCAACAGTTCGGGCTTACCCGATTCTCCAGAAGCGTGACGAAACCAACTGCGTCTTACTGATGACGATGTGGTTCTCCCTCCGAGGTCATGCACGCTTGTTTCTGTGGCCGCCGCTGCTCAGTTTGACGCCGAAGGAGTTTCAGACCGAATAAGCAAGCTGCTCTTCACCCACGGTATTTCTGTCGCACGAGGTATCGTCAGAGTTGCTGCTGGACGCACGGACTTGCTGCTGACCAATTTTAGTGCTGAGCGCCGGCACCTTCCTAAAGGCACGGCTGTCGCTTACTTCGACGATGTCGTAGATGCCGAAGGATGCTTGGCGGTAGTCGACGAGTCGCTAAATCTTGATTCAGCGCCTGTTCTGGACGTTAGCATTACTTTGCCGAAAGACGACCGACGCAGACTTCTTGAGCTACTGGCCAAATTTCAAGACTGCTTTTCGACAACATCAAGAGTTGGCCGCACGCCTCTAACCAGGCATCAAATAATTAGCGAAGAAACGGCGAGACCTATTCACCAGAACCCTTTTCGCGTGGCTCCAAAAGAACGTGAAGCGATACAACAGCAGGTAGACAGAATGCTTGAAGATGACGTCATTCAGCCTTCACAGAGCCCCTGGGCGTCGCCTGTAGTCCTCGTTAAGAAAAAGGACCGCAGCCTGCGCTTCTGTGTGGATTACCGGAAGCTAAATCAAGTGACCAAGAAAGACGTATATCCACTACCGCGAATAGACGACTCTCTCGACAGACTTCAACATGCTCGATACTTCTCTTCAATGGACTTGCGGAGTGGATACTGGCAAATCGAGGTGGACCCGAGAGACCGCGAGAAGACCGCTTTTGTGACACCAGATGGGTTATATGAATTTAAGGTCTTGCCATTCGGTTTGTTCTCAGCCCTTGCTACCTTTCAAAGACTCATGGATACCGTGCTTTCTGGGTTGAAGTGGAAAACATGCTTAGTATATCTGGACGGCGTCATAGTGTTTTCCGCGACGTTCGACGAGCACCTTGAAAGACTTGAGGTGGTCTTACGAGCCATACAGTCCACAGGCCTGACGTTGAAGCCTGATAAGTGCCACTTTTGCTACGAAAAGCTGCGATTTCTTGGTCATGTCGTCGGTCATGCTGGTATTCATCCCGATCCTGAAAAAATCGCAGCCGTAGAACAGTTCCCTATGCCCACCAATAAAAAGGCTGTCAGACGCTTTCCCGGCCTCTGTGCATATTATCGACGATTTATCGCGGACTTCGCACGCATAGCATCACCGCTAACTTGCCTCACAAGTGAATACGTCACCTTTGAGTGGAATAACGAAGAGGAAGCTGCTTTTAACGATCTTCGCCAGCGACTACAAACACCCCCAGTCCTTGCCCACTTCGACGAGAGAGCCCCTACGATGCTTCACACCGATACTAGCAATGTTGGTCTAGGAGCTGTGCTTGTGCAGCAGCAAGAAGGCTCAGAAAGGGTAATCGCTTACGCAAGCAGAACATTAACACGTGCTGAGGCTAATTACTCCACGACTGAGAAGGAATGTCTCGCCGTGGTATAGGCGGTTATGAAATTTCGTCCGTATTTATATGGCCGCCCCTTCAAAGTAATTAGCGACCACCACTCACTGTGTTGGTTAACTAATCTTAAAAATCCTACCGGCCGATTAGCGCGTTGGAGTCTCAGGCTGCAGGAACTCGACATGGAAGTTGTACATAAGTCACGGAGGCGACATATGGACGCCGACTGTATGTCCCGTTCACCCATTAAGTCGGCAGCCCTACTTGAGGAGGAGGAAACATCATTTCTTGGTGTCCTCGACACGACCATCATTGCCCAGCAACAACGAGACGACGCTGAGTTGCTTGGCTTAATTACCTACTTGGATGGCAGATCTCGGAAGGCGCCAAGAGTTTTCGCACGAGCGTTGTCATCATTTTGTTTACGTGGCGGAGTACTCTATAAAAGAAATTTTTCGTCGACGGGATCTGCCTATCTGCTCGTCATCCCAGCATCCCTTCGCACCGAAGTACTGAAAGCATGCCATTCCACCAGATCGGCATAGACATTTTTGGCCCACTTCCTACTTTTACTGCAGACAACCGATGGGTTATCGTCGCGACAGATTATTTGACCCGTTATGCCGAGACAAAGGCTATCCAGAGAGGTACAGCAGCAGAGGTGGCAAGATTTTTTATCGAGAATATTGTACTGAGGCATGGTGCACCAACCGTCGTAATCACATACAGAGGAACCGCATTTACAGCAGCTCTTTTGGACCATGTTTTGATGCTGAGTAGAACAGCGCATCGTAAGACCACCGCATACCAACCACAAACGAACGGGCTGACAGAGCGTCTAAACAAAACCATTAAAGACATGCTTTCGATGTACGTTGACGTCGAACACAAAAATTGGGATACAATCTTGCCTTACATAACGTTTTCATACAACACGGCCAAGCAAGGAACGACCCGCATGACACCTTTCAGCCTCGTTCATGGACGGGAAGTACGAACCATGTTAGATGCAATGTTACCGCACGAAGGCGACGACATCGTCCCGGACGCCGACACGTTTACGGAACGCGCAGAAGAAGCTAGGCAACTTGCACGTTCACGGATCATCCAGCAGCAAGACTACGATGCAGGCCGCTACAATGCTCACCGCAGAACAGTCGTCTACCAACCTGGCGACAAAGTATGGGTTTGGACGCCCGTACGAGAACGAGGACTTTCCGAAAAACTCTTAAGAAGATACTTTGGACCGTACCTAGTTGTGCGACGACTGAGCGATGTGACTTACGAAGTTGTTCCCGACCGTTCGTATAGTACAAGGCGTCGCCAGCACCATCCTGAACTCGTTCACGTAGTCCTCATGAAACCCTACGTCAGCGAGTGATTTTTTACTTTAGAAAAGATTTTTACGTCAGCATGATACTTTACTTTAGAAAAAAAAACTGCATTACAGACTGCGCATCGGGGTGATGCTCTTTGAGAGAGAGGCAAATGACGTACGTTTGCATGTGGACGATAACGATGATGGGGCATTTAGGGGGCACGAGGTAGTGGGCCTCTAGCTTCTCTCGAGGCCGAAAAAGAGACGATCTTGTGGCTCAGCTGCTGCGGACACGCTACTTTCGTCGTCCCAAGGTGTATATATATATATATATATATATATATATATATATATATATATATATATATATATATATATATATATATATATATATATATAGTGGATAGAGGGAGGGCCGCTGTGATAGCTCAGTGGTTAGAGCATCGAACGCGTAATTCGAAGGTCGTAGGTTCGATTTCTGCTCACAGTTGGTAATTTTTTCATCCACTTTTATTTCTTCTTATTTAAATTCTATTGGTTTTAATAACTTCCCCAGTACATTTCTTGGCATTACTGTCTGTTAGATCTCAATAATATTGTGTTAAAACACGGAAAAACGAGCCTTTAGGTATACACTTCTTTCCCTTATATATATATATATATATATATATATATATATATATAAATATATATATATATATATATATATATATATATATATATATATATATATATATATATATATATATATATATATATATATATATATATATAGTCTAGTAGATCCTCCGTGAGCGGTCCCAACGTGGTTTATTTCGACGTTTCGGCCTAGAGTTTGGCCTTCATCAGGAAGCCAGACTCTAGGCCGAAACGTCGAAATAAATCACGTTGTGACTGCTCACGGAGGATCTACTAGACTATATGCAACGCTACGGCCACTCAACCACCATGCCTGCCTATATATATATATATATATACGGTAGATAAAGAGGTCGACAAACGTGCGAAAAAACACTAGTTTTACTAACGTTTCGGCAGGTGGGCCTGCCTTCGTCGGAGTGAATTTCGGCCCACCTGCCGAAACGTTAGTAAAACTAGTGTTTTTTCGCACGTTTGTCGACTTCTTTTTCTACCGCATTTTCCACCGGATCCATTGAATTTCACCCCACCATAAATATATATATATATATATATATGTGTGTGTGTGTGTGTGTGTGTGTGTTTGTGTAGCATTAAGAGAGAAACAACTTTCACGTGATGATTTGTGATACACACAGCATTTGCTAAATAACGTAAAAAAGAGACAATCAGTTTTAAGAAGTATGCACTGGGTCAACACATATGTTTTTTGTGCATGCGTTAATATCACACGCGACGTTTTTTATACATTACCTCCCAATTTCCCGCATGAATGCAATTAGGTTGATGGCGGCTTCCTCAACAGTAAATATTTTTATCATTCAATGAAATTTTGTAAAAATAACTAAGAACAGCTTTTAATGAACTCAGTTTTGAATTTGAAGCAATTCTTGAATAATCACGGGTATTACGAGGCTTTTTATCAATTATCTACCAGCCTGGCTAGCTACGTCTTGGTGCTCTCGTAGTTGCGAGGCAAGCTTACAAGCTTAGCTTCCCACTGCACTCGAGTCCACTGCTTTATTCGTCGCTACTTTGCAAGCTGCCGCCATCGCTCCAAGTTGCCGTAAACAAGGATGATCAGATTTATTGGAGACTGAAGCGGAAACGCTTTTTGGTGCTTCCAGCACGGCAAAACTAAAGCATTTAGAAAGATTCGTCGCAATCATGGGCTCGCAGCAGCTTCGACAGAGCAGCGGGGATGCGAATCTTTTTCGAATAGAAAAAATGATTTTCATGAAAGAGCAGATGCCTTGACCGTTCTATAAAGAATCTGTCCGCTCTCGTTCATAAGTGCATCGGCCAGTTGCAGTAAAATAAAAACACGAACAAGTTGAGTATTATTATGGGACCCCTGTTCAGCGCTAGCCTGCTCTGCAGGGGAAAGCAGCAAAGGGTGGAAAAGTTTACAAAAAGCCTTCAAGGTTAATCGTCATGCTGAAATGTTAGAAATGTATTACTATAATGTACCATTCCCTTGTAATATTTTTAATATTTTCAGTTTCTCGTTACAATATAATGGAGTGATTACAGCGGTGAAAGAATATTTTGCCTTAGTTGTTTTCCCCAGCTTGCAGCCTATCAATAAGGTAAAGAGTAACCTTGTTTATCACTGCTTGGCTTACCCATATTGTGAATCACTATTCCGCTGCGCAAAAATCCTGGGTATAAGCAGCGATAAAACGGCTTGCCAAACGCTCGAAGTAATTTTCAATAAAAAAAGCTGGTGACGAGTGCATAAGTAAAACCTCTATTGTGCTTTACAAGGCTGAATTCCAATGTCTTTCTCGTCTGGTTTGAATTTTCTTGGTGGTTGTTGTGGTGCCCCTGAGCACGGGGTCGTAACCAGAGGGTGGCATAACAGCCACTTGCCCCCCCCCCCCACTCCGAAAAAAATTCTGGCTACGCGCTTGCCTGCACGGAATATTGATATTAACAGGAGGGGATCTTTCTTGAATAACGTCAGTTGGTAGTTTGCGCCTGTCCTCGTCTGTTCAAGGGTTTATCTCTTTCTGTGCGCCATGTTTTGTAGTTGCACTCTCACAATTGTTTCTATATTAAAGCACCAAGCCGCCCATTAGTCAAGTCTTTTGAAATTGGACGTAACGGACGCGCTTCATACTTCGCTGAAAGAATGTATGCATACCAAGCAATCGAATGAAATCCACGTCTAGTGTTTAATATTTGGTGTAACTGCTCCTTTAAGCGCTTGACGTTGTTACAATGTCTAAGGATTGGTCGAATGCCATGTTTCTACGGCTCTGCCCAGGTGTCCTACAGAGAGATGGCTTTTGAATACGTCAACGAGAAGTTGGAAGAAGAGCGGAAAAACCGACTTCTTTCCTTGCGCCGACCAAATGCTACGAAGGACGACAATTTGAAGGACTTAGAGAGAATCGCGCTGATACATAACCTCCTGAAAATGTGATGCCAAGGATGGATTCACTGGGTCATTGCGCCCAGCCATCCTGGTCAGCAATCCTGCGGTGAGCAAGCAAACAACGGCTGTGACACCATATGACAAGAACGTCCCACAGCGATAATAAGTATTAAGATATTTACTTTGAATAAGTTTTCAGACATTCGCAGTTCTGCTATTTTGTATCGTGCGTGGTGGTGCCACATTCAGGTAATTCTTTGTCGTATCTTGTGAGTCTGTGTTCAATAAAGACTTCATCCTTATCAACCAGCTTTTCGGGGGAACTATCTTGTAACTGTCGAAAAGTGCACTGCCCATTCCCACAAGCCCTGATTGTCTAAATTTTGATATCGAGCTGGCCAGCACCAATAGTGAACCTCGTTTTAATGCCTATCCAAACATTGCATGCTAAAACGAACAGTCCGAAAATTAAACATTTATATTCCCAAGGTTTCAGAAAAGCGCTCTGTGTTGTATACACGTAGTCAGCAATAGTTGGTCTTTCTGAAGGGCCACGGGCTTTCCTCAGAATGTAGATGTGGAATACGGACGCGTACCTCTCAAGGGTCAGATGCCAATTATATGCGAAGCAGCTTATGACGGAGTTCGATCTAGTGTGCGTGCATCGTGACCGCCCTTTCTGCGCATGCGCAAACTCTCCCCTCTCACGTGAGCGGTGCGAGGAAGTAGGGCATGAGTGCTGCTTTCGCTCCACGGCACCCGACCTCACACAACAGCGTCGGCAGAAAACTGCTACAGATAAAACGCGAGCTTGACCAAAGGCACCTAGAAAAAATATCAAGGCTTCCGAACGCCGATGTCACGTCACGCTAGCGAGATGGACCAGACCGTTGGTTCAACGCTTCTATAAACTGTTTCACCACTTTGGTTCAGCACTACCAAAGCTACGGGGTGTAATACCCTTGCCACACTGGACGTTTTAATGCCATTCGAACTTAATGGCATTCGCACTTAATGAGATTATGTGGCTGCTACACAGCGATGCCTCATGTCAATAGAACCGAATGTCTTAGGCGATCAAAAGAGTTCAAAAACACACATTCACCATCGCACTAGCACCGAATATATACTCTCAACCTCATTCACTACTTGAAATGTAGCACTTGAGATTCTGAATTTGAGAAAAAATATAGCAAACACGCTAACAATTTTTGGTTTTTAATAAGGCATCTGTGATTTTAACGATAGCAGTTGTGTGGAAGGCTGTCGCAAAACGCGTTTGTACTGTCAACCTCAGTGGTACCGAAACTACTCGTACGCTTCCGGTCGACGGCGAGGTCGGTCATAATGTAAACAAACACACGCCGACGCACACGTGTGCTTGCAGCGATGGCATCAGCTCCGCGTGTGCACTGGACCCAGACGGAGACGCTTGCTGTGGTAAGAAAATGAGGAGATAATCTGAGTGAACTGTGTAGAGCCAAAAGGATTAGTACAGTGTATGGGCGCATGGTCGAGGAGTTGCGCAAATTTGAGATCGAGCGGATCCTGAAAGAGTTTCAGGATCCTGAAAGAGCGGATCCTGAAACACACGACTGAGTTTTACCTTCGATTTCGAGAGACATCAACAAGAAAAAGAGTACGGGATGTGGCGATATTACGTAGCCATACTACTCGGAGATAAACAGATTTCTGCTACCGCTGCCTATGAATGATGCAAGCCTGCTACAAGAAATAGCATGAAGTAACAGCAGCGCAGTGGCGCCGATAAGTAAAATGATGGCAGTTGTCTTTCTAATCTCCTTGTGCAGTGGTTACATGTATACATATTTAAAAAATAGGTTTTGTCGTACAAGAAATATTTTCAGGTTATTTTCCGAGTGATATTCAAGGTATTGTCAATATGTGTAAACATGCAACAGGGCATACTATTTCGTCTAACAATAAGAACGAGCCCTTGAATGCACACTTTTCTTTCATTATTAATAGTAACAATATTACGATAATTACATTTATAGAGTAATTTGAGAGTTTTGATGTAATGCCTTTCTTATACTGGCTTTTCAAACTTAACAGTTTGTTAATCAGGAGAACACAAACAAATGTAGGTAGACCGCTTTCAATTTTAATGTATTTATTGTTTCTTTTTCAGATGATAAGGGATATCGAGATGGGCAGCACATGTCAGCAGATGGATGATGTCTTGGGAGGCGACGAAGTTTCTGTACAGGTGACAGATCCCACGGCAAAACAAGAAACTGGGGCCAGCGGAAGTGCAACAGAAGGTGCAGATGGTCGGACAAGAGCAACACCAGCAGTAGAAAAAACACTACAGCGGCAGTCTAACAAGAAGCAGTCACCGCAGCAAATGCTGATGCCCGAGCTTATCGAGGAGCAGCTGCCGCTGCGCCTCTTTTTGGAGCGATCCAAAAAGAAACAGCTGTAACAACGTGGAAGACAGCTAAAATTGGACCAAGCAGCAGGGAATCGCTAGGAGCGGCTCATATCTGTACTCGAAAAGTTGGCTAGGAGATAATTGTATCTTCATCATTGTAAATAAACAGTCTGTTTTCTACACTTACTTAATTGAATTTAATGGGAACATTAGATCACCAAGGTGTACTTTAAACCAATCTATAAGGCCTAGCTAACACCTGTAGAGGCTCCACAGCTTGGTGTACCTTCACACACACTTCAGTGAGGCTGGCCAAGCAACGGTGCCGCGGCAGACTCAGGCCTGCCAAAAAGAGGTCCATTTGAAACTTTTGATGGCCGGTCGACACATGCAGAGTTGCACGTGTACTGGTGTTCATGTGAAAGGGCAGACGCTTAGTACAGAGAAGAAACAAGCATTTAATTAGAACAACAACAATGTCAAGAGACATTGATATCAATTAAGAGGAAAACATAAATATGCATCATTCAAAAGAAAAAAGACAAGACAATATGCACTGATTGAATAGCGACAAGTACAGAAGACAAAAACACTACACGGCATGTCAATAAAAACCTTGGCCAGACACAGGCGATGATAAATCAAAACTAGTAAAAAAGAAAAGCACACAGACAATTAGAAGTTCTGTAAGGACCATGTTAAGTTGTGGTGCAAGTGAGGGAGTTCATGGGGCACCGCAGATAATCTCACCACTTGAGATAAATGATAATCCTGCCTTGTTTTATATTCGACTCGGTTTGTTACGTGGGACCCGCCACAAACGACGACTACACAAGACTTGGGATACCAATAACTGCACTATTGACTGTTTGAACGTCAACTGCCAAAACAGCCAAATTCTTTCGGGGTTTGCGCACTTCCCCAACTGGCGACTTTTGCTGCTTGTGTGGAAAACCACCCTAGGCGCTGTTCCTTGAAAGTCAGCAGTAGGATATTTCTCTCCCGACACCAGTAAAAAATCCAACCCTTTGTGACAGCTCCGCCGTGGTGGCGTAGGGGCTAAGGTACTCGGATGCTGACCGAATTATGTTTGCATATTCGCCTGTATTGAAAATGCTGTAGGCTTGTGTTCTCAGACATGGGCGCGCAATAAAGAACCAGCAGGCGATCGAAATTTCCGGAGCCCTCCATTAGGACGTCTCTCGGGTTTTGGTATGGTAAACTCCGTGTATTAATCAAATCAAGCAAGCCTCTTAGACAACGTCTGAGAGTTACAGGTTCTGGTTCAACTTCCAACAGTACCATGCAAAAGCACCTCTAACTACATCACTTGCACCACTGTATGGAATTGAAGTCAGCGGTGGGTACTCGTACAGAGCATCGAAGGCACGGGATTCTTGCTCTCACTGTCGTTCCAAGCTGTCTCTTAATCCCTCACATACGTTATGTAAAGTGCATGATGGCAAGCTTCGCATTTGCCAAGGTGCACTCCATTCTCTTCATGATGAATCCGAAGCACGTCTTCAGCCAGCCGAATGCATTTTTGACAATACGTCTAGCCCGTGATGAATTATAGTTGAATGTTGCTTCCTCTGTGTTTGGCGACGCGTTAGCAAAGGGTTGAGCAGGTTTGTAGTGAGAGAAAAGCGTGGTCACAGAGTATTATTGGCGGCACCTCGATGCCCTCAATCACAGCCACGGGTGATTTCAGGCACCCATATTCAACCATCTTTTACAAATTGCACCATCTTTTACAAACCTTGCATACACGTTGGCGTCATGGAACCTGCCAGGGTGGCTCCAATGTTAATATACCGAAAACGGTACATATGGTCAACCACTGCAAGTATTAGGATGCTGTACCTGCGAAGATGGCATGCAATAATACGCGCACTTGCACTGCAGTCACATGCAAAACAACCACCTAACAAAGCGATACAAGTATCTGCACTTTTTCAGAGTGATTATAAGACTTTCACGCAATGTATAGCGGTAATTTTGCACCGCCCGAACAAAAAAATATATTCCTCATTATGAATCAGTCACTGAAGCACTCTGACTGCGAAACCTGAATAGGCGATGAGGATAATAAGAAAGCTGAACCGAATGGTTCAGTTGCAAACTTCTGTTGAACTTTTGTTTCGTGGATCGATGTATTCAATTGAAGTATTGCCGAATTTTGGGCTAACCGACCTCGCGACATTTAGAATTTCCGAAAAACACAGAGAAAAATGTTCAAGCTGTGCTGATTAAAAGCATTTAAACAAAAAAAAATTCTTCTAATGCTTACCATCCTTTGTAGTTGTAATAATCCACCGCATGCTCTTCGGGTGGTGACACACAAAAGTGGCAGCCGTCAAGGGCGCCTGTGCCCTGAGGAAACCCGCTGAAAGGGAAGAAATCCCGGTAAGGTTCTCTTGGCGTTGCATATCTCAGTTGCCAGACTTTGTAGTGGTAGTTGCCAGACTGCCGCCAGATTTGGCAGAGAAATTTGCCTCTGTAGTTGTAGCCGTGATGGCTTCCTGTCGCCCGTGGTGCATGTCGCCTGCCGTGCATTTCGTGAGCGCGTGTGTGATGAACTTGTTCACGTGCGTGACGTTGGCCGTTCTAATTAACGGAAATAACATTGTGTTGCAGAGTTTGAGGCGCGTTCTTTTGCTGTGTGCGCAGCAGTGCGAATAAGAGATCGTGTCTAAGTATTAGGGCCGACGCGTATGAATGCTTAAAGGGAAGCGAACTTGTGAGCCGCGCTTCAGTATACTTCGCACTCGTATCGCTGAAGCACGGAATATCTCCGTAGTGGTGCATACCTAGTCGATTGCGAACTACGACGCACCTTCTGGGGAAACTGAATAGAGTCGCCGCAGGCGGTGCGCTTCCATTTTCTGATCATGTCCGACGATCATATCTCAGAAGTAAGCTCTCTGCACAGCTGATCGTGCCGTGTCGGCCACGCGCGACGATGGGGATGCTATGATCTCTCTAGCATGGTCGGCATGAGACATATCCTTCAGACTCTATTCAGTTTGCCCTGAACCAGGTCGTTGTGTGCAGTAGACTATGTACGCACAGCTACGGAGATATTTCGTGCTTCGGTGACGTGGCTCACGAATTGATTTCCCCGCATTCATATGCGTCTTCCCTAATACTGATCGAGACACGATCCCTTATTTGCACAGCTGCACACACAGCAAGAGAATGCGCCCCGACTTCGGAAACGTGCGGCTTTTTCCGTTAATTGAAACGGCCAACGTCGCTCACGCACTCGCGAACAAGTTCATCGAGCAGACACTTGCGAAATGCACGGCAGACGATGTGTCGTTTGCCTAACTCTGAGACACGATCTCGTACTTGCACAGCTGTGCACACAGCAAGAGAAGGCATCCCGACGTCTGCAATGCGTTTCGATAATTAAGACGGGCAATGTCACTCCCGCACTCGCGAAATGCATCGCGGACGACATGAAGCCATCACGGAGAAGTCACAAAAACTGGGGCAAAATTTTTCGCAAACTTTGGCGACAGTGTGGCAACAATGACCTCCCAAGTCTGGCAAGAGCTTATGCAACGCCAAACAGAACTTTGCCGAATTCCCTGATATGTTTTTCATGTCATCCCGCTGGATCATTTGGAGCCACTCACTTTCTAGTTGCCTAATTACAGCTTTGCAAAAGTCCTTGTAAAGTGCGTTCACTGTGGATCTCCCGGTTCCAAAAAGATGTGCAATAGTTTTGTCTTCTGCACTCGAACGCAACCGGTACAGTCCCACCGTCGCTCTAATTTCTACGGACATGGGCTTTCTCAGCCGCGTTGCTTGGCGTTCCAACACACATCCGCAGGCTTCCACCAAATACCTAAACGTAGAGGTTGACACACGAAAGGCTTATTTGAAGTGACGTTCTGAAGAGCACGACACTTGCTGCGGCGGTCGCTCGCCGAGCGCAGACGAGCAACGCGCTCACGGCAGCCTCCGCCGACGTGGCGTCCCTGGCCCCAACACTTTCGTTGCCTGCGATGTGCTCTGTTGGCCCACAGTGGGGCCATTGAAAGCCTTTGTGGTGGCCTCAACCCCTGCCGAAGCGGAAAGCAACGGACTTCGTCGTCGTGCTCAAACCCCGGACTCAGCTGTTCCTCACCGACGCGCTCCCCGAGAACGGGGATGTACGCACGCTCATCGCTCACCTCGGGGCGACTGCGACCGGCTATCACTGTTGTGATGGTGTGGGAACAAATTCTGATCAAAGTGTACACCTTGAAGCCGAACATAGCAGACAAACTTATCGGCGAGTTTGTGGTTCCCTCAACAGCTGGACTAAAGCCCCAGTTTGGGTACTGGCACGTGGACAATCAAGACTCCTGTTATGGTGTAGTGACAGTGCGAAGCTCCGACACCGAAAATGCTCTATGTGAGAGCCTTTATTGTCCCAAAGGCGACATTCTACACGTGCCGCGACTGGGCACCTCGAATAAGGTGCGCCTCACGTTTTCCGGCAACGTGAAGCCGAAGTACGTTGCTTACGACGCCCTGTTCATCCCAGTGCAGCCGTTCAAAAAAAACAGTTCAGCGTGTGGTCAGTGCGGCTCCGTTGGACATCGGCACGACGCCTGTCCCAGCCCCAAACCAGACTTTTGTGGCATTTGCGGAAAAGCCGTGCCGTTCAAGGATGGCGCCCGTGCTTCTTATGAGTTTACGCCCCAGTGCACTCTCTCTGCTGGGTCCCACATCACCGGGGACCGGTGCTGTAAAGAACGCTACAGGCCACTGCCATTCAAGTTGCCCTCTCCTTCATCGGTAGGTCAAGCCGGCCGCAAGAAGAGAAGACGTAGGCGCCGACGGAAATCGGGTTCTCGGTAGTCACCACAGGTGCCTCAGCCCGGTGCCATCAACCCTGCCCCACCCCAGCCCCCGCTCACGGGCGCGGTGGTTCTGGGGGCTCCACGACGAGGCATAACTAGGGATGGACGTCCAGCCAGGAGGTCTACAGTGGGGCAGCCCTTGCCTGCCCCACCCAAATCTGGTCTCAAACCCACAGCGCAGGGAGATCCATCGTGGCCCGACAGCGTCCGACAACGATCTCAGGTGAGTAACTCGGGCGGGTGAGCCTCTCCGACTACACCCTCTGGGATCTTCCAACCTAAAACCACCAACCCATTCCGCTACCACGCGGGACCAAATTGGATTCTGCAGGATGCAGACCCAAGTTGCCCATTTAACGCAGGCGGTGGAGGCGCTTGCAAGCCGCTCGTCTTCACCTAATCCGACACACATTGGGCAGGTACAAGATGCGATGGACTATACCCCGCTCGAGTGCATGGACAACGTGGTGCACGTCACCTTGTTTGAGGCGCGCCTTCACAACTTAGAGGCCTAGATGACGTCCCTAGTAACCAGGATCAGGATCCATGGGCTGCCACCCTCGAAACCATTTTCGACTGCATTCTGGGCATGATAGTTGCTCAGATGACTCAACTCTCTGTTGGGGCTTGCCAATCTAAGCTTAAGTGGGTGTCTCAATCTCAAGAGCGCCGACCTCTTTCCCAGGTAGCCGAGGTAGACGTGCGCTCTGCCAGTTCGAATGCGACCTCGCAAGCGAGCACATGATCGAGCAGTGAAGCCTTTATGGCCCACTTGGCTCTGCCAGAGGCCGCCCAGACGTTTAGTTCTCACGATGGCGGGCAACGGCTCTAGATCACGCCGCCTGCGCACAAATTCGGACCCTTTTACAATCCCACAGTGGAATTGTTGAGTATTTAAGGCACGCACTAAGCGGGCTGGTTTTCGGCTCCACTTAGAAACCTATACTCATTTGCCCGCGGTAGTGGCCCTTCAGGAGTCAAGCAAGCAGGCTGTTCCTACAAATTATACCATATACCAAAGGGAGGCGCAAACTGCACTCTGCGCGCACAGAAATTGCAACGCCAACCTGGTGGATCTCGACGGCGATCCGCTTTACTCCTTCGTTATGGTGACTCTCTTCCCGCTTCGGAAGCTGGACCCGTCAGTACATATTCAAACACCTACAATTCTCAAAAATTGCCTAATTTAACTTACGCTGGTGTATTTAGCGAACCCCTTGCCGTGGCCGGCAGGGAGCCGCTGGTCACTGTAGGCGACTTTAATGCCCTAGCACTTACTGGAGTTACCGTCAGAAGGATAGGCGTGAAAGAAAATTGGCGGAACTTATTTCCACCCTGGACCTCACTATCTTTACAGACTCTGCACAACCAACCCGTATTGGTAACTCTGTACCTCGAGACACATGTCCTCATCTCACTGCGGAATCCCTTGGCAGTGAGCACTGCATTCTTCAAACTACAATTAGGACATATCCCCTTACTCGTCCCCACCACCAAGCGAAACTTCGATCTGGGATAAATTCCGTTCGAAGTACACGACTCTGGCACCCATTGCTCAACAAGGCTATGCCTCTTGTTCCCGCCACGTGTTGACGTCACTTCGTCAAATAGAGCGGACGATTCAGCTCTCAGAAGCCACTCCGGTGGTGGATAACCATCTACTGTGGCTCTGGGAGGCTCGGCACTGCCTAGTCCGCCGATGGCGCCGACAAAAGCATAACTGTCTGCTTAAAAGTCCGCATAGCATCGCTCACTCAGAAAGCCACCGAGTACGTGGTCCCGCTCTCTGACTCCAATTAAGTTGAATGCTGCAACGATGCCGCCAAGCATGTCAAACCGCAACACCTGGCGTTTCTTCAGGGCCCTCAACGGCCCTAGCCAAACGCGCACTGAAACGCAATAGCATCTTCAACGCGCACTTCACGCCTACGTGGTGACGCGGATAAGTTAGCACAGGCCCCTAGGGATAAATATCTCAGTGGCTGGCGAGACCCCATCGGACCAGCGTTCTGATATATGGGCTTGGAAAACGCAGACTTGGATCGTTGCTTTCAATTCTATGATCTGAAGGCGGCCTTGTCCTAAATGAAGAGAGGAACGGCGCCGGGTAGGAATCGAGTGACGGTTAGGCTTCTAGCAAACCTCCCAGACCCCGCATATCATCAGCTCTTCGACTACTTCAATCAAATTTGGCAGGGGCAAGAACCACTGCCAATTGATTGGAAAACGGCTTTGGTAACTTTTATTCCCGAACCAGGCAAATCAATAAACATCGAAAATCTACGACCCATTTCTTTGACCTCGTGCGTGGGGAAGCTTATATATACCATGGTCAGGGATCGGCTCTCCGATTACCTCGAGGCCCGGCACAATTTTGCCGGCCCTATGTACGATTTTCGACCACATTGCTCGGCTCAGGACATACTCCTTCAATTCCATCGTGACATCATTGATCCGGTAGAGCATCCCAGCAATGATAAGGTAGTCCTCGCCTTGAATACCAAAGGGGCTTTTGATAACGTCACCCGCAAAATCATTCTTACCTATCTGTCCCAAACAGACTGTGGGCATAAACCTTTCAGGTATATCCGTCCGTTCCTGACGAAACGGCAAACATACCTCCGTATCCAAGACAAGGAGCATGACCCATATTTTCTGAGTACGTGAGGAACACCACAGGGAGCAGTCCTCTCTCCCCTTCTGTTTAACCTCGCCATGGCTCATCGCCCTCCGCTGCTGAAGTATATTCCCGGCGTACGCCATGCTATGTATGCTGATGATATCACGCTGTGGGCACCCCAGGGTTCCGTTGGCAGCATTGTGGCCAGCCTTCAAAAAGCAGCCTCGGTCGTGGAGGTCGTTGAGGCCCGTCGCTTCGGCCTGGGATGCTCTACAACAAAATCTGAGCTTGTACACCTTCACTCCAAACCCAAAGACATGACAGAAATTGCTATTTTGTGGCACACCGGGTCAATCCACGAGTGCGAAGAAATTCGCGTCTTGGGGCTTTTTATACACAAGAGCAGGAAAGCTGACACAACGCTGCGCAACCTACGTATGGTCGGAGATCACGTAGGCCACATGGTTCACCGGATCTCGAACAAGCGAGGGGGTCTCAGACGCCGCGACACTCTGCGCCTGGCCAACGCTTTCGTGGCCAGTCGGATTCTGCATTCAACACACTACCTACGTTTGCGCCAATGTTATGTAAGCACACTCGAATGCATTCTCCGCAAGTTATACAATCGAGCACTAGACCTCCCGATCTAGACGTCTAACCAACGTTTTGAAGAATTTGGTATGACCAACACGTACGGGGAACTCTATGAGGCCCATCTCAACAACCAGAACCTTCGGCTTACCAAGTCGCACGCGGTGACATGTCCCTTACACCACCTCCATATATCCTACACCTATGAGGCGGAAGAGCGGACCACGATCCCCGAAGATTGGCGTAGTGCGTTGGTTATTCAGCCTCTGCCCCAAAACATGGTTAGAGATACTCACGAAGGCAGGCGAATTGCGTGGGTTACAGCCTTGCAAGGTCGCTATGGTTCCTGTTTTAGAGTGTTCTACACGGACGCGTCTGGCTCTCACCACGGGGGGTGGTACACAGCAGCCGTAGTTCACCAAAACGCTCCCGTTAAGGGACTCACTTTGCGAGCCCCAGACATAACTCACGCGGAGGAAGTCGCCATAGCTCTCACCGCAGGTATCCCGGCATCTAAGATCATCATTACCGATTCGCGGAGTGCGTGTCGAAATCTTACAAAAGGTCGCAGCCCTTGTCGCGTTGCTCGAATCCTGAAGGGGTGTTGTTATCTAGACCATCAAAAACATACGTTTATTGATCTAGATGCCAGATCACGCAGGACTAGTTGGTAAGGAGGCTGCCGATTCCGCAGCTCGCGCACTTGATTACCGGGAACCTCCTCGTCCTTCATTGCCTGACGATTCAGAACCTAATGCGGTCACCTCTTCGCGAAATCACCGCCATCTACAGATGAACCAGGCTCCGATTTCCGCCCCCGGTGATGGGCCTGAATAAGGAGGACGAGCGCTGGCTGTTACGCCTTTACACCAACGCAGTAGTGTGCCTCACAATACTTGGGCATTTCAATCCGGCTTTCTCAGAGGAGTGCCCATACTGTGATCATCCACCTGTGGGTACTTTCCACATGGTGTGGGCATGCCCTTCTAACCCGGCGGTCCCCCTAATCACTTCCCCTTCACCCCCTACCCGAGAGATCTGGGAGGCTGCTCTGCTCGGCCTTGGAGGGTCAAAGTGCCCTCATGACCAGGGCGCGTGCCGCCGCGGAAGCTACAGGGGTCCCGTACTGGGGACTCCTCCTGAAGTTTATAAGAGGTCGGGCTTTAAGGCCACCCGTATCTCTCTTATTTGTAAATAAATGTTTTTCACCCCCACCACCACCACATCTCTCGAAGCGCCAAGTAGACAGCAACTAAACGCTTTAGTTGCTGCAGCTTAGCATCGTTGTGCAGTGGCACCACCATGTTGGTTGTGTTCATTGTATCAACTGCGCCTAGAGACTAAGGCTCGTGTTGGCTAACAGTTACCAGTAATTTTCTAATACAAAATGTCTACGCGGGTTTGTTTTGGCAAAGTGACCTTCTACGTGTCTTTTAAAATAAATAACTTACGTTTTCTGTCACGCTACATTTACCTTACTCAACTATTATGGCTATGTTTTTCTAAATTGTACACATTGGTATCACGAACGAATGACATTACGTTTTCCGGTGTAGCACCACCTCATATGGAAAGACATTCGTTGCGCCAAATGACCCTAGAAACCAAATTAAAATAACACTTCCAGAGTTACAGGGTATAAGAAAGTCACACGCTTGCGAAGTGAAACGTAGTTTCACATACAGGTGCCTGAAATTGACAGGGTTGGTTATAATTAGTGTGTTATTGATGTTTTACGCCATGTCAATATATCTATTCATTCAATTTAGCATATATTTCTTACACACATATTTATTTGTGTCGGTTACCACCATTAACTGTGTTTGCAAATCAACATCGCATCACCTGTGCAGAAGTGACTGCCCGCTTCAATCCGGACATGCTTCTGCTACACGCCCACAACGTTGACAGGAGTAAAGAAATGGTGTAATCAGCCATAAATTCGTTCCATCTCACTCTGGGACTAAATCGTCAAGTACGTTTTATTGGTATTAGCGAGATATGCTGCTTGCTTAGCCGCACCTGCTAAGCCTAACGCGCCAAGTGGTGTTCGGACTGCATCCTCAGACAAAGAACTCTGCATCTCCATATATCGGACATGCAACAGCATTCCGTGCGCGTCGGATCCTCTTTCAGCGGAAGCAAGAAATAGAGGCAAGGAGTTTTGCAGTGGGAGACGTGAAGGAACGCGTCGACGGAGAATTATACAAACCAGAGCCACGAACAGCGTCAGAGACAAACAGCCTCAAAGAGCAGTTATCCGTCGTAATGCGATTGTACCAAGCAAAGCAATAAATACACGCTTCTTCAAGTTCCAGTGTAGCCGCTTGTTTAACAGCTTTACTGTATGTTGAAGTCAAATAATCACTACAATTCACTGAGCAGACGCCGTGAATACGGGGAACAGACGACACGGCGCGAAAGAATACATGTGGAGGGGCTAAGCGCCCTTCCTATTCGCTGAAGCGCCTGTAGCCTACAGTGCTGAAGGGAATTTCTGAAACAGAGTATAAGTTTGTCGCGCTTCCAGGTGGTCACTTGGCGAGTCGCTGTTTATGGCTTGGAAAATTAGCGCTGTCTTCCAACTTTATTTAGCATTGTATACGCTAAGCCCAAACGCAAGGCATGCATTCTGAACGCAAAAAGTAAGTACCTCGCACCGGTTCACCACAATTCACAACAAGCATCATTGTCTTAGCCTTTACATAAAATGATGGGCTATAAACATTGTTTTTGTGTCTATTGTAACATACGTCTCTTATTGTGCTTGTGGGAATGAATGCTTGACAAAGGCTATAGACAGCAAATTTTGTCACTTTAGTCGCAGACTTAAGTAACTACGGAAGAGCAGAACAGCACAGTGAAGGCGCATAGTATACTTCAATGACAAATTTTAAAAACTCCATTGTTCAAGAAACAGTTTAAAGAGTGCATTTTCACATTTTGTAAAACAGGGCTCGGAGTTCAGCCCTATTTCAGAAAATGTGCACCACGCTGAAGAGTGTCATCAGTTGGCCCGATCATTCACCGCAGACAAGCAAGCACTCGAAAAAGAGCGCCGCGATCGCAACCAGCAAGTCGAGACTTTCACCGTATAGGCTTGCTCGTCTGGATCCGACTGCTCTTCCACTCCCCAGGTCTGCTCTCTAAATTTGCCATCAAGTTTCACGGTCCTTACCACGTCATTGAACGTCGATCTCGTGTCACATACGTGAATGAGCTGGTCACGACATCTAGAGACAGGCAGCGCCACTTTGGTCGTGAGACTGTCCACGTGAGTCGCCTCAAGCCCTATCACGACCCACTCCTACTCGCATCACCACGGCTTGCCAGGATTGCTCGTCTTCGTCGCCGGGGTATTGTAGAGAGCAAGAAGATTAGGTGCCGCAGTAGATAACCGCTATAGCGAGAGGAGCCGAGCGTGAGCTGTTGACCCTAGTGCTGTGATTCCGGTTTCTATTGTTGCCACCCGAATTTATCAATATACCTGCTGTGTAAGTGCTACTTGCGCCAATAAACCCCTTTTTAACTTCTATTTTACCTTTACGGCTATACCCCACGCCTGGCTTCGTCTCTGTTTTCTGCATGTTGATGTGTGCAAACATGCTCCGATTCAAAGCGTGTTATGTAGCAAGTTATTACGACAATACAAATGGCAGTCGGATCATGGGACGCATTGAATAAAGCATATGTGGACAAAAACAAAAATGTCATTCACTTCTATAGCAGATGCAGAAACCCGCCTCGGAAGGTGGTTTTACGTGCATCGCTGTTTTTTGTTACTTTCTTTTTTGAAGACATTGTGCATATACCAATTTAAATAATCATGAAGAAACAGATAGGTATTCGCGCATTACATCTACGCACAGTGTGTTTCATGTGTAGCGCATTTATAAATGTCCTCTTTTATTTCATTTTAATTTTTTGCAGTAGTTACGTTTAAAGCTTATTTCCTGCAGGCGCGGATTATGATGCAGTGTCAGAAAATTTTAACGTTCATGCAACATAGTTCTAAGGCACTCGGTGTTACTTTAAAATTAAAAAAATGACAGATCCCACGTTCAGAGGGAATTGGTGATATACGAAGCATGAAAGATAAATGTTGATACTTCGCTTTAAAATAAGCTCAACATTACGAGGTAGAGGTAAATGATGCCGTAAATGGCATCTGTGTCATGATTATAATGTTTGCGTGTGTCTACCATCGTCATCTATTCACGTCACGTGGTACCAAATTTAGTATATGTGGAGCTAGTGAAACTTCCGCTAGCATGCTATGAGCGCGGTATGTTGTCACTTTGTTTCATGACACGCGTGCCAGGATTATCATGTTTGCACCAGTCATATATTTCGTCATCCATTGACGTCACGTAACAGCAAATTTTGTATATGTGGAGCCAGCAAAACGACCGCGAGCGCGTCATAAAGGGCCCATTATACTCCGATGGGTCATTAACGCGCGCGCACGCTGGGAACAGCGACGCTAAGTTAGCAAAACGCGAGCACTTTATAGTCTGACACCAGGGGCGACCAGCGTCCGTCGGCGCGGATCGACGGCAACCAGCACGAAATGTGGCACCCTGCATTTTGCGCCGATGCCTTAGAGTAATATTACTCTATGCCGATCCGTTGCCCAGGCAACACTGCGTCTCCCTCTTTTCAGGACGGAGGGATGCCCGGACGTGCTGAAACGCGCATGCGTCAAAGCAACGCAGCACGGCGCAAGCCAGCGAGTATATGGCAGGACCGCTGCCTGGTGTGGCAACGTCGGCGTGACGTAACGAAACGAACGCCGGTGAGCACGCGCACCACGTCACGCTGAAATGTATTGCCGTCTCGACTACGGAATGGGGTCATGTTCGCACATGACGCGCATCTCATGATTATCATGATTGCACCAGTCACATACCTTCGTCATCCGTTGGCATCACGTAATACCATATTTGGCAAATGTGAAGCTAGTGAAGTGGCCGCGAGCGCATCATCAGTATGGCATGTTGTCATGTTACATGACAAGCATGTCATGATTATCATGTCTGGATGTGTCATATACCTATGTCGTCCGTTCGTGTCGCGTGATACCGAGTTTGGTGCATGTGAAGCTAGCGAAACGGCCGCGAGCGCATCATGAGCGTAGCATCTAGTAATGTTGTCACATGACACACATCGCATGATTATCATGTTTGCACCAGTCCCATACCTTTGTCAGCCATTCACGTACCGTAACACCAAATTTTGTATATGTGACGCTAGCGAAACGGCCGCGAGCACATCATGAGCATGGCATGTAGCCATGTTACATGACACGCATGTCATGATTTTCATTTTAGGGTCTGTCACTTGTGTTCGCCACGCAATCATGCCATACCATACCAGTTTTGCAACATGACATGTGAGTGAGTGAGTGAGTGAGAACAACTTTATTATGGTCCAGTGCAGACGGTGAGGCTGCCACGCGTCACCCGGCTACTCCCACGTGGGGACCGGCAGGTCTAGCCTGACGGCCCTGTCACGGGCACACTGGACGGCCAGGATTTGGTCCTGAAGTTCTGGGCTGTGCAGAAGCGCATCCCACTCGGGTTTACTATAAGTAGGTCCAAGCGACCCGCACTCTCAGAGCATGTGTGCTAACGTAGTGGTCTGCCCGCAAGCGGCGCAGGCGGCATCGGGCAATTTGTGAGGATAAATTGCATTTAGGTATGCTAACGACGGGTACAAATGAGTTTGAAGTAAGCGCAACGAGACGGTCTGTGCTCTATTGAGTTTTGTATGTGGCATTGATAATTTCCGCCTCATCGTGTAGTAATACTTGGTAATCTCGTTGTGTGTAGTACGTGTGTCTTTATGCCCCACGTCGTCGGCACTGGAGCCGTCGCCCAGGTCGAGAGCAGCGCGGTCAGTGAGTGCGCGCGCTGCTGTGTGGGCCGACTCGTTCGGGTTCAGTGCAACGCCATTTACGGAGCCGACATGCGCGGGGAACCAATGAATGGTGTGAGGGACAATCGTATCGCTGGTGGAGCTGTTCAAGATCCTGGCTGCCTGTGTTGATATGCGGCCCTTCTGAAATGCTCTTACTGCAGATTTGGAGTCGCTGTACACCTCTTCGCACCGTTCATTTAGCAGAGCGAGTGCGATGGCCACTTGTTCGGCCACCTAGGGAGTCGTTGTGCGTACCGTAGTGCAGTTTGTAGTCGAACCCGTCTGGTCCACGACCACCGCTGCAAACTTTTTGCCATCTCGATATGCTGCAGCGTCAACGAAACTTGCATTTACGCCACCTTTTTCCAGTTGCTTCAGTAGAGCCGTCGCCCTTGCCCGACGACGTCCCCCATTGTGTACAGGGTGAGTGTTGCGGGGTATTGGGGCAAGAATGACGTTTTTCTGTATATGTTTTAATATACGCACGTTATTTTTTTTCAGCTCCATTGAATTAAAACCTAGCTCGCCAAGTATGCACCGCCCAGCCGTCGTAGTGGACAAGTGAGCCAGCTGCGAGTGTTGCTGCGCTTCCGCTATCTCGGAAGCAGAGTGGTGCACACCGAGCGCGAGCAAGTTCTCGGTGTGTGCGTACGGGAAGCCCCAGTTCTTTCTTGACGGTCTTTCTGATAATCACGTCGAGCTTGTCCCACTCCGACCTAAGCCAGTTGTGCATGGCAATGGTGTAGGTAAAGTAACAGAGCACAAACGCATTGATGAGCTTTAACAAATTGTCTTCCTTAAGGCCTCTATCGCTCTCGGAGACTCTTTTGACGATTCGAAAAGCGTTGTCAGTCTTTGTGACAATCTTCTGCAGAGCAGTGCCGTTGCCACCCTTCGCTTCAATAAACATGCCGATGATCCGGATGGTGTCTACCCTCGAAATTTTCTCGCCGTCACTCGTGTAAATGTGTATATCACTTTCGTCGACGGGTTTCCATCCCTTAGGTCGGCCACTTCGTTCTTTTCTAAAGAGCAGGAGCTCCGACTTGGCGGGTGAGCATCTGAGTTCCGTTTGGCGCAAGTACGATTCCACCTCGGCGACTGCTTCTTGAAGGGCATCTTGCACCCGGCCTTCGCTGCCACCAACGCACCAGATTGTGATGTCGTCGGCGTAGATGGCATGCTTGATGGCGTCCACGCTAGCCAGTCTTTTCGACAGTCCAATAATGCAGAAATTGAACAGCACCGGAGAAATCACAGACCCCTGTGGCGTGCCTCGATATCCAAGTGGTACGTCATGAGAGAAAAAGTTCCCGATGCGCAGCCTCGCTTTCCTTTCAGACAAAAAGGACTTGATGTAGTTGTACAGCCTGGGCCCAAGCTCGTGTTTCGCCACAGCCTCCAAGATGAATTCGTGCTTGTTGTTGTCAAGGGCCTTTTCTAGGTCAAGGCCAAGAAGAGCCTTTGTGTTTCTAGAGTATCCATCAAGGACTCGGTGCTTAATGAGCAGCATTGCATCCTGCGTTGAAAGGTCGGTACGAAACCCAATCATATTGTGCGTATAAATCTCATTTCCCTCCACGTAGTCGTTAGGTCTATTGAGAATTGCGTGCTCTGCCACCTTGCCCACGCAAGACGTGAGGGAAATGGGGCGAAGATTCTCAACGCTAGGAGACTTTCCTGGCTTGGGAATCAGTACGGTGTCAGCTAGCTTCCATTCCTCAGGAACCCTTCCCGTTTTCTATGCTTCATTGATGAAACCAGTTAGATGTTCTATGGATGCGACGTCGAGGTTTCTGAGGGCTATGTTCGTGATCCCGTCTGGCCCTGGTGCCGACTTGCGATTGAGCATTTGTATCACTCTCCTGATTTTAGCCTCTGAAAAGCCTTCGTCTAGTTCAGGTAGAGAAGGACCGCCATACTCTGGGAACACGCCATTTTCGTCCTCTCGTTCGACCGGCAGGTACTTGGAAACTAATCGGGTAACGAGTTTGTCAACCCCCTGTTCTTTGGTGGCTTCGTGAAGGGCACGGGCTAAAGTGTGTCTCTGGTTGGCTCTAGTGCTGTGCTCATCCAGGAGGTGCTTCAGAAGGTGCCAAGACTTGCCATTTCTGATTTGATCGTCGACTGACTCGCATAACTCGTCCCACTGCTGTTTGCACAGTGTGTCGCAATGTTGTTTGATTTCTTTGTTCAACTTTGATATTCTTTACTGCAGCCTACGGTTGTGCCTCTGCTTCTTCCATCGAGAAAATAGAGCTGTCTTGGCTTCTAGCAGGTGGGCAAGCCTACTGTCCTTCTTCTCCAATTTAAATCTGTCTTTATCTTCTTGGTGGCAGCGGTGGTATCTCTGCAGATGCCCTCGCACCATTCCTCGAAATTGTCAGGAGCACTGGCCCTTGTACCGCGAATGCTGCGAAAAAAGATCCCAGTCAATCACTGTGAACTCTCGGACTCTGCTACGGTCCACTATAATAGAAGTTTGCAGAACATAGTGGTCGCTGCGAAAATCCATGGCGGTGTTGGCCCATGTAGTCTTTTCGAAGTGCTTGATGAAAGCGAGGTCTGGCGTCGTGTCTCTGGTCGCAGAGTTGCCTGTCCGTGTAGGAAAAGCCTTATCAGTGATTAAGGTAAGGTCTAGTTCGGTGGCGTCCTGCCAGAGTCGCGACCTTTTCTCGTCTCATACATGTATCCCCATAAGCCATGTGGGGCATTGAAGTCACCGACTATGACAAGAAGCTGAGGACCGGCTAATTAAACTGTCCTGTCGAGCAACGTATTGAAATGCTGGCACCTGTGCCTGGAGTTACTGTAGACATTCAAAACAAAAACGCTGTTTTTCCGCTGATTGAACCTTGGTGTGTGAAGTAGGATCTCTACCATTACATATTTGATATTTCATCTGGCCATCTACAAGTTGTGGGCAACGTGCGTCAGCTTTTTACTTATAAGTGTGCAGACACCTCGTTCTCCTGACTGGCCAGGGACTGCCCGGTAACCAGAAAGGGACGCTGCAGATGCTGAGGTCTCTTGAAGTGCTATAATTTGAGGTTTCTTCGTTAGTGTTCTAAAGTACTGCTGCAGGAGTGCTCTTTTACCAGCGTACCCCCTGCAGTTTCATTGCCAAATACAGACACTGTCTTTATCGTTATCCATTACAGATTCTACTTTGATCACCGCCCTGGGGGGTCAGTGTAGCTCGAAAAATATGTCCATCTTCATAATTAGCTCCTCGGCTATAGACGTGTATGGGAACGGCCATTTCCACATTGCCAGGCGACGCACCTTGTGGCGCAGATTTAGGCAGTTTGGCGTGAACTTCTAGTGCAATGATGCGCTCGTTCATTGCCCTAAGCCCCTCTACTGGGTCACTGAGTGCATCCTGCATCTGCCCAACACTATCCGTGAGGCTAGCTACACTCCCTGCCACCATCCTAATGTTGTCTGTAATTGTAACCAGCGTTTGCTTAATCTCCTCGACTTGAGATTCCGTGTTCTTAAGCTTGCTTACTACCGCTTCATTTGGTTGCCATGGGCCCATCACCAATAGGAGCCGGAACCAGCGTATCGGTTTCGCCTTCAGTTTTGCTGTGCATCGTGCTCAACATTCTTTTAAACTCCGCCGTTTCATTTGCCATTTTAGTAAATGTATACTTAAGCTCGGCGTTTTCCTTTTTCAATCGTAATATCTCCGCGTCTCTAGCATGCTCTGGGGAAGGGTCGCGTTGCATGGGTTGCTCGCCGTCATTACTACGAGCCCTGTCGGCCCAGGTTAGGTTTGACTTGCCCCTGCTCTGGTCCTCGGTGGCGTGGACTGCCCCGGACAGCTGGAGTCCCCGTGCGTGCCTGCAGTCTGTCCTGGGCGAGGGGTCTGGTATGGTGCTCGGTGCGTCAGTCTTTCCCTGACCAGGTCCTAGACCGGATCCGGAACTGACACCGGAGCTGGGACGTGGTCCGGTGCCACCCCTGGATCGACACCGTGTCCTGGACATGGAGCGGGCCCCGGATCTCGAACGGGATCTGAGACGCAATCTGAACGTGGAACGACTCCTGCAGCTGCCTCTGGTTCTGGATTTACCTCGTGATTTGAATCGGCCTCCAGGAGTCCATGTTCCGGGCTGGCCCTGATGATGACAGTCGTTGAGCTCGAGGAAATCATCGACATTGACGGATGGAGACCTCTCCCGAAAAGCGCGGCCCTAAGGCCTCACCTGCGCCTGACGACATAGGGTATCTGATATCGGTGCTGGCATTCCCTGAATGTGGTGAGGTGCTTTGCGCCACACAAACTGCATACTGGTTCACAAACATGATCCTCTTCTTGCTGGATAGCTTGTCTGCAAGCCTTGCAGACTAAAGCGTTGGGCATCAGGCAGACGTCAGAGCGGTGTCCTAGTCGGCCGCAGGCATAGCAAACATCAACTTGCTTTCTGTATAAAGTGCACTTGAAAAGGGTGCCGCCATAGGAAACATAATTGCGAACCTTGTACCCGTCGAACAGCACTATGATCATGCCAGTATTCTTGATTCTTTTTGCTCCGAGGGCCAGTGGATTTCTCGCGTTGAAAATCTTCCGGTCGATGGCTCCTGGATCATCACTAAGAGGGATCCCATGGATGCCTCCCTTGCAGGTTGCATGTGGAGCAGCAACATATGCACTGACTTTGTGGCGCTGTATGACCACCGTAATAGCTTCAACGTTAACGTAGCGCTTAACATTCTCTTGGCTTGAAGTACTGACGACCATAATATTTTGCAGGTGATTAGGGCAGATTGTGTCCATGTTTCTCTCTTCCGGACCAAGCCCCGCCGCACTCCTTATGGCCTCTGCAATGACAGACGCGCCAGACTTGCTAATACACAGACCACCTCTCGGCCTCACGACGACCTTAGTTTCTTCACATGGCAGCGGTGGCACCTTGCTTCCCCTTATAAGGTTTATCTTTACATCTCTGAAGCTGTGACGGCCATGCGTAGGTTCTTGAGCATTCTTAGACGCCGGCGTTCCGGCGCCAGCAGCTATACTGGCTTTCCTCACTTCACCGTAATCACCAGCCGTAATCCACCCGGAATCCTTGTTATCCTCTTCAGCGTCCCCCGGGGTCTTCGATGATTATCTTCCATCTCTTAATGGGGCGAGAAGAAGACCTTTTATGTTTAAGACGTGGTGCCTGTGCACCACGCAAGCAACGGCGCGGCCGGGCCGAACGGCTGCGTCTGTAGCTGCACACTTAGCGTCCTCGTCACGAAAGTCACTTATTAATGTACGAATAGTCCACCCACCGGTGTGATTCTTGTGTCCACAGCGTCCCGGTGATCTTAAAAGTCCGTTGCGACCCAGTTTCGGGTGAATGCGGCCTCACATAACACCATGAAGCGAAGAAATCACTGGAGCCGATCGCAACGCGTCCGACCTGCACGGCGCCATCCTCACTCCCCTGCCATGTGAACGAAACCACCGCAAGAGCTGCAGAACCATAATATGTGAATAATAACATTCATAACATACATGTCGCGATTTTTATCTGATGACTAGTCAAACATGTTCTTCATACAGTCGTGGTATGCCATACCAAGTTTGGTATCGATACCATTATTGAAACGGCCAGGAGAGCTAAAAGGCATAGGCGGCTAGATAGATAGATAGATAGATAGATAGATAGATAGATAGATAGATAGATAGATAGATAGATAGATAGATAGATAGATAGATAGATAGATAGATAGATTGTGTTGGTGTTGTTTGATACGTGCGTATGAGTGTGTTTTTGCATATGTTTGCTCGGGTGTTATATTTTCAATGTACTGTCCATTATTTCGCCTTCAAGATATGTGTTCAACAATCACTCAAGGGCTAAGAAGCAGCCGGTGCCTTACATGTGGGCTAGCATTTCCTTACATATCGTATCAATTAAAGAAGTGTTCTTTTGAACAGGAGAGCGGGTAGCTTTTACGCATAATAAGATTCAACGGCTGTCGATCGCTGCACCCTGAACTCTGCCTTGGAGTTATCTTGCTAGACCCGAACAGCCTGTTCATATGAGCGTTCTACTCACTGTTTCTGATCCGCACCGCAGCATGCAACAGGTTCTGAGCATCTCGGTTATCGTAAAATGTCCGATTCAATAAGGCACTCACTAACACAGCAAATACAACAACAACAAAAAACACAGCTTTTTTTCTCGTAAGCAAGTGTGTGGCTGTTTCGTTCAAGAGTATTTGCTTTCGTTCGGTTACTTGTGGCTGCGGTTTACTATGTGGCGTTAATGTGGGCTCGTTACTATTTACCGATTTGCAACGACACTGCCATAGCGTCTCACTAGTCTTCATGTAACGAGTTTTTTCCACTGACCCCCATTAAAAAGGCTGGACGACGCATCCCCGCTCTTCCATTTGAGTGCTTTTGAAACCACTGGAAGGTCCCTTCGGGGCCCCGGAAGCTGGCACCTATTATCTGATGGCAGTTGTGATCGTAGTTTTTGCGTTTTCTTTTTACAATATAACATTCTCGTGCTCATCCAACGTTACATGAAAAATGGCAGACGCCATAGCGACGCCGTCCAAATATGGTGGGCTGCTGTGATCTACAACTATAGTATGCAACAAGCCTTACTATTAGGCATCACTCGGCACGCCGGCTAGCGCTACAAAAAATCACAGACGCCGTAGGAGTAGTAGCAGTTGTAGTAGTAGTAGCAAACATGTATTAAAAAAACAGAGGTTGCCAGGGAAACCAGCCTCTAGTGGGTCAGCTTCCCTACAGTACTAGGTGACCCCGATTGGTCGTCGCCGCTGTCCATGCATGCTGTACCATAGTTTGTTGGTCCAAAAGGTCCTTGCAACCGAGCAGGGCCGCCTCCCAGTCCTGTCGAGTTGGATTTGGGTTCGGGGGTAAAGAAAGATTGAGCTGGCATGCCCATACCATGTGCTATCTGTCAGCCACCCTCGCACAGTACTGGCCGAGGCCGGAAAAGGAAGAGTCACGGTGTTTAAGCACTGCCGGAAACAGTAACGTATTGGTAAATAGCCGAAGAAGTATTCTCTCGTCCACATTCCTGAGTCTTTTGCAGTTCGCTGGAAAGTGGCGGTGGGAGTCCCGGTAAGGGGTAATTATTTGTCTATATGTTAGGAGAGGAGCGTTCCCTTCTAGAACACAGGCGTCATCGGTGGGAGAGGAAGTGACCCGAGGAATGAGTGCGAGGGCGGCAGCGTACTCTGCCTCATTGCCTGCGAGGCACTGAAGGTGAGGAGTCCCGATTATTGAACATGGAGAGGGGTGACCTACTCGCGGACAAGATTTAAGAATTTTCGCAGCTGGGGGTGTGATCCATCCCAGTTGAAAATTTCGGCAAGGTCCTTTGGAGTCTGATAATATAATTTGAGAACTGTCGTGTGATATAGCCACAGCTATGGCCACCTCTTCGGCATAGCCAGCATTGGTTGCGCGGAAGGACAGACCATCCACCTGCCTGTCTTTGTGGACTACGGCAGCCGTATACCGACTCCTGCGGAAACGACCGGCGATGCCGTGCAAAACAAGTTCTTTTTAGAGCCGTATTGACGCCGGAAAGCAAGAGCTCGTGCCTCTCGGGGGCCAGCGTGCGACTCATGGGACATATTGGTGGGGAGGGGTCGAACATTATTCGCGCATTTACAAAGTTCGGGCACTTGTACCCGCTCCTCTGTTATGAATTCATGTCCAATGTGTAGTCAATCTAAGAGTCGTCTGCCTGATGGGGCCTGCACCAGGCGCGTGTACCCTGCGAGAAATTGCGCGTATTTACGGACAGCAAAACGGACATAGTATCTAGGAAATAACCCCCCCCCCCCATCGCCAACTTCAAGGATACAGCACACGTTTGAAAATCACAGTGTTCACCCCTTCGCGAATAATATGAATACAGCACACGTTTACCAATAAGGTTTGACTGAATAGTGCAAAAAACAACTGTCTCCTCCGTCAACAAAAAATTTTACGAAAGTGGTTATTTGCAATACGGATGACCTCCACAAATTTATACTAATATGGGCGTCGCATACCATCATTGCATCTATCGCCGCTACGTGTTCTGCACCACGTTTATTCTGCGAAACTGTATTTGTTCCCAAACGGCGGTTTCGGCCTGCATCGTGGAAAGAGGAACGGTCCGACCGCGGCAGGCGCACCGCCATCGTCACTCACCCATCGGCCGTCACTAGTCTAGTCACTAGCGCGACTGCCCTCCTCAAAGGTCAAGGCGCACACACAGAACAGGGCCCAGCTGGCGTTGCTTTTTTATCTCGTTTGTATCTTGAATGTGAGTGCCTAACTTCTCATTCGCTCGCTGTTTGGGTTACAGCTCGTGCCAATAATGATCTGTGTCGTGTAGTACCTACGCAATATCTCAGATTAGCCCGCTTCGAGTAAAGTCGAGGCCATAAACGCAGTGCTCCTTTCTCGATGTCGGTTTCGCGCGGCTTGTATCATGCTTGCTTTTTCTAAGACAGAGTACGTACTGGGAGCAGAAAATGCAGCATTTGCGGAAATCACCGGTTAACTGTGTTGGTCTTGTTTACATTTTGAGCGTGACATTTCCATTGCGCTGTTATTACTTGTACACAGCACTTGAATTACTCTATGCCAACAGTGTTCGGGCTTGTCGACGCCATAGTGGAGCCGTTTAATGCGTGCGCTTCCCTTTATGCTGGCGGCATTTTGTCTGGTACGCCGCGCGCCGAAAGACGACGCGATGTCTACCGTGAAATCTTGGCGCGCTTCAGTCTACACGGGTGTTCTCCTCGACAGGTCAAAGTTCATCTCCTCGGCGTTGTCTAAGAAAAGGTGGCTGAAGACAAGTAGTACCGAGCTGCGAACAATCAGAGAGAACTTTAGCTCAAGAAATGTAAGCGGCATGTGAATTCTTCCAGAAAGCTAGAAACCATTACTCGTAAAACGCGTTCTAAAAATAAGAAAAAGAGTTAGCTTCGTGTGCCGCGGTAATATTGTGGTTATGGTGGTCGGTTGCTGACCGCGCGTTCGATGCCGGCCGTGGTATATAGTCGCGTTTTGATGGAGGGAAAATGGTAAAGGCCCGTGTATTGTGCAAAGTCAGTGCACGATAAAGATGACCTAACGGTGAAAATTTACGGAGGCCTCCACCATGGTGTTTTTCGTAATGATAGCGTGGTTTTGAGACGTCTAACACCAGGAATTATATTTAAACATCTGTTAATTCTCAATGTGGTTAGGAAAAATTTTCTGTGTAGAACAATGGTAGGTTTTCAGTATATAAAGAGTGTGGTCTATATTGCATATTTTTATAAAAAGATAACATTTAGTTAAATATGATAGTTCGCATTCGCTGATTATCAAAGTTTTCTTTCTGTGGGCAAAAATAAATTGAAATGTGTACAGTGCCAAATAATTATTTTAGCTGGTGAACAAGTTGCAAGGATATTCGTTTTTGTAAATGTTTGGTTCTTAGTTTAGCATTGAGGTGGTCCAAGTAAATATTATGGTTACTAACACATTTAGTTGTAAGTTTCACCGGTTACTGTCAGAGAGAGTCATCAAATTGATTTTTATGTTAAGAGATGAAAACCTTTTTGATGTGGTTGATGGACTCTGTGCTTTCCCATGTTTATACCTTAAAGCAATGCGTCCTAGTGGTGAGTACTAGCTGCAGAGGCATGAGGAAAATTTAGACAACATATCATATTTGTCCGTGCTTACTTTATTAGTTTGTTATCTAGTACTAGTCTGCATGAGTAAACGAGAGATACAAACCGTACTAGGGTGCATTTGACCACATGCAGCTATCTTCTGGCAGTTCGAATAGTGTGCTTATGCAACACTGGTAAGTGACACCGATACATGCAAGAACTTAATACCTGTGCGATAAGGTTTGGAAGTGGCAAGAACACCACAATTAAGAAAACGATCTATGGAAACAAGAAAAAAGAATTTGTTTTTGCCATGAACCAATGCAGAAAGTGACAATGCCTGCTATTAAAGTGACAATGCGGTGCTACCTGCCGTTAAGTATTTGGAACAACGTTTATACGCGCGGATAAACTAAAAGAGTGCGAAGACACTGTGTACTTCTGGTGTTTATTAAAGCCTCAGCAGATTGTATCGCTGGTGTTATCTCCAGTTTAAGACTGCTGGTCAAAGATTGGAAAAGTGAAAAAAAACATTTAAACGATAGCACGGCACTTATCATGAAGGTAGTTGATTCTTTTAAGGTGAAGCTTCATTAAAAAGTTGTGTTCTTTTTCTTCAGTTCTATTTGAAGTTTGCAGGGTAGGGCTTCTTAATATCTTTGATGCCACTTCCACCTTAAAAGGAACAAAGTCGACACCTTAATGTTGTTGATGAAGTAGAATCAAATCATTTTTTCACTTGAAAACACAGTTGATACCCTAATATTTTGACTGAAATAAAATAAATTGTTTTTTAATTGGAAACATACCTTCCAATTTATTTCAGCAGAAGCTTTTACATTCACAAAAAAGTATGCCTTCTTGCTCACTCTCAAGTCTATGTGGTTTGGTCATTACTCGCTCATAAATAGTAAAATAGTTTACTTGATGGGTTGCAATAGTGCCAACTTTTGTGTACCAAATTGGAAAGTTCTTATTCTTTTCAGAGAGAACTGAAATATTACTGGGCTAGTAATTGGCTCAGGTGATCAGCTTCAATAAGTTCTTGAAGACCATATACAGTTACTTTTATATTTTGTTACATATATTTGATTTATACACTCGTTGTAAACATGCTGTTTTTTTAAGTTCTGCTAGTGTTATGCCTGGTTATAATTATTATTCACAGTTCAGCAGAGGGCGCAGAAATAACTTTAAAAAGTGTAGTTTTTAAACCTTCTCATTGACTAAGTTCAAATACCATAGAGGGAATCTCATCATTAGCGGAGATCGATTTCATGTGAAAGATTATATGGCAAGCTCTCATGGCTGCATCTTTTTACTCCTTGAGTCAATTGTTACTAACTATATATATATAAATTTTTGTAAACTTAGAAGCTGTCAGCATATCAAGAACTTACCAGATATGTCAATCGCACTGATGCCTCAGGAGTAGATAACGGTACAATATTATGCCTGCACTAATATCTGTGCTTTTAAGAACACAAACTTTAGGTTTAATAAAATCAGGTGCATGCCACGGTGCCAAGAAGCACATATAATAATTTCTGCCAGGTTAAACAGCGCTTTATTGTACCTTGTTTAGTCATATACGAGTACATATACATTGTTTATTACATTGTTTTAAAGAAGGATAGCCAATATTGCAAACACACTTGACATTGCTTCGATACGATGCCTGATTAGTCTTTTCTGAAGCATTTACAACCAATAGTATAGCTATGTACACCCCCCTGAAACTCCAAGATTCAAATGCAGCCACAACTGATATTTACTGTATCTTTTCAGTGAAATTTTTCACTCATAAAACTGCTATTATTGGCACCAGATGTACTGTTGTACTGTCTTCTTAATGCTTACTGAGAGATTTCCAAAGTGCATTCTTGCTGTTCCTGAGTTAACATAGGCAGTGAATCACATGTGGGTCACACCCACATCCCACAGAAAGTAGTGTGCATGTATGCACACCTGACTGATCAAAAAGGTTTAACACCGTGTTAGACAAGCGTGGCACATTATTCATGTCACGGGGTCGTGACACTGCAGTTACTATGTCACACTATTTATTCTCTTCCAGGTGCTGCTTCTACTGTTCTTGGGCCACCTGCCGCCTCTGATGCAAGCGCTACTATGACTGTTCATGCCACAAGCACCTTGGTGACCTGATGTGGCAGGAATTTGTGCCACCACATCATCAGCGAGTCATCAAGTGCCATCATTTTCACTGCATCATCCGCTGCCAATTCTGGATGGTTCTGCAATCGGTCCAGCAGCATAGAACTGTGACAGGTGATCAAGCAGCTCATAAGCACACCCAAATTTTCGTTCCATGAGGCTATAGCACCACAGTCAAGATTTCTTACTCATTGTTTATGTTCTTCCACGTTAGTGAGTGTGAAACAAACCTGTACCATATAGATGATGTTTACTTTGTTGTAATTATCTCGTTTAAAATTTGCTTTGGACATTGCACATTCAAAACATAGCCTTTGAAAGGTGACCTTCAAGACCAGCATTTGTAATTTCTGTGTTGAATTTTACACTGGCAACCTCGAGCCTTAGTGAGTGCAAACATTTTGTGCTGGCAACCTAGCAAGAGTATTGTAAACATCACTGGCACATTGTTACTGTGTTTGACAGCATATCAAGTTAGTCGGCTAGAGCACAAAATGTCAAAGTAGCACCCACTGGATATTCAAATTTTTGTTCGTTAATTTAAATTACTTCAGTGGGATGAGTGGTAGTGTCATGAAGGAATTTCTATAAAAAGTCAGCAAGTATACCTTGATTTTAAGAGCACAATCTTGGGGCACTTTTCTAGTAGTAAGATCAGCCCCGCCGCGGTGGTCTAGTGGCTAAGGTACTCGGCTGCTGACCCGCAGGGCGCGGGTTCGAATCCCGGCTGCGGCGGCTGCATTTCCAATGGAGGCGGAAATGTTGTAGGTCCATGTGCTTAGATTTGGGTGCACGTTAAAGAACCCCAGGCGGTCTAAATTTCAGGAGCCCTCCACTACGGCGTCTCTCATAATCATATAGTGGTTTTGGGACGTTAAACCCCACGTATCAATCATAGTAGTAAGATCATACCCATCATTGCCAACTTGTATAACAATTAAAAAGTTTAATCTGTGATGAGTAGCAGCTTTCCTGTTGCAAGGCAAGGTCTCTAGCTGGAAATGCGTAACATCAATGTCAAATATGAGTGCGGCTTTCGTATGTCTTTTCATGTGACACTAGTCTCGCTGGCCTTTTATACTGCATACATTTATTACTTGACATGGGCTCTCATTTATGAATTGTTTCCATATTTTTCTACTGCTCTTGATAGGGCTTGTCGCTACATATTTTACTAACACAGCAAAACATTCCTCTGAATTCGTTGACTTGGGTTGAACACTTTCTTTTGTGCAGACCTCTGTTTACATCTGCTAATAATGACAACTTTTGTTCTGCTTATGTGACAGCTGCTGTATTCCATGGAAGTGGTCTCAGTTGAGGCCTGTAGCAAGAGGGGTGCCCCAGGAGTTTGTGCCCCCCAAATTTGCATGTTGTGGGTTGTTCTACTGAGCATAAGTAATGAAAAAAGTCATTTTTCATGGCCATCAACTTGCGGCCCCCTCCCCCTCCGAAAAACAATCCTGGCTACGAGGCAGTCTCTTTATAAGCTTGTTAATTGTTTTTGCTCGTTCTTCATCGTCTGTTTTTACCTCGCATTTTCTGCATGTCAATGAAATACAGTGTGTTTCAAGAATTGTGTGCAATAATCATTAAAAATTAGAGAAAGAAGGTACTTGCGTACTAGTTGCGGCATTGCTTTTTTGTAACAAAAGGAATCTTGAGATAGGTAAAAACAATATTTGCGGCAGTAATTATAGCAATTAGGACTATATCCTTTTTTACCAGTGGTGGTAGCTGGTCAAGTCAGTTGGGCAATTTCAAGTCCTTCCTACGAAAAGTTTATAGCCACTTCAAAATTTTGGAAAAGCAGCCACTGATAATCACCATGCAGTGATGCAATCTGCCTAATTGAGCTGTTGAAATAAAAACCAATGTACCAGACAGTACATCTACCATTCATTTCGACAACACCCTGAATGATGACACTGTTTCTCTAGCGGTTATCAACCGTCAATTTAGACACTTTGCTCGTACCCGCTTATCAATGCTCACTTAATCTTCTACCCCAATAAAAATAAACAGTGTCGCCATAGAGGAAATTGTCGAAGGGAATGGTAGATGCACTATTTGGTGCGTCGGTTTCGGTTTCACCAGCTAAATATAGCAGAGTGCATCGCGCTGTGGTAATTACCGGTGGTTGCTTTTCCTAAATTTTAAACTGGGTAAGGACTATTTGTAGGAAGGGGTTCAATTTTCCCATTCGACCCAACTGGCTATTAGCACTGATTAAATAGATATTTGTGTTAATTTTTCTAATTACTGTCATAATAGTTTTTGTACCTACCTGAAGATAAGGTAAAAGGTGTCAAACAATTTTTTGAAAAGTTTGTGGAATGCACTTGATAAAAGACATTTCTGGCAACGTACTGAAGCTATCTAACTTTAAAATAATGACTTAATTACGTATATTAATTGTTTGAGGGCTTTTCACAGGAGCAGTAATTAATAAAGTTGCCACATGTGGTTTTTTTCCGGCAACATGGTAAGTTCCAAGGACACAATTAAAATATGTGCTGGTGGCCAGTCAATATTCTACAAATTGAAATAATTCAGGCACTAAAGTTATAGCAGATACTATGAAAAAATATGTGAGTGTCACTTTGTTTGAAAAACCTCTGTATTCAGCATCAAAACTTGCCTTGGTGATTGCACTATAAGTATGCACAAAACATCATAATAAAGCTCATTGTAAAGCTAAATATAGGTGGAATTATTAGAGAGTATCATTTTTAAATTTGAAAAATATATTTTTAATATATATCTGCACCAACTTTTCACCTACGTAACTCAAGGGACATCACACACTAGCAAGGGCAATTTTCCGCAGAATCCCACTGACCTGGAATACAGAAAGCGAGTTTGGCGCTCTCTACAGAGTAATTGAAATGAGAATAGGGTTATCATCTGCATTCCATTGCCAACGTATGGGCGCTACAAGGACTGGATTCAGTGTGGCGACTTTCAGGTGTGCCGTGCAGCCTAATAGATATAAAGTCAGACATCCTGCTTTCCTGGGGAGTTTCGCAAATGCAGTAGGTGTGTTTTATGCACCTAATAAAAATAATAATCGTATTCAGTACATATGTGTTATAGCATGCTTGTAGATTTGATGCAGTACACTGATAAACCCTATCGTAAAACAACCATTTCTTATTTTTCTGGCTTTGAGGAGAGCACCCTGCTCCCTTAGACCCAAAGCCTGTCATATGAATACAGAAGCGAAAAAAAACATTAAATTAAGAACTGGTAGCCAAGGTGATAGTCTCATTTACGTTGTGCATAAGGGATAATTGTGTACTTTATACTTTTTAACTGCTTGATGGGCTATCTGGGATTCGTCACCAGTGGTATGGCCAGGAAGGCAGGAGGAGCCGCTTAACCCTCCAGCACAGTCCAGGTATTTTTATCCTAAAGCCGTGGATTGTCCTTCTACTGTGACTAGTTCGTGACCGCCTTGTTTATCGATGTCTCAGCAGAAGGTGCATGTGCGAGTAACAGACAAACAGACGGATTCACAGGTAATAATAAAACCCTCTGAAGCTTCGCCCCACACATCATCATTAACTTCATAGATATGCTGTAATTTTCTTAGTTCTCTATGTGCACATACAAACACACAAGAATGTACATAAAGTATGACCGAAGTCGCCTTCCCCTCACACACCACCCCCGAGTGAAAAATATCGTTTTGCTAGGCTGCTGGTCGCCACACTCTAGCGACATTCATTGTAGCGCACCTCTGTTGGCAATGGAATGCAGATGATAGCCCCTTTCCAATTTCAACTGCTCCGCATCAAGCTTGCTGTTGCTCAAGCTTCCACAGACTTCCCCAGGTCTGTGGAAGTCTGTTGAAGATTGGCCTTGCGAGTGCTTCATGCCGCTTGAGTTAAGTAGGGGTAAACTGGTAGAGATACATAACTTTCTCAAGTTTAAAAAAATAATACCACTTTTTGTTTTGGGACGTTAAACCCCACATATCAATCAAATAATACCACTTACTAACTTCACCTATATTGAAGTACTACATAGAGCTTCAAAATGAAATGTTGTGAATGTTTTGACCGACCACCAAGGCAAGCTTTTTGATGCTGAATACAAAGCTTTTGCCAAAAAAAGTGAAATTCACAATTTTTTTAGACTATCTGCTAAACTTCAGTGCGTAAATTATTTTTAATTTGTAGCATGTGAAGAAGGTCACCAGCCTATATTTTATTTGTTGCCTTGGAATTGGCCATGTTACCTGAAAAAATTTCCAAACCTGGCAACATTATTCGTTATTGCTCGCGGGAAAAGCTCTCGAAGAATTGATATACAAAAGTAAGTCATTATTTTTACTTAGATCACTTCATTACCTAGCTGGAAATGCCATTTATGAAGTGCATTTCAAGACGACTTTTGAAAAAAATTGTTGTTTGAAGACATTTAGCTCAGTCTGGGCCATACGACAGACCCTCATAACTTGGTAGCAAAATTTTGGCAACGGAATTAAATGACCAGGACAAGTTTCCGACTTCAAGAAACGTGAAAATTCTTTTCGACATACTCGTGATGGTCAAAAAAACGCTGGGTGATTTTGCATGGCATAACCCTAATCGTTGTATTGTTTAATGCATTGAATTACTTTTTGCTCCTTTTACCTCAACTAATATTGTTAGCCAATATTTTGGTGTGTTTATGAAGTTGCTTGTGCTTTCAGCCATTTCGTTCTGTATGATACGTATTTTTATTTATTATGTGTGATCATTTATTTTTGTGGTGCAAGACAGTGCCTCTAGCACGGCCTATTAGGAGTCTTGATATGAATAAATTAATTGTGCTCGCATTGTTTTCTTGCTCTGTACTCGCCTGGTGTGGTTGTGCTTACAAAATGTTTTTCCTCTTATCAGAAAAGAAGTCTGCACAATACTGTTAAAATAAGGAAACAACACAGGTGCTTTGGGTATCTGGAAGTTATGATATTCCTTCTTCGTATCTTAAATTTCATATATAAAGGTGCCAAAATAAAATGAATTGGTTGACAATTTTTGTTCACACAATTCGTAGCATGTCTGTGCTGTATTTCGTTTTATGATCATGGGAAAATAAAATTCAGAATCAATGGAATATAAAACCCCTCCTTGTTGGTTTTTAGTCATTTGAATTCACTTCGTAAATTTTTTAGCAGGTGCAGGTGCCGTCTAAATTTCCCAGATGATGCTGCCACAGGATTAGTTGGAACAGTGGCCTGGGAAATTTTGAATGACTTTGTACTTGCAGAAGAAAACTCTGCTGATTACGTATGCCTGATGTTGAATGTAATGGAGGCACATTTGTTATTTACGGACATGTAGCAATAGGATTATAAATAATGTGTGAGAAATGGCTCTACGAAGCAAGTGTTGTTCCATAGCAGTCATTACATTATTCTTCATTGTGGAGATCTCTGTGAAAGTTGAATGGGCTGTATGTTCCATGTGCTCTACATTATCCTGGTGTACTATTTTTAACGGAAGTTGCGGGCAGCAAGTTACCTACGCCTTTTTACGTAACCAAGGAAAAATATTTTCTGCTGTGTATTTATTTGTTATGTAAGCATCCCGGAGCTCCTGATAGGTGTTTACCTCTCCCAAGGCAAGAAGTTTTGCATTGGAAGTTGCAATCGGGAGACCTAGGGATCTCTTGAAAATTTTGCGGAGGGTGATCTCCAAGGAATTTTCATCGTGCTTCTGTAAATGCAGGTACGGAGTCGCAAAGAAGATGTGACTAGAGACAAAAGCGTACGTGAGAAGAAGCGCATCCTTGTTTTTGAGACTTTCCCACTTGTTGGAGAATCGGCGGACCATGCGACCCACCTGTTCTCCAAACGTACGCAGCTTGTAGAGTGTTGTCTCGACCCTGTGTTGCTTGTGAATGGAGAACCTGAGGACACGATCTACTCTGCTTCATTAATTGATCCACTGTGCAGGGAAAGGTTAATGAACGAAGTGCCCTTCGTCGACGGCCGAAGGTGCCCGAATTCAGACTTCTGCGGGGAACACTGGAGGCCACAATATACCACATATTTTTCACTATATGGGCTGTGGTCTGCAGACCATGGTTCATGCTGCCCCGGCATCCCTTTGTGGTCCACAGAGTGATGTCGTTGGCATAAAGCGCACGCTTTACCCCTACGACAGCAGCCAAACGGGCTGGATGCTGCGCCATAGCTAAGTTAAACAGCAGAGGCGACAAAACAGCGCCCTCTGGTGTGCCTCGCGTGCATCGGGGATAGGGGCCGTATTCCTGATCTTGTATGCGAATGTAAGCCGCTCTGCCAGTAAGAAAGTTTCGGATGTAGTTGAAGGTGCGCTAGCCGAAGTTGGTAGCACTTAAGTGAGCTAGGATGACTTCTTGCTTGAGCTTATCGAAGGTTCCCTTAAGGTCAAGCGCTAGACCAATCTTGTTGTTGTGGCGGTATTCTACGATATTAACAGACAGTGGGATTGGGCGTGTTGGTATAACATCATAAAGGTGGCTTACCAGCGCAAACGACCGGGCAGGAGGCGACAGGAGAACAGACGAGACAGAGTGTTGAACTGCCAACAATTTATTTCTTGTGAAGTTATTCGCTTTCATACAGTTACCAGTTACCAGAAAAGATACAGTTACCAGAAAAGTTGTTCCTTTGCTTGGCAATGTGATGTACTTATGCATTGTCATTGTGTTTCGCGCATGACTAGTGCGACTGGTAACTGTATAAAAGCGAATACCTTCACAAGAAATAAATTGTCGGCAGTTCAGCGCTCTGTCTCGTCTGTTCTCCTGTCCCCTCCTGCCCTGTCGTTTGCGCTGGTGAGCACCCTTTACGATATTAGGTATTTCGTGGTTTAGTTGTACGAGTATGTCATCCGAATATTTCTTAGGCCTGAAGAGATACATAGAATCGGCCAAAATGTGACGCTCTTCCAAGAAGGAGAGAGACAATCCCTGACCATAGTTTCTATTAGCTTTCCCGCACAAGAAGTAAGAGAAATGGGTCTCACATTCTGAGTGTTGATCAGTTTTTCTGGCTTTGCAATAAAGGTTACTAGAGAAGTTTTCCACTTTAGTGAGAGGGGTATTTTTCCGAACCAGATCTCATTAATATAGTCGAGAAGCGACTGGCGCGCTGCATCGGGTATTTTGCCAGGACTTTAACGGTGATTTTGCCTCGCCCGGATGCCGTACCTCGCCTGATTTTGGCTAGAGCGGCGCGAAGGTCGTGTAACTGGAAAGGAGCATTCAGCCGTAGCAACGCTGTTCGAACACGGCGCAGTGCTGTTACGTACAACGTTTCAATTACTCATTAGTCACGCGACAGAGAAAGAAATTGTCATTGCATGTTTTTACAAAAAAAAGAAATGAGAGCAATGGTGGCCAGGAGCGCTAAGGTTTGTGTTTTGTCAGTGATCCGGGAAAGAAATACTGGTGGGAGGGCATCGTTTCGAAGATGAGTTTTTGGAACCGAGTGTACAGAACATGACCCAGCCAAACGGTAACTGCAATGTCTACTTTCTGGAGACGGCGTTCAGTTGTCCCTCTTTAAGTTATTGACCCAATTCTTGTATATTGAGGCGACGGACGTGGGAAAATGCATATCGAAAAGCCAAACACGTAACACGCCTTGGTAAAAAAAAAGCGGTCAGCTACCTCAACTTCCTCACAGAATGCTTAAAAGAAATGCAATTTTGAGGTACTTATATGTAAAATGTCTTAACGAGTTGGCTGCTCTATGCAGCGAACTTGTTAGTTCGCTGCATAGAGTGCTGCATAGAGTTCGCTGCAAAAAGTTCGCTGCTCTATGCAGGCCAACATTTCCTTTAAAACATGAGAAAAGCCCTCCTTTCTGCAGCAGAAGATGGTTCAAGGCGGTGGCTTCTGGGACGCCAATGGCGTCTTCCGGTGGCTTCAACCGCACGCGCTCAATGCGCCATCCTGCTCCCCCTAGTAGAGATGAGTGGTTTTGTTCATTGAAAAAACATGCACTCGGCGGGCCAAACAGCTGAAAAGTGTCATATTGGACATCCTTGGAAGAAAGGAGTGCGTTAATCACCTCATTCCAGCGTCTCAGGACAACGACTTAACAGGTGAATAATAGCAAACGCTAACGCATTGTTTGAAACAACCTTAACAAGATGTCATGCATAGTTTTTTTCATTTTAGAGAGTAGCGTTTTTGCCTAGTGTGTTCGTCCTGCAGCAAAGAGCAATTTTAGGGAACTCTATATATGGTTGCAGGGTCATAGCGAAGCGGAGACCGTGGTTTATAAATTCGTGTATATAACAGCTAAGCTATTTACCTATAAAACAGGGAACTAGAAGAGGGGTTGAGGGCTTACTGACGTTGAACCGCGGGGCCACCACCGACGCCTGATTGGGCGCGAATGTTCGTCATAAACTCTGGCATTAATTTAGCGGCCGTGAGTCGCGGTGCACACCACTGTAAGCACTGTTTGTTTCTGCACTTCGCGTTTCCTCTTTTGAGGTACTGCCAAGAAAGTTGCACAATTTTATTCTCAAACCCACTTTCATTGCGGCGAAGTATCTCTCTCTCATAAGTACTCTTGATCACTGTGAAGATTACGGGGCTCCTCAGCCAATAGGAAGGGTGACTAACCCCTCCACTTGTATTCATCTTGTTTATTTACTTCAACAGAGAGGAAAACAGTGATACGAGCAGCTAGACGAGGCCACTAACTTCACCTTTTTCGAAAATTTTGAAAACTTGGAGATGTAAGATTGCGCAGACTCGTTCGATGCCATTTGCGTGGTATACTCTACACATGTGTTAGATCAGTGACTGGCTGGTAAATAATAACATGTGCAATTGTTTAAATTTAGTTTTACATGCATCAGAACGCGGATAAACGCTGTTTCGCTCAGACGCTGTTCGTGGCTCTGGTACGACTGCTTTTCCGTCGCCGCGTCCCTTCGCGTCTCACGCTGCAGCGCTCCGTTTTGCTCTCTTTTTCGCACGATGCTTTTTTTTTGTTTCCAACTAAGGAGAATCCAACGTGCGTTGAGCGCTGTACGAGAATGCATGTCCGATATTTTGAGATGCAGTTTTTTGGGGCGAAGCTCTTTTCAGTCTAACCTAGTCCTGCGTCAGGTGTAACCGAGACAGACAGACAGACAGACAGACAGACAGACAGACAGACAGACAGACAGACAGACAGACAGACAGACGGACGGACAGACAGGCAGACAGACAGACAGACAGACAGACAGACAGACAGACAGACAGACAGACAGACGGACGGACGCTTCGCCCACCCATAGTCATTCACTCCGTGGATATGCTGTGACTTTTTTGAGCTGGCGACGTAAGCTGACTATAAAGTTTAGAAACTCAGAAGCAGACCACTGCCTCAGCGCTTTAGGCTTAGCAGTTGTGACTGAACAATCAGCTTATCTAGCTAATAACTACAAAAAGTACCTGATGTTTTATCATCGGAGTAAAATGGAACAAATCGATGGGTTATTTCACCAATTATTTCTTGCCGTGAGCGATGTGGGCGTGTTGCCAAAGCATGTTGGGATCAGAGCGGGTGGTCGCTTTGCATGGGTGCTGCCGTGTACTTGTAAAACTGGCGAAAACCGACACAAAAAATTGCCCGCAGCTTCCCTCGGGGGAACACTGAGGAGGATGCGGAGCATATGATTGGATAACGGGGTGTTAAAGTGCGACTTACTTGGGTCGATGGCTCAATTGGTTAACGTGGTTGTGAAATGGGGTGTTAAAATGCGACTTACTTGGGTCGATGGCTAAATTGGTTAACGTGGTTGTAGGAGGGGGTGTTAAATGAGTGAACACGTACACACGTATGCGAAAGGGCGGCGCTGGTCGAAGGGACGTCGATCATTGTGTTTGTGGATTCGTTGGCATTCATTTCACGGCGACTTCGGACGTCGACGCGCCGTACAAACCAACGGACAAGCGGCAACTGAGCGAGCGCCGACCTTGAGTATATATACAGCGCGACGGCGCATGCGCTGTCAGCTGTCGAATGTTCTCGAAGGAGAAGCGCGCGCGCGGCACAGATGGCGACGGCGCGACGGCGCATGCGCTGTCAGCTGTCGAATGTTCTCGAAGGAGAAGCGCGCGCGGCACAGATGGTGGGTGACGGCGCGACGGCGCATGCGCGCGCGTCAGCTGTCGAATGTTCGAGAAGCGGTGCGGACGGCGCGGACGGCGCATTACAAGGCGCGAGTATAAGATGCTTCCGCATCTAATAATTGAATGCGTACGAAGTAACTGTCAAGGAAAATAAACATAACACGTATCGATGCGGCATAACACACAGCAAACAGTAGTAAATTTCAGCCTACCCTATGAACTTTAAGGCATTCATATCATACCGCAGAGGAGACCGTTCAGCGGCGACTTTGAGCGGCGAACGAAGAATAGTATACTGGCAACAATGGTGCAGACGCCGGCAACCGCCATAAGAAGAGTTGCGTGCTTCGTCGAGAGCAAGCTCCTAAAACGCAATGATGAGACTGGATCAGTCAAAATGTATCCCGATGCGTTCGCGTCACTCCTTCAAAGAGCGGGTGGATTGTAGCAGGAATACATGGGGGACACGTGCACGCGTCTGTTTTTTGCGAGCCCCTAACCACCAGCTTCGGGGAACTTATTATGGGTATAGTGCCTAGAATATACTTGTATATTGAAGGCACCATAGTTTCTGCTAGTGCTTCTGGTGGTAGCAACGCAGCTCCCTCTGGTCAGAACCCGGATAGAATGCGACGCCGGCGCCAAGGTGGCCGAGGCCGAGCAGCGTCGTCCCGACGGTGGAGAAAATCCCGTTTCGGTGAGAGATAAGCATTGAATGTGATTGCCTGGTTCACAGGGCATGAGGACCCGAGGGGTAACGAGGAGGCCAAGTGTACATCTCGTGGACGTAGTGGCCGACATGCAGGACCTTCCTTAAGACACCTCTAAAACCCATGAGGAACACAACATAACAAGTAGGCAAATGATAGAAAACCAACACCTTACAAGACAGAAGTATGCCCTTCCGCACAACAACGTAGGCAGCCAGCAAGCCAGGGATTGGCGCCGCCTACAAACAAACACCACCCCCCCCCCATATCAAGACTAAACAGGGGTAGTTTTCCCCAGCCATACATAACTGGGATAAGACCCCGGTGTAAACACCACAAAGCCATACTTGCACACATCACCTACCAATGTACACAGCGACCAACTCATGCAGTATCTAGACTGGCGCGTTCACGCGAAACACTCTCAACGTTGTTTGGAAGGCACGGCTTTCCGAGCTGCCACTGGGGAGCACTTTGGTGACCTTATACCAGGCCCGTGAAGCCGCCGCGGCAGTAGCGTTCTACAAGAGGGCTCCACCCGAGAATGAACCGTGGACTGCTCCAATAAAATAAACTTTATTGTCTCTCTCTCGAATACTGTCTAAAGCCAGCAGTGATATGACCAAAGAAAGGGTACACCCATTCTCTTGCGAGAGTTCTTTTTGAAAAGAATGCGTTTCAATTACGAGAGTTAAACTACATAGTCACAGAGACGTGCTTTCACATGAGGATCGAGAGAGCAAGCGAAGGCCAGCGAGAGAGTTGCCAACACACTCGCGACGCGCTCTTTATCCTTCTCGTCCAGCGTTCGTGTAGGAGGCGGACAGCGTATACCTGGCACACCGATGCGCGTTCTTGCAGCCTACTTGTACACCGATTGAGTTCCTGCAACACGCGGACCGCGCTCGAGAGGTATAGGCTGATGAGCATTTCTTGCAGGGAGCGTCCTTGAACTGCGGAGTATAACAGGAGGTTATTATGTCGATTCCGATCTCACATAACACAATCAAACGCTGGTTCATTTTTCTTTTAGAAAGGAAAGAGGCAATGGGACCGAGATGAGGAGAGGTTGCTACGCTCAGTAGTCCTCGGCAACCCTCTCTGTCCAACCCGGGTTGGTCTCCTGGACGTCGGGCTTCAAGCTGCTGCTGTGTTGTCAATCCTGTAAACGCGAAGTAAGCGTTGAGGACACATCGAATTTGCGAGCCGCCTCCTGATTTCTGACGAAGAAACGGGTGTAACGAGCAGTGTTCGTAAGTGTTGATGGAGCTTCGCTGCCTTCGCCAATTCTCATGCTGACGCTTCTCCAGTGGTCCTGGGTTATCTAACTCCATCTTAATGACAAGAAGTGTATAGACGGTTTCAAGACTGCAACCGTTGCACGCCAAAAACCTCCCGGTCACATCATTTATCAGCTCCTAACGTCGAAACTGAAAGCACCTTTTCAAGCTTTCTTGATGGGTAAAGAAAACCTCTCTTTAGTTTTTCACATAAAAGAAACGTGCTTAATGTTTCAGGGAATCTCTTACTATTTTATGTAGCTGAAAAAACATTTACTTGAACATATTTTGCTAAATATGGAAAAAAGTGTAAAAAATTCACATGGCTATTTTCTAAAGCTCCTCTTGTCCACTGATGCACTGTAAACACATAGGTAGACGAAATCGCATGACATCAAGGGCCTGGGTTTGTGAACAGTGAGAGGGTCGACACGAAGGATCAGAGGGTCTGGCACATACCTAACAGCCGATATACAGCTATACAACCAATATACAACTACTTGTTTAGGCTGCTCTTCTACACCCCTTTCTCTAATGGCATAGGGTCGAGCGCGCTGTGTTGCACCTGCCACCTCATGTAAAAAGAAGGCCAGCGCGTAAAGCGTGCGTGCCCTGAACGTCTCTTGTTCTTTTTTAAAATAACTAGCATAGGTAATCTATGCAAGCCTCTACTCATCAGACTTGTGTAATGAAGAACTAATAGCCGTTTAGTAGTGAGTTTTAGCTGTCATTGTATTGCACTAAAATGCCACGATAGTTTACCACACACGCGAGGACACGTGCCATGAAATCAAGAGTCATTATCGTCATTTCGTTTGGAAGAGCTTGGTCGTTGGTCGTTGGTCCGAGCCGTGTTCGCTGCCTTCCAAACCTTCAAGTTTTCCTGGGCGAGATTGCTGGGGTGTTCTTGGCTGAGGATTGAGTGGTTCTAACTTTGCAGTCTTAGTGTTCGAGTCTCTCGTTTATCTGTTTCTGACTCTAACCCTATCTTTAGTGTTCATGTCGACTACTTTTCCTGGCCCGGCACGATCTGCCTGGTCAGCGTCCTTGCCGTGTAATTAATATCCGCTAGACTCCTTTTTCCGCAATGGTATCAACAGCATTCTTGTGGCACTGGTACAATTGGAGACTTCTTCAGACTTACGAACCCTCAGATGGTACAAAAGGAGTTTAAAGCCACTTGATACTGTTTCCAGACCATAATTATGTGCGTCCACTCTGGCGAGAAGGTATCGTGTGTAGGTCACCGGATCAGACCTGCGTGCAGGATCTCCTCAAACGCACTTCGTTTGCCGCTACCCCGTTGAGTGGTTTTATTCAGTCTCACCTTGCATGTACCAAGGCTTTTACTGGGAGTCGACTCCAAGCTGAGCTCAGCAGAAACCCTAGACAGGCTCTCTGGAGCAGGCATAATTTCGATTTACTGAGAGACAGTGTGTCACAGGGCCCGTTTTGTGACAGAAAGAAAGAGAGAGAGAAAGAGAAGAAACTTTATTGAAGTGTTCCTGCTTGGGTCAAAGGTGGTGGGGGCCGAGAGACGGGGCCCCTCTGTAACCCCCTTCCTCAGGCGGCGGCCAGGCCTTGAATCCTTGCTGCATCTTCGGCGGCCGGGCAGCCCAGAGCTGGTCCTCCGGGCACGTGCAGAGCAGCAAAGCCTCCCACTGCTCGCCCGTGGTGATTGTAAATGTAGGTTTTGTGCTGTGTTTAATTGAGTGAGTAGCTGCGGGGCGGGCCCATATAATATGGTCGAGCTGGGCGTTCGGTGGACCACCCGCTTTGCATTGTGACATCAGAACAGCGGAATAAATACGGCTGCACAGTGACGGACAGGAGAAAGTGCGTGTCTGTAATAGACGCAAAGTCGTCGACTACTGCTTACTAAGGCACTTGTCGAGTAGTGGGTATTTAAGTCTGCCTTTGCGGTAATACAATGGGATTTCTTCAAAGGTAATCATTCTGTTCCTCGCATTGCCGCGAAACGAAGAGACCATCATCTCTCGCTCAGCCGCGTCAGGTCGCAAGGGGCGGTGCTCTGTTGGATGACGCGCCCGGCGGACGAGAGCTCAAGCGGCGTCATGAGCATGTTCGTTCCCCGCGAGCCCCGAGTGGCCCGGAGTCCAGATGATCTCAACGTGGTGGAGACGTAACAGAAGTGTACTTGTGAGAATGCGGAGCACCGGTTGGGAGACCATACCTTTGGTAAAGTTGCGGATGTCAGTCTTGGAGTCACAGATGATGCAGGATGCTTGGTTTGACGCGTAGGCGAGAGAGATGGCTGCTTCTTCGCCTTCTTCGGGTTTGTTTGCGTGAATGGTGCCAGTTGCGGTATTTATGTTCTGTGGCCCGGTGGCAACAGCGAGGGCCATGGCTCGATGCGAAGAATATTCCACTGCGTCTACGTACGCCATGTGCGTAGCTTTCGCGTGGCGCTTGTCTAGTTCCTTGGCACGGTCTATTCGTCTTCCCGGGTTATATTCAGGGTACATATTGCGTGATATGGGGGGAATCACGAAGGTGTCGCGAATGTCTCAACAAATTGGGAGTTCCTGGCCAATCTGGGAGACGTAAGGTATGCTGACTGCGCACATGAAATGACGTCCTGTAGGAGTTTGGCCTAGTAATTCGCAGCGCGATATATGTTGGGCTTGAATGAACTCGCCTATGGTAGTGTGATGTCCTAGGTCATTGAATTTCACATTGGGCGTAGACATGGGGAGATGCAGTGCGCACTTGTAGCAGCTCATGATCATTGTGTTCAGACTTTCTTGTCGGTGAGCGCAAGTTTTATAAATGGAGCGACGTAAAAAATTCTGCCTATGGAGAAGGTGGTCACCAGTCGTATGAGATTGGCTTCCTTCATACCGTGCTGTTTATTGGCGATGCGGGAGATGAGCCTAGTAGTCTGATAGGCATGATGGTGGAGTAGTTGCATTGTTTCTGAATTGCCACAGCTCTGCTGAATGCGGAAGCCCAATACGCGAATGGTCGGGACTGTTTGTATAGGGTAACGTTGGACAGGCAGATTTATCGAGAGAAGATCTCTGTGTTAGGGAGATCTAGATCGATAGACAAGTAACTTTGACTTTTGGTGCGAGCAGGACAATCCTCGTTGTTCAGCGTAAGTTGTGATTCTATCAATAGCCGATTGAAGTGCATCCTGTATGTCTTCCTCGCTACCTCTGGCAATCCACAAAATGATATCGTCCACGTATATGCTATGGTGGAGGTCGGGGATATCTTCTAGAAGTGATGGAAGGTGAAGCATGGCCAGGTTGAAAATAAATGGAAAGAGGAGCGACCCCTGTGGTGTCCCTTTCCCACATAGAGTGATAAAAGGGGCAGCCAAATCGTTGATCGAGAGTGTGGCTGTTCTGTCCGTCAAAAAGTTGCGGATGTAGCGGTAGGTACGGGCGCCTACGTTGAGCGTGGCGAGTATGTCAAGTAAGGATGAATGTAGCACATTGTCAAAAGCTTTAGTGAGGTCTAGCCCCAGAAAAGCACGTGTACCATGCAGAGCCGTCTTCACCGTCGATAATGTGACTCTTACGTTCTGTATCCAAAATTTAGGGTGAAATCCGAACATTTTATGCAGGTAGAGGGCGTGTTCTTCTATGTACCTTTGTAGTCGAGTGTGAATTACGTGCTCGCGTACCTTGGCGACACAAGATGTGAGAGCTATTGGCCGAAGGTTCTCGATAGTGAGTGGTTTTCCTGCTTTAGGTATCAGAATGTCTGTGGCGGTTTGCTATATTGTTGGTATTTCTCCAGACTTCCGAAAAATTTGCAGATAATATATGAGCGTTCGAATCATTCTCCGTCATGGTTTCGTAAAATTATATTTCTAATTTCATCCGCGCCAGGTGCTGATTGGGGTCTCAGCTGTGAAACTGTGGTACTTCCTTCCGCTTTTGTAATCTGGGAGTCAAGGGCTGAATTATCCACCCCAGTGTAGCATGGGAGATCAACCGAAGTAGCGCTGACAATGTACCGACTAGATAGGTCCTGGATAAGGTCTCACTGGTACCTGGATAACTGTGCACAGCAGTGATTAAGAAATGGCGCTGAGCAGTTCTTGTCGATTTTGGTTTTATTATATAACGAAGAACATTTCACGTTCTGGGCACGTTAAGTAAGCGTTCCATAACGTTACAAAGCTGATGCTAGTTCTGGCGGGAAAGTTGAAGAACGCAATCTTTAATTTGACGCGTTAATATAGCAATGCGTTTGCGTAGTGAGCGGTTCAATTTGTTTGAGTTATAGGGCTTACGCAGACCAGCGAGGGCCTCCCACTTGTGCAGCAGCTTGGTGTCTACCGTGTCGCCTATGGCGTCTTCTGGGGGAGTCCTGGTAGCACACTCAACGTCTCGTCGTAAGAAAGCTGTTCATTGGTCGATCGACGTGGCAGATTCTGGAGAGGCTGATTCCCGTGACTCGGGGAAGTGATCCCAGTCCACTAGGGTAGGCTGTTTGGATTGGCATGGAGGTCAGCAGGTCAGAATTGGCATGGAGGTCAGCAGAGTGAAGCAAAGAAGAGGACGGAGGCTGCTAGGCAAGTTGTTTCCGAAGAGCAGCGCTTTCAATGCGAAGTTCTTGTAGTAACGTACGGAGTGAACGCAGCTCCAGTGGGATAGTACTTAACATGGTTTCCTTATTAGGTGTGGTCGTGTGTGTAGTTCTGGGCGCTGTATTATGTATAGGAGCAGGTTGAAAGGCATTGCTAGCTCAGCTTACCGTAGGGGTGGCGAGGGTGAGACTGGGTTGCCGCTGCTGAAGGAGGAGACAATCCGAAGCCTCGGGTGCCACAGATCCCAAGAGGAGCTACTGGGGCTGATTCTTGCGCCGCTGCTTTGATCGGCTGCTTGAGCCACGACGCTTCGGGGTTGTACTGGGACTGCGGGAGTGGGTATCGCTAGGCTTCACCTCCTGGCGTTCCGGATGATCATCTTGTGTGGATATTGTGGTTACTGTTTTTGTTGGTGCTTATCTTTTTCTTGGCGACGATAAAAGAGAAGGTGAGGTGTCTGGTAGTGTTGAGGACACGTTTTGTCACCTATCTGGTGGGCTTGGCCGCACAGAAGACATTTAAGGGTGCATGGATGAGAAGTATTAGGTTGGCTGTGCCGCACAGCGTGCAGATTGTGGCATTTAGTTCGGAGCAGACATCTGAATGGTGGCCGACTGCCCCGCATTTGTCGCAGACTTTGGTGCGCTTCTTATGTAGGTAACCTTTGTATTTGGCTCCTCGATAGTAGACATAGAAAGGGACTTCGTCACCATCAAGTAATATCAGTACCGTGTTCGTCTTTCCAATTCGGTGAGCTTGTAGTATCGTTGGGTTGCTGTCATTAACAAGGCTTGCTGAGATGTCTTCAGGAGAGTCATAGGGGGAAATATTGTGGATCACTCCCTTTGCTATGTTCTCAGGGGAAGTTAGGTAGGCTCGAACGTCATAGGTGTCAGTTTCCACCTGTAGTTTGGAGATCCGACTGTAGATTTCTGCGTTGGATAGATGAGGTGTGCTTACTACGATGAGATTAGCTTCAATGCATGTGTGGTAAATGTCCTATTTGAGTAGCGTTGCATGCAGATCCACTTCGCGTAGAATAGCATCGCACTGTTGTGCTTCTCCCTATTGGAAGAGGTTGTCGTAACTCAGGTGAATCACAACTTTCAGTGATAATCTGGCAGACGCGGTTGCCTGGGTTTGCGAGGGAGACGTTGGGCAGATCTGTTCGGCATTGGAATATCGGACGTGCTTCCCTGGCCAGTTGGCCATGACGGAGTGTTCGATGCATGCTTGCGTTTATTGTTTCGGTGGCTAGGGATACATCGGGCTTCGAGGGTGGCGTCTTTAGGGGTGATCTCCGTTTCTACGGCTGCGGCCACTTCCATGGTTAACACGGCTGCGATTTCAGAAGGTAGGGCTCAACGTGGGCCAGCCAAATGGAGTTGGGTGGCAGTGGCGTCACGACGAGGAGCAGCTGTTGTGGCAGCCGCCACACCAGCGTCAGGTGGCGCCAGCAGTTTGAGTTCGTCGTAAGGGTTAGCGTCTCTATCACCTGGGTCGGGAAAAGCTCACTCACCAAAAATCTTCTGTGTACTGTAGTCGGGGGCTGGTTGTATTGGGAGCTGGGGTGGTTCCAGTCGTCGACAAGAGTGATTGAAAATATCCAGAAGTAGGGGCTCAACACTGCTTCTTCCACATGCAGGAGCGAGCGGGTATGCTGCTGCTCTGCATCATGTCCGAGGCGTCTCCTTCTTCGATTTACCGATATAATTGCGTAGTCAACGACGAGAGGGTATCAAACGAATATGTCATCGCGAATTTTGTGGGCACAACATGCCCGTAAGAAATAAAATTATTGCCATTGATCTTTCGAGTAGAGCCTCTCGCTTCTCGTCCGAAACAGTGCAAAAACTGCTGGAGATTCGGCCACAGTGCGGGAGAATGTATATCTAATGTTGGTTGTAGCACCTGCGGGAAGAGCCATCCTTCAAGAAAGTGTACTGCAGCAGCGGAAAAGTGCAGCAGCGGATAAGTGTTGTCTCTGTGGGGGGAGTCACTGTGCCGACAACTCTGACTGTTCCGCTCGTTCCCAGAGGGTTCAAATCCGAGACACTATTGACCGGTGCGGCTGTTCTCGAAGGGAAGCCATTGATATAGTTAGAGATAGTGCTTTTGGATACTCTGGCATTACAGCACGCTACACTTGCAGCATAGACTCAAGTATATCGCAGGCTATTGAAACTGATGTGAAAAGGGCAGTGAGTAAGGCTATGGATATACTCATATCTAACCTTTCCGACTGTTTGGTGCAAACTCTTTCGAATCAGATTGTGCAAAGAGTACAGACTAGTACAGAACCTGCGAAATCGGACATTACCAGCGATGCCACTCAGCTACACCATGTGGTGTTGGACGAAATTTCTGCATTTGCAGACAAGGCTAAGCAGTCAAGAACACAGGTGCACATGGACCAACATACGCCTCAGCTGAGCACAAGTGCTACAACGGATATGGAACTCGATATGCGAACTAATAAACGTATCAAATCCCCCTATATACACCGATCTCAAGTCCAAAAATAAACAGAATAAATCAGCTTTTTCGCGTAAGGATGCTGACAAGGGCGCGGCATGCGCTTCTGTGGTGCGCCCAACACCATAGGTCCGTTGAGGGTACTATAGTGCAACTGCCGATCTATGTTCTCAGCCACTACTGACTAACATTACTTTTGCAATCATTTTAATCTTGATATTATAATTCTTAAAGAAACTTGGCTTACCCCAGATAAAAATTTCCATCTTTCAGGTTTTCGTTCTTTCCGACTAGATTGTCCATCACGTGGTGGTGGTTTAATGATCTTCTTATCAAGTAACCTATGCCATAGGGCAAAATTTTTTTCAGAATGATACATTTGGATTGTGAAATATTAGCATTAAGCTTTTGTCTCTTTGGTTATCACCCTTTTTAACTATAAATTGTTACTTCGCCTCCGGTGTGCAAAGTACGCGTTATGTTGACAATGTTTTGGTAGCATGTAGAAAGCAAATTGTACTCACATGAGACTTTCATTCACATCATTTGTCTTGGGGCCTTAGGACAGATTATTGTAGTAGGCGACTGTGGGAACGGACCATTGATCAGAACCTCCAGTGTCTGAATGGAAGCCATGCAACATTTGTCTGAGGTCAGACTTGCTCAGTATTAGATTTAACGTTTAGCTCCAATGCAATCAAGGCTTTGTCATGGGCTGTTCTAGATTCGGCTACTAACAGCGATCATCTTCCTGTAATTTTTGATATTACTAGTCCAACAATACCTTTAGATCAGCAAAACGCACATACATCAACCATAGCAAATTTCAAGCCTGACTCCGTTCTGTCATTTTTAAACTTGGAAATTCCAGTACTAAGGAGATTGCATCTACGATTGTTTCAATGCGGGATGGATCTAGAAAAAATTCCTAATTTTCTATTCTATCGAATAAACAGCCCTCCTCTCATTGGTGGAACGATGAGTATACGCGCCATTATAGAAGACGAAAAGGCGCTTGGAAAAAGCTTCTTCATTATCAATGCCCAACAAACTTGACGGACGATCATTTCCTTGCTGGCGTATTTAAGCGTACAGTGCACCGCGCAAAAGAAGAATACGACAGTAGACATTTCAATTATCTTTTTAAATGAAAAATAAGCGTGCTTTGTTCGCTTATCTTAGCACAATAAAAGTATTGCCAACACCTTAAACGTTACAATCATGTGTCTTGACAGCGCAAGAAATGAACACCTCTCTAGAAGACATAACGCAAGGTTTAGAACACCGCCTCACTGCTAATCTTTCGGCTATTTGGCCCATACTGGTAAACTTGAATGAATTTCCAGTAGTTTCTTTGGCTGAATTGAGTCAGACAGTTTCATGCTTACCAAGGACAGCTCCCGGACCAGATGGAATTACGAACTCTATGTTAAAACTTTTACTCCAGAAATTGCCTAATCTTTTGTTAGAACTAGTGAAATATTTGTTAGGTGACACATAGATAAACAAAGACCTCCAGAATGGAAACTTGCCGAATTAATATTGTTGCTAAAAATGAAAATGGAGCATACATATTGAATAACACAAGGCCAATCGCACTGACATCAATTTAGTGAAATTGGTTGAGGCAATCATCAGTATACAAATTAATGAATTTATTACAGCGAGGTCAATTCTAAGCCCCTGTCAAATTGGGTTCGGGGCTGGTTGTTTGATTTGGGATGCCCACGTTTATTTGGAAAGTCGGCTTCAATTATCTCGGCTACTTTAGTTACCTTAGACATCGCTAAATCATGTGATACCGTGGAGCATGGTATTTTGATAGGTCGATTAGAATATTTTGATTTCATATCATACATAGCAGCGTGAGTCACAATTTCTTTGCAGACGGGAAATTTTATTGTTTGAAAGATGGGTTTTCATGATCTACTCATACACAAATGAAGGTAGTACCGCAAGGCTCGCTGCTTTCTCCGGTGCCATTTAATTTACTAGTGAGCACTATTCCACGTAACAGAATATAACAACCTGTGTTTATGCAGACAATATCGCGTTTTTTGCAATGGCAGATAACATTCTGGCCTTATATGAACGGCTGCAGACTTACCTTAATATATTGGAGAGCTGGCTCGATTGCAACCACTTTCTACTTAATCCGAGTAAATGTGCCCTCCTTGTTTTCCCGCTGCAATACCTCGTACACATCTCTCTACTCTTACCATCATAAGGATATACCACAAACGGAATCTGTTAAATACATTGGAGTAATTTATCACACATTCGTGACCTCATATCGAATATATCGCTGGAAAAGGTGGGCGGGTTATCGGAATATTACGTAGGCTAAGCAACTACCGCATAGGTATGAGAAGAGACACACTGGTAATGATATATCGCATGTTAGTTCGTCCTACTTTGGAATTTAGTTGTGCACTTTTCTCTGGAGTTCCAGCTTACAAGTTATGGCCTCTTGTTTTTCTGGAAAGAGAAGCTTTGCGCTTATGCCATGCCTGCCTAAAATAGTTACTAACAATGTGTTGTATCAAGAATCGAGGGTCCCTCCTCTTTCCTGTAGAATTCACCTTCTGACTGTTCAGGCATTCTTAAGACTTTATAAATCACCATTACGACATGCTGAAACAGCCTTTATTTACACCTCGAAATCATTTTTCGGTGCTAGATGGCCACGTTTTCAAACTCCACAAATTATATTTGTACAAAATAAACTGCAGCCTCTAAACATACGTATATGCGACATCATGCCGAGTCGTGATAATTCATACCCTGTGGAAATTCCATTTGACGATATTTTTTTAGATGCGGAAGCATCTTATACTCGCGCCTTGTAGTGCGCCGTCCGCCCCGTCCGCACCGCTTCTCGAACATTCGACAGCTGACGCGCGCGCATGCGCCGTCGCGCCGTCGCCCACCATCTGTGCCGCGCGCGCTTCTCCTTCGAGAACATTCGACAGCTGACAGCGCATGCGCCGTCGCGCTGTATATATACTCAAGGTCGGCGCTCGCTCGCTCAGTTGCCGCTCGTCCGTTGGTTTGTACGGCGCGTCGACGTCCGAAGTCGTCGTGAAATGAATGCCAACGAATCCACAAACACAATGATCGACGTCCCTTCGACCAGCGCCGCCCTTTCGCATACGTGTGTACGTGTTCACTCATTTACCACCCCCTCCTACAACCACGTTAACCAATTTAGCCATCGACCCAAGTAAGTCGCAATTTAACACCCCATTTCACAACCACGTTAACCAATTTAGCCATCGACCCAAGTAAGTCGCACTTTAACACCCCGTTAACCAATTATATGCTCCGCATCCTCCTCAGTGTTCCCCCGAGGGAAGCTGCGGGCAATTTTTTCTAACACCAAATTACTTCCCCCTAATATTTTGGATTGGTTTACTACAGGATCACCTGCGGAGTATTAAAACAAACGTTATTATTGTTACCGACGCATCGCGACGTGACCAAAAGTCAGCGGTTGGTATTTTCAGCCCGATTTCAGATTGGATTTATTCCCTTCGACTACATGATCTTGTGCTCATTTTCTGGCTGAATTTCTGGCAGTAGTGGTCGCCTTACGCAAGTTAGATACAGTAATTACATCAGCTGTCATAATAACAGATTCCCTATTTCTCTGTGCGACACTTTCTGTTGCTGCTGATAATCAAGTAACAAAGGCGTTCCGTTTACTGGTGCATGCGCATTTGAGAAAAGTTTGATTAGTTTGGGTGCCTGGACATAAAGGCTTATTTCTAAATTAAATAGCCGATTCCTTAGCTAAATCGTCAATTACCGAATCGATTTCACCGCACTGTCCATCATCCGCTTATGTGACTGCTGCTCAATTCCGCAGACGTACACTTATGAAAGTCTTTAGAGGCACAGCACCAACCAACTCTACCCAATATCACCATTTAATATATTCCTAACGAGGAGACTTTTGCCGCACTTGTAAATAAAAAAATGGCAGCATATCCACGGAGTGAATGATGGATAGTGGGGTGAAGCATCCGTCCGTCCATTCGTTCTTGCTTCTGTTCGTCTATGCGTGCGTCTGTGTGGTTGCCCGTGCGTCCATCCACCCATCCGTGCGTGCGTCCGTTCGTGCGTCCACACGTCCATCTGTGCGTCCGTCCCTGCGTTCATCCATGCATCCGCTCCTGCGTACGTCCGTTCGTGCAGCCATCCGAGCGTCCGTCCATGCATCTGTCTGGGTGTCTGTTCGTTCACCTAATCAACACTCCAAGTACCACCATCTCGCATCTTTTCATCATATATTCCTCTTATGAAAGCACCGCCATCCAGCGGACATTCCAAGGACTGAACGAGAGGAGGCACACGCATACTTTCTTACGGCTTGCGCTTCGTGTCTACTTCCCACCTTTAACCACCTGGAGTTCATGGTATATACTAGTTCACTGTATTAATGGCACTACGACCCAACGCTCACTAAACCTTTCTAAAACCAAGGAGGTTACGCCCAGCGAGTATAACGTAGCAACCCTTTCTTGTCAGATAGTGCTCAATGTACATGCCAATGGCTTCTAAGGGGGAATAAGAGACAGGAGTATTCGGCTTTTAATTAACGCGCACGCTGCGAATTTTTTTATTGTCCAACAACGCACAGAAGAAATATCCCACCGGCACCGCCTTGGAGGTCAAAATGTAAGACTGGTTACACACTACTACTACGACTACGAGGGATAAACGGGTGCCGCTATAAGGAGCTTCGCCCTTAAAAGTAGCTATCACAAGGCTGCGTTGCCGAGTACCAAATGAAAATTTCAAAGAAATTCAGGTACCTCAGGTACCTTCGTCAGTGAGCGCGTCCTGTGATGAACATGAAACAATAGATCTTTTCGTTTTCACCAGCAGGCGGTTTAACGCATTAAAGAAACCCTTTTAAAACTACCTTTACTTGGTATTGCTATGGACTTATCTGCGCCAGTCATTTCGTCTCTTGGATCTTCCATTTCTGGGTTCTCAAATGCGAAAGTATACGTGGCCGTACAGGGCTATATTGATGAAACTAATATGTTGACTACTTGATCTGTTTCATTATCTTAACGTGTCTACAAAACGTTACACGTATAAAAATAAGATTATTGCTCTATTCTAAGAATAAATTCGTTTATTTATGTAATTTTATGCATTGAATCAACCACCACACTTTCCTAGGTGATCGGTAATCTTTCTAATATATCCACGTTATTCAAAATATGAACAATAACCTTTAAAACAACTCAAATCTCGGCCGATTCTTCATAGTTGGTATGCGCCATGGACAGTAGGTGAACAAGAACAAGAACGAATGTCAATGTGCTTTTCTCGCCAGACTCCAGCTCCACAACGTGAGTAGTGGGCGGATGCATAGCGAAAAACGCAGAGTGCGACTTACTGTACGGTCTGCTGTGATACGAAGTGGCAAAAGTATATATACATCAGCCACCACAGATGCCAGCGTACACATTTAGGGTGCGCATCTTTTGTGCCTAGTAGACGGTATTCACAAAGTGGCCGATGAGTTCCACCTTCCCCTTTTCAGCGCCTTAGTAGCGGCTGCTGGCCCATTTTTGACATATGAAGTCGTGTTCTGGGGAAGGCGCTTATGGAAGACAAGTGTTGTGAATCCGAATGCTTCCAATATCTAGACTCCTTCGTAAAGTATTGCATTTTCTCACGCACCCTTTTGACTTTCAAATGACCCAGACTAGCGGCATGCTAAATTAGCAATCATCGCGTAGTTGTGTACCTGCACATGATGATAAGGCTCTTTACAACAGGTCGACGTGCGGGTGGGCTATCAACGCGGAGAGAAGCATAGGTGCGTGAACACCTGATCTTCGTTTGGGACGAGTTTTCGGCGGAGAGTCTGCACGCCACGACAAATAATGAACCCAGCCTGAAAGAAGACGCCCAGATGTGCTGCCAACAGGCGGACATCGGCTACGGCATCTGGCAACAGAGGTAGACGCGATGGCCGCCTTCCGCCTCTTCCTCATGGCGCTATCTTGCCCAACGAAAGGGGGACACTGCCGCCGTCGCTCCTCTTGCCGTCAAAACCAGGCAACATCACCGTCTACCGTGTAGCTGTTGCAGAGGTATGTGCGCGTAATTAATTCATTCTTGTGCTGTTCATGGCGTTGCGAAGATTACTGCAGTACCGTGCTGGGCTGCATGACACTCAAGCACACTTTTAAGTAGTGTACGTCAGCACTGTTTCTCCTGCAGGGCATGAACTGTCAGGGGCCCACACCCAATGGCAAAGGAGTTTTCCAAATGTATGGTGTTCTACCGCAGTCGGGTGAAACTATGGTCCTCACCTCAGCTTGTCCGGAGGTGCATACTTCTACGATTTTTTTTTCTTCTTGCGTAGTGCACGTCATCACCTTGCCACGGTTGTAGACATTTAGTCAATGAGATTTAAAAACCTTCTAGGTTGTAGTGCCCTTTCAGCAGGCTACACGAAGCAACACTTTCCTAAATGGTCTACAGCATAAAGAAGTGTCTCTTCGGATTGCAGCAGTGTGCCTGTCCTGCGGGAAGTGGCGGAGGTGTGCGTGCGCAGCATCAATTCAACTTTGCGGTGCAGCCACAAGGTGAAGGTTTTCCGCAGCTGGTGAACGCCGCTGCGCCACAGCCCCCAACAATTGCTTTGCCACATTAACCTATTGCTGTACCCTGCAGCCATCCAATGCCGTTCCTCTGCAACCATCCAGCGCCAAGCCACGATGTCCAGCTGTTCCAGAGGTAGGTTCCAAGCCGTTATCTACACGTTCCCTTTGCATGATGGCAGATCAGTCGGTTTAGTGCTGCGATAGCCATCACGGCACCCTTCCTGCAAAGAAGCACGCCACATCAATGCTTTCTCTGCACAGTGTGGCAGTTTATTCGCAGTTGGCCTCTTTACACATAGTTACTCAAAGTCGTTCACTTTGTTTAAGACTTTCTTTGCAGAGGCTTTTCTCGAACAGCGCCTTTCGAACGTCTAATTAATTAACAAGAAGTCTCACACTGTTTCCAAACCACAGATAGATGATGATGATGATGAATAAACTTTATTTTAGTATGTGGCATGTTTGTGGTCCAGGCTAGACCGCACAAGGGGGTAGCGGGAGACCTTGTCTTCGTACAGCCTCCCTGGCCTGCTGGATAGCCCTTTTTTAGTCTTGAACCTCCCAGCTGAGCAGCACAAGCCGTCACTGCTCCCGGAGGACCTCAGGAAAACTTGTTGATAAGTTGGGGCATTCCCATATTATATGTTTGTAAGACGCCTTTCCTGTTACACATAGCTTACAATTATTGTCTGTTTATAAGTGTGCGTATCTCCTGTGGAGGTGCACAGGGTTCGGGTAGCAGTTCGTCTGTAGCTGTCGGTATTCCGATGCTCCTTGCCTCTTTAGACTAGGATGAGGTGCGGGAAAGGCGCGCCTTAGTTCTCTGTAGTGTTGCATGTATGCTGTGTTGCTCGTAAACCGGTCTTTGTGTGGTACGTCGGCGGCGCCAGGGATGATCTCTTAGCGGTGTGGTCGGGTTGCGCGGCAGGTTAATCCTCGTGAAAACTCATGAGCCAGCTCGTTAGGATTGGGTGTATGAGTCTCTGTGTGCGCCGGGAACTATAAGAGGTATTTGGATTCATCTACTTCGTGTAGTTCTTGGTTGTTAACTAGGATTCTGATGGCTTGCTTTGAAATCTGTCCTTGCGTAAAATTTCCGATTGCTACTTGCGAATCACTCAGTATGAATGAGTGTTTGTTAGAGGTGATAGCCATGGCTATGGCTACCTCCTCAGCCTCCTCTATATTGTTTGTTATGACAGAGCACGTATTAATACAAATGTCAAATGTGTCAATCACGACAGCAGTGTGAGCTTTTCGTTCAGGGTGTGGGCTAGCATCTACAAAAAGAGATCATTATCAAAAAAGAGCCTCATTATCAACTTTCACTACGTGAATCGGCAGCCAATGTATTGATAAGGTGAAAACCTTGGACAGCTATGTTGGAGGTACGCATTCCTCAGTGCGGCTCAGTGCAGAAACACATTCGCTGCTTGTGCATTGATATATGTGAGTGTAGCAACGCTTTCTCCTACTTTTGTTACGAGGGTTTAGCACCCACCAAATCTTCTACAAGGGCTGGAACATTAGCCTAGCCTCTGTTTATACATTAAAGCAGAAATAGTCGGACACATTAGCGTGCGCAAAAGAGGAGATTTTTCTTTCAGAAATTTCGCCGCATATCACTCCGAAAAAGACTGTGCTCCTTGTTTACTCGGACGTTCTTTGTGCTTTGGTACAGCAATTTACTGACCCTTCAATAAGTGAAGTGCAGGTAGATAACTGCTTGCTTAGTCTAAACATTTTCTATACTGAGCATTCCAAGGGCACAGTCATTTGGCGAAGGTTCGAAATCACAAGAGCCTATACATCTAATGTTAACGCGCACGGTGAAATATTGAGTGGGGATAAAAAAAATCGGGCACAAGTCAGTTGTTTTACTTCAAATGCTCCAAACCTTGTAATAAAGACAATATGTTACAAGATTGTTTTGTAGATCAAATGAAAGCCGAACATTCTTTGCAGACATTCATCTCAACAGATATGCATGACGGTAGTTTTCGAAGATTTTTAGGCTGAACATTTTTTTCTTCTACAGAATTGGGAGAGAGCTGGCTGCAGTGCGTATTTTTTCGCCAATGAAAATGATTTACCAACAGCTCAATCGAAATTCCTTTAAACATCATGCCTCATTGACAAGCAGGTTCAGAAAATTGCAGGCTAAACAAAAGTTTCTTTACCGGCGCTTTGCATCATTTTCTTGTGGAATCATGAAGCTCTCTTCATTCATGAAGTTCCATTCTTTAACAATGCCTAATACACGTCTGCGAATAATTTTAGGACATATAAATATTCACCTTACAGAAAATTTATTACACGGCTTTAGGAGACAAAACCAACCCCTTGAACTTCTCAATCTATAGATGAGAGGCTGTTTCAGATGAGAAGGTAGACAGCCCACCACCTTGGAATATGGCATCATAAGGACTTTCATCGAAACTGAGGGTCAAGAAAGAGAAATGAACTTGTTTGGAAAGCTTCCTTGTTAGAATGACGAAAAACAAAGCCAACGTGTTGTTTTGTCGTAAAGAGTTGTTTAATGGTTGAATCTTTGTAGAAGTACGGCGGTAGAAAGGAATGTTTCTTTTGTAGGCATTTCAGAAGCCTTCAACATTACAGATGTTCTTGTATGAAGTAGTCTAATTTAGGTACTTTCAAAACGGGCTGATGCATGTCGAATGACATATATGTATATGCAGACTTAGTAATACCCCATCAGCTCTTTTTGCAATCAAGTTCTTACAACGTCTGTGTCCCAATATATATATATATATATATATATATATATATATATATATGTGTGTGTGTGTGTGTGTGTGTGTGTGTGTGTGTGTGTGTGTGTGTGTGTGTGTGTGTGTGTGTGTGTGTGTGTGAACCCACAAGCAAAATCATCACAGCTGCAATGTTGGCGAAATTTCACTCTGTTGTTACATAGCCTCGTAACAATTTCATTCCCCCGTGAGAAAACAAGTGAGTAATTACTGTTGTGATGGAAAACTCCTTCTTACTTGTGTTTGCAGCGTGCAGCCAAGAGTGACCATTGTCGAAAGTGGGGGGGGGGGGGCTGGCGCCTTCACATGTTCCTCTGGCTGGTACCGCTGTGGCAGCGCTGTTCTTGTGCACACTATAGCACTACCCAAACATCTACGTGTTAGCCTTTAGAGGAGCAGCGACACCAATTTGACACATGTGTTTTTTTTGCGTCAACGCGCAGTTTTCAATTCGCTATGAAGATTCGGTACCAAAGTGCAACAGACGGATAATTTATTACGCGTAATATTGATCAGTATGACCAGTATCGACCGCGATTCAAAACGGGTGCAAAGCCCAACATTTTTCAGTGCGGCCAGAGCTGCCAAGTGGTTCCCTAGACCACTAGACCACCGTGGAGAAGCGAAAAAATCAATGGAAGTGGCATAAATAAAATGCAGAAATCGCATGAACGCAATTCACATTCTAAGCAAAAAAAATGTGGAGGTGTTTCTAAGTAGCCAAGCCTTGCGGCTAGACGATACCACATGTAAACACTGCGATAACAACGCTAAAATTGTTGACGTCATCTCTGCTCACTTATCGTAACTTGGCGTCTGAGGTGTGGCCTAGAAGCTTGCTGAGCACATCAAAATACTGTCTATGTCTCGTGGTTAGAAACTCGCTGAACAGCCCTGGGCGCTCTTTGCGCTTTCAATAGAGTAACTTCTACGCAAGGGACGCGATACTTCGCTGAAAAAACTCATGCATACCAAGAAATCCAATGAAAGCCACGTCTAGTGTTTGGAACTTGGTGTCATTGCTCCTTTATGCGCTTGATGTCGTTACGGTGTCTAAGGATTTGTCAAACATCATGTCTCTACGGCTCTGTCCAGGTGTCCTACGCAGATGTGGTTTTTGAATACGTCGACGAGAAGTTGGCAGAAGAGCTGCAAAATCGACTTCTTTCTTTGGACAGACCAAATGCTACGAAGAAGGACAGGTTGAAAGACAAAGATAGAATCAAACGGATACTTGACATCCTGGAAAAGTGATGCCAATTATGGTTCCCTTAGATCATTGCGTCCAGTCATCCTGGTCAGCAATCGAGTGGTGAGAAAGAACCAACTGCTGTGGCCCCTTATGACAAGAACGTCCCACAGCAATAATAAATATTGAGATAATTACATTGAATGGTAACTTTTCAGACATTTTCAGTTCTGCTATTTTGTATCGTGCGTGGCGGTGCCACATTCAGGTCATTCGTCGTCGTGTCTTGTGGGGTGGCGTTCAATAAAGTTTTCATCCTCATCAACCCACCTTTCGGGGGAGTATATATCTTGTAACTGTCGAACAAGTGCACTGCCTATTCCCACAGGCTCTGATTAGCTAAATATTGAGATCGAGCGAGCCAGTACCTCATTGGCTTTGATGCCTATCCAATGATTTTGATTGATTGATATGTGGGGTTTAACGTCCCAAAACCACTATATGATTATGAGAGACGCCGTAGTGGAGGGCTCCGGAAATTGAGACCACCTGGGGTTGTTTAACGTGCACCCAAATCTGAGCACACGGGCCTACAACATTTCCGCCTCCATCGGAAATTGATGCCTATCCAAGTATTTCATATATAACGAACAGTCCAATAAGTACAAACTTATACTATGCTTCCCCAGGTTTTACAAAAGTGATCTCTGTTGTACGTAGTCAGCAATAGTTGGCCCTTCCGAAGACCCATTGCACGGGCTTTCCTCAACTGAAGATGAGGAATTCGGACGCATAACTCTCAAGTGTCAGATTCCCGTGGACATTTCCATAAATCGAAGCACAGCGCCTTCCTGTGGCGTATCTGGGCTAGAGCATCATGATTATGTGGAGCGCCGGGCGGACAGAGCAGACGACATTTTCTCGCTTTCGTCTGCCTCCATTGCGTGCCGTGAGCAGTTTTGGCTGACGTAAGGATCTGCTCTTGCGAAGAAACGGCTACTTCTGAATGCTCCGAGTTTCATGCAAGCCAACTAGGTTGTAGTGCTCGCCACATATACCCAGAATCATCACAGAATATGCCGAAGTAGTAGAAAAGCGGTGGACAAACGTGCTCTCTTCTTAGGTGTCGTAAGACGCAAAATACATTGGACGTTTCGTTTCATTGCTCATCGCTACTTGAGGATTTGTATTTTTGTGATGCTGCAGCTAATTTTGACCTTTGTTAGGACATTACAGTTCTCATTCACTGTGATTACGGGGCTGGGGTTTCACAGTTGAAGCATACCACATAATACGCGAAGTTATAGAGGCGACCCCATTAGATGCCTCATTAGGCAATTACAGGGGCCCTTGCGCATTCATGAAAAACGAGACGGTGAACACCATCTAGTTTTTATTTCAGTCGATGTGCAGATTCTACCACGCCTGTCTATAAGTATCACCTGGATGGTGCTATGAGGAGGAACCCGTCTTGCATCTTGGCTAGAAAAGCACTGGTGTATCCTGGGCCTGGGCAAGTGCTGCGGTGCCTTGAGTAGGGTAAGAACCCCTTTTGCACCCCCTGCCGAGGCCCTTGCTGAGGCTCACACCCACCACTATCCGCACCACCTGTTGTAAATGCACGTGCCTTTTTGTAGATAGAGAAGGAAAACGACGACGTTAACGGAGAGACGCACGTGCAGTTTGGCCTGTGCGGCGTTTGGTAGCCTGTGTGGCGTTTGAATGAAGCCTGTGTGACGTGTGTTTTGTTATGCGAAAGTAAATTACCCTTTTATTCCAAGGTTGAAGACAACACTTCGTGACATCGGATCCAGCCGCCATGGAGAGAAATTGTGAGTTCCGTCAGATTACGTAGCTGGTTAACGTAACCTTCACCCGAACTTGTAACACACCGATGGAAGAGACAACCCAACTTGCGGTGGATGTGGTACGGACTTTGGCAATGTAGACGCCTGTACGGCTCGCGATTTACTCAAAGCTATTCAAGAAAAGGACCGTTTACTATCGGGAGACGCTGCCGGGAAACGCAACGCTACGGACGCTCCTCATGTCTGCTCCGCATTTTATGAATGTTTTTCCGCAGATTTATCAAGTCAAATACCTGGCAATCTACCACCACCGGATAGAGTGGGTCCACCCGAACGCTTCGACACCAAACACCATGGTGAGAAACCCTTTTTGAAGCTTTTTCAATTTGAAAACCACCCGAGCTACAAGTGTGCCCAGCTAAGCCTACACCGACAAGGCCGACGCCGTCCAAGACAAGATGACGCAGAGGTGGGGGGAAACTCCAAGTAATGATTGTGGAGAGGACGATAGCGATCCGACGAGACGAGACGCTGACGGCGACGCGGAGGGCTGGATCAAAGTCACGTATAAAAGGAAGGGCCGTGTGAGCCCTGGTGAAAAGACAGCACGGAAAAGCACTTGCTCAAGAAGCCCAACTCACAAAGGTGGGAAGAGCTTCGTGAACAAGATTTTACAAGCAAGCAAGATGCCAAGGCTACCTGCAGATGACATCAAGATAATCGTCAGACCAAGAGACGGGCTGAGCATTAGAAACACGTGCAAAGCTATCCTCTACGAAGCATTACACCAAGATGCAGGGGTGAGCAACGACGAAATTTTCGCGATCTGCCCAACCCCACACAAAATATCCTGGTGATCAGCACACCAGATGAGAAGACGGCGACAAAATTCGTCAAAACCAAGGATCAACGGGAAGGAGTACGAGACCAACGCGTACGTCACGGTGCCAGAACACATGGCCAAGAAGATAATCCGCAACATTCCTTTGAAGTACACACATGACCAGCTCATGCATGCAATGGCGAACGCAAGGAACCCTTCATTGGCGTGCGCCAAAGGACTAGGGAGCACGACCACCACGATACTACTGTACGAAGGCAACGGGGTCCCCATGTAAGCTTAGTTCAACAGCATCATGATGAAAGTTTCCCTCTACCGGAAGCAAATAGATTTTTGTAATGAGTGCGGGAGGCTCGGGCACAAGACCGATGTGTACCCAAGACTAAGAGAGAAGTTGTGCCCGGCATGTGGTGCCAAAAATTCTACCAGAGACCATGAATGCACACCCAAGTGCCAGCTCTGCGGAGACGCACACTCCATGGCAGACCGGACTTGCAGAGCTAAATTTAAGACGCCATAATTCTTGAAGCAACGAAGGTTTGCTGCGAAGAGAAACGAGGAAGAACTCCAGTGGGAAGGCGACTCACCAGAGCAGGACACCTGAGGAGGCTGCAACACACAACCAGCTCGTGAACCCACATCAAGGTCCAGATCCAGATCCAAGTCCAGGCTGGGAGCCTGGGAACTACGTCGCTTGGGGTCAAGTCCAGAAGTAGACCCAGGTTTAGGAGCGGGCCGAGATCCTTCTCGAGGGGAAGGACGCCCGAAATGACAGCAAAGCAGCAAGGAGAATAGATGGCGTCAGACGTAGTGACCAATCGCGATTCGACAAGGTCCGGCAATAATAGTAATACTAGGGATAATTACATAGACATAGAGACACGCGTAGAGGAATACAGAACGAAAAACACGCTACTCAGACAGGAGCTAGAAAAAGCAAAAAAGCAAAACAGTGATTGAGCTGAAAAAATTGATGAACTACAGCAATCACTCAATGAAAGACTCATGAAAATTCAGATACAGACGTCGCCTCGATCGACCGCCATCGCGGCCGCCTCCACGCCAGCAACCAAAACCACAGGGGAGGGAGAGAATGAGGAGATAGAAATGTTAGCATTGGAAACTCGGCAACCAGGCGCCAAGCGAAAAATCCCGCTGATGTAGACCAAAGAGCAAAATGACTCGGGAAAAGAGGTCAAGAGGCCCCGTCCTAGCACGAAAAAAAAAGAGGTCCTCGAGGACATGATAAACAAACTGTCAGACAAAATAGAGAAAATGTTCGCGATGCTGGTCATGCGACTTAGCGACAGTGAGGTGGAGATTGACGCGCTGGCACTAATTCACGACAACTAGCTCGAAGAGCTAGAGAAGAAAATTTCTTAGACATGGCGCGCGCCAAAATGAGAAAACTCGTCATCTGGCAGTGGAACTGTCGTGGCTTCCCTAATAAAAAAGCATCGATGGTGCAACTAATCAAAATCACCACAAAAAGAAAAACACCTGATGTGATCATTTTGCAGGAGACAGAAATTCGATCACGCCTAAATTGCCGGGTATGCTACGCTCAAAAAACGCACACAAGGAAAGGCGAGAGACAAAGTCGTGACCACATTAGTGAAGAAGGGGCTAGTTGCTATCCCACACATTACGAAACAAGTTAGGGATATCAACCACATTCTTACAAAAGTCGTGCCACGCACCAAAAAAAGAGATCAGCACTTTTGTGCTAAACGTATAAACAGCCCGTCTAAAAAGGGCCTAAAGCACAATTTCGCAGAACTAATTTACGAAACCATGAACATCGCAGGCGACAACCGACTTGTTATCGGAGATTTTAGCGCTCCACACACGCAGTGAGGATATGGGCACTCGTCGAAGAAAGGAAAAAACCTTGCTCACCTCATCGGAAAGGCCGGACTAGCCATCCTGAATGAGCCAGCCTCGAACACCCGAATCGGTGTAAGTCTTCACAGGGACACCACGCCGGACTTAACCGTCTGAAAGAACGCCGGGCGAATCACGTGGGAAAACACCTTTGAAGACCTAGGAAGTGATCACAGGATCCTCAGCATCGCCCTAGGCAATCCTCCTACTAAGAATTGCAAACGGAAATCAGGTGCATAGATTGGGATAAATTCTGCAAAAGCAGAAACAAGAAAGAACAGGGACCCATCAAAAACATAGAAGAATGGAGCAGTGAAATTCACGAGACGTAGAAAAAGCCACAACCAAAATCAAGTGGGATGACTGGTTTTCTCGACAAGAAGAGGAAGATGAGAGTGGCAGAACCCTCTCGATGCGGATGGACAGCAGGCTCACACACCTTGTCGAAGCCAAAAATCTCTTCAGAAGCTGCTGCATAGGCAAAACACAATCAAAATTTAAGGATAAAAGTCGCCGAGCTAAACAATCACATCAAAACACACTGTACCCAGCTATGCCATCAGGAATGGGACGACGTGTGTGACGTCATGGACGGAAACATAAACACAGGGAAGACATGGAAAATCCTCAAGCACCTGCTGGACCCATCGGCCACCAAAACGGCGGCGAAAGCGGAAATGACGAAGCTAAGACACAAGTACAAAGGGAATCCATCACATGGGTGATGAAATCATCAAGCTTTACCTCGGCCGACCCCCGGCAGTCGAACACCAGGAATACTCGGGCTCTCCCAACGAAGATCTTGACAGAGACGTTTCACAGCAAGGAATCAGGGCAGTCCTGCAGACTATCAAGATCAAGTCAGCTCCAGGTCCCGACAAATGATCCAACAAGATGCTCCGGAACCAGGACGACCAGAGAATGAGCCGCTTGATAGACTTCATCAGCAATCGAGCGCTGGAGAAACGGGTAGATACCAGACGAATGGAAGAAATCCGACGTGATCCTCATTTCTAAGCCGGGTAAACCCCTAGAAATCCAGAACATGCGACCCATCTCCCTCACTTTTTGCGTCGGTAAAGTAATGGAGCATGCTTGCCTGAACAGGGTTGACGGCTACCTTAAGTCTAACAACGTATACGGCAGCAGCATGATCGACTTCAGAAGAGGGGGCTCTCCACACAAGATGCCATGATACAACTAAAGGAGCGAGTCATAGACCCCATTGGACGAAGCATGAGGGCAATAATTGGGCTAGATCTAAGAAAGCCTTCGACATGGTCGAGCATGCAGCCATTCTAAAACAAATTGTGCTACTCAGTCAAGGCGAGCGCACGTACAAGTACGTCAGAAATTTTCTTACGGGAAGAACTGCCACGGTTAAACTGGACGAGGAGGAGAGCACCCAAGTGGACATGGGCAGCGCTGGCATACCGAAAAAGTCCGTCGTGTCACCAATGCTGTTAGACCTCGTCATGATTAGATTATCAGAAAAATTAGAGCGAATCGAAGGCATCAATCGCACAATTTATGCAGACGACAATACGATTTTGACCACGCAAGACACCAGTGAAGGCGAGAGAGAGAATAGACTTCAAGATGCGGTGGATGCAGTGGAGAGTCATCTGGGTGGCACCGGATTGGAATGCTCACTGGGGAAATCAGAACGGCTACTGTACCACCCCAAAAGACAAGGCATACATTGCAGAAACGTAGCAGAATTACACAAAAGAATCAGGATAACCACTAGAAATGGCACGGCGATACCCTTGGTTATGATGATCAGAGTCCTGGGTCTATGAATCGAAGCCAGGGGAACCAATGGGGAAACTATAACGCGCCTGAAAAAGAAAGTCATGGCAGCCATTAGGCTAATACAAAGAGTATCCAATAAACGAAGGAACATTAAAGAAAGAAACTCTGTACGACTCGTCCAGGCCTTCGCGTCAGCCATGTCGCGTACGTGGCGGCGTTCGTCCATTGGAACAAAGCCGAGAAAGACGAAGTCGACGCGCTGATCAGAAAAGCGTATAGAGCTGCGCTGGGTCTACCGCAACACACAAAGAACGAAAAACTGCTACAACTTGGAGTACATGAGACGCTGGACGAGATCGCTGAAGCACAAACGATAGCGCAACTCGAACGATTGTCTGGAACCATGGCTGGTAGAGAAATTATGTAAAAGGTCTCCATTAATTACAACGGAATGAAAGGTCCCAAGACGCAGATTCACCCGGATGTCCGGTCCGCGATAATTCCGGAAAACACCCCCAAAATTACGCACCCTGCACACAACCTTTAGGGATGAAAATGTCACACAAATATGATGCTTAAAAAACACGGCACGCGGGAGGGTGTGCTTTTTGTACATGCCACCCGGTATTCTGAAATAATAATATCAGTAATAGAATTGTGCATGGCTCCTTCTTCGCAATGGCGGTGATAGATGCAAAAGGGATGACCTTGACCGCGGGCTCCATAAGGACCAGATCGTCGGAGGCAGCGAAAGAAATGGCCATTGCACTAGCTGTAGTCAATGATCGAAAACACGACAAATTAATAATTAGTTACTCCAAGATGGCCATTAGGAATTTCACAAAGGAATGGGTCTCCACAGTAGCAGCCGAAATCCTGAACAGCAGAGCAGAAGGCTTCCGGAACGGCAAAATTGTACCCAAATACCTCAAGTGGACTACGGCGAACGTGGAGGAATTAAAACATAGAAGACACGACCATCCCTCAAAACCTCAACGAGAAGGCCCACCGAACCTTGCGAGAACTAACCCACCACGGCTCGGACAGCGACGGCCCGGCCCCCCGAGCCAGCCACAGAAGGGGGACGACTCCGGTGGAGGTGATGGGGATGATGGAGGTGATTACAATAATGAATATGCGATACGAGACGACAGAGACAGACTGGTCCCTGTATGTCTCTGTCGTCAATATGTCTGTCGACAGAGACAGACATATTGACGCATTATAAGCGACAACGAGAACAATATCCGCCACCACACAAACAGCTAGACAGATCTCAAGAAACAGATTGGCGGAGATTGCGAACCAGAATCTTTTCAAATCCAGTACACCTGAACAGAGTAAACTACAGACAATATCCATAAACAAGCTGTACCTTCTGTAAGCACGAACACGCAGATATGGCACATATTCGATTGCAATGCACACAGGTCACAGTAATATACCGAGAGGACAATATAAAACCGGACCTTCTCGAGGAGCGTTGGCTAAGTGCGCTGACTAGCTCAGATCTGCACGACCAACTGTGACAATCCAGCGGGCCCGGACAGCGGTGGAAAGGCTACGCCTCACCACACAAAACGTCGGGGTGGCCTGAGCCCGGGCCGGTAACCCTGCTGGGTTTCTTTTTTTAATAAAGTTTTTCCGTCTGTCCATCCTTCCATCCGTCCGCCCGTCTACTATCGACCCTTTTGGAAGACTAACTTTGGCCGGTGCAGCGCAGCCACAACAAGCGTTAACGCTTCAGGTGATCAGCCTCTTTTACAGCTCCGAAGATGCTCATTCAGCGTACCAGTGGATTGAAAACGTTCGTCAAACATTGAAACTTTATGGGTGGTGAGCTGCCTACACGCTGGAAGCTCCCAAGGCCCGACTGGCTGGAGCTGCCAATGACTGGTACCGTTCTAGGAGCTCCCAAATCACATCGTGAAAGGATTTAGAGGTACGCTTCCGTCGTACTTTTGTCCACCATGGCTCTAGAGTTTACGCGACAGGCTATCATCTATTCTCAACCGAAAGCGCCGCGGCGGAAGCAAGGGACGCCCGGTGTCTACAAGAACCAGAAATCACGCCAGTTGCAGCCCGCAAATTACACGTAGACCCACCTTTCAAACAAGCCTCTTCACACGCCGAGACTGCTGCGATTGTAAAACACTGACAACAAAGGAGGGTGAAGATATGAAGCCCGAGATGTCTGCCGGACGAATAGGAAAGCCAAAGGACAAGGACGTAGCCAGAGATGAGGGCGAAGGAAAACCAAAAGACAGGGACGAAGACAAAGATTGTGACAAAATAAATCAGACGAAATCCCAACACGGTTCTGCGAGGAAAGACAGCGGGACGGAGAGAGTGAAAAAAAACCGCAAAAACACCAAAAACGAAGAAACGCGAAGAACCGAAGCCCAAGACGTCTACAGGAGGCGAAAGAAAGCCGGAAGACAAGGACGCAGTTGAAGCTGAAAGCAGGGAAAATTGGATTAATTCCCAACACGGTGCTGCAAGAAGAGACAGCGAGGCGGTGAGAGTGAAGGAAAAACCCGGAACGGCGAAAAAACACGTCAAGAAAAAGCAGCAAAGAGGGAAAGAAAAACGAAGACGATGAAGAGACAGCCCTGGAACAAAAGGCGACTCATGAGGATAAGCAGGAAGAGGGCGAGTTTTCAGAAGACAAAAGCCAGAAGACCAGCCAAGCCAAGATGACGAAACGGAAGGCAAGGAGTTTGAAAAGTTGGCAAAAATTGCTAGTGAGCAGACGAAAAGGAAGAGGAACGAACAGCGCCGGACCAACCCAAACGAAGATAATGAGCCGAAGTAGCCGAAGCCAGCAGAACCAGACGACACCAAGAACATAGGAGATGGCGGAGCAAATTCTAAGAAAGATCTGCCGCAGACGGGCCAACGGCACTCAAAGCCCGAGCCTGACCAACGTTGAAGCCGCAGTTTAGACAAGAGCACACTAGCATCATGCGCGGTGTGGCTTTTTTCAATGTCAAGCCAGTCAAGATGGCCGGAAGCTTAGACGATGCTTTGAAAGTTTCACGCAATGATCGGGTGAACTTCTGCGTGCCATGAAAAAGTTATCTTATTTCTTTCGTGTGTAATTTAATAAGTTTATCGTATAGGAGGATGACCGAACGTTGGTATGTTAAGTCAGTCAACAACATTCTCGGAAGAGGCTTGACGAGGACGTTAAGCGTTGCAGGGCAACCAAATCTTGGAAATACACGTGCCTTTTCGTTTAGAATGTCTCCGCTCATAGAACCAGTGCAAAGCAACTTTAGCTGCAGAAAACCTTCAGATGGTTGTGGAAAGGACCAACAAACCGACTGATTAAAAAAAATAAAACCATATCCATGGAGTGCATGATGATGAGCGGAGTGAAGCGTCCGTACATTCGTTCGCTCTTGCTTCCATCCGTTTGTGCTTCCGTCTGTGCGACCGTCCGTGCGTCCACCTGTCCGTCCATGCGTCCGTTTGTGCATCTGTCCATCCATCAGCTTTTCGTGCGTCCGTCCTTGCATCTGTCTGTCCATCCCTCCGTCCATCTAGTGATCACTCTAAGTACTGCCATCTCGCATCTTTCCATCATATATACAGGTCTTAGAAGTACCGCCATCCAGTGAACACAAGCATTTCAAGGAATGAACGAGAGATGGCACTCGCGCACTTTCTTAAGGCCTGTGCTTTGTGTCTACTTCCCACCTTTCGCCGTCTCTAGTTCATGGCTATATACCATTTCCCTATATAGATGGCACTGTCATTGAGTAACATAGTAAACGTAAAGAGTGGACACACTCATTGAACCATGCGGCCCACATGAGTGCTAGCGCTCCTAGCGGCTGGCATTAAATGGTCACAAGTTTCCTTTTCCGGCATTGATCCCCCCACCCCCTCTACAGTGGTTTCCGTTTTGGTTTCAGCATTCTTGTGCGAATGTCGGGTGTTTCTTTTACTGTTATTCGGGAGTACTTTCATTAGCCGTTTTTTAGGGTCAAGTAGGCTCCGGTCACGGCTATTGCAAATACGTTCATCTGTTGCCAGTTCTTGCAAAAAAAAAAGAAATGCACGTTCATTTTACAAGTGAATTGTTTTTATTCAGACAGCAGTAACTAAATACCCTTAAAAATCAGCTAAACAAGCGTTGTTAAGTAATACATTACCTCCCTATTAGAAATGTGAGAAAGCAATGCATAACGTTAACTATTTATACAAACCGGAGTGTATTGCGCTTCTTCGGAAATAACATTGCTATGTAAAAAAAGCACCATCGCATCTACCAAGCCGTGAAAAAGGTACACAATATTCGCAATCATATTCATTGTCAACACCCACATTTCCACACATAAGTAAAAATATAGTAATTTTCATTTATTTTATTTGTTTAAATTTCCAGTTACAGTTGGTCAATTGGGCCGTTGAAGGGGCGGGGCATAAATCTAGTCGTTATTCACGTGAAATCGCAACGTACATCTTATACAAAAAAATCTAAAAAGCCACAATGTGTCATTACACATAAACAGTGAACGAAATCTGACATAATAACTATCATGTAAAACCTAAAGAAGCAATGCATATGCGAAAAAATAGAAAAATTTTACATCACAATATTCCGCTCTACCGCCTACATTATCATTCACTTCAGAACATTAAGCATCATAATACTAAATTCTACATGTCACATGAAATTTGTGTGATGCAGTACATTCAATCAAATTAAGAAAAAGAGCTAGCATTCATGAAGATTTACCTAAAATATTCCGTACTTTATTATTCAAATTTTTAGTTTCAAATTCCGTACAGTCTTTTATGGTTCGAAAAAAAATAGGAGTATGCTTATGTGTTTACACGACAATTGGGGATTTTAAAGCTGCTGTGGTAGTCACTTCGTAGGTTCTGCACAGGTCGCGGAACGAGGTACTGCGCAACATCAAAGTTAAATGTATTTCAAGGGAGCAAAAACAAGAATTTTAGACTGGCTATACGACGGTGTTCCAAAAGGGTGGGTAAGCTTAGTTGTTGCAGGATGACTCCACGAAAGATCGACACGGGTCCAAAAGTTGATATTTTAGATTTCATTGAGTATTTTATATTTCGTGCACCTCTCACCATGTAGCCCGAAAGTCAACTTCGTTTTATGATTAACAGCATAACTTACGAGAAAAAATTTCAAACTTCACCAACACGGAAGCACCTATTTCGTCTCCTGTCACTTTCGAAAATTGCAGATGCTATAGAAAGAAAAATATTTTTTTTTCAAGGAAGATATTTTTTACCTGAAATGCATGTCTAATGAAGAATGAATTCATACGGTTTCAAGTTTGTAGACCTTAAGAAAATAGCTTTTAAAAATGTCTAATTTTGCGACAGTTTAAAATAGGTTACTTATTTCCCTTTTTTTCTCCGAAAGTAATGCAAGCAGCGTTTTCATACTTGACACGTTTTAAGGATATAGTGCGTTCATTAGGTACGTAAATTATTGCTGCCGTAGGGCAAATTTAAAATTTTATATATTGCCTCAAAATTCTGATACTGGCAAAAGTGTACTACTGAAATTTGAAAAATAAAAAACCCCATCTTTGATTTTTTTAAATCTTGTAAATAGACAACCGAAGGCCTTTATACAGTAAAATCGAAAAACATGTTGCTATATTTTGTTTTTAGCGACAATATTCGTGGTACACTCAGAGCTTTTCGAAAATCCTTAAACGTGTTAAGTTTGAAAATGCTGCTAGCCTTACTTTCGGAGAAAAAAAAGGGGGAATACGTAACTTATTTTAAACGGTCGCAAAATTAGACATTTTTAAAACCTATTTTTTAAGGTCTGCATACTTGAAACCGTATGAATTCATTCTTCATTAGACATGCATTTCAGGTCAAAAATATCTTCCTTGAAACAAATATATTTGTTTTTTTATAGCATCTGCAATTTTCAAAAATGACAGGTGACGAAATTGGTGCCTCCGTGTTGGTGAAGTTTGATATTTTTTTCTCGTAAGTTATGTCGTTAATCACAACAGTACTGAAAGTTGAGCGAGTTGGTACTCATTTATGACTTCTTTGCGCAAACACGTACACGGACACAAGGAAAAGAGGCAAACAACACGGGCGCAAACTCACAACTGGTTTATTTTGAACAACGAACTGTACTTATATTTTCACGTAGCCCACACGCCCCCCCCCCCCATCGGTGGATCCAGGCACAAACGAGATAACCTAAAGAAAGCTTATTCAGCGTTACGTCATGATAAGAACCACAAAACAACAAAAATTGAAGAGTTCGCGCATCTGCAGACGGATTGTTGCACGTGCCTTTCAAAAAATCAAATTCTTTATCGGACATGGTGACGGAAGCTTGGCTAACACATTTTTCTCCCATGTTTCTAATATGAAATGCTTCAATCAACTCCCTGTTCATTTTTCTCTTGTGAGTTGACAGAATCTTTGTGTCTGTAAAAATTGGGTAAGCACCCACAAGACTTGCAGTGATCCACCAGATGTGTTCGTCCTGAACTACGTAATGCCGAGTCATGCTCCCTCAACCGTGTGTTTATACACCTTCCAGATTGCCCGACATAACATCTGCCACAGCTGAACGGAACCTGGTATACCACTGCTGTTCTGCAGGACTGGTATTGTTGGCTGTGTTTCATCTGGCAGCTGTTCTTACTCTGCGTAGTGCCGGACTCCACCATGTTCCGAAGTCGTGGACACAACTTTGACAGCTTGTTGGGTGCTGTAAAAACCGAGGTTACTCCGTATCTCGCTGCTACGTTCTTCAAGCCATGGGACAACCTATGAACATATGGGAGAACTGCAAGCTTTCTTTTTTCACTTTGTACTCTTCTGGGACTTCTTTCCGTACCTTTTATTACTGGGATGAGTTTTTTGCAAATAGTGTTCAGCACATGGCTGGGATACCCAGCTGCCCTGAGCCTACTTAGCTGGTCCTGAAAGCTGGAAGCAATCTCGTGCACACATGACCGAAGCAACAAAGATCTAAAGCATGAGGATGCTATCGCATTTTTTATTACTTTTGAGTGACCAGATGCAAAATTTAGCAGTGGTTTTTTGGCTCGTGGACTGTACCGCCAACACACGTGATCTGCCTTGAAGAGCAACTTGATGTCCAGAAACTGTAGAGACTTGTCTTGTACAAACTTTATTGTGAACTTCAGCCCACAGGAATTCTCTCTAAACAACTTGAGAACATTGTTGACGTTTTGGTTATAGTTATCTTGAGGTACGAGTACAAGATAGTCAATCACGTACCGGAAAATGTGTTCCGCAGTCCCTGCTAAACTATCTGACACTTTTCTATCAACGCTACTGAGGAAAATGTCACTTAGGATGGGTGCTACAGCCGACCTGATACATACACCAGCCTTCTGCACATATAGGTCCTTGCCAGCACCAACAACAGTGGACTGTATATACACCATGAGCAGTTCCAGAAATGCCTCCACTGTTAACCCGCACCTTGACCGGAACTCCAACTCGTCGTTGTATTGCGTGATGCAAACTTTTACGCTCTCCATTAGTTCACTGTGTGGAAGCGAATAGTATAGGTCTTCTACATCAATACTCGCTGCGCTCAGGCGTGACGGGTTATCTTTGTGAAGGAAGTCAACCAGGGCCTGCGAGTTGCGGATTCGGAAGAAGAGTACAAAGTGAAAAGAAAGCTTGCAGTTCTCCCATATGTTCATAGGTTGTCCCATGGCTTGAAGAACGTAGCAGCGAGATACGGAGTAACCTCGGTTTTTACAGCACCCAACAAGCTGTCAAAGATGTGTCCACGACTTCGGAACATGGTGGAGTCTGGCACTACGCAGAGTAAGAACAGCTGCCAGATGAAACACAGCCAACAATACCGGTCCTGTAGAACAGCAGTGGTATACCAGGTTCCGTTCAGCTGTGGCAGATGTTATGTCGGGCAACCTGGAAGGTGTATAAACACACGGTTGAGGGAGCATGACTCGGCATTACGTAGTTCAGGACGAACACATCTGGTGGATCACTGCAAGTCTTGTGGGTGCGTACCAATTTTTACAGACACAAAGATTCTGTCAACTCACAAGAGAAAAATTAACAGGGAGTTGATTGAAGCATTCCATATTAGAAACATGGGAAAAAATGTGTTAGCCAAGCTTCCGTCACCATGTCCGATAAAGAATTTGATTTTTTGAAAGGCACGTGCAACAATCGGTCTGCAGATGCGTGAACTCTTCAATTTTTGTTGTTTTGTGGTTCTTATCATGACGTAGCGCTGAATAAGCTTTCTTTAGGCTATCTCGTTTGTGCCTGGATCCACCGATGGGGGGGGCGTGTGGGCTAAGTGAAGATATAAGTACAGTTCGTTGTTCAAAATAAACCAGTTGTGAGTTTGCGCCCGTGTTGTTTGCCTCTTTTCCTTGTGTCCGTGTACGTGTTTGCGCAAAGAGGTCATGAAAAGTTAATCACAAAACGAAGTTGACTTTCGGGCTACCTGGTGAGAGCTGCACAAAATATAAAATACTCAATGAAATCTAAAATATCAACTTTTGTACCCGTGTCGATCTCTCGTGGAATCACCCTGCAGCTTCTCTGCCACAGAATTAGTTCGAGGGTATCTTGAGGGAATAAATCTAGCCGCTCTTCTTTGTACTCGCTCAACTTGATTGATTGATTGATTGATTGATTGATATGTGGTGTTTAACGTTCAAAAACACCGTATAATTGTGATAGAGGCCGTAGTGGAGGGCTCTGGAGATTTTGACCACCTGGGGTTTCTTAACGTGCATCTAAATCTGAGCGCATGAACCTACATCATTTCCGCCTCTATCGAAAATTCATCAGCCGCCGTACCCGGCATTCGATCCCATGACCTGTGGGTCAGACCTCGCCTAACTTTATTGATTAGTTCTTTCTGGTAAGGGTCCCATATGATACTTGCATATTATAATCTAGGTCTTACTATTGCTAAATAGGCTGTTAACTTTACTGGGTATTGATGCAAGAATCAGCGTGAATAATCAAACAAGCTGTAAATAAAGCAGCACAAAAACCAAAACTTGTGAGTATTGCTCTTAAAAACGATCTAGCTCTCACTGCCCACGAAAGCAAAGTTATAGCAATGTTTAATTATGTAGGCGTCGTCCACACAATGAACTACGTCTTGGGTATAGGTGCGCTCTACCGCTCCTTAACTACTTGTTTCCGGCAGGTGAGGGGAAATCCAGGGTAGATATTTTTCAGTAGATCTTACATGCATCTTCGTAAAAAGTTGACGTCATTTCTTCTCATTACGGTGGAGCGTAGTGAAGCTGTCTCCTGATGCTACGGCCATCTTCAGTGGTGGTGAGCCTGCGGTTTTGTGATGATATATGTGCCTCAGTTAATTTACATGTGTATGCTTCGCTCATGCGTCTTGAACACGGAACCATAATGCTTATGACGATTACATTCAGTATTCTTGGCGTTGATATCACCATTTTTCAAAATTTTCTACAAACGCTGGGCGTATAGCTTACCAAGGATAGCTAAACAATTAACAGGCTACCACAGAAAGCTATCGCCCGTCAGCGGAAGCCAAATAGAGAGTGCCTGTCGTGCGCCCATCCGATGCAGAAGGGGAATAGAGGGGAGAGGGCAGTAACACTCACTCATGGCACGTTTGGTTAGTATTCCACAAGAGGAGAATCAATAGAGTGTCACTCTCTAATTCAGAATATTCTCGCTTTATGAAGTGCGACACTGCGGTGTGATTATGTAATATCTACACCAAACAGCACTCACTTGATGTCCGTTCTATGGACGTGCTGGTAGCTGCTTTTTACTATGCTCTCAGCGTCCCAAGTGCAAATTTTCTCAGGCACAACATTTGAAACAGGCAATTAGAATCACGATCCACCAGCATAGTGGGGCTCAAGGCCATTTATAAGTGTCGGATTCTGGCATTGATTATAAAGGGCCAAGTGCCATGGTCTTGCACCGCGTATCGCGCAGAAGCATATCAAGAGTGATAGTGCCTAACATTAGGTACTAATAGTAAAGCTGTATGGTCATGCTGAAAATGAAACAAAAGAGAAAAGCTACCGCTACATGGAAATACGACTAACGAAGTGAACGAGCCGGCCGCGAAAGCCGAGTTATGCTTCCAAAATAATGAGCTCTATAGCGGGTACATTAGCCTTCACCCGGATCTCTGGTAAGTCAAGGAGACTAGCCACTTGCTGACTTTATGTTGCTCTGCGTTGTGCCTCTTCTGTGAGTGTAGATGGAAGCGAGGTTATCACGCGTGATATTCCCGCAAGGATGCGTCCATATGCCCGCACGCTACGGGAAACTAGGTGAGCCAACGTTTCCGCGAGCAGACGACACCAAAGCGGCGCTCCAGCTTCCCACAATTCTTTGCGGCCAGGATAAGTGGCGCGCGACAATTTTTGGAAAGGTACAATAGATGCGAAGAAGCTTATGGCGGAGTTCAATCCAGTCAACGCCTCCTAAAAAATCATGCCTGGTACATGAGTCGTGAACGTGCTGCCCTACCCTCTGATTTTACCCTCCTCCTTCGGTACGCAGGGAAGCGTCTCTGACAGCCGCCCCCTGCGTATAAAGCAATGCTCTCACAGTTGCCTCCCTGTAGCCTTGATGTCACGTGACAGAACGATCACGTGACTGAGCGGTACGAAGGCGAGTGGTCTCACGTGGTGGCTGGTCGCAACACAAAGCAGAACACATGGCCTCCGAGATTACATGCTGGCAGAAGGCTCCCAATTTGAAAGAGAGCAACGTTTCAGGCATAGTTTTTCTAGGAGGCGTTATCTGGTGTACGAGCAGCGTGACCATCTTTACTGCGCATGCACTGACTCTCCCCCCCCCTCACGTGACTGGCGGGAGGAGGTAGAGCGTGAGCGCTGTCTCTGCTCCACGGGTCCAGCACCACATGACAGCGTCGGTAGGAAACTGCTACGGATTAAACGTGAGCTCGTCATGGCCAAACACAATGCCAAGGTCGGCAAGCTAACCCCACTGTACCCAACGCTGACGTCGAAGCCAAGCATCAGCATCGAGCCAACGCCTCGGCTGCGGACAGACGAAGCGAGTTCAACGCCCGGGCTGAACGCCTCGCTTAATATTTTTAGCGCCCTGTCTTCGACAGGGAACCAAGTGTAAACTGGTGTAAAACAGTTTAAAGCGTCATAAAGTTACACCATCGCCGAACCTTCCTTGGGTCGTCGCCGGTGTGAGCGGACGCGTCCACTTCGGCTCCGTCTTTTGCGAATGTTTTCGCAGCATTTTTGTCGCTGTGTGGTGCATATTTGAGATCATCCGATCCGTGAAGAAGACAGGACGCGGTAGATATTGAGCTTTGAGGTGGGCCACTGCTTTTCTGAACATTGTCTCAACTTTTGTGCTGCCGCTGCGTTGGCCAAGCGCTAGGCACAGAGTCTGGCATCCCTACGTGGCGGGACGTGCGCGTCCGGCAAGGCAGCTACGCAAGTAGAAGGGGAAGTGCCGTCGGCAGAGGAAATTACTGAATATCTAGGATGGCGGACGGTGTCCAACCGAAAATTAAGACCTCTGACGAAGCCTGCACAAGGTGATGACGGTTCACAAGGCAAGCTGGCTGAACGACGGGGCGCAGAAGGACGGCGCAGACGCTTCACAATTAAGCAACGCATTCTGAAGGTGTCGCGAGTGCCACCGATGCCGTAAGAGCACATCAAGATAGTATTTCAACCACGGTGTGAATTGAATTTGAAGAAAGTGGGTTCTACAACTTTGGGCAAGGCAATCGTCGAGGCGGCAGGGCTCACTACTAAGCAGAGTAAAGAAGACGTTATTTGCCCCAACTTCAGACAAAATATCTTGGTGGCTAGTACGTCAGAAAGGAGCAGTGCTATGTCAGAATCGGGTCAGTAAGAGTGGAGGACAAACATTTTGAAGTCAGTGCATACGAGACTGCCCCACACTTTACGTGTAAAGGGGTCATTCGCCATGTGGACATTATGGATGGACCTGCTGCACTTGAGCGGAACATCGTTAATGATCACAATTCACTGGCTCTGGCCTCAAAAGAATCAAGAATACCGGCTTGGTAATTATTGTGTACGACGGCTTAAGAGTTCCCAAGTTTGTAAGGTCTGGGCCAACTTTGGTCTGTTGTTACTTGTACCACAAGCAAGTCGACGTATGCTATGTATGTGGGAAGCTTGCACACTGAGCGGATGTCTGTCCTACGCCTGATTGCCTTGAATGCCGGGGATGTGGTGCTCGGAATCCTGCAGAGAACCATAACTGTGAGCCTTGTTGCAAGCTTTGTGGAGGTCGACACCAGACTGCGGATAAACAATGCAAAGAACGGTACCAGGTTCTCTGCGTCGTGCATGTTCGTTGACAGGAGCGAGGCAGGGTAGAACTAGCAGAGGAATAAGAAGCAGTCGAGGCAGCGCAGCTGGCAAGCGTCTCTCAAGGCTCTGGTAAATGCTCGGGCTGCCGTTCGAAGTCGGGACGACGGTAATCATATGGGAGTCCAGCCTCAAGGAACCGCTCTGCGTCTATTGGTGGAGGTGGCAGTGCAGCTGGAAGGCGGACTACCTGGGCTAATAAGGTCAAGGGTGGACCCAACACTGGCGAAACATGTGAGCAGAGCCAAGAGCATGTGGGCTGTAATCAGGATAAGGACAGGATCGCACAATCCGAAAATGAAAATCATAGCTCAAAAACAGCCATTTTAAAAGACAGAGCTGAATTTAAGAGAAGTTTACTGTCCGCTAACAGCACTAATGAGGGTAGCAAGCCTGATCGCCTGGTTGAGGTACCAAGGTCTGTGGAGGTTCCTAAAGAGAACGTGGTTGACGAGGAGACACCGGCTTCGAAAAAAAGGGCGCTCACGATTGCGCGGACCCCAGCCAAGGTTAGTTCTGAGCTTGAAGAAATTGATGGTGATGTTGCAGGAAAGTGTGAATCAGACAATTATTAGATTGAAGCGGATAGAACAGAAAAAAATATCACGGATGAAAGATTAGGTAAAATTGAAGTATATCTTAACGAGATGGTGGTTCCTGCTATGAAGCGGGAGTGCTCTCAGTCGCTGTCCCAGCCAGGACAAGTTCCTAATGGAAATAAACTCAACATGAGTTAGCCAAAATTACATAGCCGAGATGGCGGCTACATTAATGAGTTCATTTAGTATTTGGCAATGGAATTGATGGAGATTCAATTATAGGAAGTCGTCTCTGCAGCAGTTTGTTAGAACGGGCAATGTGAAACTTCAGGTTATCATGTTGCAGGAAACTCTGACATCCAGCGTAACCTTAAACGGTTTCAAAGCGGAGGTTACAGGTAATGAAAATGGCACAGGGATCACAACACTCATCAGCAGAAGGTTGGCGTATGTTAGGCATGATCTTCACATGGAGGATTCCAGGATTAAATATATTACGTTCGAGGCGATTTTAGGTTGGTAAGGAACACGTGAGAAGGGCGTTTACCTGGCTAGCTTGTACAGCAGCCCTTGCGACAAGAAACAGAGTTTCAAAGCTCTCTTGAGTATGGCAGCCAATCTCGCTAAGGATGCACCATTGCTCATTGGAGGGGACTTTATTGCCCCCTATCATGCGTGGAAGTATGTCTATAGCACAACCAAAGGTGAGAGATGACTATGGCAACAGGCCCTAGACTTAAATTTATCTCTCATTACAGACACTTCGTATCCCACTCGTTGCAACACGTCGGCATGTAGAGATTCGACATCAGATCTTAGTTCTGTTCGTGGGGTGGCAAATTCGTCCTGGTAAAATTCAAATACAGATTTAGACACGAATCATTGCATACTCATGATCACTTTAGAGGTGGCTCCTAAAAAGGAGCGAACATTTAAGCTTGTTGACTGGGATGCTTTTAGGAAACAGAGTGAACGGGAAACGAAGATCAGGGGAATGAATTGACCTTGGAACAGTGGACTAGTCTCCTCAAGAGCGACGTTGAGGCAACCACTAAGAAACTTAAAACAGCTATGGATACAAATCAATAGGATAGCCGTCTGGAACACTTGTTGGAAGCGAAGCAGTCACTGTTGGCGAGATAGAAGGGTCAGTGGTTGAACAGAAGGCTTATATAAATAAAGAAATCGAAGACCACTGTCGGATATTGCTCAAGCAGCAATGGGATGAAGTGTGCAATTCTGTGGATGGCGGTATTAAAAAAAGGGGGGGGGGGAGTGCCTGTAATTTACTCAGACATTTACTGGATGAGACCAATTCTAAGTCTAATCAGAGGATGATGATAGGTAAGCTTGTCCATGAGGCGTGCCGAAACTCATCAGAGAAAGAGGTGCTGAAGAATTTGGCTGAGAGATATTCTTACTGCAAACCGGCCAGAATACATCTGACGTCTCTTCTGAATATAGTGGAGATGAGAATATATTTATGGATAAGTAATTTACTGAAAGTGATATAAGAATGGCATTGCAGGATCCTAATAGTCGGTTGGCGTCAGGGCCTGGATGGCATTTCTAATAAAATGTTAAGGAATTTAGACAAGGGGTCTATTGAGTCCCTTATGCAGGGAGATAAATAGCTGATGGAAGGAAGGATCTTTCCCAGAAGAATGGGAACTTGTGACTACTGTTCTCATACCAAAACCGGGCAATAGCGCCGGGACTGGAAAATCTCAGACCAATTTCGCTAACATTGTGTTTGGGAAAAGTCGCTGAGCATGTTAATTTAAATAGACTAATGTGTTACCTTGAGAACAATATGGTCTTTTCGCACTCGATGATAGGTTTTCGTCCCGGCCTGTCGACTCAAGAAGTCATGCGTAGGATTAAGCATCACCTACTTGATCGGCGGACAAGGGATACTAAAGTACTACTTGGACTTGACGTGGCAAAAGCTTTCGACAATCTCCGAGACTCCTTCATTCTACAGGTGCTCTCACACTTGAATCTGGGGCAACGGTTTTTCCTCTTTGTTAAGGCTTTCCTTGAGGATAGAAGAACATGTCTCAGGTTGGGATACATCAAGTCTTCAGTACTTCAAATTGGGTTATCGTGATACACCACAAGGATCCGTATTCTCGCCAATGTTGTTGAATCTGGCGATGTCAAAGCTAGCTAACGTACTGGACAGTGTCGAGGGTATTGGCTATACTACTTACGCGGACGACGTCACAGTATGGAGTGTCGGTGGTATTGACGGAGAGCTTGAGGCTAGGCTGCAGGAGCTTGTAATGCTTACGGAAACCTGTTTGGCTCGTTTGGGACTCGAAGTGCTCCTCTGAAAAGTCAGAGTTAATATTCAAATCTAAGGAAGTCAAATTGTAGGCCGAAGAATTGGGTCCCGGAAGTTGAAACTTGCATCACAGTCCGTACTAGCAATGGGTCATTGGTACCAAAAGTCGATGCTATAAGGCACCTTGGTTTTGTAATTGAAGCAAATGGATCGAATAAATAACTATACATTGTATTACCCAGAAGACACTGGAGGCCATAAGACTTATCCGAAGGATCTCTAACAGACGTAGAGGATTAGAAGAAGGTACGGTGCACTTGGTTCATGCATTTATTTCGTGCCGTTTTTATACGTAGCTAGTATGCTTAATTGGAAAAGAGGGGAGAAAGACAAATTGGAAGCTTTAATTAGAAATACCGTTAAGGGCGGCGCTCGGTTCACCTGTGAGTACGTCAAATTATATGTTGTGGCTGGGTTTGCATATTACTATTGGTGAAATTGCCGAGGATCAGAGTATAGCACGAGAGAGTGGCTGCTGGGTGCGCCAGCTGGTAGGTATATTTGACAGTCAATGGGAGAAATGGTGGGGACTCGTGATGGTGTGCGCCTATACGAGTTAACCGTGAACATCAGTGCTAATATTGTTACGGAAGAGAAGAGACGCCGTATCTACGAGGCTGTGGATGAAATATCTTTCATACAAGTAGCAGCGGCGTGACCGGTAGACCAGACACCGAGCGGAGACAACTCTTCGTCCTCTTCGTCTGGTCCACATGCGCATCGTCCCACAAAATCTCAGCATGCATGTAGCATAATCCCCGGTGGCAGAAGCGCTGTCTCGATGCATGTAGATGCCCACGTCAGCGGGAGAGTGGTAAGGCTTCAAGCTTGCCACATGTATGATATCGGTGGTCTGTGGGGCAGTTGAAGGTATTGAGGCAGCAGGGGAAATTTCCTATGTCACAGGAGTAACCTCACGAAGGACTCGATATGGACCTGTGTAGCGTGAAAGAAGTTTTTCTGACAAGCCGACTTGACGGGTCGGGGACCACAGCAGCACCAATGAACCGGGTAAGAAGTTTACCTCACGGTGCCGTTGATTGTACAAACACCGCTGGTTCTCTTGAGAGGCCAGAAAGCGAGTGCGGGTGATTTCGCGTGCGTGGGCAGCCCGTTTGTTAGCGTCAAGGGCATATTCGCTGGTTGGTTTCGCGGTAGACGGAATGACTGTATCTAGGGGTAATGTAGGTTTTCGGCCAAACAAATGAAAAAACGGGGAGTAAGCGCCAGTATCATGGCGAGAATATTTATATACATATGTCACGTATGGCAAAGCAAGGTCCCAGCCAGAGTGGTTGGAAGTAACATATTTCGCAAGCATGTTTGTAAGTGTTCGATTCAGACGCTCCGTGAGTCCATTTGTCTGCAGGTGGTATGACATGATGAGCTTCTGCCTCGTTTCACATGACTGAAGCGTATCGGCTGATACCTTTGATAGAAAGGTGCAGCCACGGTCTGTAAGCAGCTAGCATGGAGCTCCATGTTCCAAGATCACGTCCTGGAGGAGGACGTCGGCGAACTTTGGCACAGCTTGTTGTAAGTGCTCGTGTGATGACGTAGCACATGGCGTATTCTGTGGCCACAGCTATCCACCTGTTGCCAAAATAAGACAAGGGAAAGGGGCCAATGAGGTCTAAGCCAACTCGGAAGAATGGTTCTGACGAAACGTCAAACGGTTGACGGTGTCTAGCGCGAAGCGTCGATGGTGTTTTGCGGCACTGACATTTATCACAAGCCGACACGTATCTTCTGACTGAGCGCGAAAGCCCTGGCCAAAAGAAGCGTCGGCGAATCTGGTCGTAAGTGTGTGACACAAGAAGGTGACGTGCAGTTGGAAGGTCATAGAGTTCCTGGAGAACTGCCGAGCGAAGGTGTTTTGGAATCACGAGCAGCTGGGCTGGTCAATCTGGGTAGAAGTTCTGGTGGTATATGACACCTACGTGGAAGACGAACGAGCGATGGGACCTGTCGGAAAATGGTGATTCGAGATGTTCGATAATAACACGCAAAGATGCATCACGGCGTTGCTAGTCGCTGACGCGGGTCAATTGCGAAACGGAGAAGACGCAAGTATCTGTGTCGGTGTCTGGGATGGTGCTCAATTTATCGACCGGGTAGCGGGAGAGGCAGTATGTGACCTGATGTAGGCGCCCTGACTTGTACGTGACTGTATAGGTATATTCTTTCAGTCCCAGAGCCCAGCGGCCAAGCTGGCCAGTAGGATCCTTCAGTGACTAAAGCCAACATAGCACATGGTGGTCCGTTATTACAGAGAAATTCGTGCTATATAAATATGGCCAGAACTTCGTGACTGCCCAAACAAGAGCAAGACATCTACGCTCTGTTATTGAATAGTTGCGCTCGGCCGCTGTGAGAAGGCGGCTAGCGTAGGCAATAACTTGGTCGTGTCCCCACTGGCGTTGGGCTAGGACGGCTCCAACTCCGTGACCACTCGCATCGCTTCGGACTTCTGTCGGAGCGGACGGGTCAACGTGGGCCAATATAGGAGTCATGAGAAGGGTGGTGAGCTGAGAAAAAGCGGTAGCTTGACCGGAACCCCATGTAAAGTTCACGTCTTTTTTCAGAAGGTTGGTGTGTGGTTGAGCGATCGTTGCAAAATCTTTCACGAACGTTCTAAACTAGGAACAAATTCCCACAAAGCTCCGGACTTTCTTGACAGAGTGGGGTGTATGAAAGCTCGTGACGTGAATTTTCTCCGGGTCAGGCTGCACACCTGATACGTCAACAAGGTGGCCCAACACCGTAATCTGCTGGCGGCTGAATTCACATTTCGACGAGTTTAGTTGAACGCCGGCACTGCGGAAGATGTCGAGAACCGCTGCCAAACGCTGGATGTGTGTCTCAAATGTAGGCGAATATACAAGGACATCATCCAGGTAGAACAGGCCTGTTGACCACTTGAACCCTTGTAATAGCGAGTCTATCATACGCTCAAACGTGGCTGGGGCGGTGCATAGCCCAAACGGCATCACCTTGAATTGATATATACCGTCGGGAGTTACAAACGCAGTCTTTTCTTGGTCTTTATCGTCCACCGCAATCTGCCAGAACGTAGGTCAATTGAAAAAAAAGTATCACGTGCCGAGAAGGCAATTGAGGGCGTCATCGATTCGGGGCAAAGAAGAAACGTCATTTTTTGTATTCGATTAGGATGGCGGTAATCAACGCAGAAGCGCCACGTGTGAGCTTTCTTTTTAACGAGCAAAACAGGAGATACCCAAGGGCTTGAGGAGGGTTCACTAATTCCTTTGGCTAGCATATTAATGACTTTTCCTTGAATTACCTTGCGCTCTGTGGCCGACACCTGGTATGGTCGGCGGTGAGTAGGAGGAGAATCAGATGTATTAATGGGGAGCTTCGCTATGGAAGTCTGGCCGAGTATACTGCTGTCGATGTCAAATATGTCGCGGTAGGAAACCAGAAGGTGGAATAGGGCGTCGGATTGCTCAGGTTTGCGTTTCGGGTTGAAAATGGGGCGCAAGACTTCGTTGAGGGATGTGGCATCCTTGGGCGACATGGAAGATCGGAGAGTGCGTATGCCGCAAAAGCGGTGACGTGGGCGTCAAATAAGGGTCGAAGCATGGCGACTGAAATTCCGTGTGATAGTACTTGCTGCGTGAAACCGGAATTGATAATGGGCAGACATGTTCGTTTAGAGGCCATGGTTACGATGGAGTGTGGCACAGTGATGTGGCGTGCCAGAAGAATATCAGGAATAGGCGTGACGACGTAATCGCCGTCACTAATGGGTGAACTTGTTGCCAATTCAATGAACTTGAGGGCTTTTGGCGGTATCCGACTGAAGTCTGTGGTACAGAGGCTTTTCGGCAGCTCGGGGCGAGAATCAGAAAGAAGAGGAAGTTCTAAACAGAGAGTGCCGGTGGAACAGTCGATCAGGGCAGAATGCGTCGATACGAAGTCCATCCCGAAGATGAGGTCATAAGGGCAATTGTCGAGCGTGGTAATTAAAACAAGAGCATGGTGGCTGGCAAGGCTAACATGAGCGGTACACTTTCCAATGACGGCACAGTTCCACCAAGGCTGGCTTGCGTTGCAGCAGGCGTGAGTACTTTTTCGAGGTGGCGACAGAGACGAGCACTTATTATAGACACCTGAGCTCCAGTGTAAACAAAAGCCGTCAAAGAAAGACCGCCCACATGCACTTCCAGCAAGTTCCTATTAGTAGGGAGCGTCAACGGAGAATTAGAGTCAGTCGCACTTGATGCAGTACTACTTCCACGAGCTGCATAATCTAGTTTTCTATCCGGAAAGATCCAAAGTTAGTCAGCAAAGGATAGCGGTGGGGTTAGAGTGACGGACAACGGCGGCGTTGCGGTGACGAAAAACGTGTGGTAGAGTGGCTGTTAGGTGCGCCGGAAGCAGGATACTCACGGCTGGGCAATACCGACGGGGGTCCGCGTATGGCCGAGAAAAAGAAGAAAATTGGCTCCAACGAAGGGGCGTCCAAGTGCTGCGGCATTAGTGGGAGACATGGCCAATTCAGTGACAGTGAAGGAAGATTGACTTGTCGTCTCCTGTTTTCCATTCCATGGGATTGAGGGATCTGGGCAGAAAGTGTGCATCATGCCGTGGTGCATTTATTGGCATTGGTCTTTAGTCCAGTTGGGAGATGTAGCAGGCGACAGGAAAACCAAGATTAGCAATTTTTTTGCCGCACGACTGCCTGGATGACTGACACCGCCGGAGGTGTTTGCACAGTGCCCTGGTCGAGTGGAAGTGGATGAAATGGCGCCAGACGGGCTACCTCAAGCTCCCGCCGAACGATGCGTGTAACATTCTCGTGCAAGGGTGGTGCGGCACCGAGGTCGGTACAGGTTGACGTGACAGCCGTGTCAGAAAGCCGTGAAAATTGAGGCCGAACTTGGCGGTTTTTGGCCATTTCGAAGTGCTGGCATTCCTTAATTATGAGATCGACGGTCGTGACGTTGTCTTACACGAGCAAGTTGAAAGCGTCGTCCACGATCCCCTTGAATATGTGGCCCACCTTGTCGCTCTCGGTCATTTGCTCGTCCACTTTGCGGCCCAACGCGAGCACGACCTGTATGTACGAGACATATGACTCGGTTGATGACTGTACATGGGTGGCAAGTTGTTGTCGTGTGGCCATTTGTCGACCAGACGGGTCCTCAAAGATGTCGCGTAGTCGTCCCTTGAAGACATCGCAGCTGGTAAGCTCTGCCTCATGAGCGTCGAATCATACACGCGGGGCGCCATCCAAGTAAAAGATTACGTTGGCGAGCATCATGGTGGGGTCCCATGGATGAGACAGGTTAACGCACTCGTACATGCGGAGCCAGTAGTCGACGTCAAGGCCACGCTGGGCGGAGAACGTACCGGAATAACGGTGTGAGACATCGCAAGGTACGTAGTGGCTAGTGCTCCAGCTGAAGGCGGTGACGGGTTGTTCTCATTGGAAGCCAAGGCCGGAGGTTGGACGGTGCGGCCACTGCAAAGCTTGGTGGTGAGGACGGGGAACGTTCCACCTCCACAAAATATGTTACGGAAGAGAAGAGCCGTCGTATCGACGAGGCTGTGGATGAAATATATTTCAAACCAGCAGCAGTGGCGTGACCGGTAGACCAGACGCCGAGCGGAGACCACTCTTCGTCCTGTTCGTCAGGCACACACGCGCATCGTCCCACAAAATGTCAACATGCATGCAGCAATATCATGGTTCGTTCATTTCCATGAAACGTGCACCTTTGCGTAATGTAGGGAGGCGAATGGTGAGAGCTAGGGCTTTGTTGCGCAAGGCAAAGGACCAGGGCGAAGAGTCTGCGTTTGTCGACGCAGCATGGATTAACGGGAAAGATGCTTACTTGGTGGTGGTGGTACATGGGAAAGGGAGCGTTTGAAATGCAGCTTTTGTTCATACTAAAGATCCGAGAGTCACTGAGCAGATGTCTGTTGCCCTAGCACTCATTGATTCGGAAAGAGTTTTAGTATTTAGTGGCTCTCGCTCTGCAATTAAAGCCTTCTCAAGGAGAGTTATTAGCGAACCGGCTTACAGACTGCTGCAGGGTAAGGACATCACACCGCGTACCATAATTTGCTTCCGGCGCACATGAGGTCAGTGGAGAGAGCCCCACGTAACCTCAATGAGCTGGCGCACAGGGAGGCACGAGGATTAGTGTGCCGTGCAATCCCTGAGGTGGTTGAAACTTCCGCTCTGAAGTTTAGGAAGCAGCTGTTGACGTACAACGATATAATCAAACATTATAACTTAGAGCGCAGGAAATTCCCCTTGCCACATTTTAAACTTAACAGGCCACTAGCGGTTGCAATAAATCTTTTGAAGACGCGCACGTACCCCAACCCTGTCGACATGAATATATTAACCGAATTGTGGGGTTTCGATTTATTGTAGTAAGTGTGGGGGCTCGCTCAATTTTGAACACATGCCCTCGTGCTGTTCCGCAATGGCCGGTTTAGTTCGGTTCTGACTGTCACGGTGGATGGATGTGTTTTTTGAGCGCTCCCGATTGACTGCGCAGATAAGTTGTTTTGCATGTTTTGAGCTTGTCTTTATAATTATAAGGCAGCAGTTAAACTCCCTGTAGCACTTCGTTTATTGTACGGCTTTTTCGGGGGTCAGTCACCAGGTATTTATTAGTTTGTGCGTGTGTGTGTGTTCAACGTTTTTGTTTTTGTTGTTTTTTCTTTTGCCGCTTCGTGGAGGAGGTGCACGTACATTGAACACGCAGACTTTTGTAGTAGAGCTTAGACTTTTTCTTTTTCGTTGGGCAGGGCTCGAGTTTTGTGATTATCGAGTGAGACAACTCATAGGGAAAATTGGTGTCAGAAAGGCATGGTTGAAAAGACTGTAAAGTGTTCAAGATGTGGGGTGGGTTTGAAAGTGGACCCAAATGTAGAAGCGGAAGAAGAGGCTGACGCGAAGTGCAGGCAATTTGAGGTTGGAGAAAAAATAGAGAAAATGATGGTTGCCCAGAGTGACCTGCTGATGAGAATCACCGAGCTCTAGACTGCGTTGGCGAATGAGCAAGAGAAAACGAGGGCTATGGGAGAAAGACTGAAGTCTGCCGACGAAGCACTAGCAAAGGTGAACAGAGGAGCGGCCTACAGAGAGAACAGCAGGGAACCAACCGGCAACCAGAACGGCGGAGAAGAAAGAGTAAGAATTTTGGAAAAAACAGGTTCAGCTGGTTCAATTGTTGCAAGGGCCAGCTTCAGCAAAGCAGTGGTGGGGCTGGGAGGGGACAAAGCAGCCGGCGTCACAGGTGCAAGTAACCCCCAGGTGCAGGGCGCTCCAGCTGAAAAGTCACAGCATTTGATAATCGCCGAGGACTCGAATTTAAATCGATGCACAGAAGTCATCAAAGAGAGGGTAAGAGGTGACAAGAGGGTTGCAGTAGGCGCGTTCTCAGGACGCAAGCTGGAAGCCGTCATGAGGCAAGCGAATGCAAAACTCAAAACTACAGCTGATAGACAAAACCTCGTCACAATTTCAGGCGGTTTAAACGATGTCTTAATTGAAGATAAACCAGGACTAGCAACCACGCTGGCGAAAGGCGTCGATGACATGCGCGCCACTTCTCCTCAGGTACAGGTAGTGATATGCACAATACCAGAGGTAACGGTGCGTGATAGCAACCTGCAAAGAGCGGTTGTCAACGCAAACCAAGAGATATGGCGCATGAGTCGAGAGAAAGGCTTTGAGGTGGTAGAAATAAAGAGAGGTGCACAGGTGGGGTGGTTTTCAACGGGACAGAATTCACTTCGATGAGCGGCTAGGTCATGAGGTGGGTTGGCGACTTGTAGGACGCGCAGTAGCTTTTTGGGGGAGGGCCAGCGGGCCTTTCGGGGTGCAGGATAGCTAGTAACGAGGAAAAAAAACCAGGAAGCCTCTTTGACAGGTGGTATGGACAGATACGATGCCAAAGGTGCCCCATTATTTAGGATAGGTGGAGTAAGTAGAAGTAGCCACGAGCGCCGAGCCAATTCAGACATAGGGTATATCAACATGCAGGGTGGTAGGAACAGGCTGAAGTGGGAAAAGATAGAAGTACAGCTAAGGGAGGAGAGGCCGATGGTATACGGTTTTGTAGAAACACATTCAGGGACATGGAACAACCTCCTAACTCCTAACATTGTGGACTACGCGTGGGAATATTGTAATAGAACAGAAGACAGCAGAAAGGTGGTGGTATTGGGGCATACATTCAGAAAAGTACAGACTGGAAAAGGGTCAAGCAGGAGTGTAAGAAACATTTATGGCTGAAACGGAAAGTGGCAGGGCAAATGACACTCCTTGGTTTCGTGTACTTGTGGACGGGAGCAGAGGCCAGAGAGGAAAACGAGGCAATGGTAGTGTGTATATCAAATGACATTCAGGAGTTAGGAGGAGAGTGCGAGATAATTATACTAGGAGATATGAATGCACACATAGAAGATATAGATGGTTATACGGACCCGACAGGCAAAATTATCATGAATATGTGTGAAAGGCTTGATTTGATCATTTGCAACAGTACCGAGAAGTGTGTAGGGCAAATAAAATGGGAGGTAGGAAGGCTACAGTCGACGATAGATTACGCACTGATGTCACATAGGATGTATGATAAGCTCAGGGGAATGCACATAGATAAAGGTGGCTCCAGAAGTCTGGGTAGTGATCACGAACGTATCAAACTAAGTTTTGGAAGAGCAGTAAAAGTGGGAAGGAGAAAAGATGACCAACTACAGGAAAATGTTTATTCAGAAAGGCAAATTGAAATAGCCACTAAACAAATTGAGAAAGTAATCATTGAGGATAATAAAACAGTGTGGACATACACGATTCTAATTAGACTGTTTGAACTAGAGCTTGCTAAGGCTCGTGACAAGTCACCGGGGAAAAGAAGACACAAACCCAGAAGTTGGTGGAACGAGAAAGTTAAGAGAGCCATAGCAAAACGTCAAGAAGCCTTTAGGGAACAAAGACATGCTAAGCGGCGGGGTGAACCGACAGATGACGTTGAAAGAAAATGGAAAGTCTTTCTAAGCTGTAGAAGGGATGCATCCCTTCTGATCAATGAAGAGATTAGAAGAAAGCGAGCTCACTGGCTGGCAGAAGTACATAAGAAAAATAGAAAGGCAGCGGCGAAATTTTGGAACCATCTAAATTCCCTAAGAAATGAGACGAGCCTAGAGCTGATGTTTGTAACTACAGCTCAAGGTGCTAGGTTAGGAGGGGACGAAGCTATCGAATATATAAAAACAGGGATGACAGAAAAATTTCAACAAAGAAGTGCTTTATGTACCAAAATAGACAAGGATGAATCAAGTGGCACAATGGCTTCATTTTCACAACAAGAGTGGGAAAGCGCTGAGAAACGGGTTCCTAGTAGTACATCAACAGGCCCAGATGGCATCCAATTATGCTGATAAACACATTAGGTCCGAAGTCTAAACAGGCTTGAGAGAGGCAGTGAGCAAAATAATAATCGATGGAGAAGTTCCCGATGAATGGAAACTTAGCAGGATCAGCATGATCTATAAAGGAAAGGGGGACAAAGCTGACTTAAACAACTACCATCCTATAACAGTGACATCAGTGGTCTACAGGCTGGCGATGCAGATTATAAAGGAAAAACTGCAGGCATAGATAGAGGATGAGGGGGTGATGGGGGAACTGCAGAACGAGTTTCGGAAACACAGGAGGTTGAAATACAATCTGTTCTCACTGACTCAGTGCATCAAAATAGCAGAAATGGAACACAGGCCACTGTGGCTAGCATTTTTGGATATCGATGGAGCGTACGATAGTGTGGTGCAAGAGGAATTGTGGGGAATACTGGACACACTAGGCGTGGAAGATGTAGTCGCTAATCTTTTAAAGTATATTTATAAAGGTAACAAGGTAATTATAAAGTGGGAAAAACAGGTATCTAAGCCTGCATAGGTAAAACGGGGGCTTAGGCAGGGGTGTCCTCTGTCACCTTTATTATTCATGATGTACCTATAAGGATTAAAGGCCAAATTAGAGGGAAGTGGACTGGGCTTCATCCTCTCTTTCGTCAAACAAGAAAAACTCATTGAACAGGCACTACCAGCATTGATGTACGCAGATGATATAGCGCTAATGGCCGATAACAAGGAAGGTTTGCAGAGATTGGTGGACATCTGACGTAATGAAGGAGCTAGGGTAGATTACAGATTCAGTACGGAAAAATCAGCAGTCAAGATTTTTATGACCATGACGGTAGTGAGCTTAGAATACAGGAGGTCACGCTAGAGATAACAGATAAATACAATGTTAAGGCGTTTATTAGCCGGTCCACAGTGAGCAAGCACAAAGCACAATGGCGACAGTAACGGCCAAGCACGGGCTCTCAGCGCGAGCGGCATCCCTTTTGGGTAGACCCACTAGAAGGCACCTGAGAGTTCCACCAATTTCAGTGTTCGGAAGCTTCTTTACAATTACCCCGGGGTCGAAGAGGGAGCCGCCTGGCGACCTAACAGCTTGTCACTATGAGCGGGTCATAGTAAGCCTTCAGGCGCTCCACGTTGACTATGTCGCGCCCGCGACGGCGCATGTCCGAAGTTTGTTCAATTGGTTCGATCAGATAGTTGACCGGAGATGTGCGCTCGATGACACGGTAGGGGCCTTCGTATTTCGGGAGTAGTTTGGAAGAAAGGCCAGCTACAGAGGTCGGGATTGAGAGCCATACAAGAGAGCCAGGAAGGAACGTGGGCTCAGAAGTGGCGGAGCCATCACGAATACTCTTCTGCCGCTCTTGCTCATGCGTTGTAAATGTCTTGGAAAGCTCTCGACACTCTTCAGCAAGCCTGGCTGTCTCAGACATAGGTGCACATTCAGATGGATCCGGCGTGTACGGGAGTATTGTGTCGATAGTGTGTGAGGGATGCCTTCCGTACAGCAAGAAGAAAGGTGAAAACCTGGTTGTGCTCTGAGAGGCGGTGTTGTAGGCGTATGTGACGAAGGGCAGTATAGTATCCCAATTCGTGTGGTTGGCGGCGACGTACATCGAAAGCATGTCGCCGAGGGTGCGGTTAAAGCGTTCGGTGAGACCATTCGTCTGCGGGTGGTAAGCAGTAGTTTTGCGGTGGACAGAATGGCACTCTGTGAGAGTGGCTTCGACGACTTCTGACAAGAAGACACGGCCTCGATCGCTGAGAAGCTCCTGAGGTGGACCGTGGCGCAGTATGAATCGATGCAGTAGGAAGGATGCGACATCACGCGCAGGATCCGCAGGGATAGCGGCGGTTTCGGCGTATCGCGTTAAATGATCTACGGCGACGATGTCCCAGCGGTTACCAGCCGACGTCAGAGGAAGTGGTCCATACAAATCGATACCTATGCGCCCAAACGGACGCTCAGGGCAAGGTAACGGTTGCAGACTGGCTGGCGACGTGTGTGCTGACGGTTTGCGGCGTTGGCAAGCGAGGCAGGAGCGAATGAACTGCTGCACGTAGCGGTACATCCCGCGCCAGAAGTAGCGTTGCCGAATGTGATGGTAGGTTTTGAATACCCCGGAGTGCGCGCATTGCGGATCAGAATGAAAGGATTCACATATCTCTGACCGCAGACTGCGGGGTATCACGAGTAACCACTGTCGGCCATCGGTGTCGTAATTGCGTCGGTGTAGAAGGCCGTCACGGATGGTGAAATGGCGAGCTCGACGACGCAAGGCACGCGTGGATGGCGTTGCGGATGGATCAGAGAGCAAGTAGATCAGCGGGCCGATCCAATTATCCTTTCGCTGTTCGGTAGCGATTATGTCAACGTCAATGGCAGAAACAGCAGCCGAGGATACTGAGCAGAGCACATCACCTTCAGGCAGAGGGGAGCGCGAAAGGGCGTCGGCGTCAGCATGCTGGCGTCCGTTGCGGTACAGCACGCGGATGTCGTAGTCTTGTAAACGAAGAGCCCAACGGGCGAGACGGCCTGAGGGATCCTTCAATGATGAAAGCCAGCATAGTGCATGATGGTCGGTGACGACATCGAATGGGCGACCATACAAATACGGTCGAAACTTTGTAAGAGCCCAGACGATCGCCAGGCACTCTTTCTCCGTGACGGTGTAGTTTGTCTCAGCTCTCGTGAGCGTACGGCTTGCATATGCTACGACATATTCAGGGAATCCGGGTTTGCGCTGCGCCAGGACAGCGCCGAGGCCTACACCGCTGGCGTCTGTGTGCACCTCCGTCGGGGCCGTAGGGTCGTAGTGGCGTATAATGGAAGGAGACGTCAACACATGGCGGAGCTTCGTGAACGCGTCGTCGCACTCAGACGACCACGAATTGAGGGACCCGTTACTTCCAAGGAGCTTCGTCAGCGGTGATATGATCGTGGCAAAGTTTCGTATGAAGCGTTGGAAGTATGAGCACAGGCCCACGAAACTACGCAGTTCTTTGACGGACGCAGGTTTTGGGAATTCGGCCACGGCCCGAAGCTTGGCGGGGTCAGGAAGAATGCCATCCTTGGACACGACGTACCCAAGGATGGTGAGTTGCCGTGCTGCAAAGCGGCACTTCTTCAGATTTAGTTGCAAGCCGGCATTGCTGACACGTGCAAAAACTTCTTTCAGACGTTGGAGGTGCGTGGAGAAATCTGGAGCGAACACAAAAACGTCATCGAGGTAACACAAGCACGTGTGCCATTTCAAGTTGCGGAGAACGGTGTCCATCATGCGCTCAAAGGTCGCAGGTGCATTACATAGACCAAACGGCAAGACGTTGAATTCGTACAAGCCGTCGGGTGTGATGAACGCAGTCTTCGGTCGAGCGTCATTAGCCATAAGTACTTGCCAGTACCCCGAGCGCAGATCGAGAGAAGAAAAAAATTCGACTCCGTGAAGGCTGTCAATTGTGTCATCGATGCGCGGCAGTGGGTAAACATCCTTGCGAGTGATCTTATTGAGCCGTCTGTAGTCCACACAGAACCGCGCAGAACCATCTTTCTTCGCAACAAGAACAACAGGAGACGCCCATGGACTGTCCGAGGGCCGAATAACGTCGCGCCTGAGCATATCATCAACCTGCTCGTTAATTTCCCGACGTTCAGCAGGCGACACGCGGTAGGGACGTTGCCGCAATGGTGGATGGGCACCAGTGTCGATACGATGCGTAACAGCGGACGCACGACCGAGAGAACTTCGCCCGACATCGAAAGAAGAACGATATTCTCGCAACAGGTTCAGAAGCTGGGAACGCTGTACCGATGTGAGGTTGTCATCAATGTAAGGGTCAAATACATCAGGAGATGATGAATCAGAAGTGGAAACAGCACTGATGGTACGCAAATTGGGACAACGCGAGTCATCAGGTACGTCCAGGACTTGTGCGTTATCCACTGGTTCCACTTTGCCGAGACATTCCCCTCGAACCAAGGTAACAGTGTACGGGGATGGGTTGGTCACGAAAAGAGAGGCGTTGCCCTGGGTGATTTGCACGGTCGCGAAAGGTACTAGCAACCCTTTGCTTCGGCAAGCACGGTCGGATGGCGAAACGAGTGCAATTGTGTCGGAGAATCCAGTGCAGTAGACAGATACACCCATCGTGGAGCTTGGAGGCACTATGGTATCGTCTTTCACGAGAATCTTGCTCACTTTCGAAGAACTGTCTTCCGGCGTCAAATGCGAGAAGGGGGAGAGTTCAATTTCGGCGGCGGCACAATGGATGACGGCGTCATTGCGGGAGAGAAAATGCCACCCCAGGATGACGTCATGAGAGCATGCGGGAATGATGATGAATTGGGCGACATACAGAACGTCCTGAACGACAACGCGAGCTGTGCACTCTGCTGTAGGATGCATACGCTGCAAACCGGCGGTACGAAGGGACAATCCAGAAATTGGCGTCGTCACTTTACGAAGCAAGCGGCAAAATTTTTCGTCCAGCCCCGCCGTGGTGGTCTAGTGGCTAAGGTACTCGGCTGCTGACCCGCAGGGCGCGGGTTCAAATCCCGGCTACGGCGGCTGCATTTCCGGTGGAGGCGGAAATGTTGTAGGCCCGTGTGCTCAGATTTGGGTGCACGTTAAAGAACCCCAGGTGGTCTAAATTTCCGGAGCCCTCCACTACGGCGTCTCTCATAATCATATAGTGGTTTTGGGACGTTAAACCCCACATATCAATCAAAATTTTTCGTCCATAACAGATACTGCAGCTCCTGTGTCAATAAGAGCAGATGCGTGAACACCGTCCACAAGCACGTCAATGACATTAGATGGGCGGCTCTGAGGGCTTTCACAATGCGATAGCATCGCAGTCCTTGCCTCGGGGACTGCGACGGCTAGTTTTCCCGCTCGTGAGCAGCTGAACTTGGCCGCATGGGGGACGGGGAACGACGTCGTGGAGACGGTGACCTACGAGAAGATGAAGCTAGGCGAGTTGGCGGTGGCATAGACGGCGTTTCCTCGTGATAGGTACGCCTGATCTGGCCAGCAACAGGCGACGAGATATGGGGCGTCTGTACGCGAGTGCAATAACGTGCTACGTGGCCGGCGTAACCGCAGGCAAAGCAAATGGGCCGGTTGTCGGATGTGCGCCATCGGTTCGCCGGGGTAGGTCTTGTCCATGACGCAAGAGCCGATGGACGGAACGGTGGCTGGAAAGGCTGCAGGGGGTGCTGGAGCTGAGTCTGAGAGGTCACGTCAACATACGTAGCCGGCGTACCCGCTGCAAAGGATGGAGGTCGTGCAGCAGCTTCGGCGTAAGTCATTGGGGCGGGCGCTTGAACGACTGGAGGCGGCCTGGCGACCACTTGGGCGTAACTTGGGGGTACAGGAGCCGGAATCTGTTGTGGGTGGTACGCAGGCATGACCTCCGCTATTTCCTGCTCAATCGCTCGGCGGATGGGGGGGGGGAATGGTAGTGGCCGATTGTTGAGCAGCCGGTGGGTGGGCAAAGGGCAGGAGAGAGAACTGCCGTGCGATTTCCTCACGTATGAAGGACTTGAGGTCTGCCAGCAGTGCCACCTGGTCACAGCTCGCCTCCAAGCCTGCAAGCCCTGCATCTCGTGGTGTGGAGCGACGGGTCATCGAACGCTGCCGGCGGAGCTCCTCATAGCTCTGGCACAGCGTGATGACCTCAGCTACTGTGCCTGGGTTTTTGGCAAGCAGCATCGTGAAGGCATCATCGGCAATGCCCTTCATGACGTTCCGGATCTTGTCTGATTCGGACATGCTGTCGTTGGATTTCTTGCATAGGTCCAGGACGTCCTCAATGTAACTGGTGAATGATTCACCAGCCTGCTGAGCGCGTTCGCGTAAGCGCTGCTCGGCTTGCAGCTTACGAACCTCAGGGCGGCCAAAAACGTTGGTGATAGCGGTCTTATAATCGGACCAGGTTGCGAAATCAGACGCGTGGTTGTTATACCACATGCCGGCCACACCCGCGAGGTAGAAAACCAGGTTGCCGAGTTTACCTGCCTCGTCCCAATGATTGGGGACGCTGACGCGTTCGTACATGGCGAGCCAGTCCTCGACGTCGGTGCCATCCGCGCCGGTGAAGACAGGTGGGTCGCGGATGCGGAGGACACCGGAACATGGCGTCGGCGCAGGAGGAAGCGTTTGCTGGGCGGCGTCTTGTTGCATGGTTGAAGGCACGGTACGGGATCTAAGCTCCAGGGGCATCAAATGTGAACCGATGACGTTTGAAGGGCACAGCACTCTCCACCAAAATGTTAAGGCGTTTATTAGCCGGTCCACAGTGAGCAAGCACAAAGCACAATGGCGACAGTAACGGCCAAGCACGGGCTCTCAGCGCGAGCGGCATCCCTTTTGGGTAGACCCACTAGAAGGCACCTGAGAGTTCCACCAATTTCAGTGTTCGGAAGCTTCTTTACAACAAATATATTGGCGTATGGATAAGCAATGGGGCTGAGTACCTAAGGGAACAAGAATTATACTTGACGGCTAAAGGTAACAGGAATGCAGCGGTAATGATAAACTGGGCACTGAGGAATTACAATAGGTGTGATGTTGTGACAGGAATATGGAAAGGGGTCATGGTTTCTGGTCTGACGTTCGGCAATGCGGTCTTGTGCATGAGATCAGAAGATAAAGCAAGATTAGCAATTAAGCAACGTGAAAAAGGTAGGCTTGCCTTAGGAGCTCATGGGAATACACCAAATCAGAGCGTACAAGGTGATATGGGATGGACATCGTTTGAAGGCAGGGAAGCTAGCAGCAAGATAAAATTTGAGAAGCGATTGAGACAAATGAGGGAGGAGCGTTGGGCTAGGAATGTATTCAGCTACTTGTATATGAAGAATGTCGATTCAAAATTTAGGAAGCGAACCAGAAAACTGACTGGTAAATGCTTAGAAAACAGCAGGTGGCCAAACCAAAAAGAATTATCGGTTAAGAAGAAGGTGAAGGAAGCTAAGACCGGTATGTGGAGAATCGGCATGATTAAGAAGTCCGCACTAGAAATATATCAAATTTTAAAGCAGGGAATTACCAAGGAAAGGATCTATGATAATACTCGGGGTAGTTCTCTGCTGTTTGAGGCCAGGACGGGAGTATTGCGAACCAAGACATATCGGGCCAAATACGAAGGAATAGACACGGTATGCAGTGCGTGTGGAGAGGAAGAAGAAAGTGCCAAACACTTGCTAAAGTTCTGTAAAGGGCTTCACCCTATAGTTCTGGATTATGGTGCAGAGTTTTTCAAAGCACTGAGGTATAGGGGCAGGGAGGGCAAAATACACTTTAAGCGGGTAGCATTAACTAGAAGGAGGTTATGTGATTGGTGGCTAAAGTCAAGGCACGAGTGAAAATCAAACCCTTCACTGCATAGTACGAATCCTCAACCTCACTAATTAAGGTAAAAATAAATTTAGTTATTGGTTCATTAAGTATTACGGCTTGGTGGCGCTAGCCACCACTCGATCTAAAGCGTACAGCCACATCCATCCATCCATCCATCCATCCAGTGTGGCTTCTCACGGTGAAAAGAGGTGGCAGCAAATGCTGCACAGTGACGTGTTGGCGGATCAACTCAGGGCTGTCCAGAAGGCCCTTGTGGCGGCAGAGAGGCTTGGCCTCTCTGCCTTGATGTGGGAGCAGCCACCATCAGTCATGGACTGATCCTCAGGACTTCAATGAAGTTCTCCATACCATACCATACACCATCGCCGCTAAAGGGGACCATGAGGCGATGCACACCACAAATGCATCGCTTTCACCATGGTCCATCTCAGAAGCTGGTAGCAGCTCTGTAAAAGCTACGGGGTGCACAGCGATGATATCCCAGCACACTGCAAAGTAGCATGCTCATTGGGCGTGTATTTATGTTGGTCTAATAACTACAATAGGTACTTTTGTGTGCACTCCTCTAATTTAAAACCAACTAGAAATCCTCCGTTGTGATGATAAGGGGCGAAGCTGTTTAGAGCGGCATCCCTTCGTCCCTCGTCGAAGTGCGTAACCAGTCTTATGTTTAGACCTGCAAGGTGGCGCTGGTGGGAGATTTCTTCTGTGCGTTGTTGAACAATAAAAATTCGCAGCGTGCGTGTCAACTAATAGCTGAATTCCCCTGTCTCTCATTCCCCATTAGCAGCCATTGACATCTACATTGATCACTATATGACAAGAAAGGATTGCTAAGTACGTTATACTCGCTGGGCGTAACCTCCTTAGTTTTCAGAAAGGTTTAGCGAGCGTAGGGCCGCAGTGCCACGAATACAGTGGACTAGTATATACCGCGAACTCGAGGTGGTTAAAGGTGGGAAGTACACACGAAGCGCAAGCCTTAAGAAAGTGTGCGTGTGCCACCTCTCATTTTGTCCTCGGAATGTCCACTGGATGGCAGTGCTTCTATATGGGGAATACATTAGGAAAAGATGCGAGATGGTGGTACGTGGAGTGTTGACTAGATGGACGAACGGACAAACAGATAGATGCATGGATTGACGCATGGACGGACGCAGGAGCGGATGCATGGATAAACGCAGGACCGGACGCACAGATGGACGTGTGGACGTACGAAGAGATGCACGCACGGACGGGCGGATGGATGCACGGGCGGCCACACAGACGCATGCATGGACGGACGGAATCAAGAACGAATGGACGGATGGATGCTTCGCCCCACTCTCCATCATTCACTCCGTGGCTATGCTGTCATTTTTTCCAGTGAAAGCTGTATGGCTAGGAAAAACGAAAAACCATTCGGCAACGGTGTCACCAGCGGTCTGCATTGGCTGTGCTATCAGTAACGTCGTTCTCTGCGTCACTCCCAAGCACGCGCGCTGAGTGACGTCATCCATTCCGTCGCAGCCACGGCGCCGAGCACGCGCGCGTAAGTATCGCAAGCTTCCACATGGGTAGGGCACCGACAACTCTGGAAGAGCGTCGATAGTGGAAACGTGTGTAAGGTCGCATTCACCGGGCCGATAGTGCCATCCGAGAACAAAAGTGGCAGATCCCACGCGCAGTGGAAATTGATGATACGCGAAGCACGAATGAGAAATGTTGATAAATCACTTTAAAATCAGCAGAACGTTACGAGATGGAGGTAATGATGCCACACATAACTTCCTTGTCATGATTATCATGTTTGGATGTGTCATTTACCTTCGTACTCTATTTACGTCACGTGATGCCAAGTTTAGTACATATGGAGTTATAGCAAAACGGCAGCGAGCACGCTATAAGTGTGGTATGTTGTCACATTCTTACATGACACGCGCGTCAGAATTATCATGTTTGCACCACTCATATATTTCGCCATCCGTTGACATTACGTAATACTAAATTTGGAATATTTGGAGCTAGCAAATTGGCCGCGAGCGCATCATGAAGGACCCGATATACTCCAATGTAGCGTTGACGCGCGAGCACGCTGAGCACAAACACGCTACTTTAGCAAAACGGCGAGCACTCAATAGTCTGACGTCAGGCGCGAGCAGGGTCCGTCGGCGCAACCCGACGGCCACCAGCGCGAAATGCGACATGCTGCGTTTCGCGCCGATGCTTTACCCAAACAACACTGCGTCTCCTTCTATTCTTGACGGAGGGACGTTGTATGCGCTGAAACGCGCATACGTCAAAGCAACGCAGCGTGGCGTGCGCCTGCGAGCATATGGCAGGACCGGTGCCTGGCGTGGGAACGCCGGTGTGACGCGACGAAATGAACGCCGGCGAGCACGTGCACAGCGTCACATCAAAATGCATTGGCTCCTTGACTGTGGCATGTAGTCACGTTCTCACATGACACGCATTTCATGATTATCATGTTTGCACCAGTCACATACCTTTGTCATCTATTGACATCACGAAATATCAAAGTTGGCATATGTGAAGCTAGCGAAATGGCTGTGAGCGCATCATGAGTGTGGCATGTAGTCATGTTGTTACGTGACAGGCATGTCGTCATTATCCTGTTTGGATGTGTCATTTGCCTTCGTCGTCCGTTCGCGTCGCGTAATACCGAGTTTGGTACATGTGAAGCTAGCGAAACGGCGGTGAGTGCATCATGAGCGTAGCATGTAGTCATGTTGGTTCATGCACGCCTCTATTGTTTATCATGTTTGCACCGGTATCATACCTTCGTCTTCCATTCACATCCCGTTATACCGAAATTGGTATAAGTGGAGCTAGCGAAACGGCCGCTATCGCATCATGAGCGTGGTACGTAGTCATGTTGTTACATGACACGCATCTCATGATTATCATGTTTGCACCAGTGACATATCTTCTTCATCCCTTCATGCACTGTAACGCTAAATTTGGTATATGTGATTCTAGTGAAACGGCCGCGAGCGCATCGTGAGCGTGGCATGTATTCATGTCGTTACATGACACGCATGTCATGATTTTTATGTTAGGGTCTGTCGCTTGTGTTCGCCATGCAATCATGCCGTATCCTGCCAGTTTTGCAACATGCCATGTGAACGAAACCACCGCGAGAGCTGCAAGATCATGAAATGTCAATCATGCCATTCATGACATACATATCATGATTTTTATGTTATGACTAGTCAAATATGTTCTTCATACAGTCATGTTATGCCATACCAAGTTTCCTATCGGCACCATTTTCGAAACGACCAGGAGAGCTAAAAGTCGCAGGCGGATAAATAGATAGACACATAGATACGCTCAAAGTCGGTCAAGGTCGCTAAGAAGTATTTCGCATTTAAAATAGACGTGGGATGCCAAGTGCCGGCAGGGACTACACGCAGATGGTCCAGCAGCCATCCAAGCCACGCTGAATCGCAAACGGGGATGCAAGTGGCGGTGGCGGGTGGATCCTGAAAACCACGCCGCCGAGTCAGCTTGCGATGTCAGACGCTTGTAGCAACGCCACTCCAAACAAGCGGCATTGCTTGCGCGCACAACAGCGTCAACGTGATGATTAACGGCGCCAATTTGCCGGGAGTTTTTCCAGTGTCACTTTGACTTCAGCAGCGACGTCGGTGACTGCTGGTGGTTCGAGAACAACCACTGCGATTAACGCATTGCGCAACACGTTTACCCGTTGAATACACTCCTCGATGTCCATGATCATGCAAAGCAGAATGTGCGGCATGTTAAGAAAACCAGCACATCCACGGAGTGAATGATAATGAGAGGGGTGAAGCGTCCGTCACCCCATCCGTGCTTCCGTCCGTCCACGCGACCATCCGCGCGTCCATCCATGCGTCCGTCCGTCTGTTCGTGCGCCCATTCGTCAGTACGTTCACGCGTCTGTCCATCTGTCAGGCTTTCTTCTAGTCTGCCTGTCCGTCCATCCATCTAGTGAACACTGCAAGTAATGTTGTCTCGCATCTCGCATTCTGGTGGCTACGCAAAACAACAAAAAAGGATGGACAGACCCACGCCTTGAAGGGGCCCAGCAACACTTTTTGAGCATGGCCAGAAAACGCTGCCAATCACACGCAGAGGCTCCTGACAACACGCCAGCCAAATGTTGTAGCGCAACACATGGCCAGGAATTGACAATAAATCATCAAATTCAGCTAAAAAATGCTTCATTTCTCTCAACAAATACCGGAATAATCCCAAAAATCAATCGTAGTAAGCTCATTTATCAGCCATTGGCTGATTTGAACATGGCGCGCTTAGTCGTTACAGAGATCACCACGGGAGGCCACTACTTGTCGAAGCGTGCGCACGCGACGACACTGAAAACCCACACATTCAAAGACAAAAAAAAGAAAAAAGTGCTCAAGGTCAGGAGGTGCGCGTGTCGTTTTTTGTTTGCCCTTCCCATCCCACCCTGCTTAGCTTTCAGCGCTTTCGTCAGGACGATAGAAGAGAGAATGCGATTGCAGCGCGTGGCACATCTTCGTAACTCAGGCTCGTACTGGACGGATTCTCAAAGTTTCTTGCGGCGTTGATTTTTCTAGGCAATACGCTTTTCCGGTGAATTATTTCATGGTTACTCAAAAAAGTGTTTCAGGGCCCCTTTAAAGAGTTTCGACCCTAAAATGACACTGCGCTAAACCCAAGCAAACCCTGTGTCTAACCTCCCTAAAAAGTACGAACAAGTAACCGATAATTGTGAAAGGCTTCAGCGCAGCGTCTGCTTTGACCCACTGCTGTAAACACCGAGGCCACACGTTTCAGCTTTCGCCTGTTAATCGGCGAAAGCTGAAAGCTGACCTACGGATTGCTGAACGGAGTGCCGAACGAAAGCTGAGCTGAGAAGAGTGCTTGGGGAACAACTTTTTGAAATGTGAAGCATTTCTTAGCGAACTTTGGCGACTTTGAGCGTCTCTATCTATTAATCTAACTGCCTATGACATTTAGCTCTCCTGGTCATGCCGATAATGGTACCGATACTAAAATTTGTAGGGCGTAACATTACTGTATGATGAGCATAACTAACAAGTCATAACATGAAAAACATGACATGTTTGTCATGATTTTATTTCGCAGTCATGCTGCTCTTGCGGTGGTTTCATTCACACGACATGTTGCAAAACTGGTATGGTATGACATGACTGCGTGGCGAACACAAGAGACCGACCCTAACATGAAAATTATGACATCTGTGTCATGTAACAATATGACTACATGCGACGCTCATGATGCACTCGCAGCCGTTTCGCTAGCTTCCCGTATGCCAAATTTGGTATTACGGGATGTAAATGGATGACGAAGGTATGTGACTGGTGCAAAAACGATAGTCATGAGATGCGTGTCATGTAAAAACATGACTACATGCCACCCTCAAGGCAATAGTACACTTCGACGTGACCCGGTGCGCGTGCGTGACGGCGTTCGTTTCGTCGCGTCACTCCGGCAATGCCACGCCGATCGGCCGGCCATATACTCACAGGCGCACGCTGCGCTGCGTTGCTTTTACGCATTGCGCATTTGCGCGCCCGGCGTCCCTCCGTCACGAAGAGGGGCAAACGCGGTGCTGCCTGGGTAACGTCATCTGACTCAAAATGCATGTCCCATTAAGCACCGGTTGCCGCCGGGGCGCGCCGATGGACCTTAGAGTAACATAAAAATGACAAGAGTGGTTACTCGGGCCAAAAAGCCGCTGAGGTAAGTTCCTTCACCCCAACCTTAAAATGGGAACACATCACTTACCACATCAAGAAAACACGCGTAATAGTCATTTACTGCAGTGGCTTTTCTAGTGCATTATACGTACACGTGCTTTTGCGCATGTGACAGTGGCCTTAATCCGTCTTTATCGAATGCGATTGTACGCTGCGATAACGCCGGGCTGGAATCAGGCATGAAAAGAACGCGAGAGAAGTGCATATGGCGTCGACGCGACGGCAACGTTGTCACACGCCATGTTCATCAGCATTTGCGGATACGAAGACGTACGTGCAGCAGCAAGGAGATACCACAAAAAATGTGCGACAATGTGCCAGGCGTGTGTCGCGGTCTTCGCTTGTTTCGGCTGCCTCTCAGCTTGGCTGCTGGTAGGTACGAACACCATCAATACTGTCTGTAATATGTATGGCATTGGTCATTCAAGCCTTAACCTAACGTTTGTGACATTGTGCTCTTCGGCTCCGAGATGTTTTTTGTGCTCTTCGTTTCGCGCACTGTTTTCGTGTATTTCTTCGCACGAAAGAAACCTGTCTGGAATGCTTCGCAGCACGTTTGCGAGAAAATTCTTTCTTGGCTCAAGAAATTGAGTCACCACTCGCGTTGTTAGGTTTTTGTTGAGCCGCTACATGTATTCGAATTCACTGCATGAGTGAGACTTTGTGAAAAGTGCAGCTGTGCTCAGTGTCATTGTCTGTGCCGTTCGCAAATAGCTTGAAGCGCTAACGAGCGCAATATTAGAGAAATGGTGAATCTAGAAAAATGTTTGGTGGCAAAGCTAGGACGTAATCTTTGAGAAAACACTTCTGCTTTGATAACGGCTTGCATGGCTCCTAAAATTGCTTTGTTTTTCCTGCGGCATCTGGGTGTGGCTGTTTTTCGCGAAAGAGCGATGTAAAGTGTCCAAAAAAATTAGCGCGAAGGTGGAAAAGAAAACGTAGCCAACATTTTTTTTTTTCAGTTCATGCTGGAGTCAAGTGCTGAGGCAACTACTGCCGTGTCGCGTTGCGCACTGTATGTGTATTTGTCTGCGTTTATTGCAGTTTTATTTTTCTGCCGTTCTTGTTATATTGTTGCCTATATGTTTATTTCTTGTGAGTAATTTATATTAATGATATGGCAGCTGTATTTTCGCACCTCCCAGTGCAATGAACCTCTTTTTCTGCCTGTGTTTATCAAACATCAACAAAGTGTGCAAGTGCTTACCAAAATAATTACTTCAAAAGAAAAGTTACAAGCTCAACGTATACCGAATTTTGTATTACGTGACGTGAATAGAAGACAAAGGTAAAACAAATGTCCAAAAATAATAATCATGGCATGCCGGACATGTAAAACTTGACTACATGCCACGCTTATAGCACGCTTGCGGACATTTCGCTAGATTCGCATATACTAAATTATGTATTAGGTGGCGAGAATAGATCACAAAGGTAAATGATACGTTGAAACAAGACAATCATGATATGTAAACCATGTATGGCATAATTTACCTCCGCCTCATTACGATTTTCAAGTGACATATCAAGTTTCCTTATTCATGCTTCGCATATCATCGATTTGCACTGTACGTGAAATCTGCCTTTTTTTGTTTTCGTTTTTCAAAAATGGGGTCATAAAAAAGTGCCGCCATATCCACGAAGTGAATGATGATGAGTGGGCGAAGCTCTGGAGGAAAACCTGGTAAACCATGAATCTTCCGTACATTTTGCCTACTCGATTTTATTACAATGCTCCCCCAAGCGTGCGTCGCCGCACTAAATCGAACGATTGCCTTCCACCAATGACACGTGCCATATGTGACATCATTCCTATTTTATAACATCTCGCATCTTTAATCATCAACTACAAGTACCGCCGTCTAGTTTATAACATCTTGCATCTTTTCATCATCAGCTACAAGTCCCGCCATCTAGTGAGCACTGAAAGAACTAAACGAGAGGTGGCTACATGCAGGAGACAGTGCCGCCATCTAGTGAACACTGCAAGAACTAAACGAGAGGAGGCGACATACAGGAGACGGTACCGCCATCAAGTGGACACTGCAAGAACTAAACGAGAGGTGGCTACATACAGGGGACGCACAGCCCACGCCTTAAGGAGCTTCGCTCCTAATAATATAATAACTTAACACTGGACAATTTTTTTAACAATACTGGTACTACTTCTTTACACACATCAAATATCGGAAATGTAAACCAAATAGCATTTATGATGTGTCTGTTTCTTCACCCAGTGTTTCAATTAGTACTCAGAAGTAGTACCAGTATTCTAAAATATCTTTGTTTACAAATGTAATATTACATTATCATGGTCCCGTCTGCAGAAAAGGGGCGGCCAGTGGGATTTGTCGGCAGATAGAAGATATTGAAAGTGAGTCGGAGAGATTAAAAGAAGCTTAGGTTTGTCGTGAAAACGAAACTAAGAGAAGGCAGCGAGCCGTGGAAAGAGATTGAGGCGTGCGCCTCGAGGTGTGTAACCTACAGAGAACTAAGCTAAACAATACACGCATTTAGTTGCGTGTCCGCAGCAGCTCTGCAGACGCAACTCGCCAGTCATTTCCTACGGCAAGCTGTGTGCGCAAAACTGTTGCGAATGCGCAACTGTAGCTTTTGCGGACGCTCAACTGTCTCTGCTATAGGATTAAACATACCTCTCGTTACGCACACCCAGACGTAACTGAGTTAAGGCACGGCCAATGTTTTGCGAAGATTGGCTTCGTCTTCAAAAGACCGTTATGCAAGTATGCATGCGTTCGAAGGCAAATATATTCTGTTTCCGCAATTTATAAGTTTCTATATTTGTATAAAAAAATCTTCCAAAATATAGGAAATTAAAACGCTTCTCCCTGCTTGCATATGTACTTTTTCCTGTGGCGGCAGACATTTTCGAATGATCACGGACATCAGTCACTGCATATATTAAATATTTTGAACTAACCTTTTAGTTCAGACGAGTGGTCAGGTCATAATCGACAGTTCAAGTCCATCATGCGAATGTTCAAATGCCAATTTCAGATTTCCTAATAAAAGAATGGACCACTTCAATTACACATTTTCATCAGAGTTCCCTGATAGGAGGCAAAACAGTGGTGCGCACGGCGTTGACCCATTCGAAACGGGTGTTGACGCGGTGGTGGAACTACGGTTTGATGAAAAAAATTGGTGTAGTGTTTACTCGAGTAAAGGTTTGTTTGAAACGCAATGACACAGTTGGTGGGTCGGATGTCATATAGGTCTAATTGCAGAAAAACTACCCGAAACAGGGTTTCCACTGAACGTGTGGTCGAGCGTTGTGGGAAGTGGAGAAGTTGAAGGGACGGAGGAGTGTTTTGCGAGCGGGCGGAGCAGCCGGCAGCTGCGGGCCCTTCTGTGAGCGTACTGCGGGTAAGAAAAAGAGAGTGACCTTAGCGCGCATCTGCGGAGGAAGCGTGCAAGGGGAGCGTGACGTCAACGCCAGCTGCAGCATGACTTACTTTGCACCGCTCCAACAACTGCAGCGAAGGAAGTGCGTTGAGGCTCGTTCCTACGAACGCATGCACGTAAGTCAAAGCACGTACGTAAGTATGTCAAAGAGCTGCTTCGTATCTGTAAGTATTCAGAAGAACTTTATTATTCGTAGTATCAGCATGGCCCTAGAACAGGCGGTGCACTCCAACTTCTTTTACATAGCATCTCTTAAGTGAAGTTGGTTAAGGGAAACAGTAAGGAGCTCTGAATCAGGAAACTGCTATCCTTTTCACGGACGTATTTTCGACTTGCAAACCACTGCTTTCAGCCGCAATAGCTGTTATTCGCTTTATACCATGGGCTGGCGTTGAGGGTTGATGCTCGGGATAATCATTAAAATATTAAAAAGTCAGCTTGAGCAGAGGTAAAAAGTTAAACCAAACAGACAGTAAACATTTGGCAGAGAGCAAGACATGTTTTCCTCCTATTGTACGCAGAATTGTGCAGTTGTGACAAACGCATCGGTTCAAAGCCTTCACTAATCGGTTCCATTCCTCAAAGCTGTCAAAGCAGCAAGACATCGGTGGTGGTGTTTCTTGCATGCTCATCGTCAGTTGCTGCTCTGAATGTCCCTCACCTCCGTGTTGTTTACGGGACCACCTTCTCCGATCCCCGATTCTTGCGATGCACCTTGCAACTGGGCATTGTTCGTCGAACCCAGCTTAGCCTTCAGCTTCTGCGAAAACGTCGCTTGAAACAATGGCAGCGAGCTTGTCACAAACGACAATAACTCATCCTCCCAGGATGCTTCGCTCGCTTCAGTTACACGGAGAGACATGGACGTCGCCTCTGATGAAGAAGAGCTCTCCGAATTCGATGAGGGCGATGCCACCAGGAGCTTGGGGTGTTCCTTGCTCACGGCTCGGTTACTGTGCACCGCGTGAATTGCCACGCCGAAAATCAGCAGTAGCGCCACCAGGTAGAACACGCAGAGACATAGCGACGTTGAGTCGCGTTGAGGCCTCACGTCAAACGGACTGGCCGCTTCACCGCGACCGCTGTGCCCAGTTGCGTAGCCCTGTGATTTTCCCGCTGCGGGACCTACAACCTGGTTCTCCTGCTCCGGTTTCACGCAGTGCTGCGGTGTCGTAGTGCGGTCACCCTCGATGGTGGCGCCTTTCCGCGAGGATGGACAAGCACTGCTCGCCACCGGTGAGACTACCTCGACGACCTTTCGGCCCGGGGCACTCTCTGGGAGCTCCTTTGCAGACTTGCCGTCTTGGTCGGCAGCCACACTGTGCGACAACGCGGAAGCTGCTCCACATTGCTGGGGGCCAAGTTGACCTTCCATTCTTCTCGAACTCTTTCGCGAAAATGTCGTTACCCACTACGTGGGTGTAGCTGCCGTTGATTGGTTGGCTCCTCAATGAAGTGGTGCTGCAGTCTCATTCTGGGATGTGGGCACAGCCTACTTGCCTGCCGCATTATCAGCGATTGCATGGGAAGTGGCTGTAGTCGTAACTATGGCGGTGACGCCCCTCAATTAAAGTTGTCATAAGAAGTGTTTTTATGTTTTTTGGTGTATACTAATTCAAACAAAAATGACCTAGAAGTACTGAAACTGCATAAGTGCATTTATATGCTACTGTACTATCAATTTAGCAGCGTAAAGTGATCGTCGGCGAATCTTTTGTTGTGGGCGCTACTTACGTATGGGTCTAAGGCGCACTTTTTGTAAGTTCGCGACTATGTATGCTTGTTTGAGTGACTGAGTGACGAACCCGCAGTCGTGTGTAGGTGATTGTGAAACGAATTTAGAAATGATTTTATGTTTCGCATCAGGAGGAATTATTTTATTTTTTACCAGTCATAGTGTGATCAGAAAAAAAACCACCTGGCCTACGCGAAACATGCAGCATTGTCACAACGAAAGCTGGAAGATTGGCCTTTCAGAGCCTTTTTAGCACTCTTAGGGTAGCGGCTGCAAGCACATTTGCGGGGACCCACTACGCCATCAGTCATTGTAAATACAGATGTAGATGTAGACACGCATTCACTATGCTATCGTTCGTCATTTTTCGGAGAAATGTGGGACCGCCTCCACACTTGCTAGAAAGTTTGCAAATTTTTTATGCTGTGGCTGACAACGAAGATTATGCCAGAAGCTTTTGTGATTTTAATGCACAAAACGTTCTTAGTTTCGAGGCTTTGTCTCTTGGCCACAGCGACGGGATGATTGCTGACGTATCGCAAGAGTGGGTCAAAGATTCAAAGAAGTTTAAGTGTTGAAATTATTGTTCGGTAGATTTTATTACTTTCCCAACTTTATTTTAATTCCAATGCGCCACTTCATTGCATTACACTACGTTTTCTTTTGTATTCCACTATCAAATTCATCCTGTTTTATCTTTCTTTTTCTTTTCGTAAATAGATGACTCATAACCTGCTAAAGAAGTCTTTGATGAAAACTATCGTGTTCTTCGCCAATCCCACAGCGTGAGTTTGTGTTTAATCTTCAAAAAATTTGAGTTGATTTTGTGATCCGGGGCAGTCAACTATTGCGTATATACGATATAGTTAATAAAAAACAAGATTAAACTCTTAACTGTAATGAGTTGCTGCATTCGGAAACCCACTTTTTGCGCAAATAGCGTTGCGTGACACCTGATTGTTAACTTTATTGCACACATTAACGCTATTCCTTTCCCGAAATCAAGCTGCATGCTTAAGGCCAGTTTGCAAAAGAGTTCCAAACACCGGCGTGGCTCTGTGGTAGAATACTGGCTGACACGCAGGGGACCAGGGTTCGAATCTAGTTGTGGCCTTAGTTTTTTTATTTACTAAGTTTTTTTTTCATTTTTGCGATAGTGGTTACGGACACTAGCGGCGGTGGCGGGAAACAAATACAGTGCCGCAAGCAACCCTTGTTGTGATCTCATAACAGCTTTCGCTGTAAAAAGGCCTGACTTTTAATTCTAAGCCATGATGGAATAAATTTAATCATAAAGTGGAAACTTCGGTTAAGATGTATCATGCAAGCCACTATGTGGGAAAATATTTCGCAGTTTCCTACTGCAGCGACTCCAAGGAGAGTCTCAAACCTCCTTGGGCGACTCTTACAATTGTGTCGTAGTATTTGTACATCACACGCTCTCCGCATTGCTATGATCATCGACAGATGCACCGTAAACGGTGTGAGAGACGGACGTCTCTCTTGATGGATTGAAAGTCCTATTGTCATTTATAGCGTTATAAAAAGCAAAAGAACCGTTGCTCGTCATGATAATTAGGAAATGAATTGCGACACAACCACTCCTTTAAATAATCCTTTATTGCAATAACATTGGACGTCGAAGTTTCTCTATTCAAAACACGATCAACAGTGTTTGTTGAGACGAATTATCGGACATGTTTTATTGGTGTCATGTTGGCGTTGTTCAAAGTTTTCGAAACCGAAAGCACAAAAAGCTTATTACACCCGGCACTTTTTTATTCTTCCAAGCCGACTTGAAGCTGCCCCACCCCCCTACAGAATATCTTCTTGCTCTGAAAAATATACAATGTTATTTTCTCTCTCACATTTCTTAAAACCTTATACGAGAACATTTTTACAGTAACTGTAAACAGATTGCTAACTGCTAACCATAGCATTTTACAACCCCTTACGCTTTACGCAACCTAATTTGCCGATACGTGTAATGAACGCTTTAGCATATGTGGCATGTATGCTAGCGTAAATTTCGATCGCACGTTAACTGAGTGCACTGCATGCAAGAACTGTGATTTCAGCACACTTATTGAACTTTTAGCTATATACGAAATGGAGCCATATCCACGAAGCGAATGATGACGAAGGAGCTTGCTCTGTCTGTCTGTCTGTCTGTCCGTTCATCTATTCATCTCTCTGGCTGGCTGTCTGTCTGTTCGTACATCTGTTTGTCTGTCAGTCTGTACATCCATCTCTCCCCTATCACACTAAAGCACGCGTCTGCTACTCATCGGGGTGGAGCAAGCGCCGCAGTGCCCTCTAGTGAGCACTCCCGAGTACTAGTGGTGACTTCGATGGACGATGAGGGACTAGCCTAAACCTTAAGAAGCTTTGCCCCTAAATGTAAGTGTAACAGGGACTTAGTTGTATAGCAAACTTCACTGTTACTATTCAGTCAACTCCAATAGCAAATACCTACATTATTTTAGTGCTCCGGAGTGAAATCGTGACTTGCGAAACATAATTAAACTTTGCATTTCGGTATTACAGGTGAAATTAAAAAATTGGCAGATTCAACGTACAGTGAAAATCGATGATATGCGGAGCTCGAATGAGAAATGTTGATATGCCACTTAAAAATCAGAACAACGTTACGAGGTGCGGGTAAATGATGCCGTACATGACTTTCGTGTCATGAATATCATGTTTGAATGTGTCCGATGTTTACCTTTGTCATCTATTCACGTCACGTGATACCAAATTTAGTATATGTGGAGCTAGCGAAATGGCCTCGAGCACACTATGAGCGTGGAATGTTGTCATGTTCTTACAAGACACGCGTCTCAGGATCATCAAGTTTGCACCAGTCATATAATTCGTCATCCACTGACGTCACGTAACACCAAATTTGGTATATGTGGAGCTAGCAAAACAGGTGCGAGCGCATCATAAAGGGTCCATTATGCTCCTATATAGCGTTGACATGCGCGCACGCTGGGCACAGCGGCGCTACGTTAGCAAAACGCGAGCACTCTATAGTCTGACGCCAGGCATGACCAGAGTCCGTCGGCGCGGCCCAGCGGCAACCGTCGGCGCGAAACGTGACATGCTTCATTTCGCGCCGATGCGTTACCCAGACCACACTGCGTCTTCCTTTTTACGTAAAGCAGGGACGCTGGATGCGCTGAAACGCGCAGGCGTCAAAGCAACGCGGCGCGGCACGCGCATGCGAGTATATGGCAGGACCGGCGCCTGGCATTGCAACGCCGGCGTGATGCGACGAAATGAACGCTGGCAAAACGCGCACCGCGTCACGTAGAAATGTATTGGTGCCTTGACTATGGCATGTAGTCAGGTTCTCACATGACACGCATCTCATGAATATCATGTTTGCACCAGCCGCATACCTTCGTCCTCAATTGGCGTCACGTAATACCAAATTTGGCATATGTGACGCTTGCGAAACGGCCGTGAGCGCATCATCAGTGTGGCATGTAGTCACGTTTTTACAGTGCATGCATGAAGTTATTATTATGTTTGGGTGTGTCATTTGCCTATGTCGCCCGTTCGCGTCGCCTACTACCGTGTTTGCTACAGGTGAAGCTAGCGAAACATCCGCGAGCGCATCATGAGCGTAGCACGTAGTCGTGTTGTTACATGATACGCACCTCATGCTTATCATGTTTGAACCAGTCACATACCTTCGTCATCCATTCACGTACTGTAATACTAAATTTGGTATATGATGTTACGGGGAAATAACTTTACTTTATAAAACGAGGAATAAACTCGGTGGTGGACAAGATGGCGCCCAGTTGGCTCGCAGATCTGACAACATCGTCCTCCTCTTTGTCTTCTTCGTCGTTCTCATCCTACCGTTACATGATTTCCCCGGCGGCTGGAGCACCGACCCGGTGCGAATCAGGAGGCACTGGAGTAATACGGTTTGAGTCGCGTAACATGCACTACGTCAGTGTGAGGGTGAATGATGGCGGGGTCCGTAGGGGTGATTTCGTATGTGACGTCAGTTACTTGGCGTAAGATACGGTAGGGACCTGAATAGCGTGGGAGTAACTTCTCCGAAAGTCCAACGCGGCGTGAGGGGAAACCATAACAGAACGAGATCTCCGGGTGTGAAGTGGACGTCACGATGGCGGGCGTCGTATACGCTCTTCTGATTGTCCTGGGAGTCGAGTAAGCGTCGTCGAGCAACTTGGCGTGCCGCTTGGGCCTTCATTATTGCATCACGAGCGTACTGAGACTTGTCATTTAGTCCGGCCGGCAGGAGGGTGTCGAAAGGTAGCGCAGGGTCACGGCCGAACAACAGAAAAAAAGGAGAGAACCCAGCGGTGTCGTGTCTGGAAGAATTGTACGCGAATGTTACAAACGGTAACGTAGTGTCCCAGTCGCGGTGATCGGTGGAGACATACATGGAGAGCATGTCGGTGAGAGTGCGATTGAGGCGCTCCGTTAGACCATTTGTTTGTGGATGGTAAGCAGTCGAGAGCTTGTGTTTAGTGGCGCAGGAGCGGAGGAGGTCATCAACCACTTTGGAAAGGAAGTAGCTGCCTCGGTCGGTAAGGAGTTGTCGAGGGGCGCCATGATGTAAGATGACGTCCTCCAAAAGGAAATCGGCCACGTCAGTTGCACAGCTGGTTGGAAGGGCCCGTGTGATCGCGTATCGGGTAGCATAATCGGTTGCTACTGCAATCCACCGATTACCCGCAGCTGACGTAGGAAAAGGGCCAAGCAGGTCCACGCCAACACGGTAGAATGGGTCTCGTGGGATGTGCAGTGGCTGAAGACGTCCGGCCGGAGGGACATTTGGTTTTTTCCGTCGTTGACAAGGGTCGCAGGCTGCAATATAACGGCAGACGTCGCGGTACATGCCAGGCCAGAAGAAGCGCCGGCGAACTCTGTCGTAGGTCCGTGACACGCCGAGGTGACCCGCTGTAGGTGCATCATGAAGCTGGGCGAGAACAGTGTGACGCAATTGAATGGGAACGACGAGTAGTCTTTCGGGGCCGTCAGGACGCATATTGCAACGGTACAATACACCATCATGTATTTCAAACATTCGAAGGGAAGGGTCGGGCCTCACCGATGTGAGCCTTCGGATAATACCGTCCAAGAAAGTATCTCGTCGCTGCTCGATTCCAATGTCATGAAACGCGGATAGAGAGAAAACGTCGACAGGAAGGGTAGTTTTAGAGGAGTCGCCGTCTGGAGGGTCGACAGGATACCGGGACAAGCAGTCCGCATCTTGATGCAGGCGGCCGGTTTTATACAGGACTGAGTAATCAAATTCTTGAAGGCGCAGCGCCCAGCGGCCAAGACGGCCTGAAGGGTCTTTAAGGGACGAAAGCCAGCACAAGGCGTGGTGATCTGTGATTACTGTGAATGGCCGGCCGTACAAATAGGGACGAAATTTACCGACTGCCCAAACAAGTGCCAAACATTCCCGTTCAGTTATTGAATATTTTCTTTCAGCAGGCGAAAGAAGGCGGCTTGCATAAGCAACAACACGGTCTCGTCCTTGTTGTTTCTGGGCGAGGACTGCACCGATGCCATAGCCACTTGCGTCTGTACGAACTTCTGTTGGAGATGAGATATCAAAGTGGGCGAGGATAGGCGGAGACGTAAGCAGACACACTAGATTTTGAAACGCATCTGCTTGCTCAGGGCCCCAGATGAAGCCAGCGTCTTTTTTGAGAAGTTGAGTGAGAGGGCGTGCTACGTCGGCGAAGTTTTTAACAAAGCGGCGGAAGTAAGAACAGAGGCCAACGAAACTGCGAACGTCTTTGGTACAGGTTGGTACAGGGAAATCTCTTACTGCGCGTATTTTATCTTGATCAGGGCGAACCCCTACAGAATCAACGAGATGTCCGAGGACAGAAATTTCACGACGGCCGAAGTGGCACTTTGCCGAATTGAGTTGCAGGCCCGCCTTACGAAAGACAGATAAGATTTTCGATAGCCTTTCAAGGTGCGTTGCAAAAGAAGGCGAAAAAACGATAACGTCGTCCATGTGAAAGGTCCCGTTAATTCGGAAGGCGATCGCCGGGCTAATTCAAAGGGCCGAAGTATCGGCCCCCCGAACCGCACCACGAAAGCGTGGACAATTTAGAAGTGGTCCTTTTTGGCGCGCCAGCGGATGCCGGCTGTAGCCCAAAGAACAAGTCAGAGCCGAGAGTTGATAAACAAAACAAAATTATATTCTCAATAATGGCAGATCAAAAACAATACACAAGTATGCACACTCCACAATAGTTGCATACAATATGTCACCAATCAAACAACGTACTACACAGTACAATCAGCCACACTCGAAACAACGGACACAGACAACAATACGCACTACAATGCAGTCGTATGCATTGAACAACCAAGACACTTAAAGACTAAAGAGATAGAAAATCTATTCAGTCCAAAGTTCTTGGAACAAAAGTCTGGATAATACTCTTCCGAGAATCACTCACTCAAAGTAAAGCGTTGTTGTCGTTCTGCTGCCACCGAAGTTTCTCTTCCAGGAAACCTCGCGTCTTCCATTGGCCGCTCTCCAAGCTCCAAACTTCTTCGCCGGAAACACGTCGGCTTCCCACACGCAGCTGTTGCCACGCGTCTTCACTCAATAGCGGTAGACACACACTCTTGCCTGTAGCTCGAGCCTTCATCCCTCAGGTGGAAATCCTCTTCTTCTCCACATTTGTCACGGAAGACAAAAGGCTTCGCCCTCAAGGCGGAACACCCTACGCACTCTGGCGCATACTTTCTTCTTCTCCTGCTTTGTCACTAAGGACAAAACCTTCACCGACAGACGCGGCTGGATAACCTATGCACACCAGCGTTAACTTCTTTCTTCTCCTTATCTCTCATCTCGGCTACTCGATTAAATACCTTCCGCGCGAGATTCCAGAACGTTCTCATCATTTCGTCGGCGCGATGCGAAGCGAAGGCTGGCGGAAAGGGCGAGATGATACAGGGGCCGTCCGCGACGGATGACGCAACCCGGCATCACCACGCCCCTTTACATCGAGAACATTCCAGGGCTTGCTCGGGCGCCGATGAGAGGAGGTTCGTCGGCGAACCCACGCTTCCGGGGGAAGAGGGGCGCGCGCCCGGGGAGTCTTTGGATGCTGGTTTTCTTTTTTATCGTTGACCTCGTGGCGTCACTCCGGCGTTTCGTCGCGAGAATTTGGCAGCGCGCCCTTTTTGAGCGCTCGTTTTGTGACACTGCCCCCACTTTGAGAATATTATTTGATAATATTTAAAACCACACAAACGAGCGCGAACAGCCCCCACACTCTCAAAGACTGTAATATAGTCCGTCGCTCATGACACGTCACATTCACAATAGATTACTCAATACAATTAAACATTGCAATTCAATCTCACAACACATAGAATATAGCCACAGGTACATGAATACAACCCTCCATCACATACTTCAAGCAATACAAAAGTACAAATGTCTGTCATTACAACAAATGTACAACACTATACATCGCATCACCGTAACAAACATTTTGATTCGCTCGACATACAGTTGTGACACAGGATAACAAAACACAACACATTGAGGCTCAACACAGACAAACGCATTCCGATTTGACCTCAGCACCTATCCTGAGTACTTCGAACTGCGCTTGCGCCCTTTCTTGCGGTGCTCTCTTGATCTCTTCTTATTGTTCTTGTTTCTGTGACGACGAGCCCTTTCCAACGGCGGTATCTTAGGCGGCGTCTCAGCCATCGTTGTCAATTCCGACATTGTTAACGGGTCATGACGCTCAACCGATCCTGCCCGGTTATTCACCTGCTTGTTTATGTCACGACATTTGGCCTGGCTGGCCGACTCCATCACCTTTACACTGTCGGTCGGTTGAGGTCGCGCCAACTTAAGTCCAGCTGCCCAGCACATGAACTCATTCAACACGATCCTCTTCTAATTCACTGTCTCTTGCACCGCGGCTTCGCCTTGCGCTCGAGTGACATCCGTCACAGGATGCTCCTCCACTGTATCTCGCGGTCGATGGGTTGACGAGGGCTCTATCTTAGGGTCTTCTCCCAATCGTTCTGGATCATCTGGCCCTCACGCCCCGTCGAGGTTTTCGATGACGAGTCCGTACAGGGGGGTCGTCATGCATAGAGCGGTAACCTTCCCGCTGAAGTACGGGGTTTCAACCTCTATCTCTGCTTCGGGAAGCATCTGAATCGTACTGTCAATTAGGCGAACTGGTTTCGTTTTGCCTGTTAACTCTTTTTCCCGCACCAAATTTCTTTGCACGAGAACAGTGGAGCTACCGGTATCTCTTAACACCGTAACCTTCTTGCCCGCAACTTTTCCAAGCAGCGTTGGCATTCCCTTCGTAACACCGGTTGACTGTTGGGTCATTACAGCACCCACAATAGGAAGTTTCTCTCCATTTTTCTACTTTACAAATCCGTCATTGATGGCATCGCTATCGGATTTCGGTGCTGCTAGCACACAGGATACCTGGTGAGTTTGACTCACTCCGTTACGACAAGCGTCTGCTTTGTGCCGAGTTTGACCACACTTGAAACATTTTACGACCGTCGGACTCGTAAAGTTAGTACGACAGTTGTTCGCGCGATGACTCACTCGGTTACACAGAAAGCATCGCAGAACACTCTCCGGTGCACGCTTCTTTTGTTCGGGTGCCGGAAATTTCGAGCCTTTGGGACACTCCTTCTTGACCTTGGCCAAATTAGTTCCACCTTGCGCTTCCAAGAATTGATCAGCCAATTCAAGCATGCCTTCAAGTGACTCAGCCTTCCTCTCTTTCAAGTATAGCGACAGGCTTGGGTGGCAACTAGTAAGAAATTGCTCTCTAATTAGGAGCTCTCTAAGGTCATTGTACTCCTGCGCAGTCCCTGAAAGTTCAATCCGTCTGCCGAAATAATGGCTAAGTCGGGCGGCGTACTTCGTAGCCGTCTCACCATAAGCTGGCTTTCCTGTCCGAAATCTGTCCCGGAATCCTTTCACAGTAAATCTGAATCGCTTCAGTAAAGCAGTTTTCACCTTTGCATAGTTGGCTGCATCGATCGGCGTCAGCCTACCGTACACACTGAGCGCTTCACCACTCAAGCAAGTACTCAAAGCAGTTGCCTATTAATGTTCCAGCCAATTCTGGCTCCTCGCATTCGTCTCAAATTGGTGAAGGTACGCGTCAAGATCGTCCTTCCTTTCATCAAACGCTACGAGAAGCTTGCTTGGGTTCAAGCGGAAGCTGTGGCCCTCCCGTTTGCTGCTTTCCACTCTAGCTTGGACCGGAGTTTCACTTCGCTGTTGCAAACGGAGCCGCTCGAGTTCTATCTCATGCTGCCGCCGCCGTTCCCTTTCAGCCATCTCCGCTTATTTGCTTCTTTCAGCTGTCGCTCCTTTGCTTCTCTTTCTTCTCTGGCCCTTTCAGCTGCCAACTTTTGTCTCTCCACTGCCTCTTTCTCCTTCTGGCTTACCCACTTCCTAAGTTCGGCGCCAAAAAGACCCATCTTCTCACCAAGAGCTACTAACTTTTCGAGATCCATGGTGTCTCGCAAATAAAGTCTTGCCGCGTGTTAACAGTATCTGCCTGAATCCGTCTATCGGAACACTCCCCTGCAATCGTTAACGAGAACACTGAAAAACACATAAAATCGTTCCAAAAGCACTATCAACAACTCGAGGCTCTTTCTCACTACTTTGGACACACTGTGCACCAAGAGGTCCCTGTCGCGGACGTCAGATTAATTTTCACAGGTCCCGTTAATTCGGGAGGCGATCGCCGGGCTAATTCCAAGGGCCGAAGTATCGGCCCCCCGAACCGCACCACGAAAGCGTGGACAATTTAGAAGTGGTCCTTTTTGTCGCGCCAGCGGACGCCGGCTGTGGCTTAAAGAACAAGTCAGAGCCGAGAGTTCATAAACAAAACAAAATTATATTCTCAATAAAGGCAGATCAAAAACAATACTTGTACACTCCACAATAGTTGCATACAATATGTCGCCAATCAAACAATGTACTACACAGTACAATCAGCCACACTCGAAACAACGGACACAGACAACAATACGCACTACAATGCAGTCGCATGCATTGAACAACCAAGACACTTAAAGACTAAAGATATAGAATACCTATTCAGTACAAAGTTCTTGGAACAAAAGTCTGGATGATACTCTTCCGAGAATCACTCACTCAAAGTCCAGCGTTGTTGTCGTTCTGCTGCCCCCAAAGTTTCTCTTCCAGGAAACCTCGCGTCTTCCATTGGCCGCTCTCCAAGCTCCAAACTTCTTCGCCGGAAACACGTCGGCTTCACACATGGAGCTGTTGCCATGCGTCTTCGCTCGATAGCAGTAGACACACACTCTTGTCTGTAGCTCGAGCCTTCATCCCTCAGGTGGAAATCCTCTTCTTCTCCTCCTTTGTCACGGAAGACAAAAGGCTTCGTCCTCAAGGCGGAACACCTTACGCACTCTGGCGCATACTTTCTTCTTCACATGCTTTGTCACTAAGGAAAAAACCTTAACCGACAGACGCGGCGGGATACCCTACGCACACCGGCGTTAACTTTCTTCTTCTCCTGATCTCTCATCTCGGCTACTCGATTAAATACCTTCCGCGCGAGAATCCAGAAGGTCTCATCATTTCGTTGGCGCGATGCGCAGCGAAGGCTGGGGAAAGGGCGAGATGATACGGGGGCCGTCCGCGACGGATGAGGCAACCCGGCATCACTACGCCCCTTTCCATCGAGAACATTCCAGGGCTTGCTCGGGCGCCGATGAGAGGAGGTTCGTCGGCGAACCCACGCTTCCGAGGGGAGGGAGGCGCGCGCCCGGGGAGTCTTTGGATGCTGGTTTTCTTTTTTCTTTGTTGACCTCGCGGCGTCACTCCGACATTTTGTCGCGAGAATTCGGCGGCGTGCCCTTTTTGAGCGCTCGTTTTGTGACAATGTGACGCTAGCGAAATGGCCGCGAGCACAGCATGAGAGTGGCATATAGTCATGTTGTTAAATGCCACACATGTGATTGTTTTCATGTTAGGGTCTCTCACTTGTTTTCGCCATGCAATCATGCCATACCTTACCAGTTTTACAACATGTCATGTGAACTAAACCACCGCAAGAGCTGCAGGGCCATGAAATGTAAATCGTGACATTCATGACATGCATGTCACGATTGCCATGTTATGACTAGTCAAATATGCTCATCATACAGTCATGTTGTGCCATACCAAGTTTGGTATTGATACCATTATCCAAACGGCCAGGAGAGCTAAAGGTCGTAAGTGGTTAGATAGATAAATAGATAGATAGATAGATAGATAGATAGATAGATAGATAGATAGATAGATAGATAGATAGATAGATAGATAGATAAATAGATAGATAGATAGATAGATAGATAGATAGATGCATACGCTCATAGTAGCCGAGGGTCATTTAGAAATGCTTCACTTTTAAAAACTCAGTTAAAGCAGTAAAACAGTCACAGCAATGTTCTTAATGCTGTAACATAAAACAAATTCGGCAGATTCCACCTACCTGGGAATCAACATTATGCGAAGCATATGGAAGAAAGGTGACCGTGTTGCCATTTTTTTGGTTGAGCGACACGTCATGAGGAGGTAAATATATGTACAAATGTTGCACGCACATACATATGTTGAGGAATCACAGATGTTTGTATCACCAATTGTTTGCACTTGCGCAAAGACGTCAACTGAAACATGCATATTTGCAACACCAGAAGCTTATATGAAGCGCTGATGCTCGCGAAGATGCTGGCCGCGTACACTGCTACATAAATCAACTTCGGTGCATGGCAACTAACTTAAATTGACGTTAACGCGACGTGACGGCTGTAATAAAGAAGTACATGTGTAATGTTTATAAAATTGGGTAGGCAGCACTGCAACCACTAATTGACGTTTACAAAGATTAGCGTCTATCTGAAAAGTAGATCCGAGACCAGGTGTAGCCATGTCATAAAATGCTTCATTCACATGCAGAACGCTTGAATTTGATTCGAGCTGGGACTCCGACAATTATTCTTCGCACTCATTGGGTCGACGCTACCAATGTCGGGTATTTCTTAACGCTCGCGCGTGAAAACTACCCATGTGTGTTCTCGTAGTTCCTGGGTAGATGCTAAGTGCAAATCACCTGTGGCACATACCCGCACACCAGCGGCGCATACCCACCCGTGGGTATGTGCCACTGTCCGGCGCAAAGTGTTTGACGACGTGCGCAATGGGATTGTGACATTATTCGTCTTGACCAGCGCGTCACATCATCAAATTATCTTAACCTTTCTTGCTGATTTTGGTTCAGGCCAAGTTAAAGGAGTGACCACGAGAGCAACCAAAAGTAAGCGGCTAGGTAGATAGTTACGCTTAAAGTTGCCGAAGTTCGCTAAGAAATGCTTCGCATTTAAAAACGTGGTTCAAAATCTGCATGTTACACCGCAAATGTGGTCGAAAGACGATAGTCTTGCGTCTGGAGAGAGTGAATAAAACGTTTATTTAATGTTCTGCGCAAGAAACTCGGTGTATGGTATTCTGGAGGCGCTGCGTTAGAGTGCCTTGAGCGTGTAAGGAAGGCGAACGAGCGCATGCATCGAGGACGGATGGATGGCTGGAAGGACGGACGGACGGATGGACGGACGGACGGACGGACGGACGGATGGATGGATGGATGGATGGATGGATGGATGGATGGATGGATGGATGGATGGAAGGATGGATGGATGGATGGATGAATGGATAGATGGATGGATGAATGGATGGATGGATGTGGCTGTACCCTTTGTATCGGGCGGTGACTAGCGCCACCAAGCCGTTATACTTAATTAACAAAAAACTAGATTTTGCTGCCTTTAAATAGTGAGGTTGAGTATTCGTACTTTGCAGTGAAGGGTTTACTTTCACTCGTGCCTTGACTTTAGCCACCAATCAGAAAACCTCCTTCTAGTTATTTCTACCCGCTTAAAGTCTATTTTGCCCTCCCTGTCCTAAAACCCTAGTGCTTTGAAAAACTCTGCGCCATCATCCTGAACTATAGGGTGAACACCTTTACAGAACATTATCAAGTGTTCGGTAGTTTCTTCTTCCTCTCCACAAGCACTGCATACCTTGTCTACCCCTTCGTATTTCGCCCGATATGTCTTGGTTCGCAATACTCCCGTCCTGGCCTCAAACTGTAGAGAACTACCCCGAGTATTATCAAAGATTTTTTTCCTTGGCAATTTCCTGCTTAAAAGTTCGATAGATCTCTAGATCGGACTTTTTAATCATGCCAATTCTTCACATATCGGGCTCAGCTTCCTTCACCTACTTCTTAACCGATAATTCTTTTGGTTTAGCCCCCTGCTGTTTTCTAAGTATTTCCCAGTCAATTTTCTGGTTCGCTTCCTCCAGTTTGTATCGACATTCTTCATGTACAAATAGCTGAACACCTTCCTAGCCCAACGCATCCTCCCCCATTTCTCTCAATCGCTTCTCAAATTTTATCTTGCTGCTAGCTTCCCTGCCCTCAAATGATGTCCATCGTATATCACCTTGTACTCCCTGATTTGGTGAATTCCCGTGAGCTCCCAAGGCTAGCCTACCTATTCCACGTTGCTTATATTTCTAATCTTGTTTGAACTTATGATCTTATGCACAATACCGCGTTGGCGACCGTCAGACCAGGAACCATGACCCCTTTCCATATTCCTCTCACAACAACATACCTATTGTAATTCCACAGTGCCCTGTTTTTCATTTCCACTGCATTGCTGTTTCTTTTAGTCATGACGTATATTTCGTGTTCCCTTAGGTACTCGCCCCGTTGCTTATCCTTATGCCTTGATATTTGCATTTATCTGTTTTTTGCATTTATCTGTTTGCATTTATCTCTAGCGGGACCTCCTGTATTCTAAGCTCACTACCTTCATGGTCATTAAAAATTATTACTGCTGATTTTTCCTTACTGAATCTGAAATATAGCCTATCTCCCTCATTACTGCAGACGTACACCAATCTCTGCAAATCTTCCTTATTGTCGGCAATCAGCACTATATAATCTGCATACATCAATGCTGGTAGTGCCTGTTCAATGAGTTTTTCTTGTTTGACAAAAGAGAGGTTGAAGCTCAGTCCACTGCTCTCTAATTTGGCCTCCAATCCTTGTAGGTACGTCATGAATAATAAGGGTGACAGGGGACACCCCTGCCTAAGCCCCCGTTTTACTTCTGCAGGCTTGGATACCTGTTTTTCCCGCTTTATAATTACCTTGTTACCTTTATAGATATCCTTTAAAAGTTTAGTGACTACATCTTCCACGCCTAGTGTGTCCAGTACTCCCCACAATTCCTCTTGAACCACGCTAACGTACGCTCCCTTGATATCCGAAAATACTAGTCACAGGGTCCTGTGTTCCTTTTCTGCTATTTCGATGCACTGCGTCAGTGGAAACAGATTGTCTTCCAACCTCCTGTGTTTCCCAAACCGATTCTACAGTTCCCCCATCACCCCCTCATCCTCTATCCATGCCTGCAGTCTTTCCTTTATAATCTGCATCGCCAGCCTGAAGACCACTGATGTCACTGTTATAGGACGAAAGTTGTCTATGTCAGCTTTGTCCCACTTTCCTTTGTAGATCATGCTCATCCTGCTATGTTTCCATCCATCGGGATCTTCTCAATCGATAATTATTTTACTCATTGCCCCTCTCAAAGCCTACTTAGACTTCGGACCTAATGTCTTTATCAGCATAATTGGAATGCCATCTGGGCCTGTTGATGTACTACTAGAAACCCTTTTCTCAGCGCTTTCCCCCTCTAGTTGTGACAATGGAGCCATTGCACCACTTCATTCATCCTTGTCTATTGTGGTGCATAAGCATTTGTTTATTCAATTTCATCTGTCACCCTTGTTCTTATATATTCAATAGCTTCGTCCCCTCCTAGCCTAGCACCTTCAGCCGTAGTTATAAACATCTGCTCTAGGCTCGTCTCATTTCTTAGGGAGTTTAGATGGTTCCGAAATTTCGCAGCTGCCTTTCTATCTTTTTATATGCTTTTGCCAGCCACTGAGCTCCCATTTTTCCAATCTTTTCATTGATCAGAAGGGATGCATCCCTATTACAGCTTAAAAAGATTTTTCATTTTCTTTCAACATCATCTGTCGGTTCACCCCGCTGCTTAGCATGTCTGTGTTCCCTAGAGGCTTCCTGACGTTTTGCTATGGCTTTCTTAACTTCCTCATACCACCAACTTTTGGGTTTGTGTCTTCTTTTTCGGGGTGACTTGTCACGTGCCCTAGCAAGTTCTAGCTCAAACAGTCTAATTAAATCTGTATATGTCCACACTGTTTTATTATCCACAGTGATTACTTTCTCAATTTGTTTATGGCTATTTCAATTTACCTTTCTGAATGAAAATTTTCCGGTAGTTGCTCATCTTGTCTCCTTCCCACTTTCACTGCTCTTCCAAAACTTAGCTCGATATGTTTGTGATCACTACCAAGACTTCTGGAGCCACCTTCATCTATGTGCATTCCCCTGAGCTTATCAGACATCCTATGTGCAATCAGTGCGTACTCTATCGTCGACTGTAGCCTTCCTACCTCCCATGTTATTTGCCCTACACACTTCTCGGTACTGTTGCAAATGATCAAATCAAGCCTTTCACACATATCCATGATCGTTTTGCCTGTCGGGTTGGTATACCCATCTATATCTTTCATGTGCACATTCATATCTCCTAGCGTAATTATTTCGCACTCTCCTCCTAACTCCTGAATGTTCTTCGATATACACTCCACCATTGCCTATTTTTCCTCTTTCATCTTCGCTCCCGTCCACAAGTACACGAAGCCAAGGAGTGTCATTTGCCCTGCCACTTTCCCTTTTAGCCATAAATGTTCTTTGCACTCCTGCTTGAACCTTTGCCAGTCTGTACTTTTATGAACGAATGCCCCATACCACCCCCCTTTCTGCTGCCTTCTGTTCTATTACAATATCCCCACGCGTTGTCTGGATTGTTAGGAGGTTGTTCCATGTCCCCGAGATGTGTTTCTACAAAACCGTATACCATCGGTCTCTCCTCCCTCAGCTGTTCTTCTATCTCTTCCCACTTCAGCCTGTTTCTTCCACCATGCATGTTAATGTATACTTTATGTCTGAATTGGCTCGGCTCTCGTGGCTGCGTCTATTTCTGTTCCGGACTCTACCTATTTTAGATACTGGTGCCGCTTTGGAATCGTATCTGTCCATACCACCTGTCAAAGAGTCTCCCTGGTTGTTTTCCTCGTTACTAGCTATCCTGCTGTGGTAAAAAACGCTGCCCTGGAGAGTGTGCGTCATGATTTGACGTAGAAAATCGGTGTGCGGGGCCGATTTAGTATTTCAAGGTGCGTGGGAATCATCATGATGGTGATAGCGCTACAACTATGAGCGCGCCTATGCGCGTGCTCGTGCGCGTACCACGTGAAAAGCTCCCGAGCCACGGGGACAGCTCGGCTAACCCCAGAGAGCAGAGAGCAAGGTCAAGTTCGGGCCACGCCCCGGCTGCTCATTCTGACCCTCCGTGTCCGGGCCTCGTCCCGGCGTTGAAGTCCTCGGGTGCCTCCTGGACTGGGCATCGCCCCACCTAACCCCAGAGAGCAGAGAGCAAGGACAAGTTCGGGCCACGCCCCGGCTGCTCGTTCTGACCCTCCGTGTCCGGGCCTCGTCCCGGCGTTGAAGTCCTCGGGTGCCTCCTGGACTGGGCATCGCCCCACCTAACCCGAGAGAGCAGAGAGCAAGGACAAGTTCGGGCCACGCCCCGGCTGCTCGTTCTGACCCTCCGTGCCCGGGCCTCGTCCCGGCGTTGAAGTCCTCGGGTGCGTTCTGGACTGGGCATCGCCCCACCTCGCTCCCACGTTGGTCTGAAGCGGCGTTCGTCACGGCCAGCTGCTGTTCTTGTCTCGGAGCGAGACGCTGTCCCAGGTCTGTTCGCGGCAGTCGGCGACACGCTGTTCTCGGTCATGTACAGGCAAGCCCAGGCGTTGACCACCGTACTGGGATGCCCCTGGCGGTTATCTTCTAGACCAGGCCCCGCCTCGGTACGAACTCCGCAAGCGCAAGGCACACTGCGTTCTGACTACCAGAGAGCTCAAGGTCAAGCACAACGTTCACGCCCCAAGAGTAGAATGTGAGTGGACAAACAAGAACGTTAACTCCCTTCCGCGTAGGACCGTGAACTCGTGTATATATATGTGAGTTTATGTTGTGTGTATCCCCTTGTCCGTCTTCGTGTATATAAAAGTCTCTCGTTGTCATCGAACGTCCTCTGTCCTCATCTGGCTAACCTGCGCCCACAGTTGCCCACAAATTTTGGCGAGCCTGCCAGGATCAGAAGATTAGAAGATTCCAGGATAGATCGGCCTTACCTTCTTGCCGAGAGCCAGACGGGCGGGATGAACCGATGGATTTAGAGAAATTGCACGCGATCGGAATGGACATGGGCCTTGCCAGGATCGGCACTCAACATCTTTCAGGCGAGAAATGGTCGCGCACAGGATGCCTGTAAACGTGCAAAGACTGCTTTGTATTGGAGAGGAGGTCGGGTGGTCTTGCGCCGACTTAGAGCGAATGTTGCAAGAAGACCTCGAAAAGGAACATAAGAGAATTGATTTTGAACTGCGGTACATGTGCAAAAATGACAATGAGCGTGTGCGTTTGCGACAGGAAGGAGAGAAGCTGTTGTCTGAGATCAGCACAGCTATCTTGGTAATCCGAGAGATTGCAAATAAGGCAGTGCTTAAGGAGGTTAATGAAGAGAACCAAGTCAATAATCTCAAGGATGAGATAGTTATCTATGATGTGGACACAAATCTGTCAGGTACACCCAAAAAAGTCTGTGTTGGAGAACGTAGTGATGTAGCTCTGGGTACATGGTCTGCTAGTGAATGTGTTAAGCAGACATGTGGTGACATTGAAGGTGACGGAAGTATAGAGCAGCATGGCCTCTGCAGTGGTCAGCTGAAACCTCTCGGCCATACAAAGAGCACGTCATGCGCATCTGAGACTCTTGCTTCGGAGCCCAACGAAAAGCGAGTGGCATTGAAAAACCCTAAAACAGAGCCAGAAGATGACCATAATTCGAGCAAGAGGGGCCGGAACTCCAAGAGTAGTAGTGGAGGTAGGAACGCTGTGAGCCCAAAACATGGTACTCCGTACCATGAGGAGGAAAATGAACTTCGAGACAACCGAAAGATGTCGCGTGCTTTGGACTGCGTAGCTTTGCGCTCGGACCCAATTGTTTGGATTGAATACTGCTCCATCTATATGAACATCGAGAAGCCACCGCTGTACACAGAAGCACATAGGAAGAAAGAGCTCTGGTTCTGCGCTAGTACATGGAAGAAAAGGAGAAAGAATACAAACCTGGTTGACCGATTCTGAACTGAACTGCGACACGACACTGGACTTCGAACTGCATGCGGAACCAATTCCCCGCGCTGACATTATGTTTGCCTGACTTACTGGGCGTCGATGCTTCCAAGCTTGACTCGACGAATTCATCGTGCTGCCCGGTGCCTGTGTTCGCTGCAACGGCATGAGTGAGTGGTTGTTGGCCTAGGCATCGGGTCACGAGCGTGCGGTGCCGTGCATTCCATGTGTGCACGCCCTTGGTACATCGTCAAAGACAAAACATCATCATCGTTAAATGCGTTCAGTTTATGCGTATTGTGTCAGTTGTCTATGTCTTTCAGTTGTGCTCCGTCTTACTTGATAATGTATTTTCTGTGTTCACCGTCACGGCTCTGCGTGTCCGAGTTCCTGGGTCCACGAACAATCACAGTCACAGAGAATAATTGTCAGCTAAGTGAAACCAGCTGTACGCTTTTAATATGGCAACCTAAGAGCTGAAATGGTAGTTCAAGGCACATGAAGTCGAGTTACACTTGAAAGGTGTACAGATTCTTTTAGGTGTGGCACAATCTTGTCACATATTTTTGCCTTTACTATTATTATTTTTTTCAATGTCATCCGTCGATTTGGATGGGCGATGACAAAAATACCGCTGCCAAAGTGCGCTTTTATGCCGGTAAATCTTTGAGTGTATATTACAGTGCCCTGTGGTGCCGGCGAGACACTTGGACATTCCAGTCTACTCTACGAACATGCCTACCCTTTTTACCCCACCGTTTCGCTGTTCTTGAACTGGGGGGAAGATGTGGTAAAAAAACGCTGCCCTGGAGAGTGTGCGTCAAGATTTGACGTAGAAAATCGGTGTGCGGGGCCGATTTAGTATTTCAAGGTGCGCGGGAATCATCATGATGGTGATAGCGCTACAACTATGAGCGCGCCTATGCGCGTGCTCGTGCGCGTACCACGTGAAAAGCTCCCGAGCCACGGGGACAGCTCGGCTAACCCCAGAGAGCAGAGAGCAAGGTCAAGTTCGGGCCACGCCCCGGCTGCTCATTCTGACCCTCCGTGTCCGGGCCTCGTCCCGGCGTTGAAGTCCTCGGGTGCCTCCTGGACTGGGCATCGCCCCACCTAACCCCAGAGAGCAGAGAGCAAGGACAAGTTCGGGCCACGCCCCGGCTGCTCGTTCTGACCCTCCGTGTCCGGGCCTCGTCCCGGCGTTGAAGTCCTCGGGTGCCTCCTGGACTGGGCATCGCCCCACCTAACCCCAGAGAGCAGAGGGCAAGGACAAGTTCGGGCCACGCCCCGGCTGCTCGTTCTGACCCTCCGTGCCCGGGCCTCGTCCCGGCGTTGAAGTCCTCGGGTGCGTTCTGGACTGGGCATCGCCCCACCTCGCTCCCACGTTGGTCTGAAGCGGCGTTCGTCACGGCCAGCTGCTGTTCTTGTCTCGGAGCGAGACGCTGTCCCAGGTCTGTTCGCGGCAGTCGGCGACACGCTGTTCTCGGTCGTGTACAGGCAAGCCCAGGCGTTGACCACCGTACTGGGATGCCCCTGGCGGTTATCTTCTAGACCAGGCCCCGCCTCGGTACGAACTCCGCAAGCGCAAGGCACACTGCGTTCTGACTACCAGAGAGCTCAAGGTCAAGCACAACGTTCACGCCCCAAGAGTAGAATGTGAGTGGACAAACAAGAACGTTAACTCCCTTCCGCGTAGGACCGTGAACTCGTGTATATATATGCGAGTTTATGTTGTGTGTATCCCCTTGTCCGTCTTCGTGTATATAAAAGTCTCTCGTTGTCATCGAACGTCCTCTGTCCTCATCTGGCTAACCTGCGCCCACAGTTGCCCACACCTGCACTCCGAAGGGCCCGCTTGCCCCCAAAAAAGCTACTGCGCATCCTGCAAGTTGCCAACCCACCTCATGACCTAGCCGCCCATCGAAATGAGCTCTGTATCATTGAAAAGCACCCCACCTATGCACCTCTCAGTTTATTTCCACCACCTCGAAGCCTTTCTCTCGACTCATCCGCCGTATCTCTTGGTTTGCGTTGACAACCGTTCTTTGCAGGTTGCTATCACGCACCGGTACCTTGAGTTTCGTGCATATCACTACCTGTACTTGAGTAGAAGTGGCGCGCATGTCATCGACGCCTTTCGCCAGTGTGGTTGCTAGTCCTGCTGTATCTTCGATTAAGACATCGTTTAAATCACCTGAAATTATCACAAGGTTTCGTCTATCAACTGTAGTTTCGAGTTTCGCGCTCGCTTGCCTTGACTGATTCCAGCTTGCGTCCTAGGAATGCCCCTACTGCAACCCTTTTGTCACCGCTTACCCTCTCTTTGATGGCTTCTGTGCATCGATTTAAGTTCGTCCCCGGCGATTATCAAATGCTGTGACTTTTCAGCTGGAGCATCCTGCACCTGGGGGCTACTTGCACCTGTGACGCCGGTTGCTTTGTCCCCTCCCAGCCCCACCACTACTTCGCTGAAGCTGGTCCTTGCGACAATTGAACCGGCTGAACCTGTTTTTTCCAAACTTGCTTGCTCTTTTTTTTCCGCCAATCTGGTTGCTGGTTCCCTACTGTTCTCTCCGTAGGCCGCTCCTCTGTTCACCTTGGCTAGTGCTTCCTTGGCAGACTTCAGCCTTTCTCCCATTGCCCTCGTTTTCTCTTGATCTGTCGCTGACGCAATCTCGAGCTTGATATTCTCATCAGCAGTTCACTCTGGGCCACCATCATTTTCTCCATTTTTTCCTCGACTTCACATTACCTGCACTTCGCGTCAGCCTCTTCTCTATCCGCTTCTACACTTGGGTCCACTTTCATACCCACCCGCATTCTGAACACCCTACAGTCTTTTTAACCATGTCTTTCTGACAAGGATTGTCCCCGTTACTTGTATCACTTGATAATTACACAAGTTGAGCCCTGCCCTACGAAACAGAGAAAGTCTAAGCTCTACTACAAAAAATTGCGTGTTCAATGTACGTGCACCTACCCCACGGGGTGGCAAATAAACAACAAAAAACAAAAAATTTAACACACACACACGCACAAACTAATAAATACCTGGTAACTGACCCCCGAAAAAGCTTTACAATAAAATAAGTGCTACAAAGATTTTAACTGCTGCCTTATAATTATAAAGACAAGCTCAAATCATGCAAAACCACTTATCTGCGCAGTCGATCGGGAGCGCTCAAAAACACGTCCATCCACCGTGACAGTCCACCGCAACCGATCACCGCAAACAGTCCACTGCAAACGATCAGAGGCATGTTAGATACAAGCGCTCTTTGGCAGTTATCATTGAAAACGTAGGCGTGCAGCCCGCGGAGAAAGATCTACGCCAGTCTCGTTGGCGATAAGGTGTAGAACGCAAAGCGATGGGCAGGTGCCACCACCGTGACGTCGAAGCAAAGCGCTGGAAACACCTTTCTGACCATCGCATTGCCCTGTCAGCGTAATATTGGTGGTCGCTGCGGATGGGGTTAGCTGTTTGGTGCCATTTGAGGTATCGTTAAAGTGGACAAACAGACAAATGTACAGACAGACAGACAGACAGACAGACAGACCAAACTTTTTCTGTCGAAGGTCCCCAAGAAAGACTATGGGCTTTAAGCCTGTCACCACCCACAAGCACCGTTCCATCTGCTATATCCCGAGAGTTCAGATAAGTATGGTTGTCTTCTGCTGCCGTGAAAACATTGTAGCTGGTCACCGTGACATGCTTGCCTAGAGCTTCATGGCGGTTGTTGCTTCCCTCGATTAAGGCTCGTTCACACCGAAAGCGGGGCGGCCAAAGCGGTGAGGTGGCAACGCAGGAAGCGGGAAAAACCTCCTCTTCAGGCGGCAAAAGCGGAAGAAAAACCAAACGGCAGGGCCGATTGCTCTCGGAGCAATGTTTTGCCACCTGCCGAGGCTCCCGGCTTTGCCGCAGCCTATCAGAACGCCACGCAGTGCAGGCGCAATGGTGGCACGGGTGTACGTTTGGGAGAAGCACTGACACGTCATAGTGGCATGTGCACTAAATCGCGAGATGCCCGCATCTTCTGCCGCGCGGTCAGACGAAGGAGGCATGCGGTCTGAACAAGTTCACGCACTCGCCGCCTCGCCTCTTCGGAAATCCCGCTTCACCGCTTTGCAGCACCGCCTTCGGTGTGAATGAGGCTTTGTAGTGTTTTTCCCAACGTAAGGGGCGCCGCCGTAGACGATGGCTTTTGCGCGATCTTCCAGAAGAGGAAAAAAATCTAGGAGGCTGTGTCATGGGCCACTACAATAGTGATGATGAGCCTACTGTTGCACATACCTAGAACGAGTCTTTACCTTGGAATAGGTGCTGCATTTTAAATGATGCGTATGTATGCTATTGCTAAAAAAATAGTCCGCTGAAGTCAGTAAAGCATTTCAACTAATATAGTGTTTAAAGATGATAATGCATGTATGTTCTAAAAAACTATAAAAAACATGGTTCATTCATACGTGTAAGGCGAAAGTAAAACGTCTCTTTACAGAAGTTGTTTAGTGCTTACTGTACAATGGTATAAGACAGGTTATGAGATGTATTTTGGTGTTTGACAGCTGAATTTAAGCACCGTGTTTCGTAAATGCATCTACGCTAACGCTCAAAGATACATCTCGATACTGGCGACTAACGTCCATGAATAATAACTGGTTAATTTTTAAACATGTCCTTGTGGTCCTGGATGCTGTTTATGGTTGCTCTAGTGGTTAACGGTGAGGGCAGAACCACGCAAAGCAATGTGGCAGCCAGAATAGCGTGACTGATTGTACACCAAACTTGGGCTAAGGTAACCTGCTCGCAGCATGTTATTGAGCACCACTTAGAGGGAGCAAGAATAGAGGGAAACGCCATGCTAGTTGTGTCTTGGCCAGTGACGATTTTACGCATGGCATGTCAAGTTACATTCAAGCAAAGGAAGCGTGTTGCTTCATATGCGTTGCAGGAATATATATATATAGTATAACTCATCCACTGATGAAGGGAGGTCCCCTCCCGAAACTGTTGGGAAATAAATATATTTATCCTTGTTGACAACGCTCCCGTTGTACCATATCCCATACCTTCACGAAGAATAACTGGCCCATTGAATTATTACTCCCACTATATATATATATATATATATATATATATATATATATATATAATGTTCGTATGAATAGATGCTATAAGCCACGACGACGCTTTGGGTAAGGTCACTACCTAGCAGTGTGTTAAGGCGTTGCCGAATCGGCACTTCCATTAGAAAGGCAATGAATAGCACAGATACGTAGAAACAACGGGTTTAAGAATGTAATGGTGGATTGCGCGGTCATAATTCACTATTACACTCTATCAAGAGAACTGTAAGAAAGCACTGGTAGGTACAAAAAAAGTGTTTTAAAGCCTAAGAATCATGTGACCGCGGCGCATCGAATAGCGTGTCCGGTAGCTTTAGTCGCCGACCGTGAGCTCGTGGGTTTGACTCCTATAGACAGAACTTTTCGCCTTCTGAAATTTATTTTTAGACGTTATTTCTCTGATGCAATGACGTCACTAAAATCTCGGTGTACCCTGCGTAAAACACGTTTATGTTAAAAAGTTTTCAAAATTTTGAATTTTGAGTGGTGACGTCAGAGCCCGATGACAAATTATTGTTTAGTTTGTGTTAATGACTTGGAATTCTTTATGAAAAAGGTTCTATACGAGCGTCATGTCACGGCACCTACAAATGTGGTTACTCAGTTGACTAGCACCTGTCACACAAATGTTACAAACAGCATGTATGCCCACCTATGGCTCAGCAAGCTATAGTCAAGCGCGCCTCAACCCCATAGAAAACAAAATCGCCAATGATCGCTTGTTGGTTATTACGTAGACATCAACACAATATAGCTTGCAATTTGTTTCGACAAACTGACGTCTTTGTTCTTACGTCACTGCTAAATCACGTCGGATAATGTGGCACCATCTGGACACCAGTGTAAGGTGGGCTTACGTGCACGCTTTTCAATGAAGACGATGTCGAACTGACACGACTAGGTTGAAAGGGCACACAACCACACACGCACACACACACACACACGCACACGCACGCGCACACACATTCTCTCTCTCTATTTCTCTCTCTCACACACACGCAACATAACTGAAGTATAACGCAGCACAATCAAAATCACAGCCCAAGCACTTCGTACAAATGGTTAGCCGGCGAAAGCTAAAACGTGAGGCCTCGGTATTTAGCAGAGAATTCAACCCGACGCTGCTTTGAAGCCTTTCACAATTATTGGTTACATTTCCATACTTTCTAACGGGATTAGACACACGTGTGGCTTCGGTTTACCAGTGTTCATTTCACGTGCCCCACATTGTGTCTCGCTTGATCCTGGTCATGGAGGAGTGTAATGAGCGGTTAAATGCATTTCATAACGTCTCAATCGCAGTGGTTGTTCTCGAACCACAGACACTCACCGCCGAAAGTGGGCGTTCAGCCCGGGGAACGTGCTGCCGCCACCATCACGTTGACGCTGTTGGGCCCGCAACGCCGCTTGTTTGGCGCGGCGTTGTTGCAAGTTTTGACACCACGGCCTAACATGGTTACATGGTTTGCATTATTTGCCCGCCACCTGCGCTTGCATTCGCTCTCGTGATTGAGCGCAGCTAGGAAGGCTGCCGTATCATCGGAACGCAGTTGCTGCAGGCATTCAGCCTCCCGGGCTTGTTTTTTTTTGTGCCTAGAGTGCACAACTGGCTCTGCAAATGCGAGCTCCATCACGTTTACACTGTCGGCACCCTTCTAGATTTGTAAACAGCTTATCCGTGTGAAAGCACTTAGTAGAAACTGACGCACGCATGCTCAGCGCCACGGCTGCGTCGGGATGGATGACGTCACTCACAACGCAGCCAATGGGGCGCGTGCTTGGGTACGACGCTGAGAACGACGTAACTGATAGTACAGCCGATGGAGACCTGTCGTGACACCGATACCTAAGGGTCTTTTGTTTCTCCTAGTCATAGACAGCTTCCTCTGTAAACATAAGGACGTCGTTACGCGAATCACGCCTACTTCTTGATGTTCCTGCAGTTTACTCTACTGCCAATTGTTTTCGTTACCAAGGTTTACTTAATTAGCCCTCATAATTTTTCTAGGTCAGCGAAAACTCCCCTAATCATTAAATTGTCAGGGTGGCATATGTCGGCATAATCAAATGACGTCTAACTGCGCCAATTTCTACAACGTACTAATTACAAGCTTATTGTTTCTCCTATCAATTAAAAATCCCGTGATATAAAAAGTAACACGTGACTACGTTCCCACCCACAAAAAGTACGTATTGACTTGCTACCTCACATTGATTCTATTTGAGGGCGCTACTTCCCGAGGCACAGTGTTGTCTGTAATCACGTGCCATTAAATTACAGATAGTCAGGAACGACATGGTCACAATGCCGTTGGCACAGCTCGCCCGCCCCTTCGGCGTATTCTCGCAGTCGCCAGCGTCTCTCCTTTTGGCTATATTCTATAGTATTTCCGTTGCCTAATTTTATCTCGCTGTGCGTGTTCAGGGTCGTCGGCTCACGGCCGTCACTTCGAAGGGATCAGCTGGGCTAACTGTTGCCTTCGTCCTTTTTAGTGGTAGTTGTGTGTAGGGAGACTCACCAGCACCTGCTCTAAAAAATAGACGAGCCTAGGACTTACCCGATGTCTGTGGCAGGTATCCATTTATCATGACGATGGTTTTCTGACAGGCAGTCCAAATTGTTGTGACACGTAGCTGTTTGTTAAGGCAATCGTTGTCTTCTTCATTTGTAATGAAGTGGACTGACGTTGCATGTGTAGTGGGACGTACCCAACGTTTGCGGCATACGTTCTTATGGTGACGATAGTGTTTCTGTTATGATATCACAACTCTGGTCATGCGCAGTTGTCCGCCGCCACCGCCACCAGTGTCCGTAACCACATCGCCCGAAATTAAAAAAACCAGCCATAAAGACACAGTGGGGTTAGAAAACCGGGTCTGCTGGTGGTAGCCTAGTATTCAACCTCTGAGCTACACCGCTACTTATGACTTGTTGGCAAACCTAGCACCAAAGACACAGTGGGGCTCGCAACCGGATCCACTAGGTGCCAGCCCAGTATTCTACCAATGAGCTACGCTGGTGCTTGTGACAATGGCAAACTTGCCTTAGGCAGGCTAGCTGTCGGGAAAGCAATCGCGTTAATACGACTTGTAAAGCATTTTAAAACAGGGAAAGAACAACCAGTCATTGCACAATGCGAACAGCGTAACAAGTAGGCTGTCCAATGCTCCAACTTATTACAAAAGCTTGCTCTTGTTCCATTATGAACTGTGGAGCATATTCATTTCAACCATCCTTCCTCATCCTCGTCAGCCACTGCATGAACAATTGGTACGAAATTCCTTGCAAGTGTTTAGCGGATACCAAGCTCCTAAGAAGGATGACGAAAAACAGCATATCAAATGCTGGCCTATTACCCAAAAGTTCATTACTAATGTCCTAGTGGGAATCCAGGAAGTGTTCTTGCCGTAGTTACCCAATGAGTATTTTGTAAAGGCTGTCACTGCGACTGTGCTGCGCTTCCGCGCATGCCTGGCGTTTTTTGGTACGAGGATACCGACGATTTTCTAAGCAGCATCATGGTTATGAACGACACTGAGAATGTTCTCTCTTTATATCCACTTAGCTTCGGCCTGTTGCATGAACAGCGTGGTTGGATCGCTGACAGCATATCCGCTGTCGCCTCTCAGTGACACGTCTTTATTGGAAGAGCCAGAAATGTTCGCCATTCTGAAAACGTGAACTTCTGATCACTGGATTACGAGCTCGTTTATACTCCAGTGAGCCTCACACTCACCCCATATTACCACGTTTCTCGAAGTTTTACTCCTCTTCCAGCATTTGACATCCTCCAACCACGCCTCTCGCCGCATATCGCAACCCTCCCCTTCCTACCAAGCTGCTTCCACGTGGTCACCGCTACATTAATGGACGGGGCGGCCTCGACTGACAACAGCGTAGCAATTCCAATATAAAAACAGCAAGACAAGAGTGGGTTACGATGACCAGGTTTTGCATTACTGAGGCACGCCACGGCGAAGCTTGCTAAATGCCGACGTGTTCAAACATGTAAAGTTAGTAGCCGATAATCACATAAAGTTTGCTAGATGTTTTCCTTATATCAAATTTCACTGATCAATTGATCGGTGATTTGGCCCTTAACCCTTAAAAGAAATGTGCCGGGTGCCACATCTCTATTGACCGAAGAAAGCTTACGCAATCACCCTTCAGAAATGCCGACTCTTGCTGAATGCCACAGAAAGCGTTTTTGTCAAACCTGGGATATTATTCTGTAGATGTACACTTATCGCACTTTCTGTTTATGTATACAACAGTTCCATAGTGATTAAAGCCGAGGCTTACTAATGGCTCGCACGTTCTGAAGATGTAGCCAATCAGAGCCTGCTGCAATGGCTGTGTACTTATTTGACACTTGAAAAATGCCTCCTCCGATAGGCGTGTTGATGAGGATGAAGTCCTTATTGAAAACAGCCCGGCATGCTACAATGAACAATAACCTGAAACTGGCACGGTCACGCATGATAAAAAAATATAGCAGCCTTTCGAATGCTTGAAAGGGTATCATTCAATATTACTTTGTTAAAGCACATTGTTGCGCTCGTGGGGCGTTATCTTGATTTGGGGCCGCAACAGTTGTTTACTCGTTCACCGTAGAGTTGCCGACTAAGAAGACTGGACATAATGCTGCAGCCTTGGAATCACATTGCCAGGATCTTCTGTAGAAGCAGAATTCTGTTGTACGCGTCCAACTTCTTCCTCGTAGCATTGGCTCGGTCGAAGGAAGCCATCTGATTGCGCAGCTCTTCTTTCAATTTCTCGTTGACGTATTCAAGAGCTATCTCCTCGTGGGACACCTGGGAGGAGAAGTCGTAGAAAGAGAGCATTTGACTGATCCTTAGACATTATCGTACTCTATCAATCGCCAAGACGCTAGCACATGGACAGATGTTTGGCTCTCGCTATTGTGCACAATAACAGCGGTGTTTGAATGTCCTACCTTAGTGATTGTGCGGAACTGCTTGGACCTGAACCTATGGCGACACTTTCATTTTAGAAATGGGTGGGGTGAAGGGGGGGGGGGTAGCTATGCTTATTTATACATACCTATAGGCTCTTGTAAATGCCTCAGCCTGTTATGAGAAGTACCAAAGTGGCACCATTTCACAAAATAACATTGGTATTATTGCTGTGTTGTCAAAGGATTCCGAGTACTTGTACAAAGATCCAGCGGTTAAAAAAATCAAATGAAAGCTAGGATCCGCCTTCTGTCATACTAAAAAAGAAGCTCTCCCCACGTTGTCCTTGTTTTAAAGACGATAGTCTTTCTTGGGGACCTTCAACGCAAAAATTTTGGTCTGTCTGTACATTTGACTGTTGGTCTGCCCTTAACGGTATACCTAAAAGGCACCAGAAGATGCCCCAAACGGCTGATCCTATCCGCAACGCCCACAAAATTTCTCAAGGTTCAGCATTCATACCTATCTGATTGTCAATTAAAAAGCAATTATTCAGCATATCTGAGGCACCATAAGAACACGTCAATATTTTGCATCTGTGTCTTTTAACTAGAAAAGGCATACATAAGTTTTTTCTAAGGACCGTAGCGTTTATCACGCTGCACTGACCATGCAACGCCTGCACGAAAAAGTAAGTATTTCCAACCCTTTGCTAAGACCACATGGTAGGGGCACCTACTCGTCGCCTTGCGTTCTACACCTTATCACCTCAGAGATGGGCACGCACGCTGCGCGCTCCGTTTTCCAGGATAACTATATACTACATAACACTCATGTCTCACGTGAGACGTGACTTGATGCGCTCGTTCGCCTCCGCTGCACGCTCGAGGCACTCTAACGCAGCACCTCCTGAATACCAATCACCGATTTTCTTGCGCAGAACATGAAATAAAGGTTTTGTTCCCTCTCTTCAGACGCAAGACTATTGTTTTTCGACGACACTTGTAGTGTAACAAGGAGATACGAGGTCAATTTTTTTCTTGACTCTCTGTTTGTATGCAAGCCCCTCTTATACCATATTTCAAGGTGGTGAGCTGTCTGCCCACTCATCTCGTACTGAATATCATCAATATTAGCAACGTGAAGCTGCTGATTTCAGGTAAATTGGTAAAATCGAATTTTGTGAGGCGAATTTTTATATGTCCTAAACTCAGTTGGAAAAGCGGGTCGAAAAGGGTTAGTAAATGAAGCTTCATAAATGAAGAGAACTTTATGCCACAACAAAATAATTCAAAGTGTAGCGAACAAACTTTCTTTGAGCCGGCATTTCTCCGAGCTGTCTCGCTAATACACCTTGAACTTTTGCAGAATTTTATTGGAGCTGTAGAGAAAGAACTATGCGAACGACGACGAAGCAGCACCAAACGGCAAGCCACAGCGTTGGTGCACACGCGCGAACCGAGCTTGCGCTTGTTTTGTATTTTCGGCCTGTTGATGTTCCTCGATCTTCTGGCGTTCCTCGGCCTTCCAGTAGGTCTGTACGTAAACAAACTACGTGACATCTGGTGGAGGTGTGTGGACTCCCGTACAAACCTGGAACTTTACTCCCGTAAGCTTGCCCCTCTACGTGACACGAACATGGCCACCGAGACGCCTCTCCAGGTGGGACCTTCGACCGTCCTTGTCACTTGCGGCGCCGTGTATCCTCAACGAGATCCTCCTATCTTAACGGGCTCCACTGAGTCGGACGTCGAAGATTGGTTGGCGAGGTACGACAAAGTCGGCGCAAGTAACAAATGGGACGACCCAAGTAAGGTGGGCTTCGTCACGTTATACCTTGTGGACACCGCACAACTGTGGTTTAATAACCACGCAGCTGACATTCCTACGTGGTCTGCATTCGAAATTGCTATTACGGACATCTTTGGACGACCTGCGGCACGCAAGCTTCAAGCCGAGCACCGTTTACGTCACCGTGCACAGCAACCAGGCGAGACCTACACGGACTACATTGAAAATGTTTTGCATCTATGCAACCGCGTCAACTTTACCATGCCTGTGGAAGAAAACACCAGGCACATTTTGAAAGGCATTGACGATGGCGCCTTTCAGATGTTGCTCGTGATAAATCCCCCCCCCCAATCGCTGTGCTCGTTTCCCTCTGTCAGAGCTTCGATGAGTTGCGTAGGCAGCGCGCAATTGCACGTCAAGCCCTCACGACTCCAGACACGCTCGCAAACTTGCACTTAGCTGCCCATATCCTACCGATGAGCAGCCGCTGCTTTCGACAATCAAGGACTTCGTCCGCGAAGAGGTAGCGCGCCAGCTGTCACTGACATATGAGCCCGCGCAAGCCAAGCTTTGGCACCGGACCTCCAACACGCCATTCGTACCGAAGTTGCTGAGGCCCTTCCACCGATGCATCAGCAACTACCTGTCACTACGCCTCTCACGTACGCTGCTGTCGCTGCTCGGCCTACGCAACAGCGTATGCCGTATGCTCAACCTGCCATGCCGGCCTATGTCGTGCCTACAACCGCAATTGCTGCGCCGTATCCCTAGGCGAGATCTTCAGCTCAATTTTACCGTCGCTCACACGCTTGGAGGACGCTGGATAATAGGCCCATCTCTTTCGCCTGTGGTATCGCTGGACACGTCGCCCGCCACTGTCGCCGAGATCCCCCTCCAGTTGACACCGTGGGCAGGCCAATGGCGTCGTCGTCTAGGACGCCATCAAGGTACACCACTGACGGTCATCGACCCTACGCAAACTATCGGTCACCATTGCCCCGACGACGCTCTCTGTCACCTATGCGTCGCCGACCTGCTACAAAAGAGGGAAACTGATCGCTGCAGCTACGGAGGCAACAGCTGCATACAATTCGAACTGCTTAAGGCCTCCATATTTCTCGCCGCAAAACGTTATTGACGTCAATGTTGAGGTGACCGCCGCACAAGTGCTTATCGACACAGGAGCCGCCGTTTCCATGATCTGTGGGACCTTATGCCGCAAGTTGAAAAGGTGACGACGCCTCTTTCGGGCCTGATGCTCCGCACGGCCAACTCACAGTCCATAGAGCCTGCAGCTGTGTGCACTGCATGTGTCATTATCCAAGGTCAACTTTATGCCATTGGATTTTTTCTTGCTGGCATCATGCTCCCATGAAGTCATTCTTGGATGGGACTTTCTTTCACGTCATCAGGCCATCATAGATTGCTCACGTGCAGAAGTTGCCCTTACACCGCCACCAACCTCTTCTTTGGTAGATTCTCTTTTTGAAGCTTACAATGTTGTCGTTGTTGCAAATACGAAAATAGCACCGAGAACATCCACCCTTGTAGCCCTGGCATGTGCAGCCACTCCTGCCGGAACTGTTTTGTTCACTCCGTCTGACGTATTTACCCGCCACCGTAGCCTACATCTGCCCTTTGCCATACTCACCGTGGAATCCGGTGCTACCATCATGCTCGTTGCGAACTCGCTATCGTCGCCAGTTACCTTACTTCGCGGAGAATGTTTGGGTAACATACAAGACGTTCACCTCTTGCGCCCTCTGGAGTTTGCCGAACACCCACCTCACCTCCAGCTCAATGCTATGACGCCACTTGTGGCCAGACTGCCCACGCCAAACTCATTCCAGCCATCTGTTGCCGCGGAGCTATCGCCGACACAAACAAGCGAACTCTTGTCCCTTCTTCGAGAGTTCCGTTCTGCCTTCGATTGCGCTCAACCATCTTTGGGTCGCACAGCGAGCATCACGCATCACATTGACACCGGTACTCATGCTCCCTTACTCCAACGACCATATCGAGTTTCAGCAGAAGAGCACCGTATTATCAACGCACAAGTCGACGATATGCTCAAGCGTGGTGTCATCCAGCCATCGCAGAGCCCTTGGTCGTCCCCTGTTGTACTTGTGCGCGTGAAGGATGGGTCTATCCGATTCTGTGTCGACTACCGCCGGCTCAATAAGATAACTCGGAAGGATGTGTACCCGTTGCCACACATCGACGATGTTCTCGATTGCTTGCAAGAAGCAGAATATTTCTCCCCTTTGGATTAACGCTCAGGATATTGGCAAGTTCTAATGGCTGATCCTGACCGATCTAAGACTGCATTTGTAACACCTGATGGGCTGTGTGTGTTTAACGTCATGCCATTTGGACTCTGCAACGCCCCAGCTGCCTTCGAATGGATGATGGACACCATCCTTCGCGGCTACAAGTGGAACACGTGCCTCTGCTACCTACACGACATCGTCGTTTTTTTCTCGCGACTTTTCGACTCACCTTGTTCGTCTTCGTGCTATTCTCACGTGTCTCACCTCTGCTGGCCCTCAACTTAACATCAAGAAGTGCCATTTTGCCGCACGTCAGCTCACTATATTGGGTCACGTCTTCTGCAAAGAGGGTGTTCTCCCGGATCCGGCAAAACTCTGCGCCGTGGCTGACTATCCGAAGCCCAATTCCGTCAAGACGCTTCGAAGTTTTATCGGCCTGTGCTCATACTTTCGTCGATTGTGTGCAACTTCTATTCCATCATCGCGCCTCTTACCAACCTGTTGACAACTTCACATGACATTTCTGCTTGGTCAAAAGAGTGCGACGAATCCTTCACTGCGCTTTGGCAGTTATCATCATCACCTCCAATACTACGTCATTTTGACCCCGATGCGCCTACGGAGGTCCACACCGACGCCAGTGGTGTCAGTCTTGGTGCTGTATTGGCTCAACGAAAACCAGGATACCAAGAATACGTGGTCGCTTACGCGAGTCGAACCCTCAAGAAAGCCGAGTGTAATTATTCCGTCATGGAGAAAGAGTGTCTCGCCGTCGTCTGGGCTTTGACGAAGTTCCACCCATACCTTTATGGCCGCCCTTTCGAAGTCATCACGGACCACCACGCTCTATGCTGGCTTTCATCGCTCAAAGACCCGTCGGGGCGCCATGGTCGTTGGGCGCTTCGCCTACACGAATGCGACATTCGTGTAGTATACCAATCCGACCACAAGCACTCCGACGCTGCTATCCCGCTCGCCACTACCGGCTGACCCAACCTCCTCGTCAGCTTCTTTAGCTGTCATAACACCAATTCACTTCACAGACATGGCATCGGTACAATGCAAAGATGCGTGGATTTCCCAACTCCTCGCCTTTCTGATTGATCCGTCAGCTAATTTGGTCTCAAGAAGTATCCGCCGTCAAGCCACACATTTCGCTATTAGAGACGACCTCCTCTATCGGCGGAAATACACGTCTGAAGGTCGGAGGTGGCTCTTAGTGATACCCAACCACATGCGTTCGGAAATCTGTACAGCCTTCCACAATGACCCGCAAAGCGCTCACGCCAGCGCTCTCAATACGTACAACCGTCTACATCAGTGCTAACACTGGCGCGGCATGTACACATTTGTTGTCGAAGTTTTACTGCAACAACAGCAAAACTTCGGCGACTATCTATCTATCTATCTATCTATCTGTCACAATCTATCTATCTATCTGTCTGTCACAATCTATCTATCTATCTATCTGTCTGTCTGTCTGTCTGTCTGTCTGTCTCAATCTATCTATCTATCTATCTATCTGTCTGTCTGTTTGTCTGTCTGTCTGTCTGTCTGTCTGTCTGTCTGTATATCTACGACTTTGGCTCTCCTGGCCGTTTCAATAATTATATCTATACCAAATTTGGTAGGGCACAGCATGAGTGTATGACGAGAATAAGTGACAAGTCATAACATGAAAATCATCACATGTATGTCATGAATGTAATGATTTACTCTTCATGGCCTTGTTGCTTTTGCAGTAGTTTAGTTCAGATGACATATTGCAAAACTGATATGGTATGATACGACTGCATGCCAAACACAAGCGACAGACCCTGCCATGGAAATCTTGACATGCATTTCATGTAAGCCATGAGTATACACGCCACGCTCACGGTGCGCTCATGGTCGTTTCACCAGCTTTACAAATACCGAATTCGGTATATGTAAATGAATAATTAATGGATAACGATGATGTGTGACTTGTGCAAACATGATTATTATGATATGCGTGTCGTGTAAGAACAAGACTATACGTGCCACGCTCAAGATGCACTCGCAGCCGTTTCGATACCTTTACATATACTGAATTTCCTATTACGTGATGCGAACGGAAGACGAAGGTAAATGACCCGCCCAAACATAATATACATGACATGGAATTCATGCACTGCTTAATTTACGTCCGCCTTGTAACGTTGTGCTGATTTTAATGTGGCAATTTAACCTCCATCCGTGCTTCGCATATCATTGATTTTCACTGTACTTGATATCTGCCAATTTTTATCTTGTTTGTACGTTTCGACAGTGCTGTTGGCGAATTGACATGGCAAAGGATGTCTTAAACAGAGGGAACAACATTGTGTGACCATATATAGGAGAGACGGGAATAACGATTGAACTGCCATGCATCAGAGAGAAGGCACTGATGTGGCGCACTTCTTTGCAGAAAACAGGACTTGATGGCTAGCGAAGCATTAATGCGGGTGAGTCACCAACGTGCAAAGAGACTGTGGAGATAATGATATGAAACGTACCTCTGGAACGACTGGACATTGTGACACGACGCTAGGTGGCTGCGGAGAAACGGTGTTTGATGGCTGCAATGAAACAGCCTTGGGTAGCTGTTGCAAAGTAGCGCAGACTAGCTGCGGTAAGAAGGGCCCAGATGGCTGCAGCAAACTGGCATTAGGTGGCTGTGGCAAAACGATGTTTGGCGGCTGCAGCGCAGTGTTGTTCACAGGCTGCGGCAAACCGGAGCCTAGCGGCTGCCCAGCAGAGCCAAACTGCTGCTGGGCACATCTGACACTTGAGGCTGGACACGCACCTTGCTGCAATCGAAAGAGACACTTCTGTAGGCTGTATATCTCTTCGCAAAATTGTCGCTTGGTGAAAGGGCACTACAACCACTACAGGACGACAACATACACTACATAACCAAGAGAAAATGGACCATCCACCCGAAAGGAACCCTTAATGGGGTGCAATGCAGCAGTGGTGCGCACAGCGTTGACCCGGTTGAATCGGGCATTGACGCGGGGGCTGTGTTAAGAATGAAGTGTCGCGATATCTCACTACGTCCATGACTGTGGCGGCATTGCGTAGCATGGTCCTGACTGAAGCCATCCGAGTGTCAGGACATGAAGCAGATGAAGCACACCCAAGCGTGTCTGCGCTCGCGTTTATACCCTCCGTCTTCTTAAGATTCCCTTTGAGGGAATACGTCCTGGTCCCTCCAATAGGATCGTCCCCCTTCACTCTGCACCCGAAGAGGAAGTTGAACCTACTCCTAGGAAAGTGCAAAGGCACGCACACCTTGTTGCACAGGGAGGAGCAATACAGCACCCCTGGATCAGTTCACTGACCTGGAATTCCTCCCGTAGAGTAGACTCCTACTGGCAAGATTCCAGGTTGACTCCTCCCGCGCTGTTAGCTCCTCGCAGGCCCCGAAGACAGGAACGCACCAAAGCACGGCCATTAATCCAGGAATGTGGAAAACGTTCTTGGTGCTCAAGTCCAGCTGCGCGACCCATTGTCTGATGTTACCCTAGTACCCGAGCAACGCAGAGGAGGCGGCAGCTCAGGCTATTCTCGTCCTTCGGGCAGTCTATCGGTCAGGCGTGTCTAAAGGGTTCTTGGTCCGCGAGCCGATGGCCCAGCAAAACTCACCGCACCACCTCTGTAGTTGAAGCTGCTCTGGAATGTCTCTCCACACGGGACGATGATTTCCGGTAGAGACCGGTAAGGCCGCGGCACAACAACTGGAAGAATGGTTTCAGTTGAAACTTGGTGCAGCGTTTACTCAAGTAAACGTTCGTTTAAAACGCAAGGACATCGGAGGCGGGTTGGGTTTTGTTAAATGGACAATAAAGAAGTTTTAAATTTGCTAATTCATTGCTAATTCGGTATCTGTGTTCTCTCACAATGGGACTACGTAGGTTTTTTTCGCGATGTTCGATTAAACAACCGCGTTATAAGCGACCAAACTTTGAACGAGGGAACACTGCCCCGGAACACGCGCGTGCAGGGGCGTAGCATGGGAGAGATGTACACGTGAAGAGGTGACGTCATCGTCAGGGTCTAGCCGCCGCCCGGCAGGCAACTTTGCGCCGGGCTGTCAGTCAGCTGAGCATGTTTACTTCGCGGTTGTGCCTTGTTTCTGCTGCGATCTGCTACCTGGCGAAGCGTCAGTTCTGCCAGTTTGTAGGGATTCCTCGCCATAGCACCGTTCTCTTCTTCTGATTAGAGACTTTTGCCATTCGACATTCCCTAGTTGTGTTTGTGCAAGGTTGAAGTGAACACTTGATGATGCCGAGTTACTGCGCGGCATAGGGAACGCTGCAGTTAAAGAAAATTCTTCAAACCTACGAGATGAAATGCGCTGTGGCAGTCGTGAATCTGCCGAATTTAGAGGCAGCAGCAGCACTCCTTTTTCCCCATTTGCACGCAGTGCGTGCATGAGCACCTATGGGGAAAACACGTGTGTAAAGATATCAGTACGCATAATCTACATCAGCTATTTCACACGACAGTCGCTTGCTTCTAGCGCAGTTAATATACCGTTTGTATTTTAACACATCCTCACTGTAGTACTGGGCAAAGTTTAAAAAAAGCGATGGTATTTAAACAACAGAACTGCAATATATGAGTCAAAGTATTTTTGCGCAATTTTCAGCGCAGTTAAGAGCACTTATCACAGCTGTGAGAAGAGCTGCACTCGTCTGGCTCTTTTTTTCTCGCGATACTGACTCATCGAGTGCCCCTTGCCCGCTGCGAAGTACGATAATGACTGCATTAACAACGTAACACTCATGGCTGCGAAATATCCATGAATCACTAATGTTTCTGCATGCTGCCTGAGCATAGCGCAGATCGTGGCAACACGCGGTTAAAAGCGAGTGCCGATGTTGCTGTTTTTATCGAATTTGATATCCACTGATAAGCGTATCCACTGATAAGCGTACTCCCTTACGCTAGCTGCAGGAGGACGCCAATCACTCTAAAAAAATCAGAGCCCGATCGGGCTGAATCGCCATCACCAGTGCATCGGGTGCAATACAGGTTCATTTACATGCTGTTTACAAGCGTGTTTTACTCGTTCATTTCAGATGGCACAAAATACGTTGTTTTTAATCACTTGTTGTACACAAGCTGCAATTCCGCGAAGATGTGCGCCTACGTTATACGCTTGCTGCCACCGGTGCCTTCAAGTATTTGTTTTGAAAGCACGCATCGCGTCAGGTAATTGTCAAAGAATATTTTCTCACTGTCCCTCTTTTTTAGAAGGAAACCGCCACTGTTTCACTTCTTTCTTGTTAAATCATTGCCTTCGCCTGCAGCAACCCGCTGATAGGGTTAGTGATGCCAAGAGCGCTTCGACTGACGAATCACTGGCTGCCTGGAAAATGTTTATTTTAAACGCGAATGCATTTAAAGTCGGGAGAAGGCTGCCGATTTCTCACAGTGTAATTGTACACACTCAGGAAGAAGAGCGATTAGCCTGTCCGCTTGCGTGGTAGAATCTCTTCGAACACATGCTGAATTCCTGCAGCATTTAATTCGTGCTGTACAGCTATGAGGCTGCTGTGAACGAGCGTGGATGTGCAGGGGGAAGCGTGCGTACCAAGGATGATGTTAGGCATACCCGGTGAGTACCAAGGTGATGGTAAGGGGGAGCGAGTAGACGTCTCCTGCAATGCGATAGCAACGGGGGCCAATTCCGTTGCCTGAAAATCAGCTTCAAGTTTATATACGAGCTGCTGCTACTGGATCTGTTTCTTACGGTGCCTACTGCAGTTCCACTGCATATGGTCAGTGTTGGGACACGCCATGATTGAGCCGTTGAAAGTTTGGGGCCCGCCAGCGCGCAAGGCAGGTCGGCCGAATGTGGGCGGATGCTCGCGACAATCGAGGCGCCCATGGATTTTGGCGGTTGTGGTCTCTGTGTAGTTTTTGGGAGCATTCAGTGAACTATTAGTGGCCTCCGTACACTCTGCAGAGTGTTCAGGGAGGTGTTCGTGTCTGCAGTGGCGTGTTGCAGAGTGTTCAAACGGACTTCGAATTTCCCGTCTGAGGTCATGAGAGCCGCAGGTACTGCTTTAGAAACCACCGAAGTGACGTCGGTTTCGGTATGAAGCGACACGGTGGAGGTGTTTGCTTTGCGCTTACCCGTGGGCTGCGATTGTGGCTGGAATGGGGAAGAGACAGCCTCCATCGGTTGCGCCGTGGTCGTGACGGATTGCACAAAGGCTTTATGTACTTTGCTTCCAATGAATGGATACATTGTGTAAGATTTCTTAACTGGGACATTAATCAGGAGAGAGCTGAGACTGCTGCAAACAAAGATCTGCCTTAAGTGAAGAGTTCTTCCTGACCAACTCTCTCACCTGTGGATCTTGCGACGACATCGGTGACGCTTTGGGTGAATCTGGGCGTCTTTGGGCCCAGGCAAGCTTTTTGGGACCAGGCACAGACGAAGACCGTGACTATCCCTTGGACGAACCAGGGGAGGAGGAGAGAGGTGACGGCATCTAGTCGAGGGGGCTAGAAGAACGCGATCGATACTTGGACTGTGACTTGGACCAGGGCCTCGACCAGGTCCGGCCACTGGTGCGGGATTCAGAGTAGAGTGTATGTTCCTGCTGCTGCGGCTGGCTGAGAGACGGGTATGGCTACTCTTGGGACGGTGAGTGATTGTTGCGAAAGGTAGATGGCTGCTGCGGGGGTCGTCAGATGCTTGCGCCGATGCGTTGCCGGACGAGGTATAATTCTTAAAGAAACGGCATTTGGATTTTGAACTGTTCATTGCGTGACCGCCCTTACAAACGAAGTGGGCGCGGCATGTCAGTTGGGTACCCTATGGGGTCGGTGTGTGGTCCTCGTCACAATGCGCACAGTGCTTGCGTTCTAGTTGAATGAGGGCAAACTTCAATTGGGTGACCCACCTTGCGGTAGTTAAAGCATGCTTCTACTCTTGAGTAGAAGGGGTGGAGGCAAATGTAGACGATCCATATGGGCAAACAGTCTTCTAGAATGACAACAAGTATCTGGTTGATCTCTTGCATGCGGTGGGCATCCACAACAGACGTGGCTGGGTAGCTCAACTTCAAGTCCTTCAAGATTTCCGCATCATTAAAGCTGTCATAGGCGTTGAAAATGATGCTACGAAATGCATGATTAGGCGGTGGGGCATAAACATGAAACTCGGTGGTCCGGGCTCCGATCTGCAGTGGCGTAATGAGAAGGTAGGCTTGTGCTTAGACCGATTCTTGCGCACTGAGGGTGAAGGTGTTGTTTGTGGGGTGAAACCGCACTTTGTCGCGGGACGCTGTTGGCTGGTCCGGTAACAACGCAGCCTTCAGTAGGGCTTCGTACAGTTGCCATGGCCGCAGCTTCGTAAGGTCAATGGGCGCCTTTGGCTGTCCCGCGATGTTTGTGGCGTTAAGCGGCATCCTAGGTAGTGGACCGTGTCTTCGCGCGGGCGGCGGGCGCCGTTTCAGGCCGTTATGTGGTGGCGTCGCTTGCTGGGCGTCGTTCAGGTGCGGCGTCACCTGGCGGAGCATGAGGCGTCGCTTCTCCTGGGCGCGAAAACCGGGCGATGGCAACCAAGAGCCGTCCACCCTTCTTCTGCCAAAAGCGTAATTCCTTCAACCATGTACTCTATGTCGGGGATGACCGGGCGCCGCAAGAACGGGGGTTTAAATGCTAAAGCGCTGTCATATTCTATAAATCATTTGAAAATGTTTCATAGCATTTAGTGTTCGCCTCTTTCTTGGTATATTATCCGCTAGATGGACAGTGTTGTTCATCTAGGACATAGTTGTAGGGTTTTGTGGCTATTTGTACGTTGTTTTTTGGTTTTAGTGGCGAAGGGTGCATTGTATTGACTTTTTCGAAACATTGCCGAATAAACACGCCTGTCTCAGCCTCACCAATGCGTCTACGAGCCACCTAATAGGCTCATTTTCCTTGCCAAACAAAGTGAAGCAGAATACATTAAGGCATTGCTTAGTGCGTAAGACACACTGCGAGAAGTTCGAGAGCTGATACACAACACCAAATACAGCACAGATACAAAACACAGAATGAAAGGTCATGAGACTAGGGTGCGTGCGATGAACATCTGTACCCTTTGGCACCATTAGGTCGAGTTTTCCCGTCTGACTGCAGGCTACAGCGCCAGAATTCATAGACTAGCGAGTAAAAAAAAGCAACCTTCAGATGGCGTTGGTGAAAATGGAATACGACGCGCACCTCTCACGCCCTGAATCTGTCCGCGGATTGTGGCCGGAATACCTGGGGGACGCACGGATGCGTCTATATTCTGCGTGCTCCTAACTTTGATTGATTGATTGATTGATTGGTATGTGGGGTTTAACGTCCCAAAACCACCATATGATTATGAGAGACGCCGTAGTGGAGGGCTCCGGAAATTCCTACCACCTGGGGTTCTTTAAGGTGCACCCAAATCTGAGCACACGCACCTACAGCCTTTTCGCCTCCACCGAAAATGCAGTCGCCGCAGCCGGTATTCAATTCCGCGACCTGCGGGTCAGCAGCCGAGTACCTTAGCCACTAGACCACCGCGGCGGGGTGACCCTAACATTGAGACGGGGCAGTGTGAGCAATACAGCTCTTTCTGGCCAGTGTGCGATAGTTACCGACTAGTCCAAAAAAATGTTTATTGAAGGTGTTATCGCTGCTAGCGGAGAAGGTAGTTTTCTGCTGCCAGAAACTCCAACGGCTAAGGTCGCTTTATAAATAAAGATGAGAGAGTAGAAGTCTAAAACCTTCTCACCACCGAAGCGACAACTTTGTATTTCTGTCATGTTGTTTGAGTACCACACGTTTTGACACAACAAACTGTATGACGCAGTGGTGTAGCCAAAGGGGGTGTCTGGGGAGTTCAAACCCAGCCCAAAATTTTTCGTCTAGCCCCCCCTCCCCCTACCTACAACTCAACCAATTTATTTTTTAAGTCGCTTCGCGCTGACATGATTAAAGAAACGTAAGCACTGCTACTATCAATATATCATTCCTCGACGCCTTTACAATGAATAATGCCTGCATACGGAAAAACATTTCATGTTATTTAACAAGGCTTAGCACTCTATGAGATTTAGGGCAGGAATCTCGGCGGCGAGTGTTTTAAGTTGGCTCGGCGATGGAATAATTCTTCAGCGGTGGTCATACTTGTACCTACCGAAACAGATTTGACCAGTGTCGATCACTACGATAATTTTCAATGAGCAGAGGTTCGTTTTGATGAAAAAATTCTGACGCAGTTTTAAGGTTTGAGAGGCCACGTTCAAGCATATTACAGTTCGACTCTTCGTACGTGTCCTAAGATATACTCAAGCCAGGCAATAACATTGCTATTGAACTTTCGCACGTTCTGCTAACATCTAAACACTCATGCACACACGTGCACACACTCATAAATAAATATATATATATATATATATATATATATATATATATATATATATATATATATATATATATATATATATATATATATATATATATATATATATATATATATATATATATATATTATGACGACCCGGTTGTAACGAGGTTTATTCGTCGTGAACTCGGGAACGAACAAGCGCAACGGACCCGACAAAGAAGCGCTCGTGCCAAGAAGATGATGATTGTCAGCCAGAACATATCATGGTGATTGACTGCTGTTCAGATGAGGATGAAGCGCATAATAGATGCCTACACTGATCCCCCCCCCGTGGAAGCGGCCAGCCTGGCCGCTGAGGGCGGGTAGTCAAGGTGACGAGGAACGTCGTGTGAAAAGCTTCATGCGGGAAACGTGTACAATTTCGGTGCTGCGGTAACGGTGGTCAGTTGGCACGACAAGAGCCGTCACACAATAGTTGACAGGTGAAGTCTGCTCTAAAACAACATATGGGCCGATGAATCGAGGCTGGAACTTGTCGCAGAGACCAGGTGTGCGAATTGGTGTCAATAGCAGCACCTCGTCACCCGGTCGGAATGATACCACACAATGAGAGGTGTCGTAGACGGCATTTCTTGCTTGTTGCGTAGCTTCCGTGTTCATACGAGCGCGCTGGCGGCACTGGGCAAGGCGAGAAATATATTCTTCGCAAGAAGATGGTGATGTAGGGCCATTGCTGGTAAAGAAGGAAACATCGATAAAGAAAGTAGGTGAACGTCCGTAAACGAGATAAAACGGTGAGTAGCCTGTTGTGCGCTGAACAGCGGTGTTGTAGGCGAAAGTGAGGAACTGTAGAAGTTTATCCCAGTTTCTGTGATCCGGTTGAATGTATACGGCGATCATGTCGGCAACGGTTCGATGAAATCTCTCGGTCAGACCATTTGTTTGAGGATGGTAGCTAGACGCCATCTTGTGTGTGGTACCAGAAACGCGAAGAACTTCACCTAAAAGCTGTGATAAGAACACCTTTCCACGGTCACTCAGAAGTGCACGAGGTGCACCATGACGTAATATTATGGCCTGAAGGACGAAGTCAGCAACTTTCGATGCTGAACCAGTAGCTACTGAAGTTGTCTCGGCGTAGCGTGTCATATGGTCTACGGCGGTGACTATCCATCTATTTCCAGCACCAGTAACAGGAAGGGGTCCATAAAGATCGACACCGACGACCTCGAAAGGTGTTGTAGGGCACGTCATTGGCTGTAACTGACCAGCTGGGGGAGATGTCGGCAGTTTGCGAAGTTAGCATGGAGAGCAGGAACCCACGTACTTTGCTACGCTGGTAGAAATCCCAGGCCAATAAAAGCGGCTTCGAATGCGGTCATAGGTTTTGTGAAAGCCTAGGTGGTCAGCAGGCAAATCGTCATGAAAGGCGTTAAGTACATGATGTTGAAGAGCGCGTGGCAGAACAGGTACCCAGCGTTGGCCGTCAGGATGATATATGCGACGATACAGCACACCGTCCTGAAACTTGAAGTGCTCGAGTTGTCGACGAAAGCGTGCATTGGGTGGACGCGTAGCTCCTGAAAGGTGGTCTATAATGCGCCGACAATACGGGTCAGCCTGCTGGCGAGAACTGAAGGGTTGTTCATCGTCGATTGGCGGTTGGTACAGCGAGGCGAGCAAGGCAACAGAAGTGGGAGTCACGTCCGCACTGGTGTCGTTGGAGGTGGCAGCTGGAGTGTCGAACGACTCCGTAGGTAGTGGGCAACGAGAAAGAGCGTCGGCGTCTTGATGTTTTTTGCCCGATTTAATAAATAATCTCAAACTGATACTCCTGTAGGCGTAAAATCCAACGACCCAAGCGTCCGGACAAGTTCTTCATTGTAGATATAGCCAGCATAAGGCGTGGTGGTCCGTTACGATGGTGAATTGACGGCCGTACAGATAAGGACAGAACTTTTGTATGGACCAAACCACAGCGAGGCACTCCTGCTCAGTGATGGTATAGTTTTTTTCGGTAGAAGTTAGCTTTCGGCTAGCATATGCGATGACCCTTTCTCGTCCAGAGTTATCGCGTTGGAGGAGAACAGCACCTATACCGCAGCCGCTGGCGTCGGTATGCAGGAGTGTTGGGGCGGTGTCATCAAAATGGAAGAGTACAGGCTCTGACGTCAAAGCTTTCTTCAATAGGTGAAACGCCGACTGACATTCCTCGGACCATACAAAGGGTGCATTAGATGCAAGTAGTTTGTGAAGTGGCGCAGCTATTGAAGCGAAATTTTGTATGAAGCGACGAAAATATGATGCGAGGCCAAGAAAACTTCGCAAATCCTTAAGCCTTGTGGGGCATGGAAATCGAAGGACGGCAGCGATCTTTTCGGTGTCAGGGCGAATACCGTCCTTGCTGACGACATGACCGAGAACCTTGATAGATTTGGTGGCGAAACGGCACTTCTTAGTGTTGAGCTGCAGACCCGCACCGGCGAGGCATGTTAGGACGTCATCCAAGCGGCTCAGGTGCTGAGAAAACGTTGGTGAAAAGATGATAATGTCATCAAGGTAGCAGAGACACGTCTTCCATTTCAGACCACGCAGGACGGTGTCGATCATGCGTTCAAACGTCGCGGGCGCATTGCAGAGCCCGAAAGGCATCACGTTAAATTCGTATAGGCCATCGGGGGTTGCAAATGCCGTTTTTTCTTTGTCGTCATCGTGCATGGGAATTTGCCAATATCCCGAACGCAAATCAAGGCTTGAAAAGTATTCGGCGCCTTGCAGTGAATCAAGGGCGTCGTCGATGCGTGGCATGGGGTATACGTCCTTGCGTGTGATGTTGTTAAGTGCCCGGTAATCAACGCAAAAGCGCACGGAGCCATCTTTTTTCCGTACCAAAACAACAGGGGATGACCAAGGGCTAGTTGATGGACGAATTATTTCTCGTTGGAGCATGTCAGCGACGTTTTCCTCGATGATTTTTCGCTCAGCGAGAGTCACGATGTACGGGCGGCGATGTACAATAGATGTTCCCTCCGTCTGAATGCGATGCGCTGCAGTGGTAGTTCGGCCCAACGTTGAGGAGCAGGTGTCGAAAGAATCGGCGTGTTTCGTTAATAACGCAAGCAGCTGCTGCGCCTGCATAGCTGTTAAGTCACCACTGATAAGAGCTGAGAAGGGAGAGGATGAGGCAGGCTTACTCATAGAACGGTCGTTGGTAGAGGCAGGGTTAAGTGGCGTGACGCTGACAGGCTCAGCATCCACAACACAGGGTACTGCAGTGCCCTCTGGCAGGAAAACTTTCTCTGGCGTTTCATTCGTAGCAATGACGAGCGCGGAGCCATGGTGAAAGCGTACGACACCTGATGCAAGGTGCGACGCAAGTCGACGAAGGGGACACCAAGACGTCACCGTGGTCAATGTCCTTAGAGATCAGGGTCACAATTCGTTCTTGATGTGGTGGTAGTTCGAGATCTTCGCGAGCGAACAGGCGTAGAGGCTTGTAGACGCCTTCGTCGAACATGGAGTCCGTATTAGTTAGGTGCAGAATCCGTTCACCACAACATATAGCGGCTGAAGAAGAAGATAGGAAGTCCCACCCTAGAATTAGCTGGTGAGAGCACCGGGTAAGCACAGTGAACTCGATGTAATGCAAAATGTCATCAATAAACACACGAGCAGTACAAAGAACAAAAGGGTGGTTAGCGTTCCCCTGGATTCGACTAGATTGGGTCCATTATAAGGTGTCATTACTTTTTTCAGGCGTTTGCACAAATCATACCTAATCACAGAAACTGTAGCACCGGTGTCCACCAAAGCGTCCACGAGAACTCCTTCCACAAGAACAGAAACCATGTTGAACGGGCGTGCTGGAGGAATATGAGTCCTACTGTTACATGCAGTTTCTCCTCCGAAAACTGCATCATTTAGTTTTCCGACCGGTTGTCAGTAGTAAACGAGGCTGGCCGAAGAGGAGAGGAGGAGCGACGGAAGGGCGAAGGTGATCGGCGTCGGCTTGAACGGTAAGTGTTCCGCATCTCAGTCGACGCGGGCGGAGATGGAGACCGCTGCTATCCAGATGAATAACGCCGAGCGTAAGAATCCCCTCTGGAAAAGTCCCGTTCGCGCATGTCGTACCCACGACGCTCCTCCTGCTGGCGCTTGCGGCAGAAGCGCGATATATGGCCATGATATCCACAGTAAAAGCATGTTGGGCGAGACGGGCGCCAAGGCGGGTAGTAGAGGGCGTTCGGCACACCGGAAGATAGCGCACTCAAGTGGACTGACGGAGGGTCGGGTGGGATTGGCCGGAAGTGAACCGGTGGTGCAGCAGCAACCGGCGTGAATGATGGCAGCGGTGAAGTAGAGTTTACGTTGCGAGGAGGTGCGGCCGCAACTTGCGCGTACGTTGGAGGGCTAGACGGAGGTGGCTGGACGTAGGCTGGACCGGTGATTGATGCCAGTTCCTCCCTTACGATGTCACGGAGGGCCATGCTTGAAGGCTGTGTGACAGATGGAGAAGGTTGTGAGATGCCCATTGATTGAAGTTCTTCTCGTATGATCTCCCGTATCATGTCACGCAGGTCCCGGTCTGCGGTACGGTGTTCACTATTGCCCGACTGAAGGCGAACAGAATCAAGTTCGTCGAGACGCTGACACGTAGAGACGACGTCAGTGACAGTAGAAGGATTCTGGGCAACAAGGGCATTGTAGGCAATGCTTCTGATGCCCTTCAGGATGTGGCGCAGTTTGTCCGACTCGGACATCGAAGAATTGACGCGCCGGCAAAGCGCAAGGGGACATCCTCGATATAAGATGTGTATGATTCGCCGGGATGTTGTTGGCGAGTGTCTAGGGCCCTCTTCGCTAGAGCGGATCGAACGGCTGGCGTGCCGAATACTTGGCGAAGCTGCTGCTTGAAGGCAGGCCAGTCGGTGAGGTCGATCTCATGGTTCAAGAACCATGTCTTGGCAACGCCCGTGAGATAAAGCGATACTCGGCGGAGCTTGTTAGAGTCGTCCCAGTGATTAGTTGCGCTTACCCTCTCGTAGTTATCAAACCAGTCTTCCAAATCTTCGCCGCGGAGACCAGCGAAGATCGAAGGGTCACGCTGGTAGTATACGATGTAAAGAGAAGGGGCTTGCGGCGCAGTGACGGCTTGCGGCGCAGAGACCGGAGCAGAAAGGGCATCCACCCACTCACTCTGAGACATGTTGGCGGACTGAGGGTCCAAGCGGCGGCCTGAACGGAGCTCCAGCGAGTAGGCGTTGTAAGGAGAGGTACTGGGAACGTCAATCCACCTCCACCACGTATGACGACTCGGTTGTAACGAGGTTAATTCGTCGTGAACTCGGGAACGAACAAGCGCAACGGACCCGACAAAGAAGCGCTCGTGCCAAGAAGATGATGATTGTCAGCCAGAACATATGATGATGATTGACTGCTGTTCAGATGAGGATGAAGCGCATAATAGATGCCTACAATATATATATATATATATATATATATATATATATATATATATATATATATATATATATATATATATATATATATATATATATATATATATAAATGAGGGCTCGTTTTTCGTGTTTCACATATTATTAATGAGATCTAACAGACAATTATGTCAAGGAAGGTATTCTTGTCTTTTAGATCTCAATAATATATATATATATATATATATATATATATATATATATATATATATATATATATATATATATATATATATATATATTGCTAGGGAGTTTAACAGCGACGCCAGGTAGTAGGCAGGCAGCCGGTACGGCGGTACGGAAAGGAATGCTTGAACAGTCCAGCGTCTACAGCTCGTGCACACACTCGCGCTTCGCACTCCGAGAGAAATGGTCCCACTAGGCAGTGCCTTGCGAATTCCCCACTACAATACCCCGGCGACGAAGACGAGCCATCTTGGCGACTCAATGTGACGAGAGAACAGGAGGGTCGTAGCAGGGCTTGAGGCGACTGACGTGGACTGCCTCACGACCAAGGTGGCGCTTGTCCGTGGATGGCTTGAGTGGTTCAATCACATAGGTGACAGAGAAGGCTGCTGTATGACGCGGTAAGGGCCCGTATACTTCGGTGCAAACTTGGGAGTCAGTCCAGAAGAGTAGAAAGGCAGTCAGAGCCACACGAGAGAACCGACGGGGAAAGTGTCCTGAACAAGATCACGGTCGTGGCGATCTTTTTAAAGGGCTTGATTATCAGCTGTGAAGGACCGTGCAAGCTGACGACACTCTTCGGCATGTTCTGCAATTTCAGAAACTGGGCTGAACTCGGAGGCATCTGGATTGTATGGCAGAACTGTGTCGAGTGTGCTGCATGGGTCACGACCATATGAAAGAAAAAATGGAGAAAAGCCCGAATCAATATACATAGTGAGCATGTCTCCGAGGGTTCTATTGAAACGTTCCGTTAGGCCGTTCGTCTGAGGGCGGTAGGCTGTTGATGTGCGGTGTACCGTACAGCGTGAATGTAAGAGCTGCTGCAGAACTTCGGATGAAAATACGCGGCCCCTGTCACTCAAGAGCTCCCGTGGTGCACCATGACGAAGAACAAACCAATGCAAGATGAAGGTTGCAACGTCACGAGCACCAGCCGAAGGTAGCGCTGCCGTTTCGGCGTACCTTGTCAGATGGTCGGCAGCCACAATCACCCATCGATTACCACCAACAGAGCACGGTAACAGGCCGTATAGGTCAATCCCAACATGGTCAAATGGTCGTGCAGGATGTGGTAAAGGCTGCAGTTGACCGGGTGAATGAGGGAATGTCTTGCGCTGCTGACACAAGGAACATGAGCGAATGTGTTTGCGTACAAACGTGTACATACCCCGCCAGTAGTAACGTTGGCGGATCCGTTCATACGTCTTTGGCACACCGGTGTGTGCGTGTTGCGGCTCAGCATGAAAATATTCGCAGATATCAGACCGCATATGACTGGGTATGGCTAGCAGCCATTTACGACCCACCACTTGATAGTTGCGACGGTATAACAGGCCATCTCGTATGGCGAAATGCGTTGCTTGGCGGCGTAGAGCACGCGGCTAACCGGAAGTTGATGCGTCAGAAAGCATATTCAAGAGCGAGACCATCCAAGGGTCTTTCAGCTGTTCGGCTGACATGTCTGTGACGCTGATAGCAGAGAGAGGAAGGTCAAGGGCTGATATTTCCATATCATCAGATTTCACGGGTGACCGTGAAAGCACATCTGCGTCAGAGTGCTTTCGCCCCGATCGGTAGACGACGCGTATGTCGAATTCCTGCAGGCGTAGTGCCCAACGTCCGAGGCGACCAGAAGGATCATTCAGTGAAGCCATCCAACAGAGTGTGTGATGATCTGTTACCACGTCAAAAGTTTGCCGTACAAATAGGGGCGAAACTTGTTTAACGCCCACACAATCGCCAGGCACTCTTTTTCCGTAACAGAATAGTTGGCTTCTGCCTTAGTGAGGGCGCGGCTGGCATAGGCAACCACATACTCCGTAAAACCTCATTAGCGTTGCGCGAGTACTGCACCAAGGCCGACGCCACTTGCATCTCTGTGTACTTCAGTCAGCGCAGTAGGGTCGTAATAACGCATCATGGTGTGTAAGGTAAGGAGTTGGCACAGTGTTGTGAAGGATTCGTCACAGGCTTCTGTCCAATTCGAAAGATCTGCAGGGCCAGCAAGGAGTTGGGTGAGCGGAGCGAGGATGGAAGCAAATTTCCGGACAAACCGACGAAAATAAGAGCACAGGCCCACAAAGCTCTGTAGTTCTTTAAGTGTAGTCGGCTTAGGAAATTCGGCAACAGCACGGAGCTTGTCAGGGCCGGGGTGGATGCCGGCTTTCGAGACGACATGACCAAGTATGGTGAGTTGTTTAGCCCCGAAGAGACATTTATTCAGGTTAAGCTGAAGCCTGGCGTTTGTGAGGCTTTGTAGAATTTTACGCAGACGAGTGAGATGCGAAGTGAAATCAGGTGAAAATACCACAACGTCATCAAGATAGCACAAGCACATGTTCCATTTCAGACCGCGTAATATGCTGTCCATCATTCGCTCGAATGTGGCAGGCGCATTGCAGAGTCTGAATGGCATTACGGTGAATTCATAGAGACCATCTGGTGTGACGAACGCCCTTTTTAGACGATCAGACTCAGCCATTGGGACCTGCCAATAACCTGAACGAAGGTCAAGCGAGGAAAAGAATTGGGCACCTTGGAGACAATCGAGAGTGTCGTCTATGCGGGGAAGAGGGTAAACATCTTTCTTCGTAATGTTGTTTAGGCGCCTGTAGTCTACGCAAAACCGGATCAAACCATCCCTTTTTTTGACGAGTACAAGTGGTGAAGACCAAGGACTACAAGAAGGCTTGATTACTCTACGCTGTGGCATGTCGTCTACTTGTTCTGCAATTACGCGACGCTCCTCCGGGGACACACGATAAGGACGCTGGCGCAAATGAGTACTCTTTCCTGTGTCAAATGTGTGCACAACGGCGTTCGTTCTTCCTAGAACCTCTTGGAGAAATTCGAACGAACGCCTGAATTCGTCGTGCAACAGGCTAACACGCTGCTCTCGTTGAGCCGGGGCTAGATGGCAGTCAATAAAACGATGAAATGCATCAGACGACACACTGTTCGAGGCAAAGTGAGAAACCAACGCGTTCAGCTCCATATTCGGCTTGGTGTCGAAGAAATCGGCAGGCACGATAGTACCTTCATCGATAAGCTGATTGTGGCCGAGCGTCTCGTTGCGGCGCAAACTGAGGGGACACGACTTCGGATTGGAAATAAATATTCCGGTAGTGTCTTGACAAAGCGCAAGAACGGCGAATGGCAGCGATGTGTGATGGCCGCTACCGAAGATGTCAGATGGCGTGAATAGGACGGTAGCGTCAGAAATTGAAGAGCAGTAGGCAGGGACAAACTGGGTGCTGAAAGGAGGAAGGGCTATGTCCGTCGCGACGACAAGGTTAGCCACACCAGATACGGCCGCATCAACAGAAGGCGCATCACGATACGGTAAAAGCTCCACTTCGGCCCGAGCGCAGTCCACGACGGCGTGATATATATATATATATATATATATATATATATATATATATATATATATATATATATATATATATATATATATAGTTTAGTAGATCACTGTTGAACCAATCACTAACAATTCTGTGGGGTTTGAGGATGCTGCTGTTCACGCCGGTGTAAGTGCTGGAAACATGAATGCACGTATGATGCGTGGTGAAATATTTTGTACAGTTCTGAATATGTTGACGTAAAAGTAAAGGTCGGCTGCACGCTTACAACCAACGGAAGACGAGTGACAAAAGCTACAAAAATCGAGAACATTCCGCGTTTTTTGCGCCTATTCAAGTGTTTTGCCGCATATAAGCAGCCACCAAGTTAGTTTTATGTGAGTAGGCATAGTTCGGTCACACGTGAACTTTTAATTGAGACCAAATGAACATTTATCATCAATGTTTACCTTGCCCTCGCAGATTGCAAAATAAAACCTCTACGATTGGAACACTTCATTGCTATACAAAGTGACAGTGCAACTGAAAGTCTGCCCAAAAATTAACGTGTGCAAAATTGTGTTGCCAACTTGCCAACGCGCAGCATATCTTACAAAAAACACTTTTTACGTATCGCAATCATGCTTGGATGTGAGCATCAAAGCAAAAAGAAAAATGTTGACTAAAAGCTATCACTGCGTCAGGGCTGCTTGACAAACAGAGATTAACCTACACAGGATTCCCATAAGTATGAAGCCAGAGACATCGGCAGTAAGAAATTATCTCAGTAAAGTAAGCAACACTAAACTGTAATTATGTATGTACAAAAGCATGCTGCATATACCTCTCATTCTTTGTTGTAAGCGGACCCCTCTTTGACCTGCGAAACGCACTTCACCCCGACTGGAATTACGCCATATACGCTTAACAGAGATTACAGATTAACGGATGTCTTCTCCGACGGGGCGCGTCATTGCAATAATGTAATGCGTTTTGGAAGACTAGTCCATTCAATGGTGACACGAGAGACCGTTGCTCCAAACGGTCACTCTACCTGTCGTTTCGTGTATTTAGAGTATTTCTTACAGTACTGCCGCGCCTCCGTGGTCTAGCGGCGAACGTAATCGGCTGCTCACGCGCGGGTCTCGGAATCGAAGACCGGCTGCAGAGGCTGCATTTCCGATGGAGGCGAAAATGCTGTAAGCCCATGTGCTCAGATTTGGGTACACGTTGAAGAACCTCAGATGGTCTACATTTGTGGAGCCCTCCACTACGTCGTCTCTCGTAATCATATGGTGTTTTTGGAACGTTGAACCCCACATGTCGATCAATCATTCTTAGATTACTTTTACTTACTCTCTTCGCAACCATACGCATGGGGAGCGAGGGAATCGCACGACTTGATATACATGTACGCCATCTGTTGAAACTACCGCTGATAGTGACGTCACAGAGGAAAGCTGATGCCTGTGCCCCACCCCCCGTCGGGTCGGTGTGACCTCCCCCCCCCACGAAAAACATTTCTGGCTGCTCCCCTGGTATGAAGCCACCCGATAAACGTTGGCTGACCATCGTGGTTTTAGGTGACTTGCGGAGAGGGCATCGTAATGGCGGACACCATAGCAGACGTCGCGGTTGTCTCCACCCTCCAAGGCAGTGGATGGGGACGCGCGCATCGAGGAACCCTACGTTTCGTCAAGTTTCATCGCAGACAAGCGAACCGAAAGAGTGTTTCCACTCTAAGTGCAGTCGAGCGTTGCTAGTGGTGGAAAGGGCGAAGTGAGAGAGAAGTGTACTGCGAGTGGGTGGAGGAGCAACGCCACCGAGACTGACTCAAGGCCGGGGGGCTCCCGTGGGGCCGTGGATATACGTCATCAGTAAGGGGCCCAGTACCACGTCTCCGCTAGATGGCGTTGGTCCCCTGAGCGGCGGGGCCTCGGCAGCCTCGGCGCGGCGGGCACGTTTAGAATAAGGACCCTAGATGAAACAAGGTAGCGTCACTCATTGTTCTCGAGCCGTCCTCCTCACTCTCTCGATTACTCCTCTTTTTCTCTGCCATCCGCGTCTGTAATTGGTGCATTACTTGCACGTGATCTTGCAAATGGCTGGTGGTGTTATTTATTATTATGCAAAAGGTTCAAAACGAGTACGCATGCGCCTATGGCTCCAGCCGGATTCTCGCCGTGACCAAAGACAAAATCGTAGCCAGAACATAAACTGAAGAGGAGGAGCGTTTCGGTGTGCGCTAAGTCGACCAAGATTGTTTCGCCATGCTCGTTCAATGCAACATCTGCGTTTTTTAGCAGTGCTGCGTTGCCGTAAACAACAGAAAATTGTTTCGCTCTCTTCAACTTACCTCGTGCTTTCCGAGATGAAGCGCACCATGAGGTGCAACTATGAACCATTTCACGCGAATGCTTTCGTGCAACTCCGTCAACGTATGTCGACGCGGATCTGCGAAGCGAGTTCACTTGTCGGTTTTTATTGAAACGCCAGGCGCGCGTCTAATGCGTGTCTAGTGCATGCCAGTTGGTACAAGTACATGTGGGTATGCACGTATACAAAGCAGCTGTAGGTTGTAATCAACGCACCTTCAGAAACATTTGACTCTTGACCAGTTCCCGCTTGAGCCGAAACGCGCTGCTTCAAGACACCTCACCAGTAGAACTCTCGCTTTTCAGGAAGTTCACAGCACCGCATCAGAATCACTTGGCATCACGATTGTCCAAATGGGCACATTTAAAAAAACGTCATCTCAGTGCTGCTGGACGAGTGTTCGTACCAGTCTGGTCGTAGTTTTTTTTCCTGCGTGTGCACAAGCCGGTTGTAATCAATCGTCACAACGTTACGCCCTGTGGCCGCTTACAGGATCCAGCAAGAAGCACGTTCACTGTGTCACAGCACGAACAAAACACAATCGGAGAAGTGGACTAGTTAGAACTGGACGAAATACCGCGGCCGTGGAACTAAAATGCACTACGCGAGACGCCATGGCTAGTGGTGTAAAGTATAGAACTGCACAACGTTGCCGGTTGAGTGACGCACATCCCACTTGCTCTTGTGTTGTGCCGTTTATGTTCATGAAGGTAACTGTTTATTCTACGTCTTATTTCGTTCCATTTTGTTTCATTTATATCTATTCACCGTAGCAACAGAACCCTAACATTCGCTTTTGGATGAAAGTTTTAAACCTTCTAGGGGGCGCTTCAGGCAAATTCGCTACCTTGCAAAAGCAAGGTAGCGACTTGGAAAACAAGTTTCCAAGTCGCTACCTTGGAAACTTGTTTCATCTAGGGACCTTAGTTTATACCAAGGAGGATTAAAAAAATTGCTGGAGTGGAAATGATTGCGCAGAAGTGAAGCCGTTCCTCTGGCAAGATGGCGGTTGTGGCGGCCATCTTACTAGGGGCATGATAAAGTATCACCATTCAGTGATTAAAAACGAAGCGTTTCCCTCGCACGCCCAATAAGTTTAATGTGGAAACTTTTTCGGGTCACATAGTGCTCCAAGTGCGTCTTACAGTTACTAGTTTTCCGTAGTGAGCCTCTAATTGGAGGCAAAGTTCTTTGAAGATTCAGTTATCCATACTCGTTTCTACGTGTTATATCATCGGGAACAACTATCTCTTAATATAGAACTAACGTAGCATTTACATAAAGTATCAAGGCCACTTGATCTTTAGGTGGGCACTATCAGAAAAGAACATGTTTCCGTCATCTTGGCAGTGGCAAAAAGTGGCTTCAGCTATGCTGGCAAGGCATTGCGGGAGCTTCCACTCCAGCAATTTTTCTTTAATCCTCCTTGGTTTAGACGCTCTGTCAGCGTTCGTGGCGCGGATGCACGTTGCTGCTTGGATATTCGTTTCTGTGCGTAGTTAGGCAACGGCGAGTGACCTAAGCGTTTATCGCGTGTTATGTGTGGCGAACAGGCTCGTGCAGAGTTATAATCAGCGCCTAAATGCCAGGAAAGTGTTGTGTGCTACGGTGCAACGGCAATTACAAGACAGACCCCAAGGTGCACGTTTTTTCGTTCTCTCAAAACCGACGAAGCAAGACAAGCGTGGGTACGTGCCATTCCACGAGAAAACTTGGTCAAGTCAGCGAATGCCAGGGTAAGAAATTTTGAATGCTTTATAATTTTCTCATGGAGGTTGCTCCTACTGTTGCGTGGCGAGCCTTGTAGTTTGTAGCATGTTACGCCTAAACGCGTCACGCAAAGGCCTGAATGTACTGTTGTTGCTACGAGGTAGCCGTACTGATGCTAGGATATGTTTCTTTTGTTTAGGTGTGCGAACGTCACTTTAAAGACGAAGACATCGTTCGGGAGACAAGCTATATTGACCAAGCCACCGGCCGCACAGTGACCGCACCGCTCTCACGTTTGCGGCTTCGAGCTGAGGCAGTACCGACGGTATTCCCTGATTGCCCAAGCTACCTGTCTATAGAAAGCTCTAGAAGAGAGGACCCAGAGAGCAAGCGAAGGCGCTTAGAGGCCGCTTCCTTTGAGAAGGTGCTCGCCGAGTCAATTCTCGCTTCCAAAAAAGAGGCAGAAGCAGATAAGCTTTGCGATTTGAAAGATGTCGCAAACTTCGTTCGAGGCAAGATGCTGACATTTTGGCATGTCATCGAATGCAGTGACCACTGTCATTTTGGCTCACATTTGTAATGATGACGCTCCTTGGATTAAGTACTCTGTTGTCGTATTCGGTGAGCAAGTCCCCTCAAGCCATTTCAAAAAAATCACTGGCAAATGACTTCGTGTTTCCGCACATATCAGATGCCCACAGGCCATTGTTCTTCGTCATCGACCCAGTGCATTTACTGAAGTGCGTGCGCAACAACTGGTTAAAACAAAATGGCCAGTGTTTCTGGTTACCTCAGTTCGAACCAAGCACCACGGGGCAGCGGCGCATGCAGTATGCGTATTTCAAGACAGTTAAAGACGCATATAATTTAAAGTGTGAGCACTTACTCTGGTACGGCTACACTTTGTCCAGAAAAGCTGTTTCCCCAACAGACATCGAGAAACAGGATGTTAAACCTGCTTTGCAGGTATTCAGCGAGTACGGACCGAATGCACTTCGAGTCATTGGAGCCAAGCACAACCTGAAGCACTACAAAGAAACCGCCAGTTTCATTGATGTAATAGTGAGATGGTGGAAGGTTGTCAACGTAAAGACTCCTTTCAAAGGACTGAGACTAAGGAATGACTTGCAAAAGCCAGTCTACCCTTCTCAATCGACCCCAAGGTTTCCTTCTTGCACGATTTTTTGGACTGGTTGGAGGAGTGGAAGAAAAGGAGAGCGGATGCCTGTAAGTTGTCTGATGAGACACATGGGGCTCTTATTCAGACGACTCGGGTGTTCATTGAAATCTGCGCATATTGCTTTGAGGAGCTCAAGATGTCCTTTGTGCTTCTTGGGAAGTTCCAAACAGACCTTCTGGAAGAACGTTTTTGTTGTTACCGACGACTGGCTGGCTCGCAGTATCATTTGTCCGTAAGACAGATTTACGAGTGCGAGAACAAGTTGCGACTGCAAACCACACTACCACAAATCAGCACGGAGTCCGCAATCGACAACGACCAAAATCAAGATTGGGAAGATCTCCAAACGAAGGCAGCAGTGCCAAGTGGAAAATTCAACGTTGTTGTGACCCAGGAGGCGCTATCAAAACTGAAGGATGTCATTCTAGTGGTTACTTATGTTTCTGGTTACTCGGTGCACATCGCTGTGAAAAGGTTAAAATGTGACAAATGCAGAGAGCTCCTCACAATTGACAAGGCTGTCGCAGTTTCTCCGGAAAATCGCATGTACAGTCTTGTCAAAGAAATTGACAGGGGAGGGCTGGTTTACCCAGCAATGCCAGCTGTGAAGGCGGTGGCTCATAATTACGTTGTTGTGTGAGAGCTTTCCAAATGTGCCGAATTTTTAAAAGTTCAAAACCAACGTCAAGTGGCCACAGAACTAACACTGCAACTGCTCAGCGACGAGGAGCCTTCAGATTTCGACGTCTGTGAATAGGGACACGCAAGTGAAGTGGTGCTCAAATATATATTGTGGTGCAGCACGAACATTCTGCTGAAGAACTTTTGCCGGCGATTGAACAACAAAGTTTCGGACGCAGACAACAACTCTAAGAAGCGGAAGCTGCAAACTTTAACAAATAAATTAATAAAACGGCGATGGGTGTAAATATTAGTGGTCTTTTTTGTCTTTTCCTTCCTAATTTTATTCAGTATATTACACGTGTAGTACTTAGATTTAGGTGCACGTTAAAGAACCCCAGGTGGTCAAAATTTCCGAAGCCCTCCACTACGGCGTCTCTCATAATCAAATCTTGCTTTTGGCACGTTAAACCCCAGATATTGATATATAAGTATATTACACGTATAGCAGCAAAAAAAGTCAGCCAAGCGCACAACTTATGCCCTCCGTAATGCCCTCCGGCGCCCTTAAAGCGTCTGAATAAATAATATAAGGACTTCTGTTCAAGCGTTCCCCCGCTTCCGTCGGCCCCATCCCGGCTACGTCACAGAGGCAGCCCCCCGGCCTGGAAAGAATTTCCTCTAGGTGGTGTTGGGAGGAGCCGGCAGCTGCTGCGGGCGTGGTGGAGAGCGTGATACGGGTGAGGGACAGGGTAACGTCAGCGCGCACCACGGCCGGACTCGACTCCTTCTCCGGCGCTCCCCTTGAGTGCGCGGAAGGAGCGTCGGAAGGAGCGTCGTGTCCGGCCGTGCGCGCACCTGCAAGTGGAGCGTGACGTCAATGCGCAGCTAAGGCGTGACCTATTTGGCACCGCCCCTGGTTGGCGACGGGAACACGTTGTAGTGCGTTTGTATGGACGCACGTACATATGGCGTTACACAACGTGAGCCAAAGAGCTTCTTCGCATTTAAAACGTAAAAGTACGTACGGCTGGAAAAGATGAGGTGAGGACTATGGTTTGGCCTGACTGCGGCAGTTCATCATACAGCTGGGAAGCTCCCCTTCTTTTGAGTGAAGGCCTTTGGGAGTTTATGCCCTGCGGTAGAAACAGTGTTTATGTACACTACTTTGAAGTAAGCTTGGGTGTCATGCTGTACAGCCCGGCCCTACAGTGGTCTTCACAATATCATGAATCACAGAAGAATGAGATAAATATGCTGTCATACCTCTGTGACAGCAACATGGTGAACCATGATGTTGCCTGATTGCAGCTGTAAAAAGAGCGATGGCGGCAAGATCCCCCTTTCACTGGGCAAGATAGTGGCATCAGGGGGAGCCGGACGGATGCCATTGCGTCCACCTCTGTTGTTAGATGCTGTAGCCGATGTCCTTCTGTTGGCAGCACGTCTGGACGTCCTCCTCCGAGCTGGGTTCATTAGTGGCTGAGGTGTGCGGACTCTCCTCCGAAAGTTGTCACAAACGAAGATCAGGCGTTCGCGAGCTTGTGCTTCTCTCGGCGTTGACAACCCACCAACACGTCGGCCTGTTGTGAATAACCTGTTTAAGCATCGTCCTGTTCCGCCACACAACTACGCGATCATGGTTAATTTAGAATGCTGCTAGTCTGACCCCCCGTTCACACAGAAATGTTTGCTTTCTACAGCGAGCTGAATTCTCCTGCCACCGAAACGCAGCGTCGCTCACACTGGACGCACCCCGTGCTACCAAACTTCATATACCACGGGGCAACTGCCGAATAGATGCGTTGTCACCCGGTTGTTTTCGCGGCTTGAAAGCGCCACTACGCTATCTGGTGGTCTAGACTTTGATGGTTCTCGTACGCAGGAAGACAGAAGAATCAGCACTGCTTACTTTGCTGACAGGTCGATGTCTTGTAACGCATGAATGCAGCAAAAAAAACCGCCGATGCCAGTGGCGTTACTGGTTTTTTGTTGTTTTTTTTTGCTCTGCAAGACAACGACATGCTCAGCCACGCCAATGACAAGCTCGGTCACTTTTTTCACAAAATAGGGACGTGATGTAGGCGCAAAGTGGGTTAAACTCCCGTTGATTACAGCATTCAGTTACGTGCACTGCGACGCTGAAGCATCCGCTTCAGCGGATGCTTCAGTGTGAGCTAGGAGTCGCTGCCGCCGAATAGGATTCAACCCAATTTCGGTGGCCGGAATGCTCAGTGTGAACGCGCCCTAAGAATTGCGGGCCACAAATGCACTAGCTGTTGTGCTCCTACCACTTCGTATGACAGCAGGCCGTACAATAAGTTACGCCTTGTGCACTTTGCACGATGCGTTTGCACACTACTCACGTTGGGGACCTGGGAACTGGCGAGAAGAGTGCATCAACCTTCACTGTCAACGTTCCACAAGCCACGTGCAATCACGATGATGACCCTTGCTTACATGGCACGTGCCCACACTTGAGTAGGAGTCAAGCACCATGGTATTTTAAGGCACTACAGTGACAGCTGAAATCGGCTGCTGAAAGATGAATATTTCTTCTTTAGACAAATATGATGAAGTGACGATTCCATGTTCTGCGTATATATCTAATAATGAAAGAACGAAACATTATGGACCACTTCCCCGTATAGTGAACTCGGATGTTATGCGAAGCAGCAGCAGTGCGCACGTCGTTTATCCCAGTATAAACGGGCGTTGACGCGGGTGCTGGAAGAACGGTTTGAAGCTAAACTTGGTGTTGCGCTTGCTCAAGTAAACGTTCTTTTGAAACGCAGGAATAAGCAGGATTTCGAACAGGCAACTCAACAATCGACCACATTCATACTGTCAATCAGGTAATAGAGAAATGCTCAGAATATAACCCACCACTACACATAGCCTACATAGATTACGAGAAGGCGTTTGATTCAATAGAAGTATCAGCCGTCATGCAGACACTGCGGAATCAGGGCGTCGATGAAGTATACATAAACATGCTGCAAGAGATCTACAGGGGATCAACTGCTACCATAATGCTTCATAAAGAAAGCAACAGAATACCAATCAAGAAGGGTGTAAGGCAGGGGGAAACAATCTCCCCAATGCTGTTTACCGCGTGTTTACAGGAGGTTTTCAGAAGCCTAGAATGGGAACAGTTAGGGATAAGAGTTAATTGAGAGTACCTTAGTAACCTGCGCTTCGCCGACGTCATTGCATTGCTTAGTAACTCAGGGGACGAATTGCAACTCATGATTACGGAGTTAGACAAGGAGAGCAGAAAGGTGGGTCTCAAAATGAATCTGCATAAAACGAAAGTAATGTTCAACAACCTCGAAAGCGAGTATCGCTTGGAGATAGGTAATAGTGCACTTGAAGTTGTAAAAGACTATGTCTACTTAGGGCAGGTTATAACCGCGGAGCCGAACCACGAGATTAAAGTTACTAGAAGAATAAGAATGGGGTGGAGCACATTTGGCAAGCCACTATCCCCCAAGAGAAAGGTATATAACAGCTGTATCTTACCGGTGCTTAGCTACGGATGCTCCTCGGCGCATTCGCTGCTAGGTGATACAAAACAAACCTAGGTGGCGCTCATCTGTTGCGTGATTATTGCTAGGCAACACCGCAGAAGGTTTCTTGTGGATGGCTGGGCGTTTTACTTCTTGATTTACCAGCTTCGCTGTTCTTAACAGACTTAATTGCTGTTAACAATGATCAACGGTTACCGAAGCACGGTCACACAGGATCCATACGTTACCCGGGCTTATACGGAAGTGCTGCTTGCAAGGGAGCGGGCCATGTTCACTACCCGAACTCCTTTTCGAGCTCTTTAGTTTTGTTTCGAAAAACTTTAATAATGAAGGCCCGAAGACGTGAGCCCTTGCGCAAGCGGGTGACTCCAACGACGGCAAAGTCATGTTGCCACCTACCGCCACGTAGTGGGTCCTCTGGACAGCCCAAATGTTGTGATTGTATCCCCTTCAGACATGAATAAATGTTATGGATAAAAAAACTTTTTTTTCTTTCTTTTTTGTCATCTATGACCCTAGTGAATAAATTAAACACATCAAAAAAATTCTACATACCTCTGGTTTAGTTTTAGGTCGCGTGCACATTTGTTTACATCGTGCCCCACCCAGTACAAACACACCACATTTGCTGGTAATTGCAAAATAGAAAAAGGTTTATTTACACACAAGCCAACGTTATTCTGGCATTTTACATACTGTGTTTTTCATGCAAACCGTGCTTTTGATCACTCATTTGTTATGAAAAGCGTGAAAACAGTTCTCGGTGGCAGAAAGACAAAGGGACGCATTACACTTTTGGCAGCGGATGCGCGTTCTAGATGTGCAGCCTTCAAACTTGCAACGCTGAGCAAACGGTTGTGCGGAGTGGGCTGGCCAGTGGTTTAGGCCATCATAGCGAACAGCGTTGACTGGCCTTGGCTCCGCGTTGTGTACTTTGCGGGGAGGAGGTTCAGATGGCTCCTCGAGGCTTGGGCGGCCCCGTTTCTTCGCAACGTTCTTGCTGCACATGATGAGTGCCATGGCAACTTCATTCTGGAATGCCAGCAAATCCAGAGTGTTCTTCCGCTGCATTCGGTTCGCTTCCGCATGTTTCACGTATTCGAGCCAGCTGTTCACTATGGCAAAAGAGACAAAGTGGCATATGACCCACACTGGCCATTTCTTGGTTCTTTGGCGGAGAGGCTACAGCGAGAGGAGAAAATCCATTTTGTCCACGCCTCCCATAAAGGTGTTGTAGTCCTTTATGAGAGCAGGGCATGGGATGTCGACGTGCTGTTTTGTGGCCTCGCTCCACCTCCTTGCAGTGGACAGGTCATCCACGCCCACGTAGCTTGAAGTGACGTTTACGACTTCGTTGTCTTGCCACCGTACCAGAATGACGTCCCCGTCTTTTGTGAATTTCTGGTCGTAGCTTCCTCTGCCTTCGCGTCTCAGCTCCTTGTCAGTCTTCAAGACGCAGCCTTGCAGTCGATTGGCGCGGATTGTTCCGACTGCCCAGATCCCTACGGACTTCAGTTCTTGCAGAAGACCTACGGATGTAAAGTAGTTATCGAAATAACATTTGAAATTTCGATACAAGGGCAAGTCTTTAACAAGCCTCATGACGATTGAGCCACCCAAGCCGAGGCTCTTGTGCTCCTCGGACACACCAGTTCCTTTTCCTTGGTACAGTTCAAAGTCATGGGCCATGCCCTCTGCACTACAACGAAAGAACACCTTTACTCCCTCTGGGTTGGGTTTGTTCCTGATGAACTGTTTTGCCGCTACCCTGCCTGTAAACGGGATGATTTGCTCATCAATGCTGTTGTGCTCTGAAGGTGGCAACTGTAAAACACGTTCTTTGAAAGCGTTTAGGAGTGGTCGCACTTTCCAAAATTTGTCAGCTGGTGAGTGCGGTGTTGTTGACTCAGCGACGTGTAGGGCGGACCTGAGCTTGAAAAATCTATTCACGCTCATCGCTTCACAAATCGTAGGAATCTGTGTCGCTGGTTGCCAATACATGCGCATGCGCGGAAATTTCAGGGTTCCCATTATAATCAGAACACCAAGAAACCTTTTTATCTCATCTGGAGTAGTCGCGAGGATCGTTCCTGTCGTTTCCATGACATAAATGTTTGTGCATCTTGCCATTTCTTCAAACACTTCCTCAAAAATGTAGTTCAGAAAGTACTCAATGGGTTCGGCGACTGCAACAGGGTCATCGTACTCGCACTGGAATGTGGTGTCTGGCCGCACGAAGTCCTTCACGGTCCACGAAACTCTAGTTTTCGCAGTGAACTCTCCATCGTTATTGTCGTTTTCGTCCACTGGTGATGAAGACCTGGCCGCAACATCTGGTTGGTTGTCCTGCGTTTTAAGTATATTCTTCAATATCACAAAAATTGGTTTGCAAGCACGAAGAAAATGGAATAACTGCTTACAGTTTGAGTCGGCTGCTGGTCGCCTTCCTCGTCGTCTGACAAACTGATGTCTGACGTATTCCCATCCGCTATTCTCATTAGTAGATTTTCAGCTGCTTTGTTTTTTATTCTCGTGCGATTCTTCGCATGGTCCGCCAGTTCTAAGTATAAAAAAAGCAAAATATTAGCCGTTTCGAGCACTTCTGCAGCACCACTAGCGAAATGGCAAGAAATATAGTGTTGTATTGGTAGCGGATGTGTACGCATGAAGTGTACTCCTAATAAACTTCTTCGAACCAGCTACCAACCATGCACAATAATTGCGAGATTGTGCCATTAGGTGAAAATTGTGTTTTTGTAACCCACTTACCAGAGCTGCCGTAGAACGAAGCGACATCCATTGCGGAACTGTTTCCTCCTTGTTTGTTTTCAATTCTTTCGGTTAGATGGCGCCACGTGCTGATTCTCAAACTTAACGCAGACGTGTGGTGCGCAATTCGAAGTCACCAAAATGGCTGGCGGCCGCAAAAAAATTCTGAAACTTTGCGTACATTTGTGTACGCCGTGTCCGAAGAGGCTATGCCTAGACTCCTCAGGGTGAAGCCCTACTTGCTGGCTGAAGCTGTATCAGTATTGCCATCTTTATATATATTTGAAATCGCGGCATCTGCTCATGGCCGCGTGACTACGCTGTTCATGAGGACCAAAATCGCAAATCATGATCAGCGACTTTTCAAGGAGGACGCCCTTATGTGTACTAATGTGTAGTTATTTTTCATGCTGTTGACAAGCTGTAGACAAGCTCTCGAAAGACAACGTGTATTCGCCGCTGCTCTGTTTATTTCCGGCAATGATAAAATGTAGTAAATAGTTTATTTTACAGTGAAGCTGTATTGCACTCGGTCCTGACAAATTGTCTTTGTGGACAAAAATGGGCGGTCACGCGTTTTTTTCTTCTTTGGAAACAAATAATGTGACTTATTATATACTACAGCATTTGATTTCGTGACTTCCAAGGGCAACTGTTGATGAAGTATGGTGCTTTTAAGAGACACAGCAGTGTCTTTGAGTATATGCTTAATCGCTTAAAACTATAAATAACAATAACATATACATTTACTATAGCAACATCAACTCACCTTATCCACCATAGCTCCACTCGTTTTCATCTTCTAAGCAGGGTAATGGCTCCAAATGTTTTCTTTAATGACTTCTCCAACTAATGCTTTCTCGGAGGGTGGTGGTGATGGTCGTAACCATTTATTCTGCTGTTAAATACAAAGAGGTTGTTAGAGAAACCAGCTGCAAATGAGTCAGCTCCCTTATAGCACCAGGTGGAGTCCCTGGTCAGCGATTTCATTAGTCAGAGGCGCTGTTCTGAAACGTCGGACCATTGCTTGCGGTGCCGGGAGGTCCTGGCAGTCGTGAAATGCTGCCTTCTGCAGCCTTTTCGGGTTGAGTTAGAGTTCGAGAGTGAAGAAAAATTAAGCTGGCTTGCCCATACCACGTGGTTGGTGTCAGCCACCCCCGCAGAGTATTGACAGAGGCCTGAAAAGGAAGAGCCAAAATGCTTAATAACTATAGGGAACTCTAGCGTATGTATACATGGCGAAGAATTATCTCGTCGGCATTTTGGAATCCTCTTCCAAACGTAGAATAGTGGCTGTGGGCGTTCCTATATGAATAAATAGCTTTTTAAAACACAGGAAAGGAGCGTTCCCCTCTGCATCAAAGGAGTTATTGGTGGGCGATGTGCACTGACCCGGGAAATCAGCGCGCGGGCGGCCGCATGTGCTGCCTCATTTCTTCAAAGGCCCTAATTGCCAGGAATTCAAATCAGTGAGCGAGCTAGTAGAGGGGTGACCGGCCCACGGACATGATTTCAGAATTTACACAGATAGGGGTGAGATTCGCTCAAGTTCAAGTTTTTGGCATGCTCCCCTGCAATCTGATATTGTGAATTTAAAAGCCCCATGTGAGATGGCTGGGCTATGACCACCTCTTCAGCATAGGTGCGTGGAAATATAGACCACCCACATGGACTACTGTGGCTGTATACCAACCCCTCTGGTAAGGGCCGGTAATGCCCGTGGAAAATGTTTTGCTTAGAGGTGTATTGGGGACGGAGGGCAACAGCGTGTGCCTCCCGGAGGCCAACGGCGTGCAATTAGCGGAACATATTGGTCGGAAGGAATCGAACATGGATCATGTATATTTTCAATGTTAGGGCTTGCGTATCTGCTCTGTCTTCGAATTTGTGCCTGATGTGTAGGATATCTAGGAATCGTCTGCCTGGCGGGTCTGCACGAGGTGGACGTAAGGGTTTGTCAAGTGAAGCTTCCGGAGATCTGGAGAAATGTTTACCACTCTCACCCCTCCCCAGGGTAAGGAGTCTTGCAATGAAAGTGGAAATAGGGTGAATCGGGGGCTAGCTTGACTGTTTTGCGGGCGGTGACCTCCGAAGAATCATCATGCTTTCGAAAGTGCGGGCACGGAGTTGTAAACAAGATGTCACAAAATAGTGACAAGGGCATGTGAGAGACGAAGCGCACCCTTGCTTTTGTAACACTGCAGATACGATCGTGTCTGCGATCTTAGTGTGGGTCTTGTTGGTGCCCAATCTTGGTAAGCGGCATTTTAACCACACGTTCGTCTTGCGCAGGGCGTGAATAGTCGAGGAGACCGTAGGGTGAAGCAGCGCGCAACAATGGTCTACTATATTTTGACAAAACTATAGAGCATAATGTGAGGTGACTTGAACTTTTTGTTAATTATTTGGTGGTCTAATCTAGGGGCGCGGTAATCATTTAATGGCACGTTGCAAACTTTGAGGACAAGGGTCTGATTCTCAATCATGGTGGTCGCATTTATATGGGCGTTAGATGCCATTATATTTGTATATTTAGATTTTGCTGCACGTTAAAAAACTTAGGTAGTCTAGATGAACTGAATCCACCTAGTGCCATGTAGCCTCGTAATCATTTAGTGGTTTTAGAACAATAAAAAATAAGGAAGATCTTACGTACCTTTGGAATTCATCTTATGCGAATCATGCGGAGGGAAGGTGACCATGGTGTAAATTTTCATTGAACAAAACGTTATGAAATGGCACTGAATGTACGTACTAATCTTGTATGCACAGACATCCATTGAACAGTTGCATATATTTTATAACCTTTTGTATACAGCTTCGAAACGATGCCAACAGAAACATTCCCTTTAACAATACCAGAAGAGGTAAGCTGATATGTATTTATAGTGCTTAGGCTGACGAAAATGATAGCCCTAAATTGTGCTACGTAGACCAACTTCAGTGGAGGACGATTTCGTATATAGAATTGGCGTGAACCAAACGACACACCTGTGTCATGGGCGTATGTAGTATTCAGAAAATTAGATAGCCAGCAATGCAACCAAAATTGACTTTTCACCAACGATACGTTTGCGTATGCCGTCTTTCTCCAGTGCAGTTTCGAAATCTGGCGTGGGTCTGGGGTAGAATACTTGATGGCCACGCAAGATGCTTGGAGTCGATTTCTAGTGTGACCTTGATTGACTGATTGACTGAAACTTTATTTTGGTGTTGAAAAGACGCAAGGGAAACCCCACACCACCCGGCTAATCCCGCGTATGGACTGTTGTTACGACTCGCACCGCCGCCAACACTGTTGCGTGTGCGCCGAGGTCACGGGCCGCCAAAGTTGTTCCGTAACGCGTTTCTCAGCTGATGGCTGCTTCTGCGCAGAGCTGATAGACGAGTGGACGAGACGACGGTGAGCTAGGGCAATGTTTGTGTACAGCATAGAAATAGAGACGTTAAATATTCGGCACTGGGGGCCGACAGCTTAGGGACTCGAAAAGCCGAGATGTCTTCTCTCTGACGCATACATGCCGCTTGGCTTTTTTATAGGCCCCAGGTGATTTCTTACGTCAGCAACGTCCAATCAGAACGGCCGCTGGCTGTGATGTTGCCGCGTATTGCGTAAGACTCGCCAGACTGGATGGCACTGCTTGCATCATCGGGGTGCTATCGGGCCCGTGGGTTGAAAGAGCTCGCCGTGCGTTGCGTAAGACACACCGCCACCGACGGGTTAGATGACGTCGTTGAGATGATGGCGCCAGGCGGGCTCGCTCGCTGGCCTTGACACAGATTGCCAGATTGCCTTTGCAGATGCAATGACGTTCGGCCTGGACTCTCAGGCGTAACACTGTCAAGCCGAGCTTGACGGCTCGTTCACGGGCACTTTGGACGAACAGGGTTTGATCGCTAATTTTGGGGCTACGTAAGAGCGCTGCCCAACTGTCTTCGCTGAAGGTGGAGCCGATGGCTTCACTATCCCACAACACATGAATAAGGTTGCTAATAGCTTACAGGCAGGGCAATTCGCACTTGGATACCGTTCAGGGTACATTTCTTGAACCGCAGGGTTAGGTTACGCACTGGCTTGCAATAGTCTAAGGGTAGCTGCCTGCGCCCTGCACAAGGCAGGTTGTCGGAGGGGAAATGCCGAGGTTCTGTTTGGCGTTGCATATCTCAGTAGCCAGACTTTGCGGTGGTTGTTGCCAGACTGCCACCAGATTTGGCCCGAAAATTCGCCCCTGTAGTTGTGACTTCTCTGTGAGAGTTTTGTGTCGTCCGTGGTGCATTTAGCGAGTGCACGAGTGACGTTGGCCGTTTTAATTAACGTAATGAACGTAAAACGCGCACTACAGAAGTCAGGACGCGTGAGCAGCTGTGCAATGAATGCTTGGGTGACGTTGGCCGTCTTAAATAAATGAACGGTGCGTTGCAGAAGCGCACCGCGTTTCAATATCGCCGAAGCACAGAATATCTCCGTACCCAGTCGTACCTAGTCGGCTGAGAGACAATAAACATTAATTAATTTGAATTTTGGTCATTCGTTCTTATTGTGAGTGAGGCCCTGCAGGTGACGGTGGCTCACTGGGCGAGTTCCCATTTACAGGCACGTGCGAGTCACGCTTACTTCACTCCTGCTGCGGCGATAAAGCAGCCTTCTGGGCGTATATAGCTGTAGCATATTCGACGTACCCCACTTATCCAGGCTTGGTACGTTTATTCTTTATTTGTAGATGAGTCTGAACGATACGTCTTGTGCTGATACAGCTCGGGGAAGTTAGCATACCCGTCGTCGCATGTGGTGGCGACGCGGCCCAATCAGCTGTGCAGAGCTATACACCTAAGATCGGGCACGATCAGAAAAGGGAAGCGCATCGCCTGCTGCGACTCTATTCAGTGCCCCCCCCCCCCTCGAGAACGCGTCGTTGAGCACAGTCGACTATACGTACGCACAGCTACGGAGATATTCCGCGCTTCGGCGACACGAGTCCGACGTATATTGAAACGCGGCTCAAATTCACTCCTCCTTAAGGTCGCGTTCACACTGAGCATTCCGGCAGCCGAAAGTGCTCCGAATCCGGTTCAGCGGCGGCGAGATCCGCCGGAAGGGCCCTCTCCGCGCCGATCGCTCTTGGGCGGAATTTTGCGGTGTCTGCCACCGAATCGGTCACCGCGGACCAATAGGAGCGCTAGTCAACGAATTTTGAAAAATGGCGACCAAGCCCTACTCACTTGTTATGCCGCAGTGCACGTAACTGAATGTTGAAACCAACGGGAGTTTAATCTTCTCTGTGCCTACTTCGCCACCGTATTTCATTAAAGAGGAGGTGACCGAGCTTGCTGTTGGCGTGACCGAGCTTGTTGCGGTCTTGTAGAGCAAAACGAATCCACCAACGCCGCTGGCGTCGGTGGTATTTCTGCTCTTCGTGCATCACAAGACAGCCACTTGCCAGCAAAGTAAACAGTACTGACTTTTCTTGCTTCTTGCGTACGAGAATCGTCGAAGTATACACCACCGGATAGTGTAGTGGCGTTTGCGAGCCGCAACAGCAACCGGGTGACAGCGCATCCATCCCGCGTTCGCCCCGTAGTAGATAGCATATTCGGCGGCGCGGGGCGCGTCCAGTGCGAACGACGCTGCGTTTTGGTGGCAGGGAAATTTCGGTCACTATAAAAAGCGGATGTTTCAGTGTGAACTAGGCATAAGCGTGTACTCATTCATACGCGTCGTCCCTAATACTCAGACACGATCTCTTAACTGCACAGCAATACACACAGCAATAGAACGCGTCCCGATTTCTGCAACACGCGTTTTACGTTTATTCCGTTAATTAAAACAATCAACGTTTCTGACACGATATGCACCACGGATGACACAAAATCCTCAAGAGAAGTCACAACTACAGGGGAAAACTTGTCTGCCAAATTTGGCGGCAGTCTGGCAAAAACCGCTCCAAAATCTGGCAACTGAGATATGCAACGCCAAGCAGAACCTTGCCGTGGGAATACCCGTCTTTAAAGAAGTGTTTTGTCATTTCGTTGAACGCGAGTATGGGTTCCCCGCGAGGCAGACGGGCTGCGCAGGCGGAATGGTTAGTGAGTCCTCGCGCGGCCTCGTGTGCCACCTCGTTATGGCGCATTCACACTTGAGAAGTGAAGAGAAACGAAAACGCCAGAGTGGCCGGAAAACCCCGACCGCGCGCGTCGATGTTCACATTCGTTCTGCCCCATCCAGCCACTGCTGCCGTCGATACCTTGACAATTAATTCGATTTTGCCTGCTTTTTTAGAACTAAAGTTCGTACCTAATTTTAGTTATTCACCCAAAGTAGTGAAAATAAACATCTCGCACCTTTTCAAACGTTGTTTTGGGAGATAAGCCAGCAGAAACGACACAAGTGAACGCACCGGCAGCGGTGGCGGTGCATTCAGCTGGCTGTACACAAACGCGGGACACGTTGGGGCATGCTGACTTGCTGCCGCTGCACCGTCTAGTTCCAGAGTTCTCGGCGATCGTGATTCAAGTTAGGCTCTTGATGAACGCGTCCTTGTTGAGGTCATCAAGCTTCGTCGTGCTGCACGGGTAGTTTGCGATTTGAGCCGATGCGAGCCACCGCCAACGCCTGTGCCGCCAGATGAATCTGCGGCCAGCTGGTTAGGTCACGTGATTTGATCTAGCGCCGCCAAGGCTGTGAAGCGGAAACCGGATCCGGTTTCGCATGGCGGGAAAATCGGTCACGGAGCGATTTCTGCGCGCTGGCCACGTGGCGTGGTTTTCCGGCCGCTTGGGCGGCGAAACGAGCCAGTTTCCGGAGAGTTTCGCCATTTCGCTCTCTTCATGGCCAAGTGTGAACAGGCCATTGCAGTTACAGGTAATATTTATTCTTTGAAATCATGGTGTCCACGCTGCCGAGGTCAGTTTTCTTTAATTGACTCTCCTACATGCTGCTTAAAATTACCTGTTCTTGCAGTTCCCGTGTAGAAATAAACTGCCAATTATCTGTGGCGTGTTTCCGCATACTGCTAACCATGGTACATGGGTCACGTGTGTCTGGGGGAAAGGGTTCGACGATGTACGCGGCGGTATTTTCATTAAGGATGACTGCCAGTTGGGCGTGTCGGTATTTTTATGTTATGCATGCCACGAACAAAGGGACATATTCGCTAAACACTCTTGCCCTCCCCTACTATATCTGGTCGAGCCCAATTTCAGGAGGCGATCAAGAGAGCACCCAGGCGTTGATTGATTGATATGTGGAGTTTAACGTCCCAAAACCATCGTATGATTATGAGAGACGCCGTAGTGGAGGGCTCCGGAAATTTCGACCACCTGGGGTTCTTTAACGTGCACCCAAATCTGAGCACACGGGCCTACAACATTTCCACCTCCATCGGAAATGCAGCCGCCGCAGCCGGGATTCGAACCCGCGCCCTGCGGGTCAGCAGCCGAGTACCTTAGCCACTAGACCACCGCGGCGGGGCAGCACCCAGGCGTTGGCAGTCAGATATACATATATAGACAAAAACGCTCTAAGTGTATCCTGTTTGCTTCAGTAGCGATAATTATTTATATAGCTACGTGAGCTCTATTCGATGCATACCGAACGGCTATTTTGACTAGTGGGTGTGTTATGAAAGTGGAGCGAAGAGGAAGACGTGCAGCGCCAGCCTCACGCCCATCGGCCTCGCTCGTTCGGTGCCGAAGTGGCTTTTGAAGGAAAAGGGAAAAAATTAGCGCGGCGTCGTTCTGTCTCTCTCTCTATGGAGGACACTCCCACAGCTCCACGCGAGGGATAGGCGAATAGGAATGGAAGGACGGAAAAAGGTAAGAGAAGGGTAAAAAACATTCAATATACCCCACGTACGCACGTAAGAACACCCACGCGCCTTTGCGCAGGGACACTCGAACAGGCATATATTCAAGGGTGTCGAAAAGTTCATATGGGACTCAAATGAATTTATTCGTTGAATCAACTGCCACTAATGACAACTTATTATGATCACGTATCATCAACTGCAAAAAAACAACAACTGGGTCGCATGGTGTAACACAGGCGAACCCCCATACAAAAATACAAAAAAGGAAGCAAGAGTAATAGAGAACGACAGAGAAAGGAGAGGGAGGGGAATACAACACCAAGAAAAGGAAAGAATAAATAAAGAGAGAGGAAGAAAGGAGTACAAAGAAGGGAATAAAAAGAAACAAAACCAGGAACGGATAAAAATAAATAAAGGGAAAAGAAAACAGAAGCAAACTGAAGCAAGAAATAAAAGAAGGTGAACCGTAAAAAGGGGGGAAAGAAACAACGAGAGGAAAAAAGAAAAGAAAACTGAGCAGCTAGTACGCGATTACAGTTTGTATTCATATCTGAACCGAGAACATTTTTAATAAGCATTGGTCTAGGCTATATATGCCTCAAGTTTTGTTTCTTCAAGAGCAACTAGGACATTAAACGTTAACATATGCGTCACTGTTTCAAATGAGTCATTGGCAAAAACAACAATTGAATTAAACGACATATTCCCATCTAATTCCAAACTACTACCATATAGATATATATAAGTTTATTAGGAGATTACCTATCAGAATTGAGAAATGTTAATGTAATTGCCACTGATACATGCATGTGGGAAGAGAAAGTGGATCTACGCATATTCTCAGAAAATTTGTCTTGGTCATTCTCAGTACGTCTCCCGGACTATACTCCCATATTTGAAGCAGAGCTTTTAGGAATTATTTTAGCCTTTAGAATATTTTCGGTTGATTATTCCACGATTGTTATAGTTACCGATTCACTCTGCACACCCATAACTTCAACTTCTTATTTGGAGTCTTCCGTGTGGAATGCTTCCGCCTTTTTAGTCCCTAAACACTTGAATAAAGTGCGGGTGGTATCGGTTCCAGGACACCGGGGCATATTTATAATAGAAAGGGCGGACACTCTCGCGCGGTGATCCCTGGATGACCCTGCAATGTACATCGTACCTGACACCGTTTTTGTTACTGAATCCCGATATTGAAGATATTATTTAATTCATTATTCCATGAAAATGAGGTTACCAGTGAAAGAATACCGTCACATTACTTTTCCTTGGGATGATAAATGGTGTCCCACTCGCAAATTGGAAGTATGCTTCACAATCTTTCGTTGTCGAATTCCACCTACTAATTTTTATTTATACAGGTCTGGTCAAGTGCCATCTCCGCTCTGCTTTTATGGTCAATAGCGTGAAAGTATTGGTCATTTTTAATTACATGCCCACGTTTCACCACCAATAGGAAAAAACATTTAGAAATATTATTGAGAAAGTTAGGCATTACTTTTAATTCTGAAAACATTCTTTCCCTTGGGGCTTCTCTGGACCAAAGCAATAGGAACGTCTTAAAGCAGTCTGTGAATTCCTTAGAGACACGATAAAATTTTCTTGTTAGGTTATCCCTGATGTAAGTTTAGTTTTTTTCCAATTCAGTTAATAATTTTTATTACAATTCTGTATCTCCTTTAATTGTGCGAGAGATTGTTAAATTTCGTATTCTTTAGATATATGTTTTATTCAATTTCCTTAGTAAAACTTGAAATTCCTTCATCCTCAATATAATAACCACCGGTTTACTGGCCAAATCCCCCGTATAGTGGGTACGAGCCAAACATATATAGGCACAAGCAAGCAAGGAAGCAAGGTATACCGTAATTTTTTTCAGTGATTTATTGGTACAACCGCTACCTCAGCGACGTTCTAGACGGGGTGGGGGGGGGGGCAAGAATACATTAAAACAAAATAAACATGCCTACTCACAAATTCTTTTTTTAAAAGGCCTGTCACTTCGAAAATAGTATATTATAAGAAAAAAATCGGCAGATCTCACGTACCTTGGGAATCGATGCTACGCGAAGCATGCGGATAGAAGGTGACTGTGGAGCAATATTTTTCTGTGAAATGTTGCAAAATGACGCTAAAGATATGTACAGATGTTGTACAAACAGACATATAATGAACAGCCGCGTATGTCTTACGTTAACCAGATGTTTACAATTGCGTAACGATGCCACCAGCAATATGAGTGTTAGCAACGTGTCAGAAGCGGTAAGCTGATGTAGCGCTCGTGCTCGCGAGCATGGTGGGCTTAAAAACTGATACATTAACAAACCTCACTGGACGGTGCTTAACTACTATCGATGCTGATCCGGCGAAAGGATGTACCACAAGAGTACAGTCGATGCCGAAATAAATGCGAACGGCGGAGCGCGTGGCATCCAGTCATCACCATTGACAGGCGCGCACATGCGGTTTGCCAGCACTGCACGATCTCTCTATAATGCGATATTTTTGCTTGTGTTTTAGTTTTGATGCGTTGATGACAGGTGCAGGCGTGGGTGGGACGAGCGTTCTTGGTCGTTTAATTTTTATCCTCTTCTATTTTTGTGTCTTTGGTTTGAAATATAGGAACTAAAACAGAAGCGAAAATATCGATAACCACGTAGTGCTGCCATACTGGATGTGCAGACCTGTTAGGGACGTGAGGAGCAGTCTAAACAAAGCTGGTAGGCATCTATATAAGTGGTCTTGACTTCGCTAGGGTTTTACCCTTTCACCTGCCCATTTTTCACCCCTTGCTGTGCTATACTAGAGTACCTGAATACCTTATTGGTCATGAAACTTCATCGTAACGCTATAGGGGACTATTGTGCGCTACAAGCGGCAGCCGCGTGGTGGCGCGGCGTACAGTTTATTGGTAGGGAGCCTACATGAACGGCCGTTTTAGGGTGGAGACATCTTAATAAGTGCCTTCAAGAAACTCAGCCAAAACCAGCGGACAACGGGGCACGCTGTTGCCAGCTTCCACCAAATTCAGCATAGTTTTCTTTGCGCCGCCATCTCGGAGCCAGCCGCCGCTCCCTCCAGCACGTCAACATCATGTCGACCACTCATCTGGCATCTGACTCCAGATGCATTTGCGACAAAGAGCTAGAATTTAATTCAGCTGGACTATTCAGCAATATTGTAGGGAGGCGACCGAGCATGTATACCTACGTACGGCGTCGGTGCCCAGCCCTTGTAACAACACACTATACCTGGGCTTTTGACAGCGGCGGTTCTCAGGGTCGAGTAAGAGAACCAGTTCTTAAAGTGAGCGCACGAAGAAATTCGCAGCCCACACACAAACACTTGCGACATAATACTGAGGTTACGCTGACACGAACGCAAGCGTGGCAACAGCTCAGACTAGCGAGCGCGTCTCCGTACGAACGCGTGGACGCGTCCCGTTTGTGGGCTTCCTACTCGCAATGCGTGGACGCAGCAACGACAACTTCGGTTATCTACTCATTCACGAACACCGCGAAACACATATACGTGTGCCGCAGCAAAAAACAGTGAACGAAATACGCAGTACTCACAGAGCAAATACGAGACGCACTGGTGGGCTCCCAGCCGTCTCGCTTCACTTGAGCCAGCCGTAGTTGTCGTCGGCCAGGGCTCACTGGGAAGCGGAACATTCGCACCCCCTTTCTGTTGTGGTTAATGCAGAGCGGTACGCAGCATCCAGGCATTCTAAGGCTTCACCAGCAGCGTTTAACACACTACCGCAACGTTCGACGCCGTATTATTGAGAACTAAACGCAACCGGGCGTAGACGCAGTGCGGGCACCAAGATGGGGCGACAGCGCGGCGTTGCTATCTGGCAACATTGTGTTTTGGCGGGCGGCGGTGCGTTGGCGGCATGTAGTAGGTCAAAGGCTGACATCACCCTAAAAACGGCCGTTCATGTAGGCTCCCTATTTATTGGCATCAAACAGCATCTAGTAGTCGCTCTAGACACAGTTAATTTCCTTGCCTTTCGCTTTGTGTTTGCGTGCGACGTCTGGTTGTCGTATCGTGCAGCTTGCACGCACGACAACGCTTTTTCTCCGCCACCTACTGCTTTGAATGCAATACACCAAACTGCTGCAACAAGCACTGCTGAAGACAGGTGAGCTTTGTGACTTGGTGGCGCGCAAGGAGGATTAGCCGAGCGAAACAGGGGCTAGTCGAACGTACAACGCCTTCACGCGTTGACGGCTCTTATTACATACCTCTGCCTTCCGTGTTGCTGAAGGCCATTGTGGTAGTACGCATGAGCACAGGCGCCGATTACATTATTGACGAGTTGCATAAATGTCAGAAACGCTGAAAAAAGCCCCGAAGTGTTCAAGCAACGCTGAACTGAGCCGCCATTCTGCGTGAAAACAAATTAAAAAAATAAACGCGCAAGAACAAGGCGCTCGTGCGAGTGAAAAGTAGTATGTCCGCGAGAGAAGCGTTTCATTTTCATGTGAGCATTTTTGTGATCCAGGTGCTCAGCATGCCAGCCAATTGCACGAAACTACTTATGATGGATAATGACTAATTAAGTTGAAAAGCCTTACATACCTCGAGAAACGCGATACTTGACCATCAGCGTATTTTTTTTATTCTTTCTTCCCTTTCAAATAGCACATATTATTTTTTATCGTAGAATATATTGAGAAGTGCTTAATTGGTAGTCATAGATAATCATAAACTGAACGACCTTAGAAATGAATAACCGGTGGGTAGAGCTGCAACTTGCCATCATCATGGGCATCATCACCAGCTTGTCATGCCTCCTTGAGCTCATCATGCCACATCAACGTGCTCGAGCGCGAGCGTCTTGAGAAGTGCGCGCATAGAGAAATAAAAAAAGGTGAAGAGCGGACACTCCCGTAGACCCCAGCGGCCCAATCGACCCTAGCACACCTGGTGGTTGGTGAGAGCAAGTGGCGTGCGCTTCCTGTTTCGGTTTCACTGGCGCAAATTTTGAATTTTTATTTTTTTATTTTTATTTCGATTAAGTTATAATAAAGAGAGATGCAGGTAGTGATAATTCACTACGATTTTATTCATCGCGCTTGTTCTTGTTCTTTTGTTCGCTTGTTGATCACTTGTTTTTTTGGAACAAGTGATCAATGTATATATCAGTCAAAGAGACAGAGTATCCGCAATGTTTTATTCAAAGGCAAGGTAGAGTCTGAGAGTATAAAAAGCACAATATGACAAAGGTAGACAACAAATGCATCTCGCCTTACAAATAAATTGTACCAAATCTTGTAACAAATACAGAGAGAACACAGACAACGCACACATCGCTAGAGTTGGCAGAAGCCGAGAAGCTGGTGAAGTATGACACACCGGGCCCGTGGGTAAGTAAGGATCTATGGCAAAAACACAGCGCACAATGCTGAAAAAGAAGGAAGAAGTGACATATACACAGCAATGAAGTCGCGAATCACGCCTGGGGTTAACCAAAATAATGCATAGAAAAAAAGAGTGCACAGAAACCACACGACACAATATAGCAGAAAGGCAAAGCTGCAGTATGCTGGCTGTGCTTAAGAACAGCTAGCCCAAAATGAAAAAAAAAGCAGACTTGATGCCTGCTTGTCCTCAGAAAGGTAGGGCTTTGCAGCTTGCTCACTACGTGAAAGACAAACTTTATGCTACAACACTGGCAGGTCTTGTGGCTCTTCTTATCATCAAAAATTTAAGATCCCAAGTGATTTGCGTCTGGGTGTTGCTGTGACGCTTGCGAGCTAAAATAGATTGTAGTCATCACTTATCCAGAATTGTGGACCTTAATTGGTGTTACGAGAGCGGTATTACAGGGCTAATAAATAGCAGAAGGAAACCACTTTGGCTCATTATTTTTCACAAAGGCTCTACATCGTGCGTTATCACTCACAAGCTATATAAAAATAAAATGGCAGCGTCCGCAGCCCCATCAAACGCTACAAGTTTGGGTATTCTTTTGAAAATTTTGATGGGTGAGATGAGGAGGTTGATGAGAAGCTAAAATACAAAAAGCGTGATAACGTGAACTGTGCCCACTTCATACTGTGTTCCTTACCAGCTCGAAGACATTTCAACAAGCGGTTTTGTTATCGATATATTACTTGAGCTGGAGAGATAAAGCATACACAGTGACCAAGCGACCCACCGTAAAGTGTACAGTTCGCCCGCATTTGCTACAAAAATACAGACAGGATACCCAACATTCTTTTTAAGGTTATGCAAATCACTTCGAGCGAATACATGGTGTCCCTACTCCTCATAGGGGGTAACCAAAACAATGTATGCAACGAATGAGTGGTTAGTTTGGTGAGGCTGTCTCCGCAGTCTTTTGATAGTTTTCCGCTGTGCTGCTACTTTGGCTTGCAGATGTTTAATGGTTTGCTTGTACTTCATTGATGGAGACATTGTCGCTGGCACACAGGAACGCACTGCAATAAACAAAAAAATGGGTGTAAAAGCGAAGAACAACTAATCCCATACGAGCACTTTCCTCGCTCTTTCAGACCCAAGGTGCACAACTTTCTGTGGTGCAAAGTTTTCGATTCCACTACCTAAAAACAAACCATTCACAATGTTGACGATGCACACAAAAAATGAAAATCACTGAGAGCCCACCCTTACATTTTTGTAAGTGCACACGTAGTGTTCTTTTGAGGATAGTTTCCTCAGAATGTCCTAAACATAAAATAGCACATTAAAAACTGCTGCAAAAAAAGCATAGTCACCAAAGCATAGGCACTCAGGCGTGGAGCTGTTGGCGGAGACGTCTTCTGGAGGGTCTTGTGAAGCTTGTTCAGTGCCTCGGACAGTGCTGTCGGAACAATCTTGCGAGCGGCCTGCGGAAGTCTCAATATCAATCCACTCTGGTGTTGAAGTGAACATACAACTTACCGGTCACACAAGTTCCTTTTGTGACAGCTGAACGACTGGTTAAGGTTTTCTCCGGCAAGACGAAGTCAGCAGAAATTCTTTCACCAGCTACAAGAGAGCTGCCACCTGCAGAGGTTTGGTCAACAGTCAATTTCGGTAAAAAAAAGAACTCGCGACACTGAACGCACCCTGTTCATCGGGGCACCTCAATGTGTGGGAGCCGCTTTTTGAAGCCTCTACCGCAGGTCCTGAAGAAATGATATTACGACAATGTGTCAGTAAGAGGCTTAAAATAACACAAACTGAAGCTCATCCGCACCTTGCAGTGCAGCTTCTGCAGTAATGTCACAGTCACTATTTGAAGCGACGCTCGGAGAACGTGCATATATGCGCAGTTGGTACAAGTTACAAAGCTTGTAGCATGGGGAAACTTAAACAGCCCTTTCAAATGTGCAAATTGGTCGAACGTGAAGGAAAACAGAAGGCACCAACTAGGAAACAAGTAATTTGTGATTTTTGGAAATATCAACAGTGCCAGCTTTCACCGATGAAAGGTATATGTACATGTGCACTCAGGCTTGAAGATAACGTGAAATAGCCCTTGAAAGTCTTTCAAAACAAGTTGCGCTGGTCAAGAGCATCAAAAAACGACAGAAATGTAAGGCTGCTGTTAGGAAGGTAATAGCCCATAGTTCACAAAATTTAAGACTTTCCAAGTGTTACTTCTATAGTGAGGTTTCTCCACCGGCTACAAAGATCTTCGCGGTTAACTGTCGCCACTGATTCAATACAAGTGGCTGCTATTACACATATTTGAGTTTCAGTCAATCACTTACATGGTGCAGCTGGTTGCACACTGGGAACAGACATTCTTGTAAGCCTTGTGTACCCAGGGTCCATGAAACTTTGAGCAGTAAAATGGTCGCTACAAACCCTGTACGTTGCGTACAATAGGCTGGCCGGCACACTAAGGAGATCATCGCGTCCAGCATACTGCATCTATGCTTTCATCCTGCATTGGCAATGAGCTGAAAGGGGAAGTGCTTGAATAGTGTTTTTTTATTGTTACCCTCACTGAGCAAGCACGAACAGTAAGCGTAAAGACATGCAAACCATACAAAAAGCTTTAACACACCTGCCGTCCCGTGGTATGCGGAAGAAACTCGTCCCAGGCTTCTTGTAGGTTCTGCCATTGTTGAAGCACCACGATACACAGCAGTAGCTGCCGTAGCTTGGACCGCCGGACGGCATGGCATCAGCGCGGTCTGAAAATGTTTGTAAGTGGATGCTTCGCTGTCAAATTACGAAAAAGATATGTGCACGTCATAAGTGTACCAACAAACCCCTTTGAATGATTAGCTAATCGATGCACAATACAAAACCAGTGATACATCTCTGACCCATGAAACTCTGACTTTTAAAGATAGACGTCAAGACCACGTACAAAGATCTTCAGAAGTTTCCAGGCCGCTATCCCTTGTAATGCAATGGTATCGCGGCCTGGGAACTTTAGAACACCTTCGTGCGTACGCAGTATCAGCACAGCACATTGGGAAGAAAAATCGTAGTTGAAATTTGTGCGGTAAAATTATATTGGAAACGTAAAAAAAAATTCTGGGCAGCTTGCACTAGTGGCACAAGGCTAACGAAGAAACGAACATGATGGCCACTTGGCTAGTCCAGATTTGCCTCCAGCACACCAAGAATTATTCGTGTTGCGAGCCTTCGGGAAACGTATCGTGAAGCATGCGAGGCGCAGCGAACGCTTCTCAATATTTTGCACCGAGCCTATGACCTAGTTGCCCAGCTATGCTCAGCCTACAGACGCTCGCGTCCATGGCAGACGCAGCACGCGTCGCCTCGGCTTGTTGCCGTGCCGCCTTTGCTATACTGCATACGTTGCACAATGTTCCCATCTAGCCGCCGCATAGAGCCACAAGCTTTCTTTTTAGCGAACCTCCCAGTCCTTACAAGCTTCAGAAAAAGGTTACAACTGCGTGAATGAGACGCCACGTAAGAAACAAACTCGCACACATGAAGCGCAACGTGTGTGTGTGCATCTTTCTATATTTGTTGCATGGTGTCTTATTCGCACAGGTGTAACCGTTTTCTGAAAACAAAAATGACCGAAAAAGACCAACAACATGTCATTCAACAAGGTTCGCTTGAAAACGTGCCTCACCTGTTATCTCACGCTTGAAAACGCCGACGCAGCCGACGTTGACGAAAGCGACGAAAGCTTCTCGCTGTCAGTCATGCATGGGCTTGTCGCTGGGTATATGGTGTTTATGACAATACGGCTGAAGAAAAATAATCACGTAAGGTGTGTTGAATAAATTGTTTTTATGTATAAAGAACATACCTAATTTGGGCGTATAATTATTATTTTGTGAAGACAATTCTGTTGCATTGATTATAACTGTTTTTTTTTGCGCTTGCGCCTTCTGACGTTTGATGAGAGCACTAGTTGGTTACGTAATCGTGACGCACTTCCTGAGGCCAGGTTTTGCGGAGTGTCCTCTCTTATCTTCTTCTTTCTCTATGGTGCGCGAGCCAACCCTCGCGCTGCCACGCCGAGCGGTTCGAACATCTTTTCCTTCCTGAATTGCTGTGGGACGCGTTGCATCAAGGAGGCGGGAACGCTAGCACAGCTGACGGAAGCAGCTCAGACAGGCCCTGTTCGCTCTCTCGTCAAGCGGCATCGACCACGCGCTAGCTTCTCTGCATTGTGCGAGTTGGCACACTGCACCGGGATGACGGTCCAATATGGCTCGAGGTTGTCCTCTTCCAGCGCTGCAGCTTCCTGTCCCACGGTTTCTCGTTGCCAAAGGAGATCTTGCAGCACATCTTTCAAAGGACTCCTTCTCACCGGACTTACGTCAGTCACGGGCACTGTAAGTAACAAAGAAGAAGTAGATATTTGTCGTCCACTCGGCTTGACGCGCAGCGCGTATTGCAAATCTACTAAAACTTAGTTTTACTGTCTCCTGACACAGAAAATGTTAATTCAAGGCACATCGTTGAGAAGCTACTGAGAAGGTATTTCTAGTTGCTCAAGGTCCTTTGTGGCAGGAAAGTCGTTCTTGTCCGAAAATGTTCTTCTCACTCGTGATTCAATGTGTATCTCGTACAACGCAACAAGTGTTCCGTGTCACGGCCGTGGCTATGCCAAGGTTGGTCGATGAAAAAAAGGTGTGAGCTGTTGCGTCACACAAACGCGGCGGGAGTCGCATATGCATCCACTGGTGCAACGCTGTGGAGACTAGCGAGGCTGCTTACGGTAGGTGCATTTGCACCAAGATATAGTCCAATGATAGCACCATCCGTAAGATGCTTTCATTTGCCCTTTAATACGTGATACGTAATACGTGATACATTTCAGATGCTTTGTGCCTCGGAGGTAAGGATACTCCGTTATACGTTTACCATTGGGTCGTTCTTGACCATTTGGCGTTTTTCTTTTCGTTTCTTTTTGTGTTTTATTAGTAGCGTGTCGCGACGCATCATGCTCGAGCCCATGTTTGGTTCGAACGAGCGTTTACAACGACGGAAAGCAAGCGTTAGACGCGTGCAGTCACACATTTTGCCCTTATACATTCTACAATTCACCAGCATGACACCTTGCCTCATCGTCACCTCTGCTCGAGTCCGAGAGCCGACTCTCGACATACACATAGAACTTGTCCAAACAAGCTGAATCTACCTTTGCGGGGGCAGAGCGACAGAAGCGATGGGAGGCTGCTCTGCGCAGCTCACGACTGGACGACCAACTCCGGATCGTACGCTAGGCCCACGGTGTTCCTACACCGTGGCTATAGGTCATATAGGGGTCGCCGGCGCGCATAGACTTTCAGCCACCTACAGCGGCCTGAAGGCTCATCGTCTTTTTTCCTGACCGCATTCCCTCTCTCACCTGACCCATTTTTGACGTCATTAAAGTTGTTTCCTCCTCCTCCTGCCATAGATTCCACAGCGTTGCATCTGCTGTATGAAACGTAGTATATAGTTTAGCTTGTTGTTGCCGTGGCGTCACCGCCAATATTGATCACAGAAAACACAAGTGTCCTTGTGTTAACCGTTTCATTCAAGAATCCTCGACATCTTGACAATATTTTTGGTCACCAACACTCCTCCGCGTGTTATTTTCTCCGCAAAAAAAGATTTCTTACTACATCATTTCGACATTTAACACCACACACTACCATACAAAAATTCCTGGTAGCCGACGTTGACATGGTTTCTTGTAGTTCAATGATGATGCGAAACTTAACGGCCTCTCGGCATCGGAAAGGAAACATTTATCACAAATATTCTCTTTCCCACCACGGACGCCGAGCAGGCTGCAAGTTCGGAACGCCAGTTCCTGCTTGCCCGTGAACGCGAGCGTAGTTTAAGTACAGCTCCTCACTGTCTTCGTATGTCACGTTCAGTGCAACTGCATACGTTTTTAATCTCTCAGATGCGTAGGCGCATGACATTCACATCTGATGTGGCACATTACGTCCACCAATACTCAGAAATCTGTGACGACCCTTTGGTTTCTTCGGCTCTCGGAAATTTGCATATATCTTTTTAATTGTATCCACCATATAATTACAAGGACAAGTTTTTTTTGTAAAACGATCTACTACAACCAATAAATTTAGTCTTTTCATATCAAACACTAAAAAAGTTTGCTTATATGTTAGGTACTGGAAGATAAAGTACAATATGCAACGTGATTTTGTAGACGCAGTGTTTTACTGCAAACATAGCGTATTGAGAGGGTACGTCTTGCCTCATTTTTTTTCGAAATGCCTCACGCATCCAATGCATCCAATGATACGCAGGCTGAAGCCTGCGTATCATTGGATGCAACTGCGAGTGTTAACTATGGCAATGACGCGATCATCATTTGAAAATACGCGAGATTCTATTTGGGGGTGACGTTTTTCGCTACTCTTTCTTTGTCCGCACTATAGGAGAATGGAACACTCTGCCACCGGAAATAGTCTCTATTGATTCAAGGGATGATTTTTTCCATGTTTTATGAACGTTTATTTTATGCGTTTGATCATGTGTACTGTACCATTCCTACTGTAATGCCTTATGGCGAAGCTGGTACGTATTAAATAAATAATAAATAAAATATGAGACGCGTTCTTATTTTACAGTGCATGATCGCAATCATGTGGGCACCTGGCCCGGGTTCATCGACGAACAACTCAGGCATGTCCTTGCTGGCGGAACCACTGGTCACGGACGTTGCCAGACCCACGTTGGCGCATGCACTGGGCTTCACTATTCGCCGCAAAATAACCGCCGCCATGATACCTGCTTCTGCAACAACGTCCCACATCAGTGTACAATATGCAATCCATGGTGAAGAGGACACAGGGGACGTGGCATTGGTGGGTTATGGATGGCCATGGCGGGTGGTCGTCGACAAGAGAGCCAGTGGGTGACAGTCTTCAGTGGCGCACCTTGGTCTTCAAGCATGTCAAGACGCGGCCATCCGTTGGCCCCCACAAAGCTGCCCATATCGCAGTCGAACAGTATAGAATACTCCCTGATTTTTCTATGCTTTTTGCTAATGTTTCGTGTAGTGTGTCCATAGTGACAGTATGTTACGTGCTATTTTTGGTATTTCTTCGACGTCAATATAACGACGTTTGTTTCGAATTATTGCGTAAGCGCACACACTTATTAATTATCCCGGTCGCTATATATCAATCGTTTCATTTTTTACTGGCGTTAATAAGTGTTATTTATTTTTACTTTAAAGATTTATTCGTTCCGAATGGGTCCGGTGGGTCCACCTGCTGAAGAAATCAGGCATTGCCAAACCACTTTCAAACGTAGCTTGATTTCCGTGCTAAAACTTACTCTTTTCGAACAGTTCTGGAAGGTTTACCTGCCGAAGACTTGTTTCTGTAAATGATATTCGAAATGGCCATAGCTTTCTAAAGTTATCTTGAACAAGTTTGATAGGTCCGCCTGCTGAAGAAAGCACACTTTAGCCACTTTCAAATAGAGCTTAATTTTTGCTTTAAATACTTTTTTCTTTCGAAGAGTTCTGCAAGGTTTGCCGGCTAAAGACATGTTTCTATAAATCGTGTCCGAAATAAGCATGATTTACCAAAAATTGCTCTGAACACATCCGGTAGCTCCGCCCGCTGATGTGTTTCATTATTGAACGTTCAAAAAGAGCGTAAAAAAGTCGGGAGTTATTTTACTAAGATTTTGGTTGCAGTTTACAATGAAACGCCAGCTTTTTTTTCTTTACTGGATATGCTGTACGTATATATGTACACGTCATCAGTTATGTTTCGTAGTTAATCTAAGTTACTTCGGGATGAACAATCACCCATCACTGATATTATAGTAGTGACTATAATTTATATTTACCAATATTGAGTTCTGGAAGCTTTGACTGCGAAGAAAAAATTACGAGTCGTCTTCAAAGTAACCTTCGTGCAGATGTACCTTTTCAACGGTTTGCGCTGACCTTTTTTGTGATAATCGCAACGTATATTTTATTGACGGCCTACTCCTCATTAGAAAAAAAGATTCTAACACTTACTCCTTTCAACAAGATATCTGCATTGTATTTACGCGCACACATCGACTCACTTAAGCGCGTATTAGCAATTTACAGCAGCGTGTTGAACTGAAATATGGCGATTCAACGTATTCCTTATGCAAAACGTTTTTTTTTTAGATCTTCGAAACAGTGAATTGGGCAAATAAATGCTGTTAAAATGCTCGCGTCAGTCTTGTATCTCGTGACAATACACTTTGGGTCACGCGAGGCTTTCACAATACTTCGCATTATTTCTCAACATTAATAATTATCTAACCTTACAGCGGGTAGATCTGTCAAAACCAAGCTCATTCGGGGACAATCATTGGGTTTTTGGAATTATTTATAGGAAACTTCATGGCAGCAACGATATTGGCAGAAACTGTGCTATAGCCAAGCCCCTCTACTTGCATCTACTGCACTAAAGAAACCGCCTAGCATGAGCAAAACGCGCAGCACAGTGGCACCGAAGGCAGAAAGCGCTGCCTTATTAGAGCCCTTTAACCCTTTTGGCCCTGGCATCCTATAAAAAGGACAAAAAATTTTGCTGCGAATTGTGACAGATTAAGTCAGAAATAAAAAAAACTGTCCGAACTATCCTCAATACATCTGCGCAAGCATAGTAAGTTTCTGGCATCGCCTTCACGGGGTATAAGAGTCCGTGGTCGCCTTCATTTGAAGTGTGCAAAGTGGGAAACAAGATCGTAAAATGCGATAACGATGACACTCGGCGCAACCAAATAAATGACACTTTACTGACTGCCACTTTGGCTTGTTGGTAAAGGTTCATTATGAAACAAGCGCAAAAATACACACACTCAGAAAGGACACATACAAGCGCTTATACTAGCAACTGAAAATTTTTATTTCGAAGCGAACACTAATAAACGCATCACATGCATGTACGTCATTCCCGACTTCTAGTAAGCGCTTGTCTGTGTCCTTTCTCAGTGTGTGTATTTTTGCGCTTGTTTCATAATGTTCACTTTACTGGTTAACTATTCTACCAGTTGCTATCGCATTTTTTCATGTTGTTTCTGAGATATTTAACTTGCTATTTACAAAGTGGGTCTTCTTCCCTAAAATTAATGTGTTGCCCGCAGTAGTGGACAATCTTCATGTCCAAAATAAAGGACACCAGGGCTCAGTAATTGTTAGACTTCTGAGGGCATTCAGGCTAAATCTTGTTATTCTAGCCGAGAAACCTGCCCAAATCACTTAGATAATATATAAGGGCTGTCTAATGGCGAGAGAGTACGTAATGAATTTTAATTCGTTTTATAAAATATTAGTGCGTGATGGAGCTCGAAGATGACGACGTTGAAGTGCAGTTCAACCCCTTGGTAGAGTGTTCTAGATGCTTTTGAGTGGCGCGAGCAGCTGCCTGGCAGCGGCCGTTTCGGCGTGGAATGATGCGGTGGCGCTGGCGTCGACCAATCTTCCCGGGCGGATGGCTGGCAGGCGTTCCGCGTACGTGTTGGCCTCTGTCGCGCCTAGTGTGAAGATGATTTCCCTCTTTTTTTTTTCTTATTCACATACCTCCCCTTTTTCGCGCAAATAAAGGTAATTTGACATTATTGTTATTGAAGTTGCTGAAGCCCGCACGGCAGCCCGAAGGAGCATAGCACATTGTACAATATAACGAGCACGTTTTTTTTATTTTTAAAGTGTACACATTTATGACGAGAAACAAGGTGGCCGGTACACACCGGAAGCGCCCCCCCCCCCCCAAAAAAGGAATATGGTGCACACAAAACAAAGAACTCTTGGTCCATTCCACGTAAAACACCAAAGCTGGACTCAAATAAAAGGCTCATTGCTTGTGGCTGCGTGCACACACGACAAAAAAGTAGGCTTTATTGATAATATTTGAAGAACAGCAGAGTTTTTTCAAACATCCCTTTGGTTTTAAAATATGGGAATAGATTCATTGTTTTAGGACCCACAGAAATGCAAATACGTAATACTGCAAAACAATATCTTAGGTGAAACATAGTAGTGGAAGATTTTGAGAGTTTAAAAAACGCAACACTGCAAAGCAGAGTCGTAAGTAATGTTAATCATAATTGATAACATAAAATTGCAAGGTTTACATATTTATGAAACAATACATTTGCAATTAGGTAAATTGTAAAAAACGTAATATATAAAGCCAGGATACAAAAGATAACATAAAGCAAAGCAAACAGAATGACAGTGTTAAGGTTGTCTTTCCAAAATGCATTTTAAAAAAAAGATGTAATGGTCGAAAGATCGTTTGAAGGGACACTGAAGTGCAACAATGAATTGGCTTATATCAATGAAGTATGCACCGAGATACCTAATGCTGCTAAATTTACCATCACAGGTTAACTACAAAAAGATCAAAGATTTATTTTGAGATTTCGCGTCATTATTTGCACGTTCTCTCGTTTAAAAGCCTCTTCTAAGAAAAATTGTTTTTCTTCTTGGTGTACCGTCAAAAAATTAAGAGTGTAAGAAAATATGCACGAAAAGTAACATCCTTTTACGTCACTGTAGCAATTTATAGCCTACTCAATTTTAGGTGCTTCTGTGCGCTTTTGACACTGTAGAAGATTTTTCATCTTGACCTCATTTGCGCGTGTAGACCATGGGTAAGGTCCGATGGTGGCAAAAATGAAGTTTCTGCTGTTCTACAACAGAGTGGGACGCTTGCATCAAGCTGCAGAGCATCTGAGGCTTCTCGAACAGTTACTAAACTGGACTTGCTGATTAGTTTCTCTTGGACGAACGCTTCACATTGCACGATTTCATTGTCTGCACAGGTGAACTATACGGCTCATTGAATGCAAAGTTCACGAGTGCTAGGATTCAGTGAGCACGCTACGTACGACACGCCAGCAAATCCAGGAAACTCGTGCAGCACCCATGACTTTGATGGTAGGACAAGACCACGAAGGTCACCGAGAGTGACAACCGCGTCAGACGAGGGACTAGAGCTTGCCTCGTCAGCTTCGTCGCCATCTGCAGAAGTTGACCCGTTGGTATCCACAAAAAGCTGTGCAGGAGTGCTAATGCGCTGCTGTTTTCTGTTGTCATTCTCAGCCGGCACACACTGATGACGCCGCTTTGTTTGGGTCCGCGGAGCCGGAGTTTTGAGCGTCAAATATGCAGGCAGGTTGGGCAAGATCGTCGGGACTGCATCAGGGGCGAGTGTCGGCGCTCCCCTAGGAATTCGGACTTGAACACCATTGATAACATGTACGTAGTCTCTCACAATGAAATGCAGTTTGAAATGTAACTCGCACACAGCACAATCGGCGTCAAGCTGCTTGTCAAGCCGATGGAGGTTCCGCTCCCAAAGAAGTCATCGTTCTTCGTCTTTCGGGGCCTTAAAAAGTGATACTTCCGACTTTGTTGCACACGCAGATATCCAGTTGTGCAACCTGGCGCGTAACAATGGTTTAGACGCTGCTTCTTCGTGATTTCGCGACTAAAACCGAGATGCCGACCATGCCGCCGAGCCAGCCGAGTAAACCACAGAACACCTACCAGTGTTCTGTGGTAGATTGGGCGATGGCAGCGCCGCCGCTACTTTCGCCACAAGTTGGGGATGGAGAAAGCAAGAGGAAAGCGTTTCGGTCGCGCCACTCAAAAGTTCTAGTACACTCTACCCTTGGTGTAGGTAGTTTTGGTCAACACGCAAAGAAGAAATTATTTTTACTAAAGTACGCTGTAGAGCTCCTAAACTCTATCGCTAGATGCATAGAGCTGGTCTGGCTACTTCCCCATTTTTCTCATTCTGTAACAAGGATGAAACAATCGAGCATTATTTTTTATCATGTAGTCGCGTCAAGTCACTGAGGAAAAACATTTTACAGCGGCTTTGTTTCGAATTAGATGGAATTTCATTATTTCCAATGATCTCTCCTTGGGATCTTCTTCATTAGGTCATCTGTGGCCCCCGCATAAAGTGGATAGTCTTCATGTGAGGTAGGTTCTGTGCATAGATACCGGGCTGCTGTAGCATCTAAAATCTGCGCGTCGGTAAGTTGCTGTCCTCGCGCTTTGTGTAACAGTCTATCTAGAGTTAGTCGTTGCTCTGACTTGGTGGGCTTGTCGCCGAGCAGATGCCTGAGAAGGTCTCATTTTAGACCGTTTCTCATGCGTGCGTCAAGCGAATTACACACCTCATTCCACTGATTGCGTGCTAGTGTGTGACTGTACTCTTCGATTTGTCGGTTGAGCAATACAATGCGCTGAAATACGTGCGGTAATAGCAGAGCTCCATACTAAGTCAGCCCCGGGTCCTGACGGAGTCACCAACAAGCTACTCCGCAACCTGGCTGACCATGACATTGAATCACTAGCCACCCACATGAATGAGGTTTGGGAGCAAGGGAGCGTCCCGCCAGAATGGAGGGCCGCGACTGTCCTACCCATTCCCAAGCCGAACAAATCCCTGGAACTCGACTCTCTACGACCCATCTCCCTCACATCCTGTGTGGGTAAGGTCATGGAGCACGTCATTCTCCGTCAAGTCACAAAATATTCAGAGCAAAAACACCTCTTCCCATTCAATCAAGTAGGGTTCAGGCCAGCTATGGTCACGCAGGACGTACTTCTCATGGTGCAGGACACGTTAATTAGAGTAAGGAGCAAAGACCTCAGAGCAATCCTAGCTCTTGACTTAGAGAAAGCTTTTGATACCATAAGCCACGCTCATATACTACACGAGATTCAGAAGGCAGGCTTAGGCCGCCACTTCTACGAATACATCCGCTCTTTCCTAAGAGCCAGAACGGCCACACTTAAAGTTGGGGATCTCAAGTCACACACCTACAACCTAGGCCCGCGTGGCACACCGCAAGGGTCGGTGGTCTCACCGTTTCTTTTCAATTTAGCCCTCAGGCAACTTTCGCAAAAGCTGAGACACAACGAAGGCGTAGAACACGCGCTCTACGCCGACGGTATTACTATTTGGCGTACTGGAGGGAGCGATGGACAAATCGAAGCGAGCCTTCAGGAAGCAGTCACTGCAGACAAACATTTTTAAAGCCCACGGGCCTCAGACTATCGGCATCCAAGTCCGAGTTGCTGCTTCTGCCACCACTGTACGGCCGCATCAACGCCGAACCTACCATACACCTCTCCACAATGGATGGCTCGGTTATCCCGATAGTGTCGTCGGTTCGAATTCTGGGCGTTACCCTACAGGAGAATGGCAAAAACGACTTAACCATCACACATCTCACCAAAAAAGCTGAGGCAGTCATGCGCTCGCCCGACGCTCGCTAATGGACACGCAGGACTCACAGAAGAAAGCTTACTACGCATCTTTCATGCGTTCTTGATGTGTCACGTTCACTACGTTGCCTGCGCTCACCCGTGGAGCAAAGGCGATGAAACCAAAGTAGACAACCTCATCCGAAAATGCACAAAACGAGTACTTGGTCTACCCATGTCCACAAGCACGCAGCGCCTGCTATCCCTTGGGGTACATAACACGTTCCAAGAAATCATCGAAGCACAAAGAATGTCCCAACTCATACGCCTGTCTTCGACAGCTGCGGGTCAGGAACTCCTCTCACACATAGGTCTTCCTATCCCAACTCAAGTCAACGAACCAGAACCATTACCGCAACACCTTCACGCTAAAACCACAGTGCTACCCTTCCCCAGGAATATGCACCCGGTGCACAATCAGGCTCGAAGAAGGGCACGAGCTCAATCCTTACTAAAAGTGGCCAACCTACACGCGACAGACGTGGTTTTCGTAGACGCCGCTAAATGCGTGGACAAACCCTACTTTGTAGCTGTGGCGGTCACCCCAAACGGAAAAGCTCTTAATTCTCTTACCATAAAAACACAGAAAGCCTGCGAGGCTGAACAAGTGGCCATTGCTCTTGCTCTAGCACGACACAGTGTTTACCGACTCTAAACCCGCTGCGCTGGCATACCGCCGTGGTACACTTTGCCAGGCGGCATTAAGAGTTCTAGCATCTGTTCAGATAACTGTACACAAGCATATTTACTGGTTCCCTGGTCATGAAGGGATGAACGTTCAACCAGGGGTCCCCAACGGTAATGGGCTGGCCCATAACCTCGCGCGTGATCTTACGTGCCGCGGGGGGTCGCGCTCCGGCTCACTGGCCGGGGACACCAACACGCACCGGGAGCCACTCCTATCATATCATGAAATTCGCTCGCACTATAAGTTATTTAGAAAGGAATTTCCCTCACCTCACTCGGCACTTAATAAAGCACAACAATTAACGCTTCGACTGCTGCAAACGCACAGTTACCCCAGCCCCTATATCTGCAGCAAATAAGGCCAGAATGCCCCAAATGCTAAATTTCAAGGTGCGATTTAAGTCACATGCTGTGGCGGTGTCCCGTGCTAAACTCTAGCTTCGGGTCCCCCGCCACCGAGGACGACTGGTTCAACCACCTTAGGAGCCCCGACAGGGCCCTTCAACACCAGGCCGTCCAGAAGGCCCAAAAGGTGGCTGGCGAGCTCCGACTCCCAGTCCCCACATGGGCGGAGCCACCGGGCTGGCCCCCGTAAGGGGTGTCCAGTCCCCTTCAGGACCTTTACTAAAGTTGATTCTCTCTCTCATTAGGTCATGTCACCAGGATTTTTGTTCTTCTGTATAAATATTCTTAATAGAATCAAGACGGTTTTGATTAAAAATTTCTTAATTAGTAAAGTTTGATTTCTTCTAACTAATTTATATTTCATTAGATTTAAAGGTAATATATTCAATAATTAGATGGTGGCCATTCAAGTGTAATGAGGAGCTGTGTATCACGAGCGCAAAGACTTTCTATCGGAAATTTTAGGTGCTGTAACTGTTACGGAGTTGCTGTATGTTAGTTTCCCAATGATAACGTGTGCTAACAAGGTAAAAATAAATATATGTATGTAAATTTACCGTATTTAACCTTATAATCACATAGCGTGGTGTCATATAATTAGGACATGAAGCCATTTTTCTTGTATGCTGATGGAATGCTCAAAAAACATGTTCGTGCTTTTCGGGGTGCAGTAACTCCAAATCAACAAGAAACCAAAATTTCTCGTTGATATGTGGGGTTTAACGTTCCAAAACCACTATATGATTATGATAGACGCCGTAGTGGAGGGCTCCAAAAATTTAGACCACCTGGGGTTGTTTAACGTGCACCGAAATCTGAGCACATGGGCCTACAACATTTCCGCCTCCATCAGAAATGCAGCCGCCGCAGCCGGGATTCGAACCCACGCCCTGCAGGTCAGAAGCCGACTACCTTAGCCACTACACCACCGCGGCGGGGCGAAACCAAAATTTCTACCAGTTAAACAAAAAACCAGGGCTGAAACGGTTACCGTGATTGCGTCGAAGAGCTTGTTTCGCAAAATATCAGTTGTTGGTGTCGTTGATTTTGAGCGGAAAATCAGCTTTGCCAGAAGAAAAGAAAGAAGCAAAATGAATAATGAGAAATTCGGGGCTAGAGTGGGGATTTAACCCGGGTCGAATTCACGGAAAGCGGGTGTTCTGCCACACAGCCGCGCTGGCGATTGTAGTAAAATCAACTTGCTCTGCTTGGAAATGCAGTGCAAGTAACTCGTGCTGTATCCTGTATACATCATTCTGTATACTGCATTTTGTATACATGCTTGACAATACGACATGAAACATTGCCATAAGTATGCGTGGTACAAGCGTCCATCGCCATCGGGCGTCAGAAAATAGGATTACCATAATGCTTTGGAAGCTGCGTATTGTTTCAGCAGCTACGTCAGTACGGGGGGAGCTGCTGACATCAATTCCGATAAAAAATGCGGATGCTGCCAAAGACGAACAGGTGGCAGTGGCCATCGCTATGGCCACTACGAACCAATCTACTACTTTCACGGACTCCCGAGCCGCCATTAGAGCATACACGAAAGGCTCGATTTGCAAGGAAGTCACTCGCCTTCTCTCTGGGGCATCTTGAACCGGCAAAACACATCTGATTTGGTGCTCTGGTCACGTGGGCAGTGATGCTCACGAAACCATTCCTAACGCCAACGAACTTGCACACTCTCAAATGCGAGGTCTCACCCGCCGCGCCGGATATGGGCACTCGGAGGCCGAGGGAGGGCCGCGGCCAAGAGACCCTCTTCTCACTTTTAACGAGATCTGTAAGCACTATAAACTGGTGTGTCGGAAGTTTCCGCTTCTACACCCACAGTTGAACAGACCACAGACAATCGTCCTGCAATTGTTACAGAGGAACACATATCCATGTGCGTTTGTATGCTGGAAATTTATAAAAAAAATAGGCCCACGCCATGTTGAAGGACTCCGGAAATTTCAACCATGTATCATGGGCTTTAACGCACATTGACATCGTACACGGGCTCCTATGATTACGCCTGCGTTGACTGCCGCTGCCGTGATCTATCCCACGATCTTCGCATCAGCAGCCGAACACCACAACCACTGCTGCACCACGGCAGACAAAAAAGAGAGAGAAAGAAATAAGGAATATTGTTATTTTTGTGTGGATTTAACGTCCCAAAACCACGATATGATTATTTATGACAGATGCTGTAGTGGAGGTCTCAGAAAATAGTGACCACCTGGAGTTCTCTACCGTGCACCTAAATCTAAGCACACGGGCCTCAAGCATTTGGGCCTCAACCGAAAATGCAGCCGGGAGTCCATTCCGTGACCTGCGGGTCAGCAGCCGAGTGCCTTAGCCACTAGACCACCGTGAAGGGTAAAGAAATAGAAATAAACAGAGCCACAATATATAGAAAAATAGAGACAAGAGAGAAAAGTTGGAGGACCCTTAAACTTCATCTTTAAGAGTTGAACACGATAGCAAAATCCGGCCCCTAGTGCACCCATCAACCACTATAGTTTATTCATATGTTGTGTTACATACACACACACGCACGCACACACGCACGCACACAGTAGATCATACCAGCGCGCGCGTGGATGGTACATACAGGTTTTTTACCTAGAGCAAGAACCGCATGGGCCCCAAAATACACATTGCGCACTCGCCATCTCGGAGACCAAATAGAGTGTCACAATGCCTCCCAGAAAGCAACACATTATCTAGCGTTTGCTGTTTGCTTGATAAACGCCTCTGGAAAGGCATGGTACGTTTTCCGCTAGATGGACATAGTTGTCCATTTTTAGAGCTGTTTGAAAATTCCTGTGTGTTTTTAGCGGCGATGGATGCAATATCCCGGCCTTTTTCAACGTAGTTTAAGACTTCCTAAATGCGCTTACAAATCGCCGAATGGGCTCATTTTCGTCGTGACCCCTGTGGAACGAAAAGCGTTAAAGGGGCCCTGGAACACTTTTTCCAATAACCATGTAGCGAATCCACTAGTAGAGCTTATTCTCGTGATTTCAACGCAGCAAAAATTTTAAGAATCCGTTCAGCGTGAGTGGTATTACAATGCTGTAATTGCATGATCTCTTCTCTCAATCGTCTCGCCGAAAGCGCTGGAAGTTAAGCAGGGAGGGTTGGCAGAGGCAAAGAAACTACCGCGCCTCGTGACCTTGAGCACATTTTTTTCCTCGAATTCGCGGCTTTGTCAGTGTGATCATGCGCGCACGCGTGGACAAGTAATGGCCTCCAGCGGCGATCTCGGTAACTTGATTCTTTGGTCCCAGATGCACAGACAATTTTTGTCGGCAGGATTTCTGCGACACGAGCTTTTTAAGGCTATTGCGTTAAAATCGCACCATCTACCGCTAAAGAGAACCATATATGTATAGATGTCAAGGAGCGGGCTTAACACTTACACTGGCGGCGGTGTTAAGGCTGGCGCTCATCGTGAGGTTGGGCACTAGAGAAACTTGGTAAAAGTGGTTATAAGAGAGAAAAGAGAGAAAAGTGAGCCCCGTAAACTGTCTGCATCAGGGCGCGACACCTCAACAGTAGCTCACAAGGAATGGGGGTGAGGAGGGATTAAAAGGATAGGATTAAAGGTATAGAGAGAGAGAGATGCGCTGGGACAGCGAGCGAGGACATATGAGGGATAGGAGAGATATAGGAAAGATGGAAACATGGTAACAGGAGTCCGAGGACGGGCACCACTTGCAAGAGCTCTTGTCGGCGTCGGGAGATGGCGTAGGGCAAGTCCAGTCGGCCAGAGCTACGCTGGCGTCGGAGATCGCGAGGGCACAACCAGTCGACACGGAATCCAGCGAGCGAGTTGTAGAAACCTGGGAAGGCGCAAAGCATGCAGTGATGAACCAGTGTTTCTTACTGGAACATGCCGATCGCTTCTAATAGGCAATGAGAGACAGTAGACTCTGACTGGACACAGAAACCCGCAATCCACTTTTAAGTAACACGCCCATTGTGAATTTTTATCCAAGCAAGCTCTTCTAACATCATTCACTTTGTGCATATGTTGAATGTTTTTTGCCTCTCTCATAGGTTTCGACTACACCGTATACGTTATCCGAGCATTGCGCTATATGATAAAGTGACATAGGGCGTCGACGACAAAGCTGGGCCCTAACGTCTATAATATCTTCGATGAAGGATAAAGGGTTCGTTGTTGTAGGCGTTTTATATTGTTCGGTCACAATTATGATTGATATGAGTCTATCGTAAATAAGGACTTTTAGAATAGCGCACCGCGAGCGCTTGCGATGCGGTCGCTGCCACTGCGCATGCGTCGTGACTCGAGCCGCCGTTTCCCCCCCTCCCAAAAAATCTGAAATTGCGTGCGGCGATCGGGGCCCGTGAGACCCGCGAAGTGCTGCGTGGAGCTTTTGTGCATTTGGGTTAGCGGTCGGGGCAAAAGTCCCTATCATGGGTGACAACCTAAGAATGAATATAAGCCCCACCCACGTGGCCTCATTGCCCTTATTTTCCATGCCTCCGCGCTACGAAGGAAGTGGTTTCCAAACAGTGGCCATTTTATTCACGCAGGCAACTATTTCCTTACAATACTCGATTGGTACTGAAATATAGAATCCTAATCTCGATAAATAAATTTGAGAAGGCGTGGACTTCCGCTTCAGCTTAGCAATATATATGTTGTGTAAATCGCACCTTCGACTGCGCCAATCTTGGAGTCCACCAAAAAGCAATGCACATTTCTCGAAGGTGAAGTTTCTGCGTGGTACTTATAGTGGTACCAAAACAAACATCATCATCATCATCATCATCATCAGCCTGTCTACGTCCACTGCAGGACAAAGGCCTCTCCCATGTTCCGCCAGTTAACCCGGTCCTGTGCTTGCTGTTGCCAATTTATACCCGCAAACTTCTTAATCTCATCTGCCCACCTAACCTTCTGTCTCCCCCTACCCCGCTTCCCTTCTCTGGGAATCCAGTTGGTGACCCTTAATGACCAGCGGTTATCCTGTCTACGTGCTACATGCCCGGCCCATGTCCATTTCCTCTTCTTTATTGCAGCTATGATATCCTTAACTCGCGTTTGTCCCCTAATCCACTCTGCTCTCTTCTTGTCTCTTAAGGTTACACCTACCATTTTTCTTTCCATTGCTCGCTGCGTCGTCCTCAATTTAAGTTGAACCCTCTTTGTGAGTCTCCAGGTTTCTGCTCCGTAGCTAAGTACCGGCAAGATACAGCTGTTATATACCTTCCTCTTGAGGGACAGTGGCAATCTACTTGTCATAATTTGAGAGTGCCTGCCGAATGTGCTCCACCCCATTCTTATTCTTCTAGTTACTTCAATCTCGTGGTTAGGCTCTGCGGTTTTACCTGCCCTAAGTAGACATAGTCTTTTACAACTTCAAGTGCACTATTACCTATCGCAAAGCGCTGCTCCTTTCCGAGGTTGTTGTACATTACTTTCGTTTTCTGCAGATTAATTTTAAGACCCACCTTTCTGCTCTCCTTGTCTAACTCCGTAATCATGAGTTGCAATTCGTCCCCTGAGTTACTTAGCAATGCAATGTCATCGGCGAAGTGCAGGTTACTGAGGTACTCTCCATTAACTCTTATCCCTAACTGTTCCCATTCTAGGCTTCTGAAAACGTCCTGTAAGCACGCAGTGAATAGCATTGGGGAGATTGTGTCCCCCTGCCTTACACCCTTCTTTATTGGTATTCTGTTGCTTTTTTTATGAAGCACTATGGTAGCAGTTGATCCCCTGTAGATTTCTTCAAGAATGTTTATATATATTTCCTCTACGCCCTGATTCCGCAGTGTCTGCATGACGGCTGATATTTCTACTGAATCAAACGCCTTCTCGTAATCTATGAAGGCTATGTATAGTGGTTGGTTATACTCTGAGCATTTCTCTATTACCTGATTGATAGTATGAATGTGGTCAATTGTTGAGTAGCCTGTTCTAAATCCTGCTTGTTCCTTTGGTTGATTGAATTCTAATGTTTTCTTTACTCTGCTAGCAATTACCTTTGTAAATAGCTTGTATACTACAGAGAGCAAGCTGATCGGCCTGTAATTCTTCAAGTCCTTGTCATCTCCTTTCTTATGTATTAAGACAATGTCACAGTTAAAGTGAAGTTTAAAAATCTTCCTTCTGCGCTTTGAAATAATGAAACAGGGGCATAAATCAAATTTTTTATCGTCATTTGCGATTTTCGTGTGTTTTACTGAACTTTCGAAACCAGGATTCTTCGCTATTAGCTGTAACTATGGCAACTATGACTCAAAGCGAAGAATGGAGAAGTGACCTGAGATTGAATTCGTGAATTTTGGTTCTTGTGCTGCCGTAAATGCCGAATGTGCGTCTCGTGTTTGGGTGCTTATCATCGTGTTTGAGGTAAATGCCATTGTTTCATTTGATGTCTTCTTTCAACGAAATAATAGCGCGTAACACGCATCGCGTTTAACTGAGGGCTCGAGTCATTGCATACTTAAGTTATTTCCAAAGTGGTGTACGCAGCTAAATGGCGGTGACTAAAAGATGTAGGTGAATGTTTACATTCTTAGTTATAAAAAACTTGCACTCGATGGTTTGCCATGACCCCGTCAGCCCTTGAATATTCAACTTTTTCAAGGCAGGGCCCAGTTCTGCAGCAACAGAGGCCATTACCTTCAATAAATGTGTCTGTGTAAAGGTTTGTCTGTGCAGGCAAGGGGGTTTTGTCTCTCCGGGGAATGTGGGTGAATTGCGTGCCAGACATTGCTTTCACAGGGCAGTGCAATGCATCCATTTTTTCCTTTGTGGGACACTGATTTAATACAAGCAAGTTATCTCTATGTGTAATACACGCACAAAATACAGGCAAAATGGAAAAAATATACAAAAAGTAAGACTTCCAAATATTATACCATTAAGGATGATACAATGTCTTAAAAAACAAAATGTTTTTTTTTTGCTGAACAATACTTTTAGCGGGATCGCTTGCAACTAATCGTTGAATTTAGTGGGGTCGCGATGTGACTGATTGTGATTGATCGTTATCGCTGCGTCGATAAAGATCGATGTAGCGATATTACATAGCTCGCGTCATCTCCCGGTTTAGAGTGATGGATCGTTATCGCTGCGACGATAAAGATCGATGTAGCGATCTTACATAGCTCGCGTCATCTCCCGGTTTAGAGTGATGGATCGTTATCGCTGCGACGATAAAGATCGATGTAGCGATATTACATAGCTCGCGTCATCTCCCGGTTTAAAAAATCTCGCTCGGTGTTTTAGATGCGGAAGCATCTTATACTCGCGCCTTGTAGTGCGCCGTCCACGCCGTCCGCGCCGCCTCTCGAACATTCGACAGCTGACGCGCGCGCATGCGCCGTCGCGCCGTCGCCCACCATCTGTGCCGCGCGCGCTTCTCCTTCGAGAACATTCGACAGCTGACAGCGCATGCGCCGTCGCGCCGTCGCCATCTGTGCCGCGCGCGCGCTTCTCCTTCGAGAACATTCGACAGCTGACAGCGCATGCGCCGTCGCGCTGTATATATACTCAAGGTCGGCGCTCGCTCGCTCAGTTGCCGCTCGTCCGTTGGTTTGTACGGCGCGTCGACGTCCGAAGTCGCCGTGAAATGAATGCCAACGAATCCACAAACACTATGATCGATGTCCCTTCGACCAGCGCCGCCCTTTCGCATACGTGTGTACGTGTTCACTCATTTAACACCCCCTCCTACAACCACGTTAACCAATTTAGCCATCGACCCAAGTAAGTCGCAATTTAACACCCCATTTCACAACCACGTTAACCAATTTAGCCATCGACCCAAGTAAGTCGCACTTTAACACCCCGTTAACCAATTATATGCTCCGCATCCTCCTCAGTGTTCCCCCGAGGGAAGCTGCGGGCAATTTTTTTTCATGTGTTCGTACTTCAAGCGTGAAACAAGCACTTACGCAACGGACGCTTCAATGTGGCACGTAATTGTGAGCCGGTGGCGATGGAGTCCGTTAAAACGACGCATCTGTGCCAATCGGCACACGTCAAAATAATTACACGTACACACGATGACCACAATTTGCTTTTAGGGGGAAGCTCCTTATGGCATCAAAGAGAAGTTTATTGACTTCCAACCAAGGATAAAGTACATGACAAAAACATCGAGCTTCACGACTACAAAGGGTGCATGTACAATCAGGAAAGCACCACTACCGAGGTACAATGTATGTGGGGGGGATGTACCCCTCTATTTACTGTACAGCGCGTGGTGCTCCAGGAGGCTTAATCATGCGCGGCGGTAGGTCTTCTCAACAAGCGGTGGGAACAAGTAGCGACTTAGCGCTGTACAACTGTAGGTATTATTCCTTTTTTTGTCGCCTGAAACAATGCTGCTTTCGTACACAGTAAGTGCATGCCCGGAGGTATAAAAGAGGCTTTGAGGCTGGGGGGGGGGGGTTACAAGGGAGTGGGGGGGGGCGTTTCTCCCCCCAAATAAGGCATCAGCAACAATCTGCGCGTAAAAAAACTGACTGAAGGCGCCAATCAATGAAGAAGGTGCAATACAAAATTTAACTCAAGTGTCGACCAGCACACTTTGCCCGAATCGATTACAAATAACAACGACAATGGGGTGATGAAATGTAAAAGATGATACAGATATACAGATATATAAATATATGTATACAAGTCCCCTTCTGCATGTGCTAGACAGCGGGAGGGGGGGTCACCAGGTAGTGATTGGGGTGGCTAGCTTGCCATTCCTCACAAAAAAGAATTTGGTATGCCAGCGACGAAGGAAGTTTTCCTCGCCGCTGGCCTCGAGTTCGCCGGATAGGTGGGCCCATAGCAACCGCCGGATACGCGAGACGACCGGAAACGCACTCCGGACAGGCTTTCTACGCGCTTCCGCTAGCGATCTCCTTTGCCAAATAGCTAGCATCGTGAAGATCAGCACAAGTTGGCCGAAGGCACCTTTGTTGCGCTTGTGGTAAGGAGGTGGGCGGATACCAAAGGAGCGGGCTACCATCCGCCACACGGGTTTCACCGCTACGCATTGGAACAACGCGTGATCCTGCGATTCAACTGCGTGACAGTTCGGACAACGTGCATCCGGGACTATTCCAAATTTATGCAGGCGTTGTCTGGTGGGGAGGACGGCCCAGGCCTTTTTCAGGAGGAAATCCTGTGCTTCACGGGGGGTGCCGCAACGGAGCGAGAGTAATTCGCGCTTCGCGCGCTCGGCTCGTTTTTGCTCAGTGTCGCTCAGCTGCTTCCGCGTGATGGCTTCAACGATGCGCGCTGGCTGGTCCTCATCCACATCGCCTTCGGGCACTTCTTGCCTCAACATGCGCCAGGTAGCCGACGCCGTTTTATAGAAGGGCGCGGGTGCCTCAGCAAAGGGCCCAATGTGGTGGCCTGCATCCAGCCAGTAGTGCTTCACTCCACTCCAGTAGAGGAGTAGGTTGCGCCCTACGTAATCGCTCGCGCGCGCGAGCATGCGGGCGGTTTTCAGGGTGACTCTGCTCGTGGTCAACACATGTGGTAGGCCGAGGCCCCCTTCTGACACTGCCAGTTGTAGCAAGTTTTGCTTCAATGGTGGCGGTTTCCCATCCCAGAGGTTGTCACAGAACGAGCGCTAAAAAAGAGCGCGCCGCCAAATCCTTGCGACAACGGGCGGGAGAAACGCCGCGAGGTAAAAAGAAAAAAAAAGAAAGCAAACATCCAAGGCTCCCGGGCGCGCGCTCTCCCCGCAGAAGCATGGCTTCGCAGACGAACCTCCTCACCCCACATCGGCGGCCCAGCAAGGCCGCGATTTTTCTAGAACGAAGGAGGCGGGGTCAGACCGAGTGAATCATCCTCCGGAGAGGGCAGTCGAACCGTCTCGTGCCTCTCCCCAGCCTTCGCTGCGCATCGCGCCGACGAAATGAGGAGAACATTCTGGAAGGTGGCGCGGAAAGTATTTAATCGAGCGGCCGAGACGAGAAATCAGGAGGAGACGGAAGTTAACGCCAGAGCGCGTAGGGATTCCGCCGTGTAGTCGGCGAAGGTTTTTGGTCCGTAGGGACGAGGCCGGAGATGAAGAGGGTTTACACCTAAGGGGTGACGACTCGGGCTACCGGCAAGAGTGTGTGTTTACCGCTATCGAGCGAAGACGCGGGCAACAGCTGCGTGTGTGAAGCCGACGTGTTCCGGCGAAGAAGTTGAAGTTTGAAGAGTGGCCAATTGAAGACGGGAGGTTTCCTGGAAGAGAAACTTCGAGGGCTGCGGAACGACAACAACGCTGGACTTTGAGTGAGTGATTCTCGGAAGAGTATCATCTAGACTTTGGTTCCAAGAACTTTGGACTGGATAGGTTTTCTATCTCTTTAGTCTTTAAGTGTCTTGGTTGTTCAATGCATGCGACTGCATTGTAGTGCGTATCGTTGTCTGTGTCCGTAGTTCTGGGTGTGGCTGATTGTACCGTGTAGTACGTTGTTTGATTGGTGACGTATTGTATGTAACTATTGTGGAGTGTGCATTTTTGTGTATTATTTTCGATCTGCCATTATTGAGAATATAATTTGTTTGTTTATCAACTCTCGGCTCTGACTTGTTCTTTGGGCCACAGCCGGCGTCCGCTGGCGCACCAAAAAGGACCACTTCTAAATTGTCCACGCTTTCGTGGTGCGGTTCGGGGGGCCGATACTTTGGCTCTTGGAATTAGCCCGGCGATCGCCTCCCTAATAATCGGGACAGGTGTGACAATTAATCTGGCGTCCGCGACAGTACCTTTTGGTGCACAGTGTGTCCAAAGTAGTGAGAAAGAGCCTCGAGTTGTTGATAGTGCTATCGGAAGGATTTTGTGTGTTGTTCAGTGTTCTCGTTAACGAGTGCAGGGGAGTGTTCCGATAGACTGATTTAGGCAGATACTTTTTGCACGCGGCAAGGTTTTAGTTGCGAGTTGCGAGACACAATGGATCTCGAAAAGTTAGTTGCGCTTGGTGAGAAGATGGGTCTTTCTGGCGCCGAACTACGGAAATGGGTAAGCCAGAAGGAGAAAGAGGCAGCTGAGAGAGCCAAGGAAGAAAAAGCAGCTGAGTTGGAACGAGAGAGGTTGGCGGTCGAAAGAGCCAAAGTGGAAAAAGAAGCTGAGTTGGAGAGAGAGAGGTTGGCAGCAGAGAGGGCCAAGGAAGAAAAAGCAGCTGAGTTGGAGAGAGAAAAGCTGGCAGCCGAAAGGGCGAGAGAAGAAAGAGAAGCGGAGATGGCTGAAAGGGAACGGCAGCGGCAGCACGAAATGGAACTCGAGCGACTCCGCTTGCAACAGCGAAGTGAAACCCCCGTCCAAGCTAGAGTTGAAAGCAGCGAACGGGAAGATCACGGCTTCCGCTTGAACCCAAGCAAGCTGCTCGTAGCGTTTGATGAAAGGAAGGACGACCTAGACGCGTACCTCCACAGATTTGAGACGATTGCGAGGAGCCAGAATTGGCCGGAACAGCAATGGGCAACTGCTTTGAGTACCTGCTTGAGTGGTGAAGCGCTCAGTGTGTACGGTAGGCTGACGCCGACCGATGCAGCCAACTACGCAAAGGTGAAAGCGGCTTTGTTGAAGCGATTTAGATTCACTGTGGAAGGATTCCGGAACAGATTTCGGACAGGAAAGCCAGCTGATGGTGAGACGGCTACGCAGTATGCCGCCCGACTTTGCCATTATTTCGACAGATGGATTGAACTTTCAGGGACAGCGCAGGAGTACGATGAGCTTATAGAGCTGCTAACTAGAGAACAATTTCTTACTAGTTGCCACCCAAGCCTGTCACTGTACTTGAAAGAGAGGAAGGCTGACTCACTTGAAGACATGCTTGAATTGGCTGATCAATTCTTGGAAGCGCAGGGTGGCACTAATTTGGCCAAGGTCAAGAAGGAGTGTCCTGATGATTCGAAGAAATTGGTTCCCGAAGAAAAGAAGCGTGCACCAGAGAGCATTCCGCGGTGTTTTTTGTGCAACCGAGTGGGTCATCGCGCGAAAAACTGTCGAACGATCTTTACGAGCCCTACGGTAGTGAAATGTTTTAAGTGTGGTCAGACTGGGCACAAAGCAGATGCTTGTCGGAACGGAGTGAGTCAAACTCACCAGGTATCCTGTGTTCAAGCGGCACCGAAATCTGATAATAATGCCGTCACTGATGGATTCGTAGAGTTGAAAAACGGGGAGGAAATTCCTATTGTGGGTGCTGTAATGTCAAAACAGCCAAACCATGTTACGAAAGGAATGCCAACGCTGCCTGGAAAAGTTGCGGGCAAAAAGATTACGGTGTTAAGAGATACCGGCAGTTCCACTGTTATCGTGCGGAGAAATTTGGTACGGGAAGGTGAGTTAACAGGCAAAACGAAACCGGTTTGCCTAATTGACCGTACAGTTCGAATACTTCCCGAAGCAGAGATTGAGGTGGAAACCCCGTACTTCAGCGGGAAAGTAACCGCTCTGTGTATGACGACCCCCCTTTACGACCTTGTCATCGGAAACATCGATGGGGCGCGAGGACCGAATGATCCAGAATGTTTGGGAGAAGACCCGAAGATAGAGCCCTCGCCAACACAGCGGCCGCGAGATACAAGGGAGGAGCATCTCGTGACGGATCTCATTAGAGCCCAAGGTGAAGCTGCGGCGCAAGAGACAGCGAAGGAGAAGACGATCGTGTCGAATAAGTTCACGGGCCGAGCAACCGGACCTACGTCGGCACGACCTCAACCGACAGACAGTGTAAAGGAGACGGTGTTGGCCAGCCGGGCAAAATGTAGAGGCATTATCAAGCGGGTAAATAAACAGACAGGACCCGTCGAATGTAATGACGCATTAACGGTGTCGGAAGAGACAACGATGGCTGAGACGACGCCTCAGATATCGTCGTTGGAAAGGGCTCGCCGAAAAAGAACGTGGAAGCACAAGAAGAGATCGAGCGAGCACCGCAAAAAGGGGCGCAAGCGCTGTTCGAAGTATTCAGGATAAGTGCTGAGGTCGAATCAGAATGTGTTTGGCAGTGTTGAGTGCCATATGTTGTGTTAACGTTGTGTTATCCTGTGTCACAAGTGTCAAAGTGTTGTGCTGTGATGTGATGTATAGTATTGGACCATTGTTGTAATGAGAGAACTTTGTACATTTGTATTATTGGGAATGTGTGGTGCAGTGTTGTACTCATGTGCTTGTGGTTGTGTTTTCGCGTGTTGTGTAATTGAATTACAATGTACAATTGTATTAGGTGATCTATTGTGAATGTGAAGTGTTATGAGCGACTGATGGTGTTACAGTCTGTGAGAGTGTGTGGTGACTTTTCGCGCTCGTTTGTGTGGTTTTGAATATTATGAGATAATATTCTTAAAGTGGGGGGCAGTGTCGCAGAACGAGCGCTAAAAAAGAGCGCGCCGCCAAATCCTTGCGACAACGGGCGGGAAAAACGCCGCGAGGTAAAAAGAAAAAAAAAGAAAGCAAACATCTAAGGCTCCCGGGCGCGCGCTCTCCCCGCAGAAGCATGGCTTCGCAGACGAACCTCCTCACCCCACATCGGCGGCCCAGCAAGGCCGCAATTTTTCTAGAACGAAGGAGGCGGGGTCAGACCGAGTGAATCATCCTCCGGAGAGGGCAGTCGAACCGTCTCGTGCCTCTCCCCAGCCTTCGCTGCGCATCGCGCCGACGAAATGAGGAGAACGTTCTGGAAGGTGGTGCGGAAAGTATTTAATCGAGCGGCCGAGACGAGAAATCAGGAGGAGACGGAAGTTAACGCCAGAGCGCGTAGGGATTCCGCCGTGTAGTCGGCGAAGGTTTTTGGTCCGTAGGGACGAGGCCGGAGATGAAGAGGGTTTACACCTGAGGGGTGACGACTCGGGCTACCGGCAAGAGTGTGTGTTTACCGCTATCGAGCGAAGACGCGGGCAACAGCTGCGTGTGTGAAGCCGACGTGTTCCGGCGAAGAAGTTGAAGTTTGAAGAGTGGCCAATTGAAGACGGGAAGTTTCCTGGAAGAGAAACTTCGAGGGCTGCGGAACGACAACGCTGGACTTTGAGTGAGTGATTCTCGGAAGAGTACCATCTAGACTTTGGTTCCAAGAACTTTGGACTGGATAGGTTTTCTATCTCTTTAGTCTTTAAGTGTCTTGGTTGTTCAATGCATGCGACTGCATTGTAGTGCGTATCGTTGTCTGTGTCCGTAGTTTTGGGTGTGGCTGATTGTACCGTGTAGTACGTTGTTTGATTGGTGACGTATTGTATGTAACTATTGTGGAGTGTGCATTTTTGTGTATTATTTTCGATCTGCCATTATTGAGAATATAATTTGTTTGTTTATCAACTCTCGGCTCTGACTTGTTCTTTGGGCCACAGCCGGCGTCCGCTGGCGCACCAAAAAGGACCACTTCTAAATTGTCCACGCTTTCGTGGTGCGGTTCGCGGGGCCGATACTTCGGCTCTTGGAATTAGCCCGGCGATCGCCTCCCTAATAAACGGGACAGGTGTGACAGAGGTATGCGTTAATGAGTTTGGTTAACTGGCTTGCTGTTCTTGTGGGCATCACCGCTACTCAGCTCACATGCGAGGCTAGGGCGCAATTGCTTGTTTTGACGGCTACTGCTTTCTCGCATAGCGTCAGGCCTTGTAGGCTAGCGCTCTCTGACACTTGTGCAGCCCTGTCCACGACTCGGGACCACGTAGAGGCCGCAACTTCCTCGCGGGAAAAGTATATACCGAGGACCTTAACAGCGGTGACCACCTCGAAGTTGCCGATCACGTGCGCCGGGAAATGGCCGAATAGGAGGGCTTTACACTTCCTCTCATTTAGCTGTGCACCGGATGCTAGGGCGTATGACACGAATACCTGGTGAAAGCGCTCGAGACTGCTTGGATCTCGCACAAAAAGGGAGATATCGTCAGCGTATGCGAGGACTTTCAGGTCCGCAGTTCCTGTGAGAGGAAGACCCCGGATGTGCGCGTCGCTTGCCAGGGATGTAAGTAGCGGCTCTATCGCGAGTACAAAGAGGGTGGGGCCTAGCGAGCAACCCTGCCTGATCCCTCTCGTGTACTGAAAGGTGTCCGTCATGGAGCGATTTACTACTACATGGCACCTGAGGTCTGAGTACAGGAGCCTTATCACTTGTACAAAGTTTGCCGGTAGGCCAAACTCTCGCAGGGTTTGGAACAGGTAGGCGTGCCTGACCCTATCGAAAGCCTTGGCCTGATCAAGTGAAAAAAAGGCTCCAGTGACTCTTTTCTCTGAAGCGTACTGGAACACGTCCCTTGTCGTGGTCAGGTTGGTAAACATTGATCTGCCCGGGACTGTGCAAGCCTGGTGTGGAGCAATAATATCCGGCAGAAAGATCTTTAGTCGGCTGTTCAAGATTGACGCCACGATCTTGTAGTCTACATTTAACAACGTGATCGGGCGCCAAGAGGCAGGGTCGTTCGGCGGTGCACCTTCTTTAAGAATGGGGACTACGCGCCCCATGCCGAAGGAGGCAGGTTTCGCGTGTCCCTCTAGAACCGTGTTGACTATGGTTAGGAGCGGTTCACATAGGCTCTCGAAAAAGGTGGCGTAGAAGCCCGCTGTGAGGCCGTCCGCACCGGGAGCCGAGTTTGGTGGCATTGACTGGATAGCGGCTCTCAATTCTGATAACGTCGCTGCGCCGCACATAGTCAGGCATTCATCCTCTTCCAGACGTTTAAGGAATTTACACAGCTCCGACAGGGACGCGGGCTCCGAGGCGATCATTGTGGCGTCCGGCTCGTGAAAGGCTGTCTCGAAGTGGTGCAAGAAAGTCGCCTCGATCTCGACCGGGTCTGTCGCGAGGGTACCATCTGGACGCTTTACCTCTGCAATACGCACAGAGCCGTTTCCCCTTACTTCTCGCGAGACTACCTCTGGCCGCTCGCTCGAGGTGGCCCAAGTCGCGCGCTTTTCGCCAGTAGCTGCCCGAAGAAGCCGTTCGTACTGCACCTTGAGCGAGGCTAGGTAATCTCGTGTACAGGAGGTGAGGGTGTCAGCACTCTGAATGATACGCATTCTGCGCAGTAACTCGTTCATGTGGGACGTCAAGCGCTTTTTCCTTTTACGGCCTTATCTTGGAGGAGGACCTTCCAGGCCTCCTTGAGGTCGTCCCAGGTAGTCGATGTTACGCGGGGGGATGCTCTAATCGAGGCCTCTATGAGAGTCTCGATCTGTGGTGCAGACACCGGATCCTTTAGTAGTGCAGAATCCAGGCGCCACGATGTGTCGGCTGGTTTGGGGCCAGGCTTTGCACGGAGGGTTGTTAGCAGTGGCGCGTGATCAGACAAAGCGGCCAGAGGGGGTGGCAACGGGACCACCTCGCACGCTGTTAGGGATGGAAGTAGGAGCTCCGGTAAATACGCGCGGTCTAGCCGGCTAGCGGTGACCCTCGACACGCGGGTGGGGCCGAAGTCGTCGTCGTGGAGGCGGACCCATGCGTCTGAAAGTCGGAGGCGTTCGAGAACTTTGATCTGTTCTTTTGCACGGTAGGCTGAGCCTCCGCAACTTGGTCCCCGGATATCCCTCGCAGTGTCGACCACACAGTTAAAGTCTTCAAGGACTACGTGCGGGAGAGGGGTCAGCAGGTACTCGCCAAGCTCCCTGAAAAAGGGGTTCGTCTCCGATCTAGTTACTGGTGCGTACACGTTCACAAACCGAACTTTCTGCCCATCGATGAAGATGTCAAGCATTAATGTGCGGCCGTCAGCGCCAAACACGCAATGGGCTTTTTGCCTAAACCTCCCGGTGACGAACACAACCCCAACTCCGCATGACCTGGTTCTCGTCAATGAGAAGAACGCTTCGACGTGACAGAGGCTGCGGAAGCGAGCGACGTCGAGGGGGGATCGGAAATTCGTCTCCTGGACGAACAACAAGTCGATGCTGCGGGCTTTCGCAAAGGAAACGACCGCGGTTTGTTTCGTCGTGTCGCGGAAACCGCGAACATTCCAAGTGGCGAAACGGATTTGGTCAGCCATCAGTCGCACTATGGTGGAGTGGAAACGAGGGGGGTACGTGAGGGTGTGGAAGGGAGGGATGGGGGCAAGGGGAGGCAGCGCGTAGGGGAGTGAAACAGGATAGGGTAAACGGCGGCGCCGGCGCGCACGGGCACTGCCATCTGTAACGAAGCGAAGGTGTTATCAGATTGGCTCGCTGGCTTTAGGGGGCGGTTCCCCTTTGCCTGCGGCGCTTTGGCCGAGCTTCTGCGTCTTCGCCTTCGGTGGGGCATCGCTGTCGCTCGCCGTCGCTTCTGACCCCATTCGGCGTTGTCGCGCCTCTCTGCTTGTGGCTCTCCCTCTCGTTTCTTTCCTGTTCTCCTCTCCCTGGCGCCGGAGCGAGCGCGAACGAGCTCTCTGCTCACGGCCTGACACCCGCTCAAAGGAGAGAGGCTGGTTTATTTGAGCGCGGTCTTGGTCGTCAGGGAGCGAGTAATACCCGCGGCTCACGATGGGCAATTCGTCCTTGGCGGGGTCATTGGTAGCGTCGTCCAAGTCCTGGGCGCACACTGGGGACAACACGTTAACGGGTGTTTGGGAGGGGGTTGGGAAGGCCTCACGTCGCTTGAAAGTTTCGGCAAGCACCGGGAAGTTGTGGCCTTCGTCTTGGACTGACGGGGGACGAATGGCATAGACGGGGACGATTGGGCCGAGACGGTTTCGAGGTCGCTCGATTCCGTTTCTGATGACATGGTGGTGGCATCGTCACTCTTCTCGGGCTTGTCTTCCTCGTTGGCGGATGAATCCGCCGCAGTGCTTCCTGTGAGCAAGCTGGCATCCGTTTCGCGGCCTTGGGGGGAGGGAGGCTTTGGGGGGGGGCGCGGGCCGCGGTCCTGGGTACGAGCACTTGTAAGCGAGAGGGGGTTTTGCCTGGCTTCTGCGACGGAGAGCCACTCGGCTGGACCGAGTTCGACGCGAGGTCCGATACCGAGGGGAAACCGCGAGCGGCTGACGCATAAGAGCGCCTCCTAAAACATTCTTTTGTTCCGTGGTGACCCCCGCAACGCTTACATTCGGCTGAACAGCACTCAGTTTCATGACCGAAAATTCCGCATCGTATGCAGTATGGTGCGGAGCATGCGGTCGCCATGTGGCCCACCTCACTACATCGCGCGCACACCCGCCTCATGCCTCTATATTCGAACATGACCCGGTGCCCCGCAATGGTCGCAAAGTTGGGCACCGGCTTACTCATTTCAATTTTTACGACTCTGACGCCGTTCAACTTATTTTGGCGGGTGGCCACAGTAGCAAACGAGATGCCCCGCACCTTACCGTACTGTGCTAGGGCGTTGCCAAGTATCTCGTCAGACAGGTAGGCGGGGTATCGGTAGACGTTGACGTACGTGACCGGCGGCCCGACGGCCTCAACCGGTACGCTTACTCCATTAACCTTGAAACCTTCCGCCACCATTAACTTTGTTGCCTGACTGGCGTTACGTGTGCAGACGAGAAACTTGGCCCCGCCCATATGCTGCATAACAAAAACACTATCATCACCAGCTTCTAATTCTATAGAGTCTATAAGATCATCAAGGGATACGTCGCCATCCGGCGCTGTGAAGAGGAAGCAGTTCTCCCGCACTGGTAGGTCGGTAGTGGCCGCCATTCTGGAGGGGCTGTCGCCAGCAGAAGGGGGGGCGTGACTTGTAGAAAACTAGTAACGTGCAGTCGAGCTGCACTCTGGTAAATCCGCGGCTAAGCCTGGGGAGATGCCGCTCGGGATCAGGAAGAGTCAGGTGGGCTGCAGGCAGGCTCCGGGAAGGTAGCGTGGACCGGCATCCGTGCTCCTCCTGGCATAGGGGTGGGGGGCTCCGGGCTGGAAGGCCCGAGACCCAGAGGTGGCAGTCGCTCGCACGAGGCGGCGAAGCCGGCAGGACTCGATGCCGAACGAAGCAGCTGGAACCAGGACTGGAGACACCTCCTCGTTGATCACGGCACCGCCATCTTGACTGGGGGCACCGCCATCTTGACCAGGGTAACCCCGACACCAGGCTCCTTATGGCGTGGCTTGTGTGTCCCTCATAGTACGTAATCACCAGTGGCACATACCCGAAATAGTGGTCCTTACGATTTTGACCTCCAAGGTGGTTCCGGTGAGAGATTTCTTCTGTTCGTTGTTGAACAATAAAAGATGGTGCTCAATGCACATGTTAATGTCTGCTAAGGGGGAATGAGAGACAGGAGCATTCGGCCTTTAGGTAACGCGCACGCTGCGATCCCCATTAGCAGCTATTGGCATGTACATTGAGCACGATCTGACAAGAAAGGGTTGCTACGTTATACTCGCTGGATGTAACCTCCTTGGTTTTAGAAAGGTTTAGCGAGCGTTGGGCCGCATAGCCATGAATACAGTGAACTAGTATATACCATGAACTCGAGGTGGTTAAAGGTGGGAAGTAGACCCGAAGCCCAAGCCGTAAGAAAGTGTGCGTGTGCCACCTCCCGTTTAGTCCTTGAAATGTCCACTGGATGGCGGTGCTTCTATATGGAGAATAAACGATGAAAAGATGCGAGATGGTGGTACTTGGAGTGCTGAATAGATGGACGAACGGACACACAGACAGATGCATGGATGGACGCATGAACGGACGCAGGCGCGGATGCATGGACGAACGCAGGGACGGACGCACGAACAGACGCACGCACGGACGAGTGGATGGACGCATGGACGGTTACACAGACGTACGCAGGAACGGACGGAAGCAAGAACGAATGGACGGACGAATGTTTCACCCCACTCCCCATCATTCACTCCGTGGATATGCTGCCATTTTTTTTTACTGCATACACCAATGCATATTCTCCCCACCTGGTTTGTTTACTCTCGTATACTGCGTGACGCTGGCAGGTCCTCTCGGTTGCTTTTTTCTCACACCTCGCCCACACTTACAACACTCATATGGGTGTACAACACAGCGCGTATCGCAAACGATCACCAAGATTCTCACGTTGCGACACCCAAGTAACACACTCACACACGCATATACGGTAAAGCTGATGTCACACATCTTGAGGGCGCTAAATTACAGACGCGCACATTCCGCAGAACACACGCGCGCACATTCGGTGGGTAGGCACTTTCACCTTACTGCACACGAATGACCACGACAACAGTCGTCGAAAGAGGCCATCCTAGCGGCGCAGAGAATAAACTTCGCGTTGCTGCTTCACGCTGCCGAACCGACGGAACGCGGTGAAGCTCTGCCAATTCGCTGCACTTGAAACGCTGCAAAATCAAAAACTCCAGCATCGAATGACAACCGACGAGGATGATGCTGAGTGCGAGTGGATGAAATAATTTCTTCTTGACGAAGAAAACACCACAGACAACCGAATGAACGCCTGATGGTCTCGGTGCAGCGGCACATCGCGTCTCATAGGGAACATGCTGAATTTGTCATTGGTTCGTCGTGACTCTTACGTCATAGTATTGAGTGGCCATAGTCGGACGCACATAATACAAATTGACAGTGGTACACTTATAAAGTTCGGGACCTACGACGCCGAAATTTTGGTCTGTCTGTCTGTCTGTCTGTCTGTCTGTCTGTCTGTCTGTCTGTCTGTCTGTCTGTACGTTTGTCTGTTTGTCCACGGTAACAATACCCCAAACAGCACCAAGCGTTACCTCATTCGGCCAACCCCATCCGAAGCGCCCACCAATATTGCTCAAGTTTCAGCGTTCGTACTTGTGCAATTGTCAATTAAAAACAATTATTACGCTTATAGGAGGCATCATAACAACACGTCGATGTTTTGTATATGTGTCTTCATCCAGACAAGGCACACACATGTAATTCTAAGGACCTTAGCGTTTATCACGCTGCGCTGACAGTGCAACGCGACGCTCAAAAATGCAACTGTTTCCGACGCTTTGCTAAGGCTAAGGTCCCTAGATGAAACAAGTCCTTAGCTAAGGCGACACGGTGGTGGCACCTGTCCGTCGCTTTGCGTTCTACACCTTATCGCCTTCGAGACACGCGCGCATCTTTCTCCGCGGGCACGCACGCCTTCCTTCGTTTTCAAAGATAACTGCCAGATGGAGCTCGTGTCTAACGTGCCTTAAGGTACCTAGATGAAACAAGTTTCCAGGGTAGCATCACTCACTGTTCTCGAGCCGTCCTCCTCACTCTCTCGCTTACCCCTCCTTTTATCTGCCGTCCGTGTCTGTAATCGGTGCATTCCTTGCACGTGATCTTGCGAATGGCTGGTGGCGTTATTTTTATTATGCAAAAGGTTCAAAACGAGTACGCATGCGCATATGGCTGCAGCCAGATTCTCACCGTGACCAAAGAAGTCACGTAATCATAGCTGGGCATAAACTGAAGAGGAGCGTTTCAGTTGGCGCCAAGTGAGTGAGTGAACAACTTTATTCACTTCCTGCAGGTTACCGGGCTGGGTTCCCACCAAGGAGTTGGTTGAGAGACCATGTCTCTCAGCAGCTTCTTTGGCCTGCTGGATCGCGCAGAGTTAATTACCTGGTCTTGATCGAGCTGAGCAGCGCGGTCCGCCAACGCTCCCGAAGGTCCTCATTGGAGGCTGCGTCTCTCGTTGTGCCTATTGGTGCTGGACACTCCCAGAGAATATCATTAGTGTTACACTATTACCACAATACTTGAATGAATTGGTCATATACAAGTCGGGGTAAATGTGTTTCATAATTACGGTATTAGGGTAGGTGCCTGTTTATAATTGCCTGCCTTTAACGGACTGGGCCCGGTGGAGCTTGGGGTGAGGCGGGGAGTATTCCCGTTGTTGAAGTTTATATTGTTGGATTGGATTGGATAAACTTTTATTTTTTATTGTTGGATAATGTCGTTCAATTGGGTGAGTCTATCTCCCCACTTCAACTCCTCCACAAGAGCTAGTCTGTACTGGTGGTGTTAACCACTAACGTGGCCCGGAACGTGAGACCTCGAGCCACGTCGTGCACCACCTCGTTAAGATTCACCTCCATGTGGTCGACGAGTGTGTGGGCGGGAAACCAGAGAATGCGTGCATTTTGGTCGCCAGAGCGGGTTTTGCTTTTAGTAAGTACTTTCAGCGCCACTGGAGAAATCCTACCATTTGCGAAATTTTGGGCTGCTGTTTGTGAATCACTGATAATATACTGGGCATCGGTGTGCAGCTATGGCGAGCGCGATAGCGACCTCCTCTGCTGTATCCACGTGATTTGTATTGGATTGATTGAAGCGCTGGGTATGCATTTGTGCGTTTGGTCTACAACCGCAGAAACGAAAGGGCGATAGTTTCGATAGCACGCAGCATCGACGAAGACTGCCTGCTTATTGTTTTTATAAGTTCGGAGCATAAATTTGGCTCTACTGATTTTTCTACTTTAGTTGTGCTCAGGGTGCATGTTTTTTGGCAATGGTGGTAGGCGCCAAGTCGGGCCAAAATGTTTCGCGGTGCTCGTTCAATGCAATAGCCGAGATTTTCAGCAATGCTAGTTTGTCGTAAAACAACAGAGAATGGTTTCGCTCTCTCCAACCTACCTTGTGCTATTCGGAATGAAACACCGCGTGATGTGTAGCTATGAAACATTTCACGCGTACGCTTTCGTATAACTCCGTCAACGTACGTCGACGCGGATCTGCGAAGCGAGTTTATTTGTCGGTTTTTATTGAAAAGCCAGGGGCGCCTCTAATGCGCGTCCAGTGCACGTCAGTTGGTACAAATACTTGTGCGTATGTACATATACAGAGCAGCTGAAGGTAGAGAGAGTGAGAATTTGTTAGAAGGCAGAGAGGTCGGCCTGAGCTAGTTCGCTCTATACTCGGCGACAGCTTTTCTTGACATTCGAGCGAAGGGTATGGAGGCGGGGCCTCCGCACATTTGTGTTACTACGCAAGTTGTCCGGCAGCTTGCAGCCGATTTCGGTTCCAGTTTCGGTTTTCGCTTGCTCGCTGCGCTAGTGTGTTTAGCAAAATGTATGCATGCAAAATGGGAACGACCAAGTTAAACTTTGATGAGAGTGCATACATGCAGGTAGTTACTGTGCTGTTTATATACTGGTACATATAAAATTTTCTGTTGTTCAGAACGTTTTCCCAGCATTATTCAGCCTTTATATCAGTGAAGTTTAGGTTCCGTGTTCAGCCCAGTATATACGGGTACGCGCCACACGTGATCGAATGTTAACGTTTACGGTATTGAGCCCTGGTACAGGCGAAATGGAAGGCCGGTTGCGGCACGATCTGGCCACGGGCCTCTCTTGTTTCAGTTTTGCTGTATTCGGTTTACGCCCTCAAAAGGTGTCAGCAATGATCAGCGCAGAGCTTGCGCGGCCACCAGTGATAAGGCTGGAAAGTTCGATGCGTGATGTATAAAAGACGGCACGTCCCAATGATGAGCAGCTTTTCCACGGCCGATGCTGTGCTCACCGCTGCAAGAGCAAGCAGCAGACGCAGCTGGCGTGCGGAAAACATGGTGCCGTCCAAGAAATAAAAAAGAAAAAAAACTAGGGCGCACAATAACTTCAATTCCATGAACAGCGTCCCATACTTGTTCTATCCTTATAATGAAGAAAGTCTTATTTATTCGGGCCAAGTAGCTATTAGATTGATTGATTGATTTGTGGGGTTTAACGTCCCAAAACCACCATATGATTATGAGAGACGCCGTAGTGGAGGGCTCCGGAAATTTTGACCACCTGGGGTTCTTTGCCTAAGTAGCTATTAGAGTCATAAAATAAAATAGGTACTATTTCCTGGCGCGCGTGCATGCAGGCGGTTCGGCACTATAGCTTCCACAGTGCTGTCGAGAAAATCTATCGCCGAGTATAGCCTTTTACTCTACACAGGGGATAACGGAAAGGGAAAGGAAAGAGGGATGAAGGGTGATGATGGGGACAAGAAGAGGTGGTGCGTATGTACAGTAGCCACTTAGCATAGTACCCTACAGTCTAGTTTCTAGTCCAGTGTTTTTATGAAGTCTAGTCTAGAACAGCCTTTGTAGCAGTTTTTGACACTGTTTGGTCGTTAATTGCTGACAATATGTGGCTTTCACTTAATGGTGTTCGTCCAATGCTTGCCAACGTTGCAGTTAGCATTTTTCTTTTGCGCCACGTATAATGCACAGTCACAAAATATGTGAGCTATCGTTTCGCGCCCTTGGCAGCGTTCACAATTTCGGCTGTCCGCACGGCCGATTAGGTGGGTGTAGTGGCGAGTGAAGGCAACGCCCAGGCGAATTTGGTGCAGCATATTAGCATGTCTTCGGCTGATTTTATCTGGAAGACGAAAAGTCATACCGGGGTCTGTTTCCCGCAGGCGCTTGTTGCGGTGATCTGGTAGCGACCAGTAAGTGTGAGCGCATTCGCGCATGAGTGATTTCAACAATGTGTTGACGTCACTTCGCGAGTACGGTACTTTGACGTACATTGGAGCGTTGTATATTGCCGCTCTTGCTTCGCTATCGGCTGTTTCGTCGCCAACCAGGCCGCAGTGTCCAGGAATCCATTGGAGTGCAATGAAGTGACCGCTCCTGTGTGTTAGGTCAAATTCTTGGACGATTCCTAACGCTAACTCGTAAAATGGGCCTCTTCTTTAGCAAGAATGGATAGCTTGAAGCGCTGATTTTGAATCGGACAGAATCGTCCATTTACGCGGTGCTTGGTCGTTCACAAATTTTATGGCTTCTTGATAGCAACAAGTTCTGCAGCTGTCGAAGATGACCTGTGATATAATTTGTACTGTCGGGAAATACTGAGTAGAGGGATCACGAAGGCTGCAGCTGAGGCGGATGAAGTTACGGATCCATCGGTGTAATTGTGCACAGAGTCGCTATATCGGTCATCTAAATGTGCCAAAGTGAGTTGCTTGATGTCAATATAGGAAACACGCGACCTATACGAAATTACACGTATGTGAAGGCACACCGGCGCTTTAGTCAATGTCCATGGAGGCACTGCAGGGATTACGGCAGGTGCAAAGCCTGAATGGATCATGTGCCTATGCGTATCGAGGCATCTCGAATAGGTACAGCCTGGTCGGTACACTTGTAGCGAAAACAACGGGTGCTGTGCATGTCGGGTCAGCAGACGAAGGTGCACTCGAAGAGGCTCACAGGACGTGTAAACCTGTATAGGGTAGGTGTAGGACTCCTCTATAGTGCCAGAGGTGGACGTGCACCGTGGCAGGCCAAGGCATATTCCCAGTGCTCGTGCCTGAAGGCTCTCTAAAGTACGAAGGCACGTTGCCCGCATACTGGAAAGCACAGGTGAGCTGCACCTTATATAGCCCACAAACAATGCCTTGTATAACTGCAGAAGACTTTTCTCCGAAGGGCCCCATTTCAGTCCTGCTATAACACGAAGAACATACACAAAACTGATTAGTTTGTTTCGCAGCACAGTCACATGCTTTGACCAGGACAGGTTGCGATCAATGACGACCCCTAAATAGCTGTGGTGCTTGACCACGGGAATCACTGCTCCGTGAGCGAAGATTGGGTACCGCGACATTGATTTCCTTGTAAATGCCAATGCAGAACATTTTGATATTGAAAGTTCCAGGCCCTGACGACGTAAGTACTTAGATGTTATTGATGTGCCTTGTTGTAGCCTTGCTCGCAGTTGAGGTCGCGTTGCTCCAGATGCTCATATGCATATGTCGTCCGCATACGCACTGATTCTGACAACGTCGGGAAGCTCAGCTTCAAGGCCCATAAGTGCTATGTTAAAAAGCATGGAGCTCAGGACAGCGCCTTGCGGAACTCCACGGCTTACGAGGTGCCTGGCCGTGTCACCGTCGGATGTCGACATAAAAATGTTATGTCCTCTGAGATAGCTCCCTATCCATGCGTGTAGTCGGCCACCTGTGCCGATGTCTTCAAGTGCGTCAAGAATGGCCTCATGGTAGACGCTATCGTACGCGCCCTTTATATCTAAGAAAATGGCCCCTACCAATCTCCGTCGTTGTCTTTCCTTTTCAACAGAAGAAACTAGATCTACAACACCGTCTATAGATAATCGACCTCTACGGAAGCCATTAATAAAATCTGGCAAGCCGACTTATTCTCCAGCAGCCATTCCAATCTTGCCAGCACCATGCGTTCCATCACCTTACCGATGCAACTAGCTAGGGAAATGGGTCTATAAAAAGACAACTCGTGTGAACACTTGCCTGGTTTCAGTAAGGCCACTATGTGGTTGCACTTCCAACTCTCTGGGACTGTCGCTGTTTCCCACGTAGAGTTGTAGAACGACAAGAGAGCCTGCCTTGCTTCCTTGCTGAGGTGATATAGAGCCGAATAAATAATTCCGTCAAGCCCTGGTGCGGACGACCGTCGGGACGCAGAAATCGCAGCGTCGAGTTCGTGCATTGTGAATGGTAAGTCGAGGCGATCGTCACTGGATGGCGGTGAGGCTAAACACGAAGGTGATATCGATGAGGAGGACATACCTACGAGTAAGTGGCAGTAATCTTCTGCAACCTCTGCTTCAGGTCGACCTTGCTTTAGAGCCAAAGATCGGAAAGGGAACAACTGTTGAGTGGGCGTCTGAAGGCTTCGGACAGTTTGCCATATTCGAGACAGGGGTTTTCTGGGATCAAGAGAGCTACAAAATACCCTCCACCATTGTCTATAGAGCTTATCGAGGTGTCGCAATACACGTCGTTGTGCTTGGCGTGCTCTAGATAGGTCAGATGGTGATTTCGTCCTCCTGTATTTTCTCTCTGCCCGGCCACAGATTGCACGAAGGTATTCATATTGTGCGTCAAGTTGTGATCTTGGTAGCGACACATTCACAAGTTTCGTATGCATTGTTAAGGCTGATGCAATTAGGCTTTCTATTTCAAATATAGATTGAATGTTCCCGCACTGAGCATTTACAGAAGCTTGGAATCCTGGCCAGTCTACGCTTTTCACAGGCAGGGGAGTCGAACGACGGAATCATTTTAGCTGTATATATTGTCACGTAAGAGTGAGGGTAGCCCGAAGACAGGAGACCGGGAGGTTAGTAGAAATAGGAGATCCGTTTATTTGGCGGACTTGCGCCCACTAAAGGAAAACAGACACACCGGCTTAGCGGGAGGCGAACAGCGCGTTCGACGGCCGTCGGGTAACAAGAAAGTCCCACTGGAACGCAAGGCGCGTTCGACGGCCGTCGGGTAACAGAAATTTCCCACTGGAACGCAAGGCGCGTTCGACGGCCCTCGGGTAACAGAAATGTCCCACTGGAACGCAAGGCGCGTTCACCATCCGAGATACAGTTGCCGCAGCGTGTGGCGCTATCTCGTTATCAACGAATGGTCGACGTGCGGGCCATGATCTTCGCAGATGAGTAGCGGTGCATCCTGGACCACGATAAGGCCGCGTTCTGGCGGTATCGGCATGCGCAACACTATCCGCAATACGCCTCGCGGCATTGCTCCCCTCCTCAACGTAAGCATCGACCCGATGCTTTGTTTAAAATAAAACCAAAACAAAAGGACAGCCTGTGCGAAAGTAAATGGCGAATAAGCACGAATCACGCACACATAAACAAAACAAGAGATGCAAACAGGGAGCCTCCTTTAGCGCGCATGATAGGGCTTCAAACGGGCGACGTGTACCACTTCTTGTCGTGCGTGGCGTCGTTGGGATGAGCTAGCCCCATCAGGGACCACTTCATAGTCCACTTCACCCACTTGACGGATGACTTTGTATGGGCCGAAATAACGGCGCATGAGTTTTTCGCTTAATCCTCGGCGGCGAACGGGCGTCCAAACCCAGACTTTGTCACCTTGCCTGTATGTTAAATCGCGTCTCCGCAGGTTGTAGCGTCTTGCGTCGTTTCGCTGTTGGTCTTTTATGCGCAGACGAGCAAGTTGCCGGGCTTCTTCTGCGCGCTGAAGGTAGGCGGCCACGTCTAGGTTGTTTTCATCGGTGACATTAGGCAGCATGGCGTCCAGGGTAGTAACGGCATCCCTCCCATGGACGAGATTAAATGGTGTCATTTTAGTGGTCTCCTGCACCGCGGTGTTGTAGGCGAAGACCACGTAAGGCAGAATTAAGTCCCAGGTGTTGTGTTCTTTGTCCACGTACATAGCGAGCATATCGGCAATGGTCTTGTTCAAGCGTTCCGTGAGACCATTTGTCTGCGGATGGTACGCAGTTGTTCTTCGGTGATCTGTCTGACTGTAATGTAAGATTGCCTGAGTAAGATCAGCCGTAAACGCCGTTCTCCTGTCTGTTATTAGTACCTCAGGTGCGCCATGACGGAGGAGAATTGATTCGACAAAAAATTTGGCAACTTCTACGGCTGTGCCGTTCGGGAGGGCCTTAGCTTCAGCATATCGGGTAAGGTAATCAGTGGCCACTATGATCCACTTGTTACCGGATGTTGACGTGGGGAAAGGTCCAAGCAGGTCCATACCAATCTGTTGGAATGGTCTCGACGGGGGTTCAATTGGCTTGAGAAATCCAGCTGGTTTTGTTGGAGGTCTCTTCCGGCGCTGACATTCGCGGCAACTCTTGACGTACCGCGCAACATCTGAGGAAAGGCGGGGCCAGTAGTATCGTTCTTGAATTCTGTGGAGTGTACGTGTAAAACCGAGGTGGCCTGCAGTGGGTTCGTCATGTAACGCTTGTAAAATTTCTTCTCTGAAGCTGCTTGGGACGACAAGAAGGTAAGCTGCCTTATTCGGCGCGAAGTTCTTTTTAACTACCACCCCGTTTTGCTCACAGAAGGAGGATATCTCACGCTTGAACAGTGCAGGCGGTATGGAGGCCTTTCCTTCGATGTAGTTGATCAACTGCTGTAGGATCGGGTCTGAGCGCTGCTGTAATGCAAAGGTGCTGCTGCTGATAGGCCCAAGAAAGGCATCGTCGTCTTCATGGCTTGGTGGTGCGCCGACAGGGGCTCTTGAGAGGCAGTCTGCGTCGGAGTGCTTACGACCAGATGTGTAGACTACCTTCACGTCAAACTCCTGAAGCCGTAGGCTCCATCGAGCGAGGCAGCCAGAAGGGTCTTTCAAACTGGCCAACCAGCACAACGCATGATGGTCCGTTACGACCTTGAAGGGTCTGCCATATAAGTATGGGCGGAATTTCGAGGTGGCCCATACTATCGCAAGACACTCCTTCTCAGACGTGGAATAGTTTACTTCCGCTTTCGACAGTGAGCGGCTTGCATACGCGATGACGCGCTCGCAGCCCTTGTGCTTCTGAACGAGAACGGCACCTAAGCAGATGCTGCTGGCGTCTGTATGTATCTCAGTTTCGGCATTTTCATCGAAGTGACCCAGCACAGGCGGCGACTGTAAACGTTGTTGAAGTTCTATGAATGCCTCACGTTGCTCAGCTTTCCATTCGAAAGGGGCGTCCGACTTGGTGAGCTGCGTCAAAGGGGCAGCAATGTGTGAGAACTTCTTGACGAAGCGTCGGTAATAGGCGCACAGTCCTAAGAATCGGCGCACTGCTCTCTTATCTTGCGGTTGAGGAAACTGTGCGATAGCGGCTGTCTTCTCAGGATCTGGTCTTACGCCATCTTTGCTTATAACATGGCCAAGGAACTGTAGTTCTTCATAGGCAAAATGGCTTTTCTCTTGCTTCAGTGTCAGCCCTGATGACTTAATTGCGTCCAGTACCGTCCGGAGCCTTTTCAGGTGGTCGCTAAAGTTGGAGGCGAAGACGACCACATCGTCCAGGTATACGAGACATATTTGCCACTCTAGACCTGCCAGTACTGTGTTCATTAGACGCTGGAAGGTTGCTGGAGCAGAACAAAGTCCAAATGGCATCACTTTGAACTCATACAATCCATCCGGCCTGATGAAGGCGGTCTTTTCTCGGTCTCTTTCATCAACCTGAATTTGCCAATACCCTGTCTTCAGATCAATGGACGAGAAGTACCTTGCATCACTGAGACGATCTAGGGTATCGTCGATCCTTGGTAAAGGGTACACGTCCTTTTTGGTTACATTATTCAACCGTCGGTAATCGACGCAAAACCGAAGACTTCCGTCTTTCTTTTTGACAAGGACGACTGGTGCCGCCCATGGGGCTTTTCGATGGCTGAATTACATCGTCGTGTAACATTTCCTCAACTTGCTCTCGGATGGCCTGACGTTCACGTGCCGACACACGATAAGGGCTTTGATGGAGAGGGCGGATGTCTTCTTTTGTTATGATTCGATGCTTTGCCAGAGAAGTGTGCCGGACCTGTGAGGTTGTGGCGAAACAGTCGTCATAACGAAGAAGGAGGTTCTGGAGCAGTTGCTGCTTGCATTGAGGCAAGGAAGGGTTAATGTCGAATGACAGCTGCGAGTTGTGGGTCTGTGGGGTGATGGTCGCTGGATTCGAGAGGGCGAGGGTATCACTGACTTCCGCAATTTCATCGAGAAAGGCAATGGTCGTGCCTTTGGCCAGGTGACGGTGTTCTTGGCTGAAATTTGTTAGCAGCACTGGGCCCTGTCCATTCCGGAAGTCCGCAATGCCTCTTGCGATTGCGATATCACGGCCAAGCAAAAGTTGTATGTTACCTTCGACGACGCCATGAGCATTTTCGGCAGTACCAGTGGCTACAGGGATTAGGGTCGTTGATCGGGGTGGGACGCTCACGTCATTCTCGAGCACACGGAGGGCTGCGCGATTATGTAATGCCGAGTATGAATTTATGGCTTCATCCGAGGAAAGTTTGATGGATCTGGACGCCAGGTCAATAACCGCGTGATGTTGAGTCAAGAAGTCCATGCCGAGAATGACGTCACGGGAGCATTGTGGGAGCACCAAGAAAGTGACAAGGTATGTGTGACCATCGAATGTCACCCTTGCAGTACATCGCCCCGATGGGGTGAGGAGGTGGCCTCCCGCTGTGCGGATCTGCGGGCCGTCCCAAGCCGTCTTAACCTTCTTCAGTTGTTCTGTCAATGGCCCGCTGATGACCGAGTAGTCAGCTCCTGTGTCAATCAAGGCAGTTACCGGGTGGCCGTCGATAGATATTTCAAAATCGGTGGCACGTGGGCTGGAGTTGCGCGTTGGTTTTGGCTTCGGGTCACGGCTTCGTCTTGTTGCTTCGTTTTGCTTCGTCTCGCGGCTTGGGTTGTTGTGCGTTATCGTCGTCGTAGATGATGTGCTGTCGTCATATATGGTCGTCGGTGGAGGGTCTTCAGCTTTTCCTCTTGAAGCAACCTCCCCTCCAAAGGTTGCTGGTTTTAGTTTCCCCTACGGGGGCTTGGGGACCTTCTTCGTTCGTTGTTGCTGCGGTTCGGTGACGTGAAGGGTGGGGATGGCGGTGATGGAGAACGGCTGGGCAAGTACTCTGTATGGCGCAAGTAGTCTTCGATTGCCGGAGGTCGTTGTCCAGGGCGTGGCCGTGGTGCCTGAGATGAGAAGCCATGCAGTCCCATCCGCCTGTAGGGGCAGTGTCGAAGAATGTGGCCGGCCTCACCGCAGTGAAAGCATAGGGGACGGTCGTCGGGAGTTCTCCAGGTGTCGCATTTTCTTTGGCTCGGGCGTCTCTCGTATGTAGGGTGGGCGGGTAAGGGCGGACGGCTACTTGGGGCTGCAGCGTACCGTCGAGGACTGGGCTCGTTTCGTCGGGGTGGCCTAGTGTTCACTGCAGCAGCGTAAGTCATTGCTTCGGCCTCTGTTCGAGTCGTCGCTGATGAAGAGCCAAGCGCCGGCTGGACTTCATCACGCACTATGTCCAAGAGAGATGCTCCTTGGGGGGGCTGGGGGGTAGGCGGTAGTAATCGGCGTAGTTCTTCCTTAGCCACTTCACGAATAGCTTCCCGCAGATCGTTGGTGGTTAGCCCACCTCGAATCGGTTCCGAGTAGAGCGAGCTGAGCTGGAACGGGCGGTTGTATTGCCGAGTCCAGGCGTCCAGGGTCCTTTCTATGGTGTGCGCTTCTTCAGTAAATTCGGCGCGGCGACTGTTATAGGGGGGTTCCTTATGAGACCGGCGAAAAGCGACTCCTTCACCCCTCGCATTAGGTATCCGACCTTTTTGTCTTCGGTCATGTCTTGGTTCGCTCGCCTAAAAAGACGTTTCATTTCTTCGACGTACACTTTTTGGGTCTCATTGGGCTGTTGGGTCCTCGATTCTAGCAGCAGCTGGGCCCTTCTTTTTCGCATGATGCTGGTGAAGGTCCTGAGCAACTCATTCTTCAGAAATTCCCAGGTGGTCAGTGTGGTCTCATGGTTTTCATACCAAGTTTTGGCGGGGCCGTCCAGGGAAAAGTAAACGTATCGCAGCTTCATTTCTTCATCCCACCTGTTTATGGTAGCCACGCGCTCGAATTGGTCGAGCCATTCATCTGGGTCTTCAGCGGCATAAACATGGAAAGTTGGGGGCACCCGCGGCTGCTGCAGCATGACTGGGGTAGGTGATTGCGGGGTGCTCATGGTGGCTGTGGAAGCGTCCTTTCGTGGTCGCGTGGGGTCCGGTAGCGGTCCCAGCTCAGGTGGCAGGTTTCGGAGGCGGCGACTGCTTCGAGTATCTGTGTCTTCAGCGTCCTCGTTCTCTGCAGTGGCTGTTTTAAGGTCGTTTTTGTGCATACCCCGCACCTCCACCAGATGTCACGTAAGAGTGAGGGTAGCCCGAAGACAGGAGACCGGGAGGTTAGTAGAAATAGGAGATCCGTTTATTTGGCGGACTAGCACCCGCTAAAGGAAAACAGACACACCGGTTTAGCGGGAGGCGAACAGCGCGTTCGACGGCTGGGTAACAAGAAAGTCCCACTGGAACGCAAGGCGCGTTCGACGGCCGTCGGGTAACAGAAATGTCCCACTGGAACGCAAGGCGCGTTCACCATCCGAGATACAGTTGCCGTAGCGTCTGGCGCTATCTCGTTATCAACGAATGGTCGACGTGCGTGCCATGATCTTCGCAGATGAGTCGCGGTGCGTCTTGGACCATGATAAGGCCGCGTGCCGGCGGTATCGGCATGCGCAACACTATCCGCAATACGCCTCGCGGCAATATGTAGGGAGATGGTCACTTCCATGTGTTTCAACGTCTACAAACCAACAGGTGGTAGGCAAGAGACTTCTGCTCACAAAACATACGTCTAGACAGCTGCTATACGATGTGCCACGGAGGTAAGTATGTGAGCCATCTTTAATGGACATCAGGCCCTGATTGAGCACAAAATCGGCAATGTCCCTACCGCGGGTGTTCATTGAGGCAGAATCACACATGGGATGATGTGCATTAAAATCCCCAACTAATACATGTGGTCCAGGGCAAGCTTGGAGCACAGACAAGAGACGGGAACAGTCCACGTGGCTTCTAGGAGGAATGTATCCACCAATGATTGATATTGAACATCGCTTGTGCTTTATAGATAGGCAAATATAGTCGTTAGAAGCATGAGGAGCCATGGCATGTCTCACGTACGTTAAATCTTGACGTACGCATATAATTACTTTGCTTGCATTTCGATCATCACGTGACCACAAAGTGACGTATCCGGAAATACGAAACGACCACATCATATTCGGCAACCAACGGAAATTTGTATTTAAACATCCGTTGTCGAAAGTCAGACAATCGGCTTCGCAAACCTCGTGCGTTCCACTGCATTATAGCAGAGGTGCGCGCACGTTCATCGAAGAAATTCGCCATATTGTTTATGGAAGGGTCAGCAGTAGCGGTTCTAGCACGTTGAGGATCTGCACTGCTGTTTTCGCTCCTGGTGTGTGTAGCTCGTTGAGAATCGCACGTATAGATTTTAGTAGATGCTTCAGCATAGTTTGGCTCTTCTCAGTGTCTTGCCTATCATTCTCCGCCCTCTTTGAAGTTGCAGCCCATGATGTGGTCTTTTTTATTGCTCCGGTCGGTAGCGACGGCCACTCAGTACCTGAAGCATCGGCGTGCAACGCGGGCGTTGGTCCACTTTCTGCATCCCTGGGACGTGGTGCGTACAACATGGGTGTAGCGGCCTGAAAATGCGCACGTGTATGTTCATCTGCTGCTGATGGTGATGCATCACTCCTATGTCCACTATGATTTCGCTGGTGCCTACGTTTTGGACGATGTCTGTGTTGGCGGATGGACGTGACAGCCTCTCTGTGTATCGAGTTGTCTCTGACCATCTTCCGCAGGACGCGAATTTCTTTGATCTTTGGGCACTCCTCCGACGTTGCTTCATGTGCACCAGAGCAGTTTCGGCATTTCAATGGAACAGCAGTATCGCAGTTTTCCACGTTATCAGACCCGCCGCACCGCTGGCAAGTTGTCTCACTTTTGCACACTGCGCTGACGTGTCCCAACTTGCAGCACTTGTGACACTGCAAAGGCCGTGGCACGCAAGGGCGCACGGGATGTCTCACGTATCCAACCTTCACGCTATATGGGGCAGAGTCTCAGAATCAAATACTAGTTTGATGCAGCGAGACTGCCCGAAGTGGCGTATGGTCACGATTCTGACTGTCGACGTCACAAGATTCTGCAGGTGAGCGTCGACGTCATTTATCACGCCAGTCGTTGTTCCTTTCCCGTTAGCGAGAAACGCGCGAACTGAAATACTTCCGAGCAGCGTGACGGCCTTCAGTCCGTCAAGAATGGTTTTGCTTGTCACATCAACTGACAATATGTTTTTCCTGTTATTTATGCGAATTTCATTCACTTGAGCAGGTGCTACTCGCTCGAAATAATTAGTCAATGACTGTCTGTTTAGTGAGTTCAGGTTGTCTGATGTAGACATGGGTACATACGAGATGGTGAAACATCGCTTGCCTTTGTCTAGCGCCGGTTGTGGCTCCGTCGTTGATGACGTCCTGCGAAGCTTCCTTTTCAACTGGCGGGTATGGAATGTCCTGAAGTCGGCTTCCGATTCCATCTCTTCCACTGATGAGCTCTCGGTAGAATCATCACAAGGAGCAGATGTGCCAACGCGGTCACCCACATTCGGTCCATCCTTATGCAAACGGCTAGGGCCCGCTGCCTCGTTGAATGGATGGTCCCCCATCCCGGTAGGTGACGTCTTCCGTTCCGCTTGTTCAGAGAAAGTCAGGAATTCTGACAGTTTAAGAAAAAACGAGAGTTGTTCAAGGCAGAATTATGCCCGAACGCTCAGCTGGAGGGTGTAATCATCGCACCTTCTGGAACATTTCTCGCTTGACCAGTTCGAGTCACTTTCTCTGGAACGCGGCATAAAGGAGCCGAAACCGTGCTGTTTCGGGACACCTCACCATTAGAACTCTCACTTTTCAGGAAGATGCACGCACTGCACCAGAATCACCTGGCATCAAGATAGTCAAAATGGGCACATTTGAAAAAACCGTCATCGCAGTGCTGCTATAGTCAAGCGTTCGTACCAGTCTGGCCGTGGTTTATCCTTGCGTGTGCACAAACCGGCTGTAATCACTCATCACAACGTCACGCTCTGTAGTCACTGACAGGATCCAGCGAGAAGCGCATTTACTGGTGCACGAACAAAACACGTTCGAAGAACTGGACGTGAGACACCAAGGCTAGTTGTGTAAAATATAGAACGTCACAACGTTGCCAGTTGAGTAACGCACATCCCGCTTGCTCTTTTGTTGTACGTGCACGGGGTTGTGCTGTTTATGTTCATAAAGGTAACCGTTTATACTATGACTCATTTCGTTCCATTTTGTTTTATTTTTATCTATTCACCGTGTCAACTGAACCCAAACATTTGTTTTTATGACAGTTTTGAACCTTTTAGGGGGTGCTCCAGGAACATATGTGAGGACGAAAGGGAAATGTGTCGCTACCTTGGAAACTTGTTTCATCTAGGGACCTTGACGTGTGTCGATGCACTCGTTCACCTTCGCTGCATGGATCAAGACTGTCTAACGCAGTGCTTCCAGAATACAATCCACTGATTTTTTCTCGCAGAACATCAAATAAACGTTTTGTTCATTCTCTCCACACGCAGGACTATCGTCTTTCGACAATATTCGCAGTGAAACATGCAGATATGGGGTTACTTTTGTATTTTTAGCTTGTCACCGACTATAGACTTTTCCCTAGGGCGAGCAAACGCTATTCAAAAACTCATATGGCCTCCGCAACTAAAGCAACGTCCGCAACGCCTGCGAACGTTATTATAAACCTCCCTATTGTCCCACGTTACTGTACGTTACCCGAGCGTTGCCCCATATAATAGAGCTTTAGTTTAGCGCGCGCAATGGCCTAGCGTACGCAACGCGCGAGAGGGAGCAAGAGTGCGCATGCGCTGAATCTAAGAGAGAGGCGTGCGTTTGCGCACGCAGGGGATGCGCACGCTGTACCTGGGCGCTTACGTTGCGCCCGCTACTGCGGTTGCGCACCATACCGGCAGCTCTCGCGAGATCTCGATCTGGCGAGGCCAAAACAGACAAGATGGCTGTGACCTACAACACTATAGTGTACAAAGTGTGCGCGTGCGTCACGCAGCGCCTCTTTGTCACTTCCGAAATGCGCCACCGACATGCCCTGGTACCTACCGACTCCGTCGCCGACCACTGCCGTGTTGTTTCCTCGTGCTTGCCCCCGTTTTGTTTTGCCTCACGATGCAAGTTTGAGGAATTATCAGCTGAAAGTGAGGCAAGTTGATTTAGTAGTCCACGAAGAGGGAGCAGAGCTTCGAGGAATTTCTTCGCCGAAAGTTATTACCTAAACTTGAGAACGCACATTGCGATTTTCCAAAAAGTACCAGCGTGTTTGGCTGGCGCAGATTAACAAAAGAAGTGCCTGGAGAAACTCGGTGACAGTTTCGTCTCCAAAAGTAACTTAATTCCGGGTAAGTGCCATAGTCAATCACTTACCTGCAAACAAAGATACCTTACCAAGATACTGTACATACAAACTTGTCTGTGGCCACTGCGTGCACAATCAGCGTGTCAGGGAGGTGGTTAAAATCGTAATGGTGATCGCAAAAATTCGGATATTGCATTGAAACAAATTGTGAAAATAGATGCGAAACAGTATTACTTCACTGTGAAGTATAGCCAATCGGTTCGAGTTGGGGGGTCAGGATTTTTAAAAATTGGTCAATTATTTCCCTAACATCGTCTTCATCATGTTCAGGGACTCCATGTACAATAGCGTACAACAAAAGTAAAATACAAAGTGAAGAGGTTGTCAGAACTCACACGAAAAAAAAAGTGATGACGGTCATTACCACGGCACGCACCAAACGAAGTTTCTATCTGCCTCGCATAACATTTTCCTCGGCTGTTTCCACATATTTCAATCAAATAGGCTCAACATCAGCACTGTTTAAAACACTTGTGGGGGAGGAGGTGCTGCTATTTTGGTGGCGTCGGTGGCAGCAATGTAGTAATAGTGATATTGTACCTCTTGTAAACCTGCCTAGCTCTGCACGACTCGTTTCCGATGGGAGCTGTTGTGCTTCGCTCATCCAGTCTTCAAATTGCGGCTTGGGAGACTTTGGGCTTTCACTTAATCTTGGGCCATGCAATTTGTAGTGAAAGCGAGATAATGGGCCCTCGTAGCGGGCAGCCGGTGTACGCGTGGCTGGTATACGTGCCGCACATCTTGATTTTCCGGTCTTGTATCGAGTGAACAAGCGATGCCTTCCTGATCCGATGAGCTCGTTAAAGTACGACAGCCAAAAAAATCACACAATGCTTCCCTTTCGACATCGTACACAGCAACAGATGACGAGCCCCCAACAAACCGTGCTGCAGCACGTCAACTGCCCTATACGGCAGTTCACGGGCTGCGACGCGGTACCTATAGGTACCTAGGAAAGTACCCAGGCATGGCGGGAGAGTGTGACAATGGTGGAAGAGACATCACATGAACACTATGTATACGGCTACAGTGTTCTAGAACACTATAATATGACTGTTGTGGCAGCTAACGAAGTTCAATGTGAATTTCGGTATATTTGGAACCTAAATAAGTAACCTGAAGGCAATAAGTGGACGGTGCAGTGAATTTGGATTGCTGTTAAGCTAGAGCACAACGTTGGACGGCCGGACAATGCCAGTTACGAAGATGTAGGAACCCAATAGTGACGTGAAGCACCACGACTGATTATTCGGTTGTACGAGGCATTGTGTGCGTGTGATCCCTCTGAACTGTGGGGTTGCTACGTGTGTCTAACCGGAAGATGTCTGAACAATCGCCTGTAAAAGCGTTCCAAGTGTTACAAAATAAACTTTATAATTAAAGACATGCATTTAGCGTAGATCTAGTTGGACGCTATGCACATACGTGTTCTACGAAACTCAAGTGATTTTTCTTGCGCTCGCTCGGTGGCCTCATGATTGGGAAAGCAGCTTTCACGGCACGTGAAAAATTAAACCTGAAGACGACGCTGCCAATGGTGAGATTCTCGTATTTAGCGTTTAGCAACTACAGTTTGTGGTTGTTATCCCTCAACGCATTTGTTTTTTATTGTGATCTTAGAAAATGTCTGAAGCCAACTATAAATGTCAAATCAGCAGCAAGCGATTGTCTTCGCCGTCTCTATCACCCATTCTACTATATGTAGTTGACCTAGCCTCAACACCTCAAACTACTATCTCGTCCTCGGAGAGGATCGCCTTGTCTCATAACTTCGATGGTGTGCTGCATAGGCAATTATCTGTTTTTACGGCTCTTTTATTATCCGCGAGATGGCGTGAAGCAACACTCAATAATATAGTAACTGTATATGGTCCCTTTACAGTCCCTCTACTCAACGGTAAAGCAGGTCGCGGACGTACAGCCTCAAGTACACAAAACTAAACTTCTCTAATTTAGCCGTGGCATACGAACAGCGGACAAGGTTCGTCCCTGGAGAAGCTTCACTGTTGAAAGAAATCATAGAGAAATTCACTCTGATATCAATAGAAGCATATATTTGACTGCACCAAACCAGACCTGTGTAGGTAAAAGCACATTAGATTGGAAATTTGGAAATAGTTTACTTAAAATCATCATCTTCTTTTTTTATGTCAATGACCTGCAGTGGACAACCTCCATTGCTTGGGAGGAAGAACAAGCATGAAAACGGGAGGCACACATCGAGTGCACCACAATGTATCAGCTCCGGAGCTTCACTCGTCGACAAGCAGGGCCCTCCAGCCTACGTCCTGCTCAGCGCTTTCGTCGCATTCCAACGACGCGAAGGCGGTCGACAGTGGCACACGCCACGGTTCAACGGCTCCTGTGTCACCGCAACCAGCTGAGAACAAACCTGATTAAACTTAATCTTTAACGTCGACAGATCGAACGAAGATGAAGAGGCTTTCCTGACGCGCTTCAACGTCGGTGGCAGCTCACCGACACGCCTGCAACGCGACGCCCAAGCAGCGGCGGGTGAACGCAGCTTCCAACTTGTCTGCGCCTCCGTTTTCGCCGTCAGCTTCTGCGTCGTGCTCACGCCGCTGTTGGTGAGGAAAGCGTCCAAACTGAGAGGCATAGCCACAACCACGTCGTTTGCTGACGACGACGCCGAGAACGACCCCGTGCTCTATTTGGCGGAAAGAGATGCTCGCGATGCAGACCAAGTAGTAAGACTGGAGCCCGTAGGATACAACGAGGCCTCGCAATCGACCTTGCCGGGACCGAGAAGACCACGCCACCACGCAGCCAACGTTAGCAAGACCATCGTTCCGCCCACAAAGGTTAGTGACCTCCAAAATGACCACGCATTACACCACGAGGAACAAGAGCTCGAGCATCTCGTCGAGGAATAATACAGGTGACGTGGCGTTGGCCAGAACCTCGAGAACGAGCACCACAACCAGAGGCGCGAGCTCTGAAGAAAACGGCAACGTCGGGCGACTACGACGTAAAGGGAAAGAGAAGAATGCGATAGAGCGGACGACGCCTTGCATATCGTTTGCGCCGGATTGTCCTGTGATACGTAGTCGTAATTTCACTGTCGACAGTCGGTTTGTCACAACGGGCAACAGGGCGGTGGCCGTTCTCAAGATTCCTCGTTCTTCGGAGGTTTCTCTGGCTGAACGATGCTTCCAGTTCTTCTTCGTGACGAACCCGCAGCACTTGTACAGGCCACCACCACCTGCTCCGGTATGGAGTGGAGAGAGGATAAAATGAAATAAACAGGTGTCGTAATGACGGGAAAGCATGCGTGATACTGAACAAAGTAATTACCAAACATTCTTCATTGCGCTTCTGCATCGCAAGTTTCACCGGTCAAGTAAAAGGCAAGTTTCAGTGCACGGTGAGGTCTCCTCCGCTGTTAATTCGTAATGGATGCACAAATCTAAATGAAGCGATCGCTTCTCTCAACGGTCTGTCTTTAGCCCCTCCCCGCCGTGGGGCCGAGAGGGCTAGGGGACTAAGGTGGGGTGGGGGGCGTGCAAATATTTCCCAACCCCTCTGTGCGCCCGTACCACACAGTGGCCCGTACTCTGTGGCTATGTGTCACTCGTCTGCGCCAACTCATCAGCTGTGAAGAGAAACTTGAGAAACCTTAACGAAATGGCGCAAGGCAGCACATATCGCATAAAATGCATTGCCACCATTTGGACGAAAGTACCGAAAAATCAAGGCTCCAGCAAAAATGGAGTCGAGGCTTTCTATGGTATATGATACAAAAATTGGCACAGGAGCACATGTACGTATGGGATTCATGGCTCATGACATCACTAGCGAGATATGTATGTTGCGTTTTTTATTGAACATTTTCCCCCGAGACGTGTTTGATGTAAATCCTCATAACATGGTTCATGGTATACGCTGGTATAGGCACCCGGCAATACAGTTTAAGGGATCTGATGGCAGCGCCAGAACACAAGGCCTAGCCAGTAGGCGCAGCAAAGCCAAGTCTTCCAATGCGTAACCTAACGAGTAGACGCAGCAAAGTCGAACTTGCACGTGCGTATTTTTCTTTTTTAGTTTTGAGCAAGGGTGCCATGGCTGATTATGTGAGTGCCCAGGAAGCGTTCTTTGAAAACTTGCTAAAAAGGGCACTGACACTTCATCGTGTCACTGTGTTCGGCGAGCGTTCCATTTTCTTAGCATCTTTGGTGGTCGGTACCAACAATGCTGAGGCGGTCCAAAGTAAGGTCCCTAGATGTTTGTTTCATCTAGGGACCTTAGTCCAAAGAGCTTCGTCGCGCCCTCTGATCCACTGTCGGGTGCCTATGGGCCGAACGTGATTCACAGTGGTATCAGCTCTGCAAAGGGGAAATGATTTTAAATGAAAAGAAGGGAAACGTGAGCCCCGTAACTGTCTCTCAAGGGGAGGACACCTCAACAGTAGCTCTCGAGGGGTGGGGGTAAATGAGGGAAAAGATAGGATAGGATTAAATGGTAAAGAGAGAGAGCAAGAGGAAAGAGAGAGCGAGGCGCAGGGACAGCGAGCGACGGAAGTAAAGAAGAAATAGGAAAGATAGAAACGGTCGCAGGAGTCCGAGGACAAGGCACCACTCGACGAGAGCACTTGTCGGCGTCAGGAGATGGCGTACCTATAGGACCTGCCCAGTCGGCCAGAGCTGCACTGTCGTCGGAGGTCGCGAGGGCACAACCAGTCGGCATGGAATCCAGCGAGCGAGTCTGATCTGCAACCGCGAGAACAGACATTGGAAGTTGTACAAGACATTTCGCGAAAATTAAACACGAGAAAGACATCCCGTTTGTCATTGTTGGCGATTTAGCAAACGCACACAAAAGTGATACAACGTTCGACCCTTTTTCAGCAATGACAGGGTACAGATCATAAATAAATGCGTTACTCCATGTGGCGCTTAGGCTTGGCCTGACTGTACCCGCAACGTGGGAGCAGCCCGCTGCGCGCCCAGTCAGGCACCTCAGGATTTTCAAAAAGGCTTTGCGTGAATCCTTTTATCAGCGGTAGTCATGGTGGGGCTTGTGTAACGTCAGATGTGACTGCACTGTTGTGTAATCAGCGTTACAAATGTACTGTTGTGACCCAACATGTTATGATCTAGCGTTGCTCATTCCCGTAGAAATGCGCCAACGAACGCTGCTCATACTTCAAAACCTTGGAGGACGCTTGAGCTTCGCCAAAATGTTTAGAACGCAATCGCATCATTCAGGTTCCGTGTGCATCGCATTCTTGATTGCTAGCCTTGATTTGGTTCTCGGTGGATACCTCAACCGTCACTGCTAGAAAACGAACGCCGGTACGTGTAACATTGGTCGTTTCAAACAAACTCACATCGAATGCCTACGCAAGTACAGTTGTGTAGAACCAACTCAAATTATTTTGTGGACACGTGAAGGGCTTACTGCGCGTCCTTAAGTCAACACGCAAACCTACGCAGCTGCTGATTTCGTTGATGTTTTAGATGCGAAGCTGGTTATGGCGGGGGCTGTGTCCATCTCTCACTCCCTCCTGCGGCGTCTACCACTCCATTGCACATGCGCTTCTCTTCCCGCTCTCTCTTCTCTCCTACGCTCCCCTCTCTCTCCCTACTCGGCGGCGAAAGCAACGAAACGCTTCCTCAGTAGTGCGGTGTCCACACCCTACTGCGCATGCGCATCCTCTCTCTCCTATGCCCCACTCTCTCTGCCGAGCCAGCGGCAAAGGCAACGAAACGATTCCTCAGTGCATACGATCACTTCGTAGCCATTGATCGTCGGTCTTCAGGCGTTCCACGTTTCCGTGAGACAAAGCGCATCTGCTTTTGTTATCATGGGATCACATTCGATGTCTGTGGCGTGTGCGTTGAGGGACCGGCTGTTAGCAGTGCTATCTATCATCATGGTCACCGGCAGCGGTCATGGCAGCGGTCACCGGCACCTATAGCGACAGTGTATTTTAGGGGCGAAGCATCGTATAGCGGCACCCGTTCGTCCCTCTTAGCCGTTGTAGTGTGTAACAAATAGAACATTTTGACCTCCAAGGGGGTGCCGGTGAGATATTTCTTCTGTGCGTTGTTGAACAATAAAAGATAGTGCTCCATGTACATGCCAATGGCTGCTAATGGGGAATGAGAGACAGGAGCATTCGGCTTTTAGTTAACGAGCACGCTGTGAACTCCATTAGCAGCCATTGGCATGTACATTGAGCACTATCTGACAAGAAAGGGTTGCTACGTTATACTGGCTGGGCGTAACCTCCTTGGTTTTAGAAAGGTTTAGCGAGCGTTGGGCCGCAGTGTCATGAATACAGTGAACTAGTATATACTATGAACTCAAGGTGGTTAAAGGTGAGAAGTAGACCCGAAGCGCTAGCCGTAAAAAAGTGTGCGTGTGCCACCTCTCGTTTAGTCCTTGGAATGTCCGCTGAATGGCGGTGCTTCTATATGAGGAATTTATGATGAAAAGATGCGAGATGGTGGTACTTGGAGTCTTGAATAGATGGACGGACGGACAAACAGACAGATGCATGGATGGACGCATGAACGGACGCAGGGGCGGATGCACGGACGAACGCAGGAACGGACGCATCAACAGACGCACGCACGGACGGGCGGATAGACGCATGGATGGTCACACAGACGGATGCATGGACGAACGGAAGCAAGAACGAATGGACAGACGAATGCTTCCCCCCACTCTCCATCATTCACTCCGTGAATATGCTGCCTTTTTTTTGCTGCTGAATAAATATGTCCGAACGCTTTGTGGTGGGTGGGCCTTTAAAATACCCAAATGTTGAGCAATTCTGTGTTTTGTCTCCTGGCGCAATTCCGCGCTTCTGCCACACAATATTACGTGTGTTAAGGAGTCTTCTCCTACTACATGACTTTATTGTAGTGCATTTTTCCAAGACAGTTTGAAGCAATATCTCAAAGCAATACGAAGTGTTAGGAAGGTACAACTATGGTAGCTCACAAAAAAAAAACAGGGGCAGGAGAGATACGGACGAGCGCTTCATTGCCTGCAGTGGCACGTTTTATTTTTTTTGGAATATTAAAAAAATGACAATAAAAAGACCGTCTTTTATCACAGCTCATGGTATTAGGCTTTTCCCTCTCAAAAGGAGCCCGACCAGAAATACTCGATATGACATGTTTATGGTATTAGTACTTTATTCACAATGGAAAAGTCAAATGATTGATAGACACGCCGAGCCACCCTGGTGAACGAGGTTGGTCTTCCGTGAAAAAACTGCTCAACTGGGCAGTGTCGCTAAGACTTTCGACCGCGTTCCGAAGTTGCTTGCACTTCTCGGCGCTTGTGTGTTAGCCTGAATTTTGGGATACCTCCTAATGTATGGAACAGGGCTGGTGTCGTAGATGTTCAGGTAACTCCAATGCGGCAAATTATGCTGTGCACAGTTCACAACAATAATTGCAGTTGTTGATTACAGATGCCTATGCATCGGAGAGAAAAAAAATGACATAGACTTTTACAGTCCAGTTTCTCAAACAGGCGCTCACGCCTGTTTGAGAAACCGGACTGTAAAAGAGCTACGCTGATATTTTCAAAACTGTGACGAGGGAAGCGGCAGCAACGACGTTTGAACGTCTATGTTAGTATAAATCATCCCCTTACGAAGGGAGGACTCCTCCCGAAACTGTTGGGAAATAAATATATTTATCCTTGTTGAAAACGCTCCCGTTGTGTCATATCCCATACCTTCACGAAGGCTAACTGGCCCATTGAATTATTACACTCTGTGACCTGAACCATGGCTGCCAGTACATCATCAACGGAGCGTTTGTCGCGGAGATATCCAAATTACTTTACGAAGTGCGCCGTCATCGGGGACTCTATCATGCGGTATGTCCATATATGCACGTCAGCCCGAACGATTCAACGACGCCGCGCTTCATCTCTTATGGCGGTGCTATGTTTTCGGATATACCGGCGCTACTTGAGTACCTACCAGACCAGGTGGACACGCTGTTTTTGCATGTGGGCACCACGGACATCATGAATACTGGCTCTTCAACATCACTGGACACGTTGGGGGAGGCATTGAAACGAATGAGGCAGATACGCCCGAACATCACAACACTGCATGTTAGTGCCACTGCCTCGCGCACACAATCGCCGACGGCGGGAGTCGAACTGGCGATCAGTGTCTCGGTTTATTATGGAGGTACAACGATTCAGCAGAGAGGCCCGCCATCTTTGCCACTACAGGTTGATGGGAGCAGGCGTCTACTACGTAAAACATGGTTTCTCAACACTCCCGCTGCGGCGCTTCCTGGCTGCTGATGGCTTACATGCGAGCTTCGAGGGAGTCGCGCTGCTGGCACAGCACACCAGGATACAGCTGTGATGGACGTCAGCGGCATGGAGACCGGCAGCAACTGCTTGCATGGCCAACTCTAATGCCAAGCCCCTTCAATAACAGGGAGCTGAGGGACACACAGAGCCATCCAGGGCCCCAGCAGTGACGACGTCACCACTCCCACCAGCGAGGCCCTACAACACCAGGTGGATGAACGCGGCGAAGACTAAGGCGGCGGCTTCCAATTGACACAATGAAACAAAAGGTACGGGCAGTCTCAAACACGCATTATCCCAGTCATTTCTATTGATTAGGAAAATCATTGAAAAACGGGTGCAATACGAAAAACATGCGGAACAATTAACCAAATATCTATCTCACCAAATCGCACCTAAGGGCCTCCGCCTAGCCTGCAACCCCTCAATGTCTACACTAAGTGAAGCAGAAGGGAAGAAGTGGGAAAAAATATTACTAGAAGCGTCCTTGCAACTGATTCGGGTCATTGCGGATCATAGTGAGCGCAAGACCGCCGAATACAGTGTCGCGGAGGTCACGCAGAAATTAGTATCTAATTTCGGAGAGCATGAGGCAGGAGAACCGGAAAGATATGAACTAAAAAAGAGAGGCGGAATTTCAATAGTAAGAGATAGAAAATTTTATCGGGACTGCAGAAACTCCACTGCTCTGCAACAGGAAAATAGGAATGAGACCCTACAAGGACGCCAGGGACCACCCATACCACAAACTAACTTTGAGGACAAAAATGGAAACTAGATACTGCAGTGTAATCTTAATCAAAACAGCCTGACTCTCGAATATGGCGCTGACAATTCCGCGCCACGTGATAGCCGAGAGCAGCCAAAAACTTATGAGAAAAATGTCCTCAATCTGTCCAACACAACGCTTACACTCGCTCAGCTACAACTTTTGTCGAGAGGCTTAACCTTTTGTTCATCATCCAGTAGATTCAATGAATTTGAATTGTACTAAGACCTGGATAACTTTGCGCGTAATCTCCGCCTCCGTGAATACTTTCATGATCGGAAGGACTGTACGAACGAGAATAGATTGATTGGTGGTGACAAATCAGGCTTTCCAGGTGAGCAGAGGGACAAACACCTCGGTATGTATATATCAGCAGTTCAAAAAGACATCATCAGAGCGTGTGAAAAAAATCGGCCTTCTCGAAACAACCTATCGAAATCAGAACGATGCATTCGATGAACTATGAAAAAAACGCTGAAATTGCCATCAAACCTGCTGATAAAGAGGGTTGCATAGTAATTATAAACACGTCGGACTACTTAAAGGAAGGGGAACGACAACTATCACACACAAAATTCTACAAAGAACTTCCAACGAACCCGACTCCCGAATTTAGAAGTGAGATAAAATGAACAATAAATAATGTCCGCCGGGACGAGAAAATTACCGGCAATATGTTAAAAGCAATGTTACCGGCCCATTCTGTTCCCGGTCGATTTTATTTGCTCCCGAAAATACACAAGGCAGGCAAAATCCGGGAAGTTCGATAGTATCCAGTAACATCCCATCAACAGAAAATATATCAGAATTCATCAATTCCTTGATGAAAGACATCCCCCCGAATTTTTCCTATTACCTAAAGGACACGAACCACTTCATATGCGAAATTTCAAGTTTCAACATCCCAGGTGGTAGTTTTCTGGTGACCATGGACGTCTGCTCACTGTACACAAACATACCCCACCGTGACGGAATAATGGCTATGGTTTCTGAATATTGTTACGCCTGGGAGTCCACACCGAACGTTAATGCCTCTGCAAAGGCAATCTGTGTCAAGGCCAGCAATCGAGCCCGCCTAACGCGATCAACTCAACGACGTCATCAAGCGGCGGAGCCGGTCTGTCAAGCAACGCACCGCGAGCTCCATCAGCCCGCAAGCCCGTTGAAGCAATCGGCGCCTTTCAGTCTGGCGAGTCTTACGCAATGCGTGGCAACATCCCTCGTCCTTCGGTGCAACCATGCGCAGCGGCGTGTCCCCGTTGGAGCATTCTGACATCATGGCCAGCGGCGCTTCTGGTTCGACGTTTGGTGACTCACGTTTGATGACTCAAAGGATCCACCCGATGCCTATAAAAAAAGCCCTGCAGCGCGCCTTCTCTGACACCTATGTGTCAGAGAAGGCTCTCGTTGCTTCGAGACCCTTCGCAGTCGGCTCGGCCGGTGTCCTTGGAAGCGGCGAGTTTCGTGGCGCCCATCATAACCTCGTCGGCGTTGCACTTCGTATAGCAGCAGTAGACCCATGTGTCAGACAAGACATTTCGGCTCTTCGAGTCCCTAAGCTGTCGGCCCCAGTGCCGAATTTGTAACGCCTCTATTTCTATGCGTTGCATAAACCTTGCCTTAACTCGCCGTCGTCTCGTCCGCTCGTCTATCAGCTCTGCGCAGAAGCAGTCGCGAGCTGAGTAACACACGCTACCAAATGACTGGTGACCGTGTCGGTGGAGTTCAGAGCAGTGGCGCCTTCGGGGCCCTGTTGGCGTCTAGCCTTCGTAACAATATGTAAAATCTGACTCATCAACTCGTGTAAGTGGCGAGGTACTGTTTACACTTCTTGAACTTGTACTAAATTATAACCATTTTGAGTTCAATGGCAAGCACTTCCTTCAGGTTAGTGGCATTGCAATGGGCACAAAAATGGCCCCAAACTTTGTGAGCACCTTTATGGCTTCACTTGAAATCCATTTATTGAGGGACGCGCCTTGAGACATTTCTACTACAGAAGATACTTAGACGATATTTTTATGATATGGAACTACGATGAGAGAAGTATTTTCCTCTTCATAGAGGATTTTGACAAGTGCCACCTGTCAATCAAATTCACGCACAAAATCTCGAAAGTTAGCATTAACTTCTTGGACGTCACTGTCACGATTAAAAATGGCCGCTTGCCAACAAACCTTTACAAAAAGCCTACAAACCGTCAAATTTACCTACATTTAAACAGCAGCCATCCAAAGCATTGTAACGGGTATTCCATATTCTCAGGCCTACCGGTACCGGATGATGTGCACCGATATGCGGGAATTTGACAGACACGCGAAACACCTAAAGCATTCCTTATTGAAACAAAATTATCCGGAAGACATTATTGACGATGCCATACTACGTGCTCGCATCGTGAACAAGAATGATATAATTAAGGGGCCAAACAGAGTATCTAAAACGACTTCCCAAACGAACCTTGTACTAACTTACTCCTCATCAGCGCCACGAATCAACAACATACTTTCCCGCCATTTCAACATAATCAGGCAAAGAAAACGACTAACTTCTATTTTCGCGAAGCCACCTCACGTGGTGTATCTGAGGGATAAAAACCTGAAGGACATTCTTGTCAGAGCAAAGACAAAACCCTCCAAAATTCAATCAGGGTGTCATACCTGCGGAAAAGCTCGCTGCAAGGTATGCCCACGGATAGTCACAACACGTGAATCAAAAGCGAACTTTTCGGATTTCAAATTCTACATAACTGGAAGCCTTAATTGTTACTCCAGTAACGTATTATACATGCTACATTGCAACATCTGCGGACAAGAATATATCGGTCAAACAGACACGCCATTTCGGCTGCGGTTCAATAATCATCGCCAGCCCGCCACTCCACTGCCAAAGCTACCTTTATCTGGACATCTGCGCCTGCCAAACGACAGTTATGAAAATATCAGCGTAACTCTTTTACAGTCCGGTTTCTCAAACAGGTGCGAGCGCGAACAGCGTGAGGAATATTTATTTTCAAATTCAGAACATTAGTAGCCGGCATCAACGAGGACCTCGGAAGACTCTCCTGCCTCCGAGAAGTAAGCCAGGAGAAAATTGGTGACAAACATTCATAGCTGGAGACCATGCTTGTTTTTCTGACTGACTCGTACGTGTACACTGTCCTTTATTGTTGCTGGTTTTTTTTTCTTTCTTTTCTTTTTCTTATATTATTTTTCCTCACGTGTACATACAAAGCGTTTACGCTCGCCTACCAATTCACGGCCATTGAGGGGTAACGGGCGAAGATGAAAAGTAAAGAGCTGCCTGACCCATTAAGGGGAAACTCTTTCCTTGCGCGCGCCATCGCAGGCCCCTTCGGCCATCGCGGCGACAATCTTGGGTGGCCCGACACACGTCGAAAACCGGCCAGCACAGGATGAGAACTAGATGTGGACTTACACCGACATTTGGATGTGCACAGTCTGGTTTCGTGCTCAGCGTTCACAGTGTTTTGTTTCTTCTTTTTTGTTTTTTGTTTTTTGTTTCTTTCGTTCTCTTTCACTCTCTCAAACATCTTTCAAGGCGAGAGGGACGCGGCAGCAACGAATTTTGGACGTCTATGTCAGCATAACTCATCCCCTGACGAAGGGAGGACCCCTCCCGAAACTGTTGGGAAATAAATATATTTATCCTTGTTGACAACGCTCCCGTTGTGTCACATCCCATACCTTCACGAAGACTAACTAGCCCATTGAAGTATTACTATCTCTCTCTCTCTGTATATATATATATTTATATATATATATATATATATATATATATATATATATATATGAGGTGTAACAGACAGTAATGCCAAGGAATGTACAGGGGAAGTTATTAAAACCAATGGAATGTAAAATAAGAAGAAAAAAAAGTGGATGAAAAAATTACCAACTGTGAGCAGGAATCGAACCTACGACCTACGATTCCTGCTCACAGTTGGTAATTTTTTCATCCACTTTTCTTTCTTCTTATTTTACATTCCATTGGTTTTAATAACTTCCCCTGTACATTCCTTGGCATTACTGTCTGTTACACCTCATTAATATTGTGTTAAAACACGAAAAACGAGCCCTTAGGTATACACTTCTTTCCCTTATATATATATATATATATATATATATATATATATATATCTTGTTTATTTAGAATGCTGATCTTTATGCGCGCAATGGTTTCCATACGCGTCGCATAGACGCGCTTTACTACAGCAGTTAACCCTGCACTTGCCCTTTGAACTGACAGAGTTATTCGACTTGCTTTTACAGTCATATTTATTGTTAAATATTTTAGTGTTGACTCTCCACACTTTTTATTGTTCTTCAAAGCCCACCTCATATAATTAATACATATCGTGTGGGAGGTAGTAGACTCATCAGCACCAATATATGTCGACATGTCGACAGTCCTGTCCGAGTGGGATACGAACACCCAAAATGCCCTGGTGCAACATGCGAGCACAGTGGCGCGCGCCAATGGGATCCCGGACTAAGATCGATTCCACTCACAGATCTACTCGCGCAGAAATTCTAAAAGAAAAAAAAACGTTTTCTTACTCTATCGCAAAACACCAGCGTTGGTGCTGTCACTGACAGTCATGTCGAAAGTAGCTTAAAATTCACGTTAATTTTGAATCCAAAACTATATACTTTTCCACCTATTTGGAGCACTGAGCAAGTTTTTCTGGTGCAGTGGCACCACCCCTTTAATTTGGTGGCACTACCCTTTTAATACAAATGAATTGAATGCTATGCGTTTGACCAGGGCAGAATAAGAAGGGGCCGATTATTTTCTGCTGACAGAAGGTGCGAGATAAAGGTAGGTTTACTGGGAAAAAAATTAATTGTTCTCAAACGGAGCACCGATGGCATAGAAAGAACACGTCGGTGGCGTAGCAAAAAGGGTTGGTGGCGGTGCGCCGACGTCTCGGCGCACACCTTTACTGACGATGCTGACACTACGCTTTATAGTGAACTAGAGGAGGGGGGGGGGTGCTTATGTTTATAAGAAGGAAAAGAAGATAAAAGTGAGCCCCGTAACTGTCTGTATCAGGGTGCGACACCTCAACAGTAGCTCCCAAGGAATGGGGGTGAGGAGGGATTAAAAGGATAGGAGTAAAGGTGTAGAGAGCGAGAAAGAGAGATGCGCTAAGCCAGCGAGCGAGGACATATCGAGGGGATAGGAGAGATAGGAAAGGTGGAAACATGGTCACAGGAGTCCGAGGACGGGGCACCACTGGCGAGAGCTCTTGTCGGCATCAGGAGATGGCGTAGAGCAAGTCCAGTAGGTCAGAGCTACGCTGTCGTCGGAGATCAGCGTCAGGAGATGACGCAGGGCAAGCCCAGTCGGCCAGAGCTACGCTGACGTCGGAGATCGCGAGGGCACAACCGGTCGGCACGGAATCTAGCGAGCGAGTGTGTGAACTGGAGTATTAGTTCACCATAATACAGTGCTAGAATGTATTGACACCTCTCCTTCTAGCCACCACATAACAAAAGGTCTCCTCGATTTCACTACACTTTCTGTACTAGTTCAAGAGTGCTGCACTTTGACCCTCAATTTGGCGAGTGCAGCTCGCATGTGCACGTCTGTCCTCGATATGATGTCGTGCGGCACGAGTTGATAGGCATTTGAGCACTAGCTTTCCAGCGAGCTTCTTGTCTCGGGCATGTACTGCTAGGTAAATGATGTAGCTGCACTTTTGTGTCGTTGTTACTTTTGCCCTCGATTTGACCACTGCCATAGAGTAATATTTATATTACTCCATGCAGCTGCACCTCTTGAACTACGTGCAGAGAGAGAGAGAGAGAGAGAATCAACTTCATTGCGCTCGAATATTCGATGGTGCGTGCTCTCACCAGACGGGTGGCTTGCAGCTATATCGAGGAGACCCAAGGAGGACGGAAACAGGAGGCCTATCTATTTGAGAAGACCTATACATAGTTGTTTCCTACCTCGATGTACGTACGCTTTGATACGGGTGATGTCACATGAGCAGATTTCTGCGCGAAATTTTTTGTTTTGTTTCCCTGGGATGATGGCTCATACCCACTCAGGGGGATTGGCCACGAAAGTGTAGTGCAGTTTTTCTGTGATCATTTCAACTATGTGTAATGAATTGGTATTATAATAAGAAAAATGTAAAAAAACATAAAAAGAGCAAACGAAAAAAAATTTAAGTTGAGCAATTTTGAGATTTGAGGTGTTATGATTACCACTCCGCTGCGTTTACTTCACTCTGCCCTGGGGAGTAATAAATAATTATTTTTTGATTGAAGATCACAAAGGTATACGCTTGGTTGCCTGAATATAATCGCAAATGGCATTGAAAGCATCCCTGTGGCAATGTCCCAAAACTGAGGCACCAAAGCTTAGCGCCGTTTCCGCCGTCAACCTAACGCCTATTTTCATAAATGGCATAACTAGTAACCTTTTTCGAAGTATATCGTAGCGGCGACAATAGAAAAAATATTGATCTAGTGATTCCATTTCTCCGCAGAATGCGCAGAGGGGTGATGTCGTCTGACCAGCTCTGTGTAGATACAGGTTTGGGGGGGGACACGACATCGAAATTTAGTAATTAAGACTTCGAGCTTTCTGGACTGGCTCCAGTGGGGTTGCCATGGAAACATGAGGTGGTTATATTTTGTCCATGTAGTTACTTTTTCTATCATATCAGTGGAGATTGCTGATTTTCGATATCTTATTGCCGTGATATATTCAACATCTGGCAGTATGAACAAAACTGGCCCATCAAGTGCGGCTCGTGCTAAGAAATCGGCCAATTCATTTAATCTTAATCCACAGTGTCCCGGAACCCATAGTAACCTCCGGAGTCTTAACTGCGGGGGTACTAATGTTTTGAATGTGCTTAGAATTCGAGAGTTCTCTAAAGCTGTCAGAGCTGCACAAACTGAAAGAGAATCCGTCATTATGACTGCGTTGTTTTGATTTGATGGAAGTTTTCGAAGAGCTAAAATGATCGGAACGAGCTCCGCTTCAAAAACGGGAGTAAAATCAGGCAGTCTCACTGAAAAGGACCAGTCAAGCGAATCAGAGGCAATGCCTACACCTGCCTTTTGATTATTTACGGAAGCATCTGTGGCTATTATACTTTTAGTTTCTGCATGCTCCACGTAATCTAATAATATGTTATTTAAAAATTTGAGAGATTGTAATTTGGCATTTTGGGGGAATATATCATCATACTCAATAATAACATGACAATTCGAGTCATTAGTCTCAATAACATTTCTAATGTTCACATTTATACTTTGTAGATTCTTCTGTACAAACATTATCTGAGGTGTGTGAAACCGTGGCCAATGAGCAAGAAAGAAGGCGTCTGGGTTTGCAATAAAAGCATATTGAGATCTTCTTGCTGGTAAGCTATAAAATTTTAAAAATGCTTGTACGGTCAAAATTCGAAATCGACAAAGTAGTGTAGGCAGGCGCGCTTCCTGGTACAGTACATTGATAGCCACAAATCTAGGGAGTCCCAGACACATTCGCAGTGCTTCTCGCTCCAAGACAACTAGAGGTTTGGTTTTATAAGCAGGGCCACCCGAGAATAATATGCAGCCGGATTCCATGATGGGGCGCACATAAATCTTGTACTACAACGTTATCAAGGTGTGCCTCCGTAACCCATATTTCCGGTTACTTAGCTTGTGTAGTAAGCCTGAAGCCCACTGTGCTTTGGTTGTTATATACTCTATGTGTGGACTCCAGTTAAGTTTGTCATTATAAATGATTCCCAAATATTTTATAGAGTCTACTTGCTGAATGGGTTCCTGTTTATATAGAATTGAAATTGAAATTGGTTCTGCAAGCAGAAATGCCATGAGCGCACTTTTGTTGACATTTAACGATAACGAAATCGACTGGAACCAAATTTATAACATGTTAATATATCTTTGTAATTTAAGTTGTAGTGAGTAAATACCATAGTCAGCAGCAAAGAGTGCGATGTCATCAGCATAAATGTAGACAATAACTTCTTGATCTGTTGGAATTGTGCTCATTAAAGCATTAAATAATACTGGAGATAAGACTGCTCCTTGAGGAACTCCGCACGTTTGTTTAAATCTAGATGAGGAACATCCATCCTTGACGCAGTAGAATTCTCTTGATTTTAAGAATTCTGCCACCCACTCAATAAAATATTGTGGGAAGTTCAATCTCTCGAGCGTATTTAACAATATGAAGTGCTCCACACTGTCATACGCCTTGGCTATGTCAAGCGTTACTAAAGCAGCGTATTGCCTTCTTTTAGGCGCGAGCTGTATTCGGCTCTCTAAATCAGCATGGGCACACCAAATAGAGAAACCACTTCGAAAGCCAATTTGGTTCGGTTTTATTACTGAATTGTCTGCCATCCAGATATTTACTCGGCTATTTAGGACCCTCTCTACTAGTTTGACCATGTTAGATGTTAGAGAGATTGGTATGATATTATCGACTGTTAATCCAGCACCCGGATTCTTTAGTATAGAAATCACCTTTGCTATCCTCCAATCCTGCAGAACCCATGAGTTTTTTAAGGAGTAGTTAATAACATTGGCGACGTCTCGAGGCAATAAATTGAACAGAGTTTTAATCATGGGTAGTATGATTCCATCTGGACCAGGAGACGCACTGGGTAAATGTTTAATCACGTTGGATACTTCAGTCTGTGTCACTTAGTCAAAGTCAGAATTTGTCGTAGACTTGTGCCAGTTCTTTGGCACTACTGAAGTGAATCTGCTTTCCAGACCTTTACCGATTGTCTCTAAGGTAGTGGTCATTTCTTGCGCCGACAGATTATTACAAGCTACATTAACTGGTGATGGCAAGATTTTCCGAGCTCTCATATATCAGAACAGTGCTTTCATACGTTTAGGCTTCGACAGGTATTCATAATGTCTTCTGTGATATTCTTGTTTAGCTTGAGCTACCGTTCTCTTAAAGCCTGCAGCAATGAATTTATAACCGGCCCAGTTTTGGGGGAATTGATTATGTAAGAGCTGCTTCCAAGCTGCCTGACGTCGTCGGTGCTCTCTTGTACATTCATCATTCCACCAACGGCTATATACCCTTTCTGTGGATTCAACAGTAAATTCGGCTCTTTTGTAGGATCTTTTAATGACTGCGTTTATCTTCAGTGCTTTTGTATCATCGCTCTCTTCCGAGTGAAAAAGGCAATGCTGACTTCAGATCATTCTGAAATTTAGTGTAATATACAAATACTCTTACATTTGAACAAGATAGAATTATCGGGCAAGAAATTTCAAAACTTATCGGTAAGTGGTCACTGTTGGTGCCACAGTCCAGCGCTTTCCAAGAAGTAGTAGTAATGGCTGAACTGACAAAACTTAAATCTAAGGCCAACCTGGAGTGATTACGAATAAATGTGGGGGTTCTGACGTTGAGGCACGTCAGGTCATTAGCCATTGTCCACTCCCACAAGCGTTTCCCACTCAGATCAGTTCTAAAACCCCAACTCGTGTGGTGGGAATTAAAGTCTCCAACTAAAACTTTGTCATTGCACCACGACTTTGTAGCTAGATCCAAACTTCGTGTGTCTTGAACTCCATCTGGAAAATACATATTAACTAAAGTGAAAGGAGTGCAGTTGGACAGTGTAATGTCTACTGCCAAAATTTCGCATTCTGGCGACATATGTTTGTATGAGCATTTGACTTTCATACTAATTCTATTATTAATAAAGAAAGCTAGACCCCCACCTCTCGATGGACGGTCTAGTCGAAAAGATCGGAAGTTATTTAAATGGAACAAATTTTGTACAAATAGCTATGTCTCTTGTAATGCTATAATATCAGGAGCGAATTTAGAAGTCAAGTATACCAAATCCGTAGATGCAGAATGAATTGATCGGTAATTCCAATGGAGAATCTTAAGTGAATCTATGGTTTCAAAAGAGCTGCTTCCGCTATAGCTTTCTCTAGAATGCTTTCTTTTAAGAAATTTCTTTTTGAAAGGCTCTTCTTTTCTTTCAGATACTTTTTGTTCTTTGTTTGTTTCGGTGAGTTAGTTTTCCTTGACACAGGGGATCTAGATCGCTTCAGGGACCTAGGGTCCAAATCCATGTCATCGGAATCTATTGTATATGCAGCTTTGTCCTCACTTAGACTCTGTGTATCTACTGCTGAGGGTGCTGCAGACGGAGAATACGATGGTGCGGTTTTAAATTCCTCATTTTGGCTGTAGATGCCTATTGCAGAGGCTCCTGCGGGCGGATAATACGATGGCGCAGTTTCAGATTCACCGTCAGCTATTGGTCGTGAACTCTCAACATGTTGGGATACTAGGCCTGACTCTCCCGTTGTACCAAATATGCGAGTCATCTGGTTCGCCAAAATTTGAGATAGAGAATCGCAAAGGTTAGAAGTCAGTCGGCCTTTTCTATGGCCTTCGCTATATTCAGGGAAATCGACCCATTTATTTCTGAGAGATGTCGTGCTGCAACACTGACATACCCCTGAGTTCTAGCCTGTATTTCCGCTAGGGCTTCTCGTCGAGAACAGCGCCTACGCCCTATAATTTCAAGAATTTGCATTTCTCGAGCCTTTGCTGATAAATCAGGACTATCTGCACAGTGTTGTTCGTTGCAGAGACAACATTTCTCTTCTTTAGCTTTGCAGTAATTTGTTTCGTGGTTGTCACCACACACTCGGCATCTGAGTTCTGACCTGCATCCTTTAATAGTGTGACCGTATTGCCAGCACTTCGTACACTGGAGTGGTCGTGGTGATAGCGGTTCCACTCTGTATATTAGTGGCCATGCCTTGATTTCGCTTGGGAGATTCGCTCCAGCAAAGGTTACAATTACCGACTCAGTCGGCGTCTTCCGCTTCTCTACCAGTCGTGCACACCCACAAACGGAGATAGCACCAGTCACGGCAAACATCTCCAAACCTCAGACGGGGTCAAGTTAACATCGACACCGCGAACAATACCTTTCACACATGCCAGATGCGGGGGAATAAAGGCGCTCACCGGATTGGTCGCGAAACTCGAGCACATCAATAGGTCTTGGACACAGAGCTGATCAGATAAAAAACATAGAATACCACCTCTGCCGAACTGGCAGACCTCTGTGATGCTGTGAAAGAGACGTCGCAGCTCTAAGCTCCGCCTGGACCACTTTCGGATTCTCCATCCGAATGAAGCCGTCATTGCTAGGGACGGGGGCCACAGGAACTGCGGGAACGCCGTTGCGCAGAAACTGATCCACTGGTATTTCCTGTGGCGGAAGTGAAGCAGACCAGAGGCAAGCCCCTGGTCCAGGTGAAGAAAACGGCATCTAAGTGCTCTTTTTAGCGCTGAAAGCGCTTACTTAGCTGTAAAAGCACTATAGGAACACCTAATAAAGACAAAGAAAACCACAGCCACTACACAAACTTTGGCCCAAACCCTAGATCAAGCACGACCAACTACTTGCGTGTTCGAGTCTTCGTTCGGCTTCGCTCGGCGTCCGCGAAACGTCAGCGAAAGGTCAGCGCGAAATTTAAGTATAATACTTCAACCTTATTGGTTTTCTCCCCTAATCATTATTGAGCTCAAATTGGCAAAATTAGCGACATTAGAGTTCCCAGAGAACATTTGAATAGGCAAAACCAATTATTTGCTTTATTTTAGTATTCCTTTAGGCTTTACAAAACTATGCGGCGTTTGTAAATGATCCATTTGCTGTGTAGAAGTGAAACCGAAACCCTAAGCTTTGTGACTGTTGGTACAAATTACAAATTGTAAGAACAAACTTGTATACAAATACTTGAGCCCTATAAATTGCTTGAAAGTTTGCTATGTTTATAATTCACGTTTTGTTGCTTTGAGCATTAAACGTTATCGTTTTTAAACGCCAGGCGGCACTATATACAAAATGGTTCCTTAGTAAACAACAGCAGGAGCCACCACAACGTGAGTATTGTTTCCAAGCAAAGTAACTTCTAAATAACGGTAAGAAATGTCTGTGATAGAGCTTCCCAAGATGTTGGTATTTCACACGTTCTTTTAGGTCAGATTGTAGATCTTCCTGTATTATCGCCAGAAAGCTCTTTGTTGGGTGCCGTTAAACCGAAACTGCCGTTCTCTCGGCAATCAAATGTTTCAATATTGTTCTGAAATGCTTCTTAAAATATCAAAATGTGTTAATAATATAGAGTGCTCGAACTTAAGGTGAGTGTCGACCGCGAGAGCTCTTCATCGCTCTGCGCGCGTTCATTGAAGCGCCAACAAAAGCCGTTTTTATTGGTACCTCTCGTGGGTACGAGGCACAATTCCGAGACTACAATGTCAACAACTACCAGTGTTCCCAAAATTCAGCTCGCTAGTCTTCCTGCTGTCATGGACAGAACAAAATTATTCAAGGAAATTTGTGGACTTATGGTGCTAGAACGGGGCGAAGACTGCAGCAGCGAAGGCATACTCGCCGGCCCGCCGGCAACGAAGCGATCCTCGCGAGCTTACAAAATCTTGCGCAGCATCACGACAATGAGAGACTGTCTCTTGTCGCGGCGTCGCGACTACGTCAAATACGTTCTCTGCACGCTGTCGCCGGAGTCTCGCTGTGCCACAGTGGACTGGGAACGCCGGCGCACGGACCGAATGGTAGAACAGTTTGTGCGCAACGTGCGAGCGGAGATTGAAGCTTTCTCCTCCCAGAAGAACGGTAACGGCCTGCAGCAAAGTCTTCAAGCGCGCCAACACCGCATGAGCGTACGATCGCTTCTGCTCGACTACCTGGCTGCGACGTGCCTCATCTATGCCGAGATGAAAGCTGCTTATGTCAAGCGCGTATGCGACCGACAGCGGTGGAGCAGACTTTGCTCTCCGTATCGCAGCTTGGGTCCGAGCACTTCGGGCGGTCACTCGAGTTCGCTGCCGGCGCCGCTTATAACGGGCCTGCGGCAGCTGTCGAGCGCAGCCTCCAAGATGGTGACCGTGGGTGGCTGGTTGCAGTCGTCGGAAGACAGTGAGAGTCCACGCGATTCAACGGCACTGGATCTCAGTATGACGTACAAAGAATGCTTGCAGTTCGAAGAGGAGAGCAAAATCCTCATGGACAGGCTGAACGGCCAGCGAGAAATCGTGCGCGACATTGAGTCGCAGGTGATTGACATCGCCTGTCTGCAGAGAGTTCTCACGGATCACATTCTGGAGCAAGAGGATGACGTTGAAAGGGTCGCCTTGGCAACCGAACACGCTAGTGCAAACGTTAGAGCTGCTAGGAGGGAACTGAAAGGGCATGTCGTGCAGCGAACTTCTTTTGCTCGTTGTGCTGCAGTACTCATAGTTTGGCTTTCGCTGCTGCTACTTTTCCTTCACTGGTTGACTCCGTAACCGGGTGCAGCTGTGTCAGAGAAGGACAAATGCGATGCCTGCACTATGCTGATCGACCACATTCAAAAACTACTGTAGCCTGTATAGACCTTCCAGTGGCATCTAGCTCACTATGAATAATTAGAATATATTTTGTTTTTGTGGCAAAAACCAGCCACAATAATTTATCTTGGTTTAGAGAAATATGTGTCTCGGGTTAAAGCAAACAGTAGTGCTTGTTTCCTAGTGCCCTTTATTTAGTAAACTTACTGCAAAAGTTGAAAAGAAAAGCCTGTAACTTCATGAAATTAGCAACTGTGCTATTAAGAGATCGGAATGTAGGAAAATTATCTATGTTTGGAGGTGTCTTGCATTTGCACTGAGTGACATCGTAATATGTGTGGTGAATATTGATTGCACACAGCATAGCACACACCGATGTTGAATACACAACACTCAAAAATAGCTTTTTTTATAAACAGGTAACTTCCAACACTGCATTATTTTGTTGTATCACAAGGGAGGTATATCAATTTTGCATCTATAAGTGCATGAATATATTATTTGGACTGCCCCACCGCAGTGGTCTAGTGGCTAAGGTACTCGGCTGCTGACTCGCAGGTCGCGGGATCGAATCCCGGCTGCGGCCGATGCATTTCCGATGAAGGCGGAAATGTTGTAGGTCCGTGTGCTCAGATTTGGGAGAACGTTAAAGAACCCCAGGTGGTCAAAATTTCCGGAGCCCTCCACTATGGTGTGTCTCATAATCACAGTGGTTTTGGGACGTTAAACCCCACATATCAGTCAAATCAATATCATTTGGACTTCACATCTTGTAAAACCATCTAGCAATGACTGCAAGTTGGTTTTTTTGAAGCTAAAGTAGGCTGGGAAACTGAAGGCTTTGTGATGGAAGGTCTTATAGTTCTCACACTTATGTAAACTTTGTGTGGTATAACCTTGGCATATTACAATAGTGAAATGATGTGAAGTCCTAACAAAGTGGTCGCATCAATCTATATGCTCGTACTAGCGAAATTCGCAGATGCCTGCATACGCTCAATTGACATAGCAAATTCTCTACACCCTGAAGCATTGCATAAAGCTGGTGATTCTGGTCACTCACAGTTCATTTTGTCATTGTTTAATATGTCGTAATTGACATTACATAAGTACCTAATTTAAATACCCATGCCGGTGATGTTGGGTGATAGTCTAGCCAGCGTCATCAACAAAAAACTGTCATGGAGCCACTGTTCTCATTTTATGTCTTTATTCTGTAGCTTTGAGACAGCCAACAAAAAATTATTGGAACTCATACATGTTTCAATACTAAATGAGCAGTTTAATAGAGTGATTGTGTGTAATGTAACTATCATTCCTCGCTTCTCTCCTCATCATTGTTCTTCCTAGAAGAGACCATGATTGTCAAGCTAAAGTGTGCTACGCTTTCTCAAGATTTGTAGAGTTACTATAGGCTCCCTGCCTCTCTCCACTTTGCTTCATCTTCTCTTTTAGGCATCTCACGTGGCCATGGATAACAGTTTGAGAAATGACAGTACAAGTTGGCATGTACACATGCCTTCATTAATATACTGTTCCTTCTGCAGATGGAATATACAGTGCCCAAGTACCCAGTTGTAGGGGAAACGGGATTGGAACAGTTCCCAGGTGGCCTGGCCCATGGCCAGGACTACAGCTTTCTGCAGAACATCCTGGTGGACGGCGGCAGCCAGTTTGGCGTCACTGCACTGGCCTTTGATACCCAGGAGGAGCTGCTCTGGATGGGAAATCAGGGGGTACTGGCCTCTTCTCTCAGCTCCCCACTTGGCGTTGGTCTGTCTGTGTGCTGTAGTGATGGAGCGTGTTAAACCTATAAGGGCTCTTGATGACCCCCAGCTCATTTTGTTTATTCTACCTTCAATCGCACAATCCCTCAGAAAAAGTAACGGAGTACATAAAACAACGAACAAAATGGTATCAAATTGATGACAAGTACTGTACAACTGAAGATACGATGTTAAGCTAATACAAGTGAGTGCAAAATGTTGGTACGATGAGAAATGCAGTACAAACAATGTAGAAAATAGTCATATACAATACACTTCATGCATCATCAAGTAAGTAATTGTGTAAGTTCAAACAAAGCAAGTTATTATCTGAAATTAAAATAATGTCGGTGGGAAAGTGGTTCCAATCTCTAGACGTGCATGGAACAAAGGAATGATAGAAAGGGTTAGTACAGCAACAAATGCTCTGTACGTTACGATGATGATCTGAATGAGCATAGCCATAAGATGGGGCCACTATGAACTGAGCTTTCAAAGCTGGATGATTGAATGTAACTTTTTGGTCACCAAATGATGTCCACAATCAGCATTCACTTATATATACTTCGTCATTTTTCTACTGCACGTTTGAGCACCATGACAATATGAAATCATTCAGTGGTGGACATGCGTGTAAGATTTTAGGGATGGCACCCATAACAAGACAGCTGAACAAAGCTGAAGCATAGTACTGTATGACCTCTGAAACATGCAGCTGCTCACTGTGCTCTTGAGACAAATTCAAATTAAAAAGAAAGTTTTTGCTTGAGACCATGCTTGAAGAAACGAATAAGCCGCAGATTCCATTTCCGGCCATGGTGGCCAGATTCTGATGGGGGCTGAGTAGAGAAGCATTTCTGTACTCAGTTTGTATTAAACAACTTTACTGAGAAATTGTATTGATGAATCTCTTTGTTACCATAGTCCCTGTATTGCACTCATGCACCAATGCACTTAGTAAACCATATGATGAAATAACTTTGTTGTTTCTCAGCACTACTGCAACAAATGTTGAAGGTGAGGACACCTCAGAATAAAGAAGTAATAAGCCAAGTTAGTCTGGTCATTCACTTCATGTCAACTCGCATAATTAGCATTCTTTCTGTGAATTAAAACTAGATATGTCCTCAGATATTTTTAAAGCTTCTTTTATTGTACGCTACCAAAATGGCAAGAATTCATCAAAAGGCAGAGAAAAAGTGGAATGTTGCAATTTTGGGTCGACAGATGTATATCATGATATTCAATAAGGGGTGCTGATTGCACACTGTAATCGCACTTGCAACCATCTTGTCAAGTGCGCATGTTTACGAGGGACTGATTCTTGAAAACTGTGTCTATCCTCTACCAAGGGTCATGTGACGTCGTACTATACCTGGCAGCTGCAGAAGTACACGTCTTTTCAAGTGCACGCCACTAACGAGGTGCGCCAGTTGCTGACCATCGATGCCGGCGTCCTGTCTCTCACCTGCAACACCCTTCGTCTCAACAACCGAAGAGGACTGATTGCATTCCACCACAGGTGCGTACTGGTTTTACTATTCTCTGTGATGACAAGGCCCTTGAGCTGAAAAATGGGATGCGCTGACGTAATACACATTGATTCTTTAAAGTGTTTGAGGTGTCGCTCTTACCTTAGGTAAAACCGTGGAAACAAGAAGATGCAGGACTCCTCTTGCACCATCACAGAATTTTCGGAGCGAGCTTTTAGCCATTCCTTGCACCTTGCTCATTGAATGTGCACCAACTGAGGCTTTTAATTACTAGCCGCAAGTGAAACAGTGCTGGACATTATTGGCAATCTAGTCATTTTCAGCGCAGGTGTTCAAAAACATTTCCCCACTTGCTCAGCTGCCTGGTGATTGGTGTCGAGTAGGCTCATGAGAGTATTCGAACACTTGAAATACTTGAACGAATACTACAGTACTTAAATCGGCTTCGATTTGAATTTATGTTATAGAAAACATAGAAGTACTCGTATTGAATGAATAGAGGTATATTAATCCACATGCAACATCCTGTAGAAGTGGTTTCACTGCAGCAAAGCAGCGCAAAGCCATGAGAACATGTATACTGGGGAACGGTGCACTGCTGCAAAGCCTTATTTCAACGTTAAGGGGTCCTGAAACGCTTTTTTGAGTAACCATGGAATTAATTCACTGGAAAGGTGTATTACCTCACAAAATGAAGGCCGCAAAAGTTTTAAGAATCCGTCTATCTAGTACAAGCGTAGTTACAAAAATTTGTCACGCTGCAATCACATTCTCTCTGCTCTCGTCCCGACGAAAGCGCTGGAAGCTGAGCCGGGAGGGATGGAAGGGGCAAACAAAACTTGTCACTCGTACCTCGAGACCTCGAGAATTTTTCTCTTTTTTTTCTTCGAATACGCAGCTTTTTCAGTGCGATCACGTGGACAAGTGACGGCCTCTCACGGCGATCTCTGTAACAACCGAGCGCGCCATGTTCAAATCAGCCAATGGCTGATAGAAGGGCTTGCTGGGCTTAATTCTGTGATTTGTCAAGAGAAAGCTATTTTTAGCTGACTTTGATAATTTAGTGTGAATTCCAGGCCGCGTGCTGTGCTATAATATTTGGCTCGCGTGTTTTTTGGAGCCTCTACTATCGATCGGCAGCGTTTTCTGACCATGCTCAGAAAGTGTTGCAGGGCTGCTTTAAATGAAGATATCACCTTCACGTTGATGTTAAAAAACTTGTTATGCCAGCTTATATGCTTTATGTATAGTAAATTTAAAACATAACATATTTTACAGGTCATCACTGGCATTCTATTGAAAGTCAAATCCTGCTACTATTAAAGGTTGCTTCTACTTCCTTTAAGAAAAAAAAAAAGGTTTTAGCATAGGCCTTGTTTCAGGTTTCAAGAAATATTGTTCTCATTGTTCAGGTCGTGACAAATATCTCCATTTTTCTTCGTAATATGTTAATATATATAAGATTCGAACTTGATTCAGAGTTAATCAATCAAAATCACTATTCACTTTGAATTCGCTACGACTCGAAAATTCATTGTTCGCACACTCCTGGTGTCAAATCATTTCAGAATGCTGTTTTACTATGTTCACACGAAGAAAACTAATCATAGGTGATCAAGCCTAAGATCCCACATATAAAGCCAGACAAGATATAGGTCTTTTTTTAGATTTTAAGAAGTATTATGCTGGTTATTTAGATCGTGACAAATATGTTCATTTTTCTTTGTAATATGTTAATATATAAGATTTGAATTTGATTCAGAGTTAATCAATCAAGTGAGTGAGAATTTATTAGAAGGCAGAGAGGTCGGCCTGAGCTAGTTCGCTCTAGCCTGCTACTCTACACAGGGGATAAGGGAAAGGGGAAAGAAAGAGGGATGAAGGGTGATGATGGGGACAAGAAGAGGTGGTGCGTATGTACAGTAGCCACTTTGTATAGTACCCTACAGTCTAGTTTCTAGTCCAGTGCTTTTTATAAAGTCTAGAACAGCCTTTGTAGCAGTTTTTGACACTGTTTGGTCGCTCATTGCTGATAATATGTGGCTTTCACTTAATGGTGTTCGTCCAATGCTTGCCAACGTTGCAGTTAGCATTTCTCTTTGTGCCACGTATAATGCACAGTCACAAAATATGTGAGCTATCGTTTCGCGCACTTGGCAGCGTTCACAATTATGTACGTCAAAATACCCTACTCGCGAGGTGACGTCAACACATTGTTGAGATCACTCATGCGCGAATGCGCTGCCAATTACTGGTTGCTACCAGATCACCGGAACAAGCGCCTGCGGGAAACAGACCCCAGTATGACTTTTCGTCTTCCAGATAAAATCAGCCGAAGACATGCTAATATACTACACCGGATTCGCCTGGGCGTCGCCTTCACTCGTCACTACACCCACCTAATCGGCCGTGCGGACAGCCCTAATCAATCAAACTCACTATGCTGATATGCCCGGGGAGGGGTTGAGGCTGCCACCCAGGATCCGGCAAAGGACGACTCTTGCGACGCGTCTCACGAACAAGTGGATGGTGCGTTTAATTTACATATTTGCAAGAGAAGTACATTGCAACGAGAGCGTACAGACGCGCCTTTCCATCACAAGGGCCCAGAGCGCACTCGAGGCGAGCGGGCCAGTGAAGTCCAGAGAGAGAGAGCCCCGACCGCACACGCGACACGCTTTTTATACCCCTCGTCTGTGCACGTGCATCTTCTCAGATGCAAGCTGTGTGTCCCAGTGACGCCGATGTGCGTTTCCTGCGGCGAACACAGACGCCTCCCGCGTTCCTGCAGGACGTGGACAGCGTTTGACCGTTACGCCGATGAGCGTCCCTTGCAAGCCACCTCCTTGCTGTGCCGGTCATAACAGCCCGTCCGCCGCCCGAAGTGGTCACGCAAGGGCTGCAGTGGCGCTGCTCCCTGAAGTGGCTGTTGTGCTTCTTCTCGGGTGTTTCACTGATTGTCAACCACTACCCATACACGCACACCACACAGCACAGCACACCTTTGCATAGCACAGCACAAAGCAGATCGCCCAACAAGCGCATTTCGGCTTTGCCACGATCTACCACACACCCACACACCTTGGAATGGCAACTACACTCGGCGCGCAACGCCCACTTGGTCATAGCATGGGACCGTTCACATCCGCAGAGTCCCGGTCGCCGTTGCCTGGTTTCACCATAGTCGGTCGTGTCACACGGCGCTAAATGAAGGTCGCCGTCCTTAGAGGCTGTTTTTTTTTCTGTGCCAGTAGCTGCCCGACTTTAGTGGGGGAGGGCGCGCACAAAAAGAACACTGACACTGCGAGCACTCAATCCGCCTAAGATTCGCCAGATTCAAGTTAGGGCGAAGCTCCTTTCATTGTTTATTGCCGAACAGAAGACTACACTGAGGTGGTGACCAAGTGAACTCGAAGAAAAACTAATTTCAGGCAGTCGGCAGACTGATGCGGGCCACTGCTTCCGCATATCAACTTAACTGAAAACGCTTACAATGCTTACAAATACGAGAAGTGAAATCTGTAGCTAAACAAACTAACCGTGGAGATGACACAGGCATACTACTGTAAAATCAAAATTAAACAAACATGCATGCTTCTAATAAAACCCCTGTGTCCGACTCTCCAGCTTACAGCTGTCCCTCACTTCAATTGTACATGTGGCGGTCGAGGTCTTGGCGGATTTCGAGAACGCCCGAGGCAACGACGACGCGCACGTGCTTCCAGCTCAACGGCACAGTCACGCCTCATTCGCGGTTTCGGCGGGCTTCGGTCAGCCCGGCGGAGGGGATTCGAGCAACGCGTGGGAAAGAGCGGCGATGTCCTCATTGGGCTCACTTCCGTGCGGTGTTTAGCTATTGTGGCCTTTTTCTCAGGACCCCTTCGACACTCTTGTCCGCGGAAAGCTCTAAACCTCTGCCGCGAATTCGGTCGCAAGGATGCGCGCTGTGGCCTGCCCTTTTTCCGCTGGCGCCTTCCACTTGATTGCATTTGCGAAGAACCCGCTGTTCTTTTACTTGTTGTTCAGTGGCTCGGACTCATGCAGGGCAACTTTGACGCCGATGCGAAACGCCTAATTTTGCCTGCTATGCTCAAATTTTGCGAGCTTTCTTCAACACGCGTAGTGTCTTTTGTCTCGCTCGCGGCTCTTCGACATCTCTTGCGTCTGCGCCGCTTCTTGCGTCTCGTTTCCGAGTCTCCCGATTGCATCTCCAGCTCGTCAACCCTCGCACCCTTTGCGTCGGCTGTCTCAGTCGCGCGGTCTAAATTATTTTCGACCAAATCATCTTTATTTTCACCCTCTAGACCGGCGGACTGGTTAGCACACTGAGGAACAATGCAGTTGCTTCCCTTCGAAAAACCTTGCTCGCATTCCTGAGGGCTGTTTGCAACTACACTTAACGGATGGCTGAATTTTCCGTCTCATTGCCTCGTTTTTCTGTTCCAGATCACTAGCGCCTTTTGCCTCTGCAATCTTAAGCTGAAGCCACAAGCGCTCAAGCTCCCTTTTTTGGCTTTTCGCTTCTTCTTTGCGCCTGACGGTTTCTCTTTCAGACATAAGGTGCTCTCGCTCTTCGACTTCTTGTGCCCTTTTCATCCTCTCCTGAATTAGCTCCCAGCACTCGGCGAGCTCCTCCGCATCCGCGCCAGAATCCTTAACCGCCTGTATTAAAAGTGGCTTTTTATGTATAGTCGCCACCTCAATCCCCAGCTCCTGGCACAACAGCACTAAATCCGGTTTCCTCAATTTGTTCAAGTTCATGGTCACCCCGTGCAGACTTCCGTTGCTCAAACTGCCGTGAAGGTGCCTCTAATAAACCCAATCCTTCAAAAAGCAGCAACTAATCTACCCTTTCGGATAACATCACCATCTATCCAAAACACCTGGCAGAATCTCTACGGAAAGTGAGCACTCACCAGCATCGGTACCAGGAAAGAACACGAACCGATCCCGCCGCTGCCAACCAGTGATATGCCTGGGGAGAGGTTGAGGCTGCCACCCAGGATCCGGCGAAGGACGACTCTTGCGACGCGTCTCACGAACAAGTAGATGGTGCGTTTAATTTACATATTTGCAAGAGAAGTACATTGCGGCGAGAGCGTACAGACGCGCCTTTCCATCACAAGGGCCCAGAGCGCACTCGAGACGAGCGGGCCAGCGAAGTCCAGAGAGAGAGAGCCCCGACCGCACACGCGATGCGCTTTTTTATACCCCTCGTTCGTGCACTTGCATCTTCTCAGACGCAGGCTGTGTGTCCCAGCGACGCCGATGTGTGTTTCCTGCAGCGCACACAGACGCCTCCCGCGTTCCTGCAGGACATGGAGAGCGTTTGACCGTTACGCCGATGAGCGTCCCTTGCAAGCCACCTCCTTGCTGTGCCGGTCATAACAATGCGCTTTGAATCTGCTTAGACTCTAAAATTCACTATTCACACAAGCCTAGTGTTAAACCATTGCAGAATGCTTTTTACTATATTCACACGAGGAAAACTAATCATAGGTGATCATGCCTAAGATCTCACATGCAAAGCTAGAGACATAGAAGAGTGTGGGGGCAACTAGCAGGTAATTACTGCAAATGCCTACAAGCGTACCTTCAATTATTAGACGAAACAGAAAGCAAGCATGTATACGGAAGTTTTCAAAAGGGAAGTCCCAGAGCGTGGCCTGAACTGTGCAGTCAGGTTGTGTGAAGAGTTAGCATGGTATGCACTCATCACCTCTACCATTGTACAAAATAAATAATTAACAACGAACGTTCATTCAATTGCAAAGTAAGGAGAGAGAAAAAAGGTTCAAGATGTAAGTTTTAGTTCGTTGTAAGGGGGCCTACAATCCCTTTTTCATATGTTTGAATGAAAATGAATGTCATGCAATACATTAAATTTATTATTAACTTTTTTTTTGCACAGAAAAGCACAATGAGGTGCTTTCCTTGAAACCAGCTTTCTTTGTTCAGGATGCTTATTATTAGTTGGGTTTGTTGGCAGTTCCCTCAGTGTATGAAATGTAGATTAGCAGCTAATTGACAAGTGTGAATCCAAAGTATGTTTGCCCTATGTCTTAGATGCATGATGTTTTATTTCAGAAGAATTAGCTCTTCTTTTTCATTTTTGATGCTACTCAGTGTAAGATTAGAAAACACAGTTCATCATGATCTATGTACCTAATGCACCTTCAGTGAAAATTAAGAATTTATTATCGCAGTAGCATGCCTTTATATTTAACTGGCTTACTTGTTTGACAGTTGCAGTGAATTATTTTCCACTGCTTTCAGTGAGTACTCTTGGTACAGCTTATCAGTCCTATGCAACTAATGTATATTTAGTTTACCACACTGCACATGTACTGCAAAGCCAACCAACATTGGGTGATCAAAGAATGGCTTCATAAGAAGCATGAAAGAGTGTATTTAATTCAAGTTTCTATCTCCATGCAGCAATTCGAAGTTTCTTGCAGGCATGGGCAAATGTAGAACCTGGTTGATAGGTTTTCGATAAAAAAAAAACCACAGGAAATAAATGTACAATCTGGGGAAACGTACAATCTGAGTCCAGCAAAAAAATGAGGCTGACAAGTCTATATAGAGGTGTAAGAGCAAAGAGCATTTATTTTTGAAAAAACATTTTCTGCCACTGCCTCTCACCTCTGGACAAGAAAAGCTCCTTCTGCACACATTGCAGACCCTTGTCTTCATTTTTATTGTTTTTCTTGCGAAAGAAGCTTTGTAAAGCTTCCAGTCAAGCAAGGGGTCCGGCGAGTCACGTTGCCCTCGGCATCATAAACCACGCGCATCATTGGCTGCACTGTGAGTGACGTCGTCTATCTCTTCACTGCTGTGGCGCAGAGCGTACGCTGTGGAGAACCTCCCCATGGGTAGGCCACAGACAGCTATTGTACAGGGCTGAAAACAGGCCTGGGAGGCCAAGTTCCAGCAGCAGCTGTGTACCGATGATCCAGCAGCCTTACAGGCCACGCTAAATCACGTAAACCACTGTGCTACAAAAAATAAAAGTCATTTTGTGAGAACTGTTTGAAGGCTTTGAGGGGTGACAATTGAACGCAACAAAAAAGTCACCGCGTGACAGCAGTCTGCCTCATGGCACTGACAAGCATGCGAGAGCAGTTTTTTTAACACCTGAATGAGAATTTTCACCTGTGGAAGGTATCATACGGTCACAGTTTGCTGCAATGTCGAATGTTGCTGCCAAATAATCGTATTTTTGGGAACGTATTAAGAGGAACGTATTAACACATAGCTCTAGGGGTCAATAAAAAATATTTAGTTTTCGTGATTTAGTAAAGAAATATTTAGTTTTTGATTTTGAATTGTATTAAGCGGGAAAGTATCTACTGTATTAAAATTTTAGGCGCATAGTAAAAAGTGATTTATTGGAGTAATTTGAAAATAAACAGTTGTCATTCATGTATCTCATAATATAAAATATTACATAAAGAAAAATGAACATTTTGATCATCACTTAACTAACCTGCACATTATTTTTAAGAATTCGAGCTAAGGCATGTGTAAATGTCACTTTTTTTATTCGAAGTGAAGTTGGAACAACTATAAATGGTATCAAGATTTATGTAGCAGTAGGGTGCAAGCGATAAGTGGTGAAATCCTTAAGTTTTAAATTTTAATTTAAGTATAAATAAGCCAGTATAAGCCATTATAACAACCTTTCAAACTTTAAATATAGTCGAAGTGGAGGTAATGTGTACATTGAACTCTGAAGTGTGGTTTTATGGCAATGCGGATTATTTCAGATAGGTGTTTTCTCGGCATGGCATGTCTATACTGCAGTGAAGCTATCTTAGCAAAACATTACATGCAGTCAAGTGTGCAATTATTCACTCATTTCGAATAATTTAGGTTTTTTTCAGAGCGAATTCGAATATCATATTATTCTTTCGAATATTCAGAGCACTTGAATATTCACACACGCCTAGTTTCTTACAAAGCAGCCATAAGCGATGCGTGGTTGTTTGCAGCTCCGAAGAATTGACAGACTTGAACTGCATGGCACTGTCACCCTCTGGTTCCTTACTAATGGGTGGTAATCAGACCAGCCTCATTGAGCTGGATCTTGCCACGGGGGAGCAGACCAGAGTTGCCGACATTGGGGGGAACGGCTGCGCAGTCATAAGGAGGCACCCACGCTTTATCTGCTGTGCTGACTTCACGGGCAAGGTGCGTATTGCCTGCTCCTGTTCGTTGCTTTGAACGCGGTAGCTTTGAAATTTCGGTGTTAGTGTTGGTGGCAGCATTGGCACCTTTTGTTGTGAGCAAAAAAGCAGCATTGGCCATAAGTGAAAATTCAAAGTTGATGCAGGTAAAGATGGGAGACAAAAAACATTTGCACTTTGGCTTTTCTCGGGGGCACAATTTTAGTCTTCACCAAGAAGTGAGGGCAGACTAGCAGCTGGGAAGGTGATTGAGAGAGAGAGAGAGAGCGTGCGAGCGTGTGTGTTTTTGTGTGCATGTATGCAGATATCGCTATCATGTTCCACTCTTAAAGGCGAAGCTTAACCCGTTCAGACACCACATATGAAGAACTGTCTGCAAAGGTGTCAGATCACTACAACATTACTTCAAGGTACTCAGTTTTTTTGTTGCAACAACAATAATGAGATAACTGTTGAATTTATGTGTACCACAGTTACTCATTCTAATTAAGTTACAATTAAATATCTCTTTATGCTGAACACATTGATGATTTTTTTTGGCATCAACAGAATCAAATCTCGGGCTAGGAATATAGTGCAAATAAATTTTTGGTTATGTCAATATTGAGCAAAAAAACATGCTGCGTTTCCCATTGCTTGCAGGAAGCGCCACGTCGCATGACTCGTCGAGCTTGGTAGTGCATTCAGGAAAGTGATCATATGTGTCAGTACACTGTAAAATGAAGTTATATGAAGACAAATTTATTATACAGGAGGTTCACATCATCCAAAGTACGATATATCATGCCCTTTCTTAGCATCTACTTGATGCAAATAGCTAGAACGAGTGGTGTGCACAATTGTGTGCATAGCGTCTTAAAGGGTTAAGGGTCCCCTAATTTTTATACCTGCTGCTTCAAACAGTCATGACCGCTGCTACTGCGACCAATGTAGGTTGAGCTCTTGATTCATACTTTTTGGTGTGATCCAACTTTGATTGAAACAGCAACTTCTCAGGCAGATACTTTTTGAACCTACCTAATATTCTCAGATGCTCCACAGTACTTGCCAGACCTTAACCACAGCGATGAGAGTGTTTGGAAACAGAATTGAAGTTGTAGTATTTGAAAATGGTATACAGTCAAGCCCACATATAACGGTCCCATTTAAAACGAACTTTCGCTTAAAACGAGCAATATCCGCGTGATGGCGAAATTATATATTGCTTCAATGGCACAAAATCGCACTTACAATGAAGGTCTCCGAGCGCCGCTGATCGGTTACAGCGAACGGAGTCAGCGGTCTGCCAACTTCCCGGAAAACCACTTTTGACCACGGATCAGGCATCAGCGAGGTGTCCATACATTCTTATTGTTAAACGCCGACCCTGCTTCTGCGACCCTCTAGTTGCCGCTCTTCCTGACCCATGGAGGAAGCAAAGCTGTTTCCTTCCTCCATGCCCCGACTGCTTTTTGTTACGCACCCCTCCGTCTTTTGTCCCCCGTTACTCTGAGCACTCCGCATCGCCAGACGAGGCCCATGTTTTCACACTGCCATCAATCTTTCGAAGACCGGTCGCCCATCTACCCTGTTTTTGATCGCTGGTACTGTCATTGCTATTGCCGGCCTGGAGTGACCAGACCATTTGCCAACATCGTCGGCCACCGACTTTATCCAATAGTCTGCGTCTAGTGCACGAGCGTACGCTACCCCACCGACTATGATAATTTGCGATTCGTTTCGTGTTTAGGACTTGTTCTCGCTCACTTGGCACTCGGCTCAGCATGCCTTCTTCACGCGCGTGTGGAAGGGCGAAAACGGCTGTTAATTTGTGCGGAACGAATCGCGAAATATCGAAGTTCGAAGTTTGACCACGGCCGCTGATTCTTCGAACACCGCCGCGTGCACCGATCTATGCGGCCGTGCTTTGACTTTTGCACGCGCAAGCACGCCCTCCAAGTTTTTCTACTTGCCAGTTTTGCGGACCTTTCAAGCAAGCTACCGAACCTGCCCCCGTCCCATGTGTTTTGGTTTTCAAGGTTGCCCTCCTGCCGCCTCCTCCCCTCTCTTTACCGCAACTTCTTGCCCTTCTCTCGCAAATCTGCCCTCCTCTCTTGATCACAACCCCTTTGCCCGTCTCCACCGCTCCGTGACTCCCGCCACGCTGGCTCGAATTAGTTACGTTTTCTGGCTGGAAACAAGCCCAGAGCTGTTCCACGGGTTCTGGCATGTGTGTCACGTGTGCGCGCCTTGCTCGCTCTTGGTGTGTGTGTGTGTGGTCACAATGGCCGACAGGAGGACTACCATGCTTTTTTCTGCCGCTAAACAAAACGTCGAAAGTGTGACCGCTTTTCTTGAGCGTAATCCGCGCGTTAGGTGCCGCGTTGCGGAGTGCTTGCTCATAGCTGTTGACCACCTGGCAGCAAACGTCTCATTTCGGGCGTCCAGCTGTGGAGATGGTGAATATTTCGTGGGCGGCAATGACGGCTACGTGCGCGCGAAACTGTCTTCGTGAGGACGACTTCGTCGATGTCGGGCCCGATGCCGAGCCTGAAGCTTCCGAACAGGACCACTGGGGCAGCGATTCGTGGCACCGCGTCATCGACTCCGACCTGGGAGAGCAGGTGGGACATCTGTTGCGATGGTTTAATTACGGCTGATGATGATGCCGACACTGCGGAATCGTGCACGAATTGGGGCATTGTGAATGAAGTACGTGGCGAGAGTGATTTGGAGGAATGTGATTGCGAGAACGAAAAACTTCGGAGCCAGGGCCTCATGCAGCTTATGCCACGGACCTCCGCGAACGAGCACCCTGCCGTTTTAAAAGAACGCGAGACCGCCCTTATCGCTTCTGCTCTTCGAAACACGTGCATCACGGACTTTTGGAGCAAAAAAAGTTTTTGTTTTCACTCGCAACTTTCTTTAAAAGCTGTATTTCATTTACTAAGAATTTCGGGATACAGCGAACAAATGCCGCATCACGTTCAGGTTCGTTATAAGCGGGCTCGATTGTAGTAATTAACACTTTCATGACTGCAGAAAAAAATTTTTCTTTTTGAAAATGTGCAATCACATGAAATTATTTGGGTGGTTGCATCTCTGTCATCACTTTGGCGGTGAAAGACAACACAAAGAAACCACCACGCATCACTTTTAAGTGCTAGGCAAAGGTCCTCACCAAGTTGTCTTCGTGGAGAGTACTCCATATGTACCCATCATGTTGGTCTAGTGGTTATGGTGCTCGACTGCTCACCCAAAGGCTCGAATTTCACCCATGGCGGCCGCATTTTCGATGTAGGCGAGAATGCTTGAGGCCTGTGTACTTAAGATTTAGGTACATGATAAGGAGCCCCAGGTGGTCCACTATAGTGTCCCTCATAATCAAATTGCCGTTTTAGAATGTTAAACCAATAGTCAATATAAATTATTATTATTAGAACACCACCATCTCTGTGTCCGACCCCAAGTGGTCCCACCCTAATGAAGCTGACACCCTGCACACAAGAGCTCTGACCTTTAAAACATGCCAGATAGGTTTCGCATCAATGTGCAGCAGTCATGAAGCGGTCTGAGGAGAAAGTCAAGCTGATGGGCTGCTAATGTCTCGGGGCAATATGATGCCCTGCCCTGAAACATCAGGCTGCACTGAAGTCTGGTGAATCGAAGTAGTCTTACGTTTATGTGCTGCTACTGTCATCCGGAGATTGCCGCTCAGATTCATTGAAATCTGTCGAAATTCACTTTTCTCATGGAGCATCGGCGAGCAACAGTGATGGCATATTTGAAACTACGAGCACGTCTCTTCACCTTCGAAGGTTTTGTAAAAATTACCGTGCAGCAGAGGAAAAAAACCTTAAAAGCGAAACGGATCATGTAATATCTATTTTACTATATAAACGAAGCTAGCTATACGAAAATATTCAGAGAGTGGCAAAATTTGGATTTGTATCCATCGATAACATACTATCGACGAAAATATGCACATTCCCAAAAGTGTTAAGGAACCCATTTCGGGATTAAATAAAATGTACATAGCATATTATGAGTACGTGTCACAGATGATATAATGTCAAAATGTGAAGCATACTTGCAATTTAGTAAAGTGCACATGTTATGGTACAGCCGACACCCTGTTCAGAAAGAAGCGCATTCCTCTTTCCATCATCTTAGAACATGGTCCATCAGGTATCGTTCAGATCTCAAGATGTGGTCTAGATAACAGCTTGTTTCTTCAGTGCTCATTTTTTCAGGGTACTGCTGACACTTCTTTGTTTCCAGTTTGCACGGGAAATCCTTCTTGTGTGCAGACTAAGAACACATGTGTCAACGGAAGACTGGTACAGAAACCATAAAGCAGACAAAGTGAAACATTCTTCCTAAATGGAACGTTGATCTATATGAAGTTTGGTTTATTATGTGTGCATGCTGCAAATGTTATGCTGACCATCTTACTTGTGCTTAATTGAGCAAAATGTTTTGTGTTTCAGGTCACACTGCGAGACTCGTCAACTTTTAAGGTTGAGTACACATTAGAATCACTTTCGGAAACTGGTGTGCTGTCTGACTTTGATGTGCTTGGCAACATGGTCGTCACGTGTGGCTTTGCCAACAGGCAAGTAACTCGCTGCTGCTATCCCAAATATGTGTGCCAAGAGGCAAAAAAATAGAGTAATTGAGGTCCTACATGGATGAAATTGACTTTGTGTCGTAAGCAGTTTGTATTATTTAAAGTAGATCAGGAGGAAGCTCATTAAATAATCAAGGATTTATCAACATCTTTTGGAAATATTGCAGAGCATTATTCATATGTTTTTGATAAAAATGCAAGAGAAAAATTGCTATCTTAGAAACTGTACAATTCAAATTGATTACAACACTGCAAATTATTTTTTTTAACAATATCAGGCACATTGGCACTACGGTATTGTATGTGACAAAAATGTATCAACGAAGTTCTACTTATCTGGTGTGCTATATTGTAAATTATCTTGATCACTGATTATACGCAGTTCTTTCTCCAAAAAAGTTAGAGAAAGCCTGAAATGAAGAAAATACAGCCAAACCTACTTATGACTATACCAGTTTCAGCATTCTATATATGCATATATTGGTTATAACGATGAGAAGCTGCTGTACCTTCAAATTTTGTATTTTTTCTGTTCTGAAATAAATTCTTACAGCATTGTTCGTTTGCTGCGATATTGTTTATAAGAATAAATTCTGGCTGTCTGTGCTGAAAGGGTATGTAATGCGAAATTCTTTAAAAAAAAAAGATAAATCCAAGCTGCCAAACCTCCGACTACAACCACATCTCCCAGCAGTGCTTTTTTGGACCTGCTGTATGCTTCACCCCATAACAATGTGGCTTTGCAGCAAGGCTGACTTTTAAAATCTGCTACAGTGTGAGAGCTGCAGTGGCTTCCACTAATGCGCTTTTGAACGTGCAATTCGAGTGGGAAATTGAGACTTCATAGAGTTTCTGTATCCACAACTTTAAATGTTTTCATACGATAGCTATGTGTGTGGCGGTCCTGTGAAAGCGTTCAATTTTTCAGGCATATCTAAAAGTTCGGTAGTTTGTCTTTCGGCACATCCTATAAAATATTATAGGTTTCCCGAAACAGCCTGTTGTCCACCACTTCACTTTTTTTCGTGCAACTTGTTTATACCAATTATCAGTTATGACAATCAAATTTTGATGGCACTTTACTAAAAGTGGTTTTTGCTGTTACAAGACCTGCTTCTCTGTGTTAAATCCAGCTTAGTTTAAAATATTGTTAAATATTCCTTAATTTTGTTGCATTTACTTTTTTATTTCATTTGTATTCCCATATCTTTTTATTGCCACATTTATTACTGCGCATGACTTTTTCTATGCATGTTAGTGTAGTGTCTGCTACTACAAAGTACATAGTACACATTCTCACCATTGAAAAATGATATCGCACGAGTGTTTATCTCAGAATATGACAGTGCCTAACATTGGTGAGAAGCAACAAGATCATTGATACAAACATTACATTCACGCTACCTCTGTGAACACGCGAACATATAAAAAATGCTAACGGGGTGTATGTCTCCGAATAAACAATGTAGCAGAGGGTGTTCATGCATGAATGTGCATTGTACACTTGTGCTTCTGTAACAGATCTCGTTACTTTTCAGGGATATTGGATGCTACGATGTCTCATATTTGATGCTTGTGCGATATTAAGAAATTACAAGGATATATGTGGTACAGTAAAACCTCGTGATAAGTTTTCTGGTAAACTCTAAAATAAGATGTGTTATACCAAAATCGTTTCAACCAAATAGGTTAAAAAAAGAAAACATTATAGATACTCATTCAGTAATTATCTTTTGTCGAGGAACATTGAAGTAGCTGGTCAATTCGCACTGCACTTTTTTCTTTTATTTACTGGGCACAGACGGCCACACATGGAAACCATCTTTTCACTCAGAACTGACACTGCTGCGACCTCAGTTGCTCTGCAATGCATAGGTTGGGGCACAGAGCAAGAATTTTTGAGGAGGCAAAACTGCGCTCACTGGGGCATCCTTGAAAAGTCATGAAATCGGGCACAGCACTGACTACTCTGTCGTGAAGCTCTGCAGGCAGAAAAGGAAAAGTGCGCGTGCCGCTTTGACCACGCTCTTGTTCAAGGCCACTCTGCACCGAATCACTGTTTTCGCATCACGTTAAAGTGTGTGTGTGTGTTTGTGTGTGTCCTTGCCATTCCCAAATTTTAATGAAACAGCTTTAAAAGCTCGTTTTGCAGAAATGCTGGCATCGGCGTCATTGGCTGTTAGTGAGAAATCGACGCTTTTTATGACCACAAAGTCAAGGTGCAAATAAAATGACCGGGCATGTTTACCTTGAGCCACGAAAGTATCTGTCTTTGCATGTTTTCCGCACTTCACGTCAAGTCCAGTTAATTTTTCCTAGTGTGCATGTGTTCGTGAGTGTGTGTGTGTGTATATGTGTATGCATGTTTGTGTTCCTACTTCTTGCTTCTTGAAAACAAAGTCACTGGGCATCAGCTCTTAGTTTCCATGGTATGGCGTGAGCCATTGTTTCTGACTTCACTGGACCACTAACAACTTTGAAGGAATTTTATGTCCTTTCGGGATGCCTACGGGCTGTTGCAATTCTGCACAACACACTTTTTTCCCGTAGCAAACTACTGGACGAAATGTACAAAGCATTCTTTTTCGTTGAGACGTCGGCCAAACTGGTGGCACCGGCACAACATGAGGAAGCCAAGATTGCAAAGGGATTCATGGCCACTTTTGAGGAACTTACCCTCCCAAGACCATATATGCATGCGCGCAACACGTGAGCAAGGGGTGCATGCATGTGCATGCGGGAGACGTCGTCTGCTCAGGGACCATATAGCAGTTTTTTTCAAGGACCGTACGGCCTATAATTCGGCCAGGATCAATGAATAACTGGAGCCAAATTAACTGTTGGGTCTACCAATCGATGTTACACATAGAAATTCAAAAATTTTACAATGTGTGAGGCGCTATGCCAATTTGTGTGTCACCTCCATAGAAGTACATGTAAACTATGGCAACACGCCGAAAGCGCCATCTGTCAAGCTTTGGCATAAACCGCATTCTTCCATGGCACTATCACGTCGCCCTCGCGCGCTGCTATGGCCTGGAAGTTTGTCCTCCTCAAATTCTTGCTCTGTGGGTTCGGACCTGTTGGTTCCCAAATCGAGCTATTATATAGCAAAGAATAAACATGGGATCTCTAGATATATATATCAAGATCCTCTTTTGTAACCGTATGATCCAATTTTAGGCAAAAAAATTATTCTATAAAACATGTAAATGCATTACTTCCAAGGAACCACAACATCACGGCATATCCACAAAGTGAATGATGATGAGTGGGCGAAGCAGTGGGGTTGTTCGTTGTCATTGCGAATTATCTGTGATGTTGGCCACTCGCGCATGTGAGTGACAAAGCGATTGTCAGTTTCATAGAATGTTTATTGGTCATAAATCGTATGTTGCGTCTAGTTGTGAATTGCGTTTTGCCTTCAATATTACTGCTTTGTCGTATCGGATCTATCCTGAAGTTGGCAAAGACGAGGTTTGTGCACATTCTCCTGGAGGTTGTTGGTTGTTTCAAGTCGTACGAAATGAAGGGTATAGCATATCGAGATGTCAAATATTTCACTAGCCAGCAATCGTCCGTCATGATCATTGTCATCAGAGTCATCATCATGGCATATAGCAGGTACCTTGTATGTGCTCTGGCGTGATGGAAGAAAGAGAGCGTGTGGTCTAGAATGCACTTGTTCTTCATCATCAGCATCATCATCACTGCGTATAGAGGGTACCTTGCATGTGCTGTGCCGTGGTGGCAGAAAGGGGGCGTGTAGTCTAGATTGTGCTTGTTCTTCATCGTTATCAGCATCATTGTCATGGCATATAGTGGGTACCTTGCATTGGCTGTGCCGTGGTGGCAGAAAGGGAATGTGTGGTCTGGAATGTGCTTGTTCTTCATCAACATCAGCATCATAATCATGGTGTATAGTGGGTACCTTGCATGTGCTTTGTCATGATGGCACAAAAAGAATGTCTAGTCAAGAACACGCTTGTTCATCGTCATAAGTGTTGTCATCATCATCATCATGACGTATAGTGGGTACCTTGCAGGTGCTGTGCTTTGATGGTAAAAAGAGAATTAGGGATCTGGAATGCGCTTGTTCTCTATTGTCATCAGCATCACCATCACCGTCAGCGGCAGCAAGGCGCGACAAAGGACAGACGTCCTTCATAAGCTGTTTTGTCCCTAAAACATATTAGGCCGAAAAATGTATTATCATTATGCAATATCGTATCGAGATTTTGCTGTATAGTTATATGAAGTAATGAACTGCAGCCGAGATGTTTCTACGCAACGAAGTTGTGTTTGTGTCTTTTATTCATTGACTTTCTTCACTCATGGAAGAAAAATAAACAGCAACAATAACTTTAGGCAGTAGGACCAGTCACATAAGTTTGTTGTCATCGTTTAATTCGTGCAAACCTCTTCTCTCTCTTTTTATTTTGCAACAGACATGGTACAATTACAGTGGATCCATTCATAAAAGTCTATGACCTGCGCGTCATGCGGGCTGTGGCACCGATCCAGATGATGTTTCCACCTACACTGCTGCGCTTTGTCCCTGCCTTCACTTCTCGGCTCTTCGTTGTCTCTCAGGTGCGCGTGCTTCACTGTTTGTGTTTGATTGTACAGTCTTCATGATTTTTACATTTGTGTGCATGTGACTTTATGTGGAGGTACATTTTGTTTTGTGATTTATGTGCAACATCGTGTAACTGCTGCAACATTTTGATAGGGGACTGCGCACAAATGAGGAAAATGGAAATTGTTGTGATGAAAACTGGTAGAAACTCTCACGCCTTCAACAGCTGTCACCTTGTTTAAATGGTTGGATTGCTGCGAACGTTGTTGTAAACTGTGGAGGAAACAACTTAGACTCAGTGCATGTACTGTCAACCGCAAACACTATGGAAACAGCACAGCTGATGCTCCCCTTTGTCAGGTTTACCCTCACCTATATTTGTTCCCCTCTCACTGGTTCACTCTCTTTACCGAGCTTTGGCCTTGCCTATGTTGGTTTGACGCAGTCCTTCCTCTCATACCGAGTACCACTCTTGCCATGCTGCAAGACCTGGTGACCAGCACTACGACAGTGGACAGGGGAGCTTTTACTAAGAAGATAGCTGCTGCTAAAAAACATGCTGTTTATGGAGGCTGAAACCAAAAATTGTGAAACATATGGTGGCAGATGTTCCTGACTTTTTGCCATGGCCAGAAGTGGCACTGGATAAATGTCCCAAGGCTGCAAGTACATGTATACCCAAGGAAGGGAACAGGAAACAGCTGTTGCTATAGCATGGCTGGTATGTAGTATGTAGTGCAATATAGTGTAATACTTGCATAAATATAAGGCACTTTGTTCAGCCCTGCCAGGGGAAGTTTGTGATGTGATTTCCATGCACCCAACAATTTTTATGAGTCAGGTAAAAACTATAGAGATAACATCACATATGTTATCACATATGTGATCACAAATTATGCTGACTGAACCTGAAGACAGTCAAAATAAATGTATGTGCATTGTTTAGTCCTAGGTCATCACATTTCATTCCTGGAGTACTGCATATTTGCATATTCTTGACTATTTTGCTCCGCAGGCTGGTCAGTTCCAGCTGGTAGACACAAGCACACTGACCCAAGCATCATACATCTACCAGCTGGAAACCGGAGGTGCGCTTGTTCACACCTTTGACACTTCCTCATCCTGTCAGGCCTTGGCTTTTGGAGATAATGCTGGTGAGACTAGTACTGTTATTTTTAAAGGGAAGCTGAAGCACGTTAAAAACAATGCTTTGGATTGGGTAATCACATTGTCTCTTGCTGAATTTGGAAACCTATGTGAGAGTTCTCAAAAGTGAATGTAACTAGTATTTTTTGGGCAAAAAAGTGTGGCTGCAGCCACAAGGCTTCTCGGGATGCTGAGCAAATGCAGTCACGCCATCTGTATACTGCGTCGTCTGCAACAGCAGCTTTTTTAGAGCTGCTGTTTCAGATACGCAATTAGCACTGATATTCACAATTGGCACCCACAATAGCGCACAGACGAAGGTAATCAGAGAGGCCCCGATTGAAGCTATGAGATGATTGTTCAAAGTGTGCTGAGCTGTTTGTCATTACGGCAGATATTTTAATCCAGATGCAGAACTTTAAGAGTCTCTATACTTACTTGAGCACTGGGTACATAAACAGTGCTCTTTCAGTTCAATTTACAAAAGTGGTGAAATCTTTCGACAGAATACAGCGCAGCTTCACTAAAGGTACCGAAAATGACGTACTAGTTCGTTTTCATGCCTAACTTCTGGCGCACTTATTTGGGTGGAGATAGACAAACTTTTCTTTCGTGTGTTCTAAAGCTCCTGCTGCAGCAACTGTGGAATTCAGAGGTCACCGACAATAATGTTGATTGTTGTTAACGACGAAATTTACAGAATTCGAAAACCACTTCAGGTTTTCTTTAAGCAGCTCTCCACTTTTTCAGTGATAATTTTACTCAAAGTCGCTGCAATGCCTAAGCAGCGGAGTTACATCTTGATTTGAAGTTTGAGATAGCTTGTGGTTATAATTCTACGGAGTTTTAAAACCCGACTGCATTGCAGAGGTTCTGCGGTTGTCATTAGAAACTCAAAGTGAAAATGGAAGCCAACAGGTGGAAACACGCTGGGTAATAAAAGTTACATAAAATAAAGGCAGCTGCCTCTGACAGACCAACCATCCCACTATGGTATACAAAGTTGTTAGGCCTATAAAACCTTACTATGGAAGCTAAACCATGAGCGAAGTGCCATGTAGCCTGTTGAAGATTCTTATTCAAGAAAAGAAGAACAAATTTAACTGCTCACTAGATGAGGCATTCACTGCCATAATTACTGAACGTGGCATAAACACGTAGCGTATATGTACGTGTTAGAGCAGCTGATTTTATCAATCCCTTCAATTGCGTATTTATTTGTTTCTAGTTGCACATTGTTTTTTCTACTTTCTCCTGATTTTTTAGGCTGTGTAAGTTAGGTGGCTAAGAACATATTCACTTTCGTCATGTTTCTTGCTTATTTATTTTGTTTTGCTATTGTGCATTAGTATTTCTTTGTTTGGTATTTATTTACAGGATACCTTCACCTCTATGGGGCCAGTGCTCACGTCAACTTTAATAACTTCAGCCAACCAACCGAATTCGCTGACCCAGTAAGTTCTCAACTGCCTAGGTAAACTGGCTATCTCGCACATTGGTTTTAATATGAATAGTACAACAAAGGCAATGCTTTTAATGTCTAATCAGCCAAGCTGCATTGTCTTCTCGCAAATCTAGTTTCCTACTCTAATTTTTCGATTATTGGACTTTTTATTCTCTTTTTATTCTGGTTTTTTGCTAGTTCACTTGACTGGTGGACAGAGTGCAGATTTAGTAGTACTTACCTAAACCTCAAAGCTGCCCCTTTCAGGTGTCATGCTATTAGGTGTCAGGAAAGAAGCGTTATTGCATACCTGCCAACTCTCCCGAATTTTCTGGGAGACTCCCGAATTTGGACCTAATCTCCCGATTGTACGAATGTCATCTCGAATATCCCAAAAAGTGGCCACCACAGCAGAGGCTTTTTTTTTTTTGCTCTCTTTGTAAGATCATGCGCATACGTCAGCATTTTCTTCTGCGGCAGTGGCGGTGCTGCGGAAGAGCACTCGCCACCACACTTCTATTTCATTGTAACCATATTGTAGAGTACCGCTGAGTACATTCTCGGCATTGCGCATCTTGACGAAAGCTGGCCGCGAGAAGCGCTCGCCGCCTTACCAAAAGAAGGCGAGGGAAAAGGTAGTCTCAAAGGACAAAGATTGCGGCGCTGTATGTTCACGAGCGCTCCGATAACGAGACGGCGAGACTTTCGAGCACATTCCATTTTTAAAAGGAGGGGTGGCCGGTAGACCGGCGGTAGGCGGACCCCAATGTGCTTTGCACTCTCCATACTGGCGTGCTTCGGAGAAAGAGCGCCGCGTGTCGCATTCTTGTCGCTCCGGCCACCGTTCAGTTCACTTGCTTCCGTTGTGCCTTGCCAGAACTTCTTCTCCTACGCCTACACCGTCTGCCGTGGTGTCACGAGGCTGGTCAACCCACAAGCTCTCGTGTAGGTTCTTGTGCATACAAAACCGATGAGAAAACCCACATCGGTAAAGAGAACACGAGACCGTTTATGTACACAAGAAAAACAACTAAATATATTTTCAATAAACAAGATAAAGAGAAAGGGATAAGAGCAAAAACAAACAAAACACACAAAATTCGAGAAGAAGTTAACCTAATGACCGCGAAATATTAAGGATGCGTAAGTTCCGCAATAGCAAAAGCGACTGTCACCGTTCGGTCACGGCACTCTTGTAGACGGCGAGGGTCGATGCGATGGGGTGCAGACAAGGTAGATCAGAGGTCCAAGCGTTGCTCGTGATTGAAGGTAGCTCCGGGCGCACCAAGGTCAGTGACCTCTCAGCGTTCGTCCTCCGACGCTGGGACGTAGCCCTGGAAACGGGACGAGCCTGGCCAAAGCCAGATCGTGAGAAGCCTGGCCAACGCCAGACGACGAGCGGCCTGGCCAACGCCAGACGATAGATGATGCTCGGGTGCCCGATCGGGTGGGAGCCCGCAGCAGCCTTGCCTCAGGAACTCGGCCGCCACCCCCGCGCCCTGGTAGCCTGCTTGCCTCCGTCGCGTCCCGGCCACGTCTGCCCCGTTCTTCCTTCGGGCTTCTTCCAAACCAGCGTGGGGGCCTCTCATTGGTCCGAACTTCACGCGCCCCGTCTGCCCATCGTCTTTCTCACCGAATACATCGCGAAAGCGCGCGTTCACACCATCGGTCGTCGTCGTCTTCTTCCCTATGCCGGTGCACTCGCGCACATTTTAAACCGAACACTGGTTGCACTCGCGCACTTCACGAAACGCGCAATTCACTTATCACAACATGCCCCTTTTTTGAAAAGTTTTTTCCCAACGGAAAAAACTGCCGGATGCGTGTTTCACCACACAGGATACGTTCTTGGAGTTCGCATGAACCCATGCACACTGGTATCACTGCAACAAGTCTTAAGGAGCACACTTACAGGAAAAAAAAAAAAAATCCACATATGGTAAATAATGTTCCGATGGTTGGTTGAAATGGCTTTGCCTCCCATCTTTAGCAACACCTGAATTCGTATCTATGGCCGTAACCTGCTCATGAAGTCGGCACCTGCGTTTTCAGAACCTTTGATATGTTGAATATGAAAAGTGTACTCTTGTAGTACTAGACTCCACCTTAGCAACCTACTGTTCAGGTGTTTTGCCTTCGCTAAGTATTGTAGCGGTTGATGATCTGTCTGTACGATAAACTGTACTCCGTACAAAAAAATATGAAATTTTTCTACCGCCCATACTAGCGCTAAGCATTCTCGTTCGATAGTCGAGTAATTCTGCTCCCGAGGCAACAGCTGGCAGCTGGCATACGACACTGGGTGCAACAGCCCCTCGTGTTCTGGCATGAGGACTGCACCGATGCATGTGTCGGATGCGTCTGTACGGAGTATGAACACACGTTTTGGGTCTAGTGCCTTCACGATCGGCCCAGAAGCAAGGGCTTGCTTCAGCATTTGAAATGCTCCTTTTGTTTCAGGAGTCCAACAAATCTTGTTTTTCTCCATTTTTCTGGTTAGCTGAGTTAAAGGCTGTGCTTTCTCCGCATAGCGAGGTATTAAATCTCGGTAATGCCCAGCTAGTCCCAGAAAAGATCGGAGTTGCTTCTTGGTGTCAGGTAGAGGTGCACTGGCTATTTTACAAACCGTAGTTTCCACAGGTTAAATAGTCCCGCCTCCTAGACGATATCCCAAGAAGACTATCGACTCCACAGCAATTTCGCACTTCTGAGGCTTGATGTTTAAGCCAAACTCCCGTACTTTCTACAACAAGCGTTGCAAGGTGTCTATGTGCTCTCCCCAGGTGTTCGTGGCTATGAGAACGTCATCGATGTAGTGGACTACATTTTCAAGGCCCTGTTGGAGTGTTCTCATTAGACGCGTAAACACCGCAGAAGCTGTCTTTATGCCAAACGGCATGTATATAAATTTGAAATGACGGGATTGCGTTGAGAATGCCGTTACTGGCCTCGATGTTCGGTCAAGTGGGACTTGCCAACACCCCTTTGTGAGATCAAACTTTGAGAAGTATCTCTTTGTGCCCATCTCTGTAAGCATTAGGTCGGTCCTAGGTATGGGTTCAGCGTCGGAAACCAGTATCTCGTTGATGCGACGGAAGTCGACGCATGCGTGATAGGTGTTATCCGGCTTCTTAATAAGTACCAAGGGCGAATTGTAGGGCGAATGGGATCGCTCAATCACACCCAGTCTTAACATGTCCTGAACTTCTTGTTCTACCACTTCCTTCATGGCCAACGGCAAAGGATGCTGCGGTGTGTTGATCGGTTCAGAGGTCGTCAATTGAAGTCGGCATTCCAACAGATTTGTCTTTCCCGGTATCTCAGAGAATACATCTTGGTAGGTGGTTAGAATCTTCCGAAGTTCTGTACGTTTGTCTTCTAAGCTACTGCCGATCGGAATCGCTTCTACACCCACAGTCGGCTTAACTGTGCTAGCTGGTAGAGGGGTATCTGTCTCCTCCTCTTTCATAACCACAAAAGATGCTGTTTGTGGAATTGTGTCTGGTTGCCGGTCTTCATATCGTTTTAACATATTAATATGGAAAAGTTTGGCGTCATGCCCCAAGTCCAGCCAATAGTCGTAGTCGCCCTTTCTCCCAATGACCGGAAACGGCCCTTTCCATTCCATCAACTTATTCGCTGTTGTAGGAAGCAAAATAAGAGCTCGGTCTCCAACTTTCAGTTGACGGCTCTTGCTCTTCCGATCATAGTGATATTTTTGAGTCGTTTTCGCTCGTATCAGGTTCTCATGGGCTAATTTTAGCGTTCTTTCCGGACGATCCCGGAGATCGAGGACATATCCGTAGGTCGTTTTCACCTCTTCTTCGATCTTTTCTCCAGTCCACAGCTCCTTTAACAAGTTGAGTGGTCCTCGGACGTATCTCCCGTAAATGAGTTCGAAAGGAGAGAACCCCATGCTGGCCTGAGGAACTTCTCGACATGCAAATAGAAGTGGTGCAAGCAATCGATCCCATGATTTTGGATCCTCTTGGCATAGCTTGCGCAGCATTTGTTTCAAAGTCCCATTAAATCGCTCTACCAAACCATTGCACATGGGATGATAGGGCGTCGAACTCAGATGTTTGATTGCCAACAGATCGTTTACTTCTCTCATCAGGTCCGACGTAAAGCACGAGGCCTGATCGCACAGGATTTGGCGGGGAAATCCAATGCGGGAAAACATTTCGACCAACCCGTCTGTCACAGTCGCGGAGTCAATCGCCGGCAAAGCAATGGCGTCAGGATAGCGCGTAGCGAAATCGACCATGGTCAGTATGTATCTGTTGCCCCTATTTGAGACCGGCTTTAAGGGTCCAATAATGTCCACGGCCACGCGCTCAAAAGGAGTGTCAATCAGGGGCATTTTTCCAACAGGAGCCTTTCCTACTTTGTGCTTTGGATACATTCTTTGGCACGTGTCACAGGACCGCACGTATCTTTTAATCTCTTCCTGGACCCCTGGCCAATAGAATGAACCTAACACCCGATCAATCGTTCTTGTTACTCCTTGATGCCCGGACATCAAACTCTCATGGGCCATCTTCAACACTTGACTTCGCAGCTTGAGAGGAACTACGACCTGCTGTATCAATTTGCCAGAGGATAGTCGGTAATTTCGATACAAAAATGACTTCTCCATGACAAAGGAATACTGGGTCGATCCTCTGCCATAAAAAACCTGCCCTACTTTGTCCCTGCAAACTTCCAGGGTCTTGTCTTCTGCTTGGGCCCTCTCGAGCTCCCTCCTGTTCATCTTCAAACTTCTGGCCCTAACTGCAGCTGAATCTGGCTGGACGCTTGTGCTCTTCATACTACCAAGTGATGCCTTTAAACGATGGTCTTCTTTCTTCTTATACAAGGTCTCGGCTACGCCGTTCGGAGTGAAGTTCCCTTCAGCCAGTTTTTCTTTCCATTTCTTGTCAGGGTCATCAGCAGCACGAGATCCTGGCACATTGCCAACGATGATGTCATATAGCGGGGAGGACATGCATTTCACGATACACGTGCCTGAAAAATATGGCAAAAAAATCTCCACCTTCGCTTCTGGTACCGTGATCCGGCTCCCGTCTGCTAAGAACAAGGCCGTCGTGGTTCCTGTCAGTGCTTCATCTGGCACCAAAGAACGCCAAACCACCATTGTATTGCTTCCTGTATCCCGTAGGACGGAAGCCGCTTGGCCGAATATAATGCCCTGCAGCACTGGCATCGGATGTTTTTCTGACTTTGGCTGCGTATTTACCGCACTGGTCATATTCTCCTCCTGCTTGTCCGCAGGTATATCATTCACTACTTCTGCCTTTTCCTCTGGCGACAAGATACAAGAAGTCCTCTTAGTGACGTTCTGCTTTCTGGTACATACATTAATATCATGCCCCGTTTTGCGACAGTAGTCACAGTATGGTCTTGTCCAAGCACGACATTCTGCTGCCCTGTGACCTGTTTTATCACAGACGAAACATCGCGTGGGAGACTTCCCCCCTGTACTTCCGCATTTTCCTGCGGCGCCGTTCCCCGTTTTGTCGCGAAAAACCAACAAATTTGACTGTCGTTGGGCCTCTAAAAAATTGTTCGTAGCCTCGGCCATTTCATCTAGCTTACGACATTTTTTTTCACGTAGGAAAAGCGCCACGCGGTTATGGCATTGATTGATAAACTGTTCAGCTACTATGAGATCTCAAACAGACGAATATTCTTTTGCCGTCTTGGACATCTCCACCCATCTGTCGAAAAAACTTGCCAACCTGGTTGCATACTGCTTGCTTGTTTCTCCATCTTGAGGTCTGCTATGCCGGAACTTCTCCCGGTAGCCCTCCGCCGTGAAACGAAAACGCTGCAGTAATGCTAGCTTGGCTTTCTCGTAGTCAAGTGCTTCTTCTGGAGACAAGCGACCAAATACTTTGAGAGCTTCTCCGCTCAGACACAGACTCAGTGCCGTGGCCCACTTATCCTTAGGCCATTCCTGACCGGTGGCCACATTCTCAAATCTCTTGAGATAAGCATCAAGGTCATCCTGGTTTTCATTAAATCCGGGTATGAAATTGTGCGGGTTAACGTTACACGGTTCTCGCACCTGTCGACCATGGTCTGACGCCGCGGATCCCCTGGCCCCTTCTACCTGAGCAAGTTGAAGACGCAGTTGAATCGTCTTCTGGCATTCAGCCTCAAGTTTTCGTTCCAACTCCACCTGTTCCATCCTCTCCTTTCTTGCCTCTCGCTCAGCTGCCCTTTCTTCGCGAGCTCGTGCCTCACGCTCGTCAAGCCATGCCTTCAACTCATCGCCCTCTAGCCCCATGTGTATCGCTAACGCCGTTAAATCAGACGTAGTCATTTTCTCTCCTTCTGTAAAAACCTTAATTGCATAAACAATCTCGTCCTGCCGTGGACGCCAATTGTCACGAGGCTAGTCAGCCCACAAGCTCTCGTGTAGGTTCTTGTGCATACAAACCGATGAGAAAACCCACATTGGTAAAGAGAACACGAGACCGTTTATGCACACAAGAAAAACAAATTAATATATTTTCAATAAACTAGATAAAGAGAAAGGGATAAGAGGAAAAACAAACAAAGCACACAAAATTCGAGGAGAAGTTAACCTAATGACCGCGAAATGCTAAGGATGCGTAAGTTCCGCAATAGCAAAAGCGACTGTCACCGTTCGGTCGCGACACTCTTGTAGACGGCGAGGGTCGATGCGATGGGGTGCAGACAAGGTAGATCAGAGGTCCAAGCGTTGCTCGTGGTTGAAGGTAGCTCCGGGCGCACCAAGGTCAGTGACCTCGTCCTCCGACGCTGGGACGTAGCCCTGGAAACGGGACGAGCCTGGCCAAAGCCAGATGGTGAGAAGCCTGGCCAACGCCAGACGACGAGCGGCTTGGCCAACGCCAGACGATAGATGATGCTCGGGTGCCCGAACCAGGTGGGAGCCCGCAGCAGCCTTGCCTCAGGAACTCGGCCGCCACCCCCGCGCCCTGGTAGCCTGCTTGCCTCCGTCGCGTTCCGGCCACGTCTGCCTTGTTCTTCCTTCAAGCTTCTTCCAAACCAGCGTGGGGGCCTCTCATTGGTCCGAACTTCACGCGCCTCGTCTGCCCATCGTCTTTCTCACCGAATACATCCCGAAAGCGCGCGTCTACACCATCGGTCGTCGTCTTCTTCCCTATGCCGGTGCACTCGCGCACATTTTAAACCGAACACTGGTTGCACTCGTGCACTTCACGAAACGCGCACTTCACTTATCACACGTGGTTGTGGGGGTTGCGTGTTTCCAGAGTTCAGTTTGAAGGTCGATGGCGGCGTCAAAATCAAAGAAGTACTTGCAAGTGTTTCAGGACTCATACACAGCTGAGTTTCCATGCTTTGTGACTTCGCGGAAAGGTGACAAGTACGGATTCTGTACCACGTGCGCCTGTGGTGTGAGCGTGTCGCCCGGCAGGAAGGCTGATATAAAGGTGCATATCGCTTCACAGAAGCATCAGAACTACGTTCGTGCTGCGGAAGGGCAAGGCAACATCGGTAGCTTTTTCCAAAAGAGCTGCGAAGACAGTGCAATCCACGCAAAATGCCTATTCACAGGATTCCTTGTGGAGCACAACTTGCCGCTAAGCGTTAGTGATCACGCAGGGCCGTTGTTTTGGAAAATGTTCCCGAAGTGCGAGGACGCAAAGCGGTACGGGTGTGGACGTGCGAAAACCACTGCCATCGTCGGAGAAATGGCTGCACATACCGGAAACACAATGGCGGAGGCTCTGAAACGCCGTGCTTTCGCAATCGCAGTAGACGAAAGCAACGACAGCGGGTCGCAAATGTACCCAATCGTGGCAATGTACTACGTCGAGGAATCGCAAAATGTGGAAAGCCGACTGCTTTGTTTGCAGGAGCTACATGGAGAGGCCACCGGACGAAAGATTGGAAACCTCGTTCTGGACGCGCTCAAATCGCGTGGTATACCGATTGAGAACTGCATCGCATTTTCTGCCGACAATGCCAATGTGATGATCGGCAAAAAAAACGACCTGGCAGCTGTGCTAAAAGAAGTCCAAGATAATTTGATAGTCGTTGCCCGTGCCACCTTATAAATCTTGCGGCCGAGAAAGGAGCCGCCTGCTTACCTGCAAAATTCGACGAGGTGCTCGTGCACATCTTCTACTACCTTGAGAAGAGCGCCAAGCGGAAAGACAGGCTTGTTGAATTTCAAGGGATGCACAACACGGAGGTGCGGAAGATTTTGAAACACGTGCCAACGCGGTGGCTATCGCTTCGAAGGTGTCTCACCAGATTGCTGGAGCAGTGGCAGCCCTTGGTCAGCTTCTTTTTGAATGAGACAAAGCCGAAAAGCCTGCAGCGCCCAAGCTTTCTGGGGTCGTACCAGATCCCCAAGACAGCTGCAGCTTCGGAAGATGTGCGCGACGAACCCCGCAGGGGCGCCTGCGCAAGTAGGCGTTTGGTGTGTAGCGACACCACGGACCCGAGCTAACGGGGGAGTTTCTACTCCCTCCCACGCCTAGCCGTGCGTGGCTTTGCCGTGTCCGGGGAAAGGGGGATCCTGGGGGTTGAGCCAATGCTGGGTGATTGGACCTTTAAGGCCTCCCGGCAGAGGCAACACACCCCTTTGGCCCCGGCTTCACGTAGACGGCACCCCTGGGCTGACCCACCCAGGGGAAATCGGCAGTCGCCTTTTCCTATCTCTCTCTCCCTACATCTTCGTCTTTCTTACTTTTTTAGCTTTCCTGTCTACTTCTCTCTTCTGCTTACTTCCAAATTTCTCGGCGGCAAGGGTTGACCCTGTGCAAATAGCCTACCTCGGCCTAGGCGCATTGGGTTATAGCAGGGTTGTACGGCTGACCTCTGCAAGCTTTCAGCATCCACAAACTTGCAGCGTCCCCTCGTTGGGCTCCGTGGTGGGTGGACGCCAACGCTGCTGAACAACATACTATTAGCATGCAGAAAGCATTCCCTCTACTCAGTGATCGTGCCTCCTCAAAGCGGGTACGCACCGAAGACATCAATTTTTTCATCCGGCCAAGACAAATGATTCCTCATTTCCATGTTATACACTGCGAAAAAACTAACAAGCAAGCCAGAACTGTATCCCCCTTCGTAGTTTCTAGATGCTTAACCGAAACTCTCGGTGCCGGGTACAAGGTTACCAAAATGGCCAGTGGAGATCTACTCCTTGAAATACGTGACAAAGACCAATTCGATAAACTGAACACCATCACAACGTTTGGAGACACACCCATCAGTATTACGCCACACAGGTCCATGAACTCATCTCGCAGGGTCGTATCGGACGCAGATTTGCTTGACCTGACCGAAGCTGAACTTCTGGAAGGATGGAAGAGCCAGAACGTGACAAACGTACAGCGTATTAAGATAAGAAGAGATCAAAAAGAAATACCAACCAAACACTTAGTACTGACCTTTGCTTCGAGCGATTTGCCGGAAACCATTCAGACTGGGTATACAAAGACATCTGTGAGGCCATATATTCCCAACCCCCGCCGTATCTTCCAATGTCAGAGATATGGCCACGGCTCGCAAAGCTGTTGTGGCCGGAAAACTTGTGCTCTGTGTGGAGTCGTGGGCCATGAGTCCGACAACTGCGAAGCACCTGCACACTGTGTGAATTGTGGCGGTAGTCATGCCGCATACTCACGTTCCTGTTCTTTCTGGAAAAAAGAAAAAGAGATCATCACTTTAAAAATAAAAGAAAACATTACATTTAAAAAGCAAGAAAAAGAGTCTCGCCATTTTATGGCCCCACATATGCTGATGCGACGCGCCAGGAGGCAGTGTCGCACCAGCCCTCGCCACTCCTTCGGCCTGCGCAGAGCGAGCCATTGGCTGTGGCGCCTGCCCCCAAGGCGGCAGTAGTTGAGTCTACTCCGCCTACTATCGAACAGAGACCAGGGACTCCAGGGTCCTCGGGTCTCAAGGCCTCACCTCGCCAGGCGAGGCCCAAGCTTCGAAAAACCAGCTCGCATGAGCGGGCATCCAGTGCCTCCGAGGAGGCAATGGATACGGCGGCACCCCTGGTGCCAAAAGAGCGGCGCGGCTCTCTGGAGCGCGCCAAGAAAACTAAAAAGCTCATAACAGGGCCTGATAATAGCCCTGCTACTTGAGCTCGACCTTTCAGCTTAAACAAGTCACTCCCTTAACGTACACCCAGCACTACTTTACTTCCAATATGGAAACACAAATTATACATTGGAACGTCAGAGGCCTGCTTAAAAACCTCGACGACGTCCAAGAGCTTTTATACAAACACTCACCTCAAGTGCTGTGTGTACAGGAAACACATCTGAAATCCTCCAATACAAATTTTTTACGTGCTTATGTCATATACCGAAAGGACCGAGATGATGCTGTGGCATCATCCGGTGGCGTAGCCATTATTATTAACCAAGGAGTAGCGTGTACGCATTTACCACTCCAGACATCCCTTGAGGCGGTGGCTGTTCGAGCGGTACTTTTAAACAAACTCGTCACCATCTGCTCTTTGTATGTACCTCCCCACCACCGTCTTGAAAGACGTGAATTTCAGTCTTTAATAGATGAACTACCTGAACCCTATTTACTTCTTGGGGACCTAAATGCACATAGAGGACTGTGGGGCGATTCTCGCTCTGATGCACGAGGTCGTCTCATTGAACAATTTCTCTTCTCTTCCGGTGCCTGTTTGTTGAATAGGAAAGAGCCAACATACTATAACGTTGCCAACAAAACTTACTCGTCTATCGACCTCAGCATCGTATCACCTTCACTCCTACCCCTACTGAAATGGAAAACCATAAATAATCTATATGGTAGTGACCATTTTCCTGTAGTGCTGAGTTCACAAACAACATATGAAGGTCCTCTACACGTTCCCAAATGGCTGATAAACAAAGCAGACTGGGAACAGTTCCATAACACTACACGTTTGAGTTGGACAGACATATGTAGGTTAAACATAGATGAAGCTGTGCAGTATTTCACAGCTTTTCTAACTGACGCAGCAGGCAGGTGCACACCGCAAACATCTGGAATGCCCGGCAAACGACACGTCCCATGGTGGAACACGTAGTGTCGTAATGCGCGAAAGGAACAGAACAGGGCATGGAGATTGCTGCGGAACTCGCCAACAGCGGAAAACCTTGAGAGCTTCAAGAAAAAAATCTCGAGGCAGGAGAACGCGTCGGCAGGCCAGAAGAGAAAGTTGGCACAAGTTTTTATTAGGAATAAATTCGTATACACAAGAGGCCAAAGTCTGGAACATGGTTCGTAGAGTAGCAGGAAGAAAAGTACACTCACTCCCACTCGTAAACACTCAGGGTGATACCTTGGAAGATCAGGCGAACTTCCTCGGTGCACACTTTGAACGGGTATCCAGCTCGTCCCACTATACTGACACTTTCCAAAAATACAGAACAAGAATAGAAAAGCAGAAACTCGAACACAAATCCACCAGATACGAGGCATTTAACCAAGCTTTCAGTCTAGCTGAGCTCCGAACATCTCTAAACTCCTGCAGTACTTCTGCCCCAGGTTCCGACCGTGTGATGTATGAAATGTTAAAAAACCTACCAATCGAAACCCGAAAAACCTTACTTTGTTTGTACAATGCTATTTGGTCTTCTGGCACTATTCCTACCTCCTGGAAAGAGGCTATTGTTATTCCCATTTTGAAAGAGGGCAAGGACCCTTCTTTACCCTCGAGTTATAGGCCTATAGCACTTACAAGCTGCTTGTGCAAAGTCTTCGAAAAAATGATAAACTGCCGACTTGTACATTTTCTTGAAACAAATAATTTGCTCGACCCATTTCAGTGCGGGTTTCGAGAAAGTGGATCCACCACAGACCACCTTGTTCGTATCGAGGCACAGATCAGAGATGCCTTCGTCCATAAACAATATTTTATCTCTGTGTTCCACGATATCGAAAAAGCTTATGATACAACATGGCGTTTCGGAATTCTAAGAGACCTGTCCCACCTTGGTGTGCGCGGAAGAATGTTTCATATAATCGAAAGTTACCTGTCAAACCGGACATCCCGTGTCCTTCTGGGCACTGTGCTCTCCCAAACATTTGTCCAGGAAACAGGCGTGCCACAAGGTGGTGTGCTTAGTTGCACACTTTTTATTATTAAAATGAATTCTTTGCACTTGTCCATTCCCCACAATATGTTCTATTGTACATATGTCGACGACGTTCAGCTTGGCTTCAAGTCATGCAACTTGGCCCTGTGTGAGCGGCAGGTACAGCTGGGTTTAAATAAGGCCTCCAAATGGGCAGATGAAAACGGATTTCGACTTAACCCACAAAAAAGCATGTGTGTCTTGTTCTCTCGAAAGAGAGGCATGCACTCGGAACCTGACATTCGACTGAACGGGCAACGTATGTCCGTCAAAGCCGAGCATAAATTCTTAGGCTTAATCTTTGACAACAAGTTGACCTTCGTACCCCACATAAAGTATTTAAAAACAAAATGTTTAAAAGCCTTGAATGTTATAAAAGTGTTGTCACGTACTACGTGGGGTAGTGACAGGAAATGCCTCATGAACCTGTATAGAAGCCTTATTCGCACCCGCTTAGATTATGGGGCCATTGTTTATCAGAGTGCGACTCAAAGTGCTTTGAAGATGTTGGATCCCGTGCACCATTCGGGCATCCGCCTTTCTACGGGTGCTTTTCGCACCAGCCCCGTAGAAAGCCTTTACGTTGAGTCAAATGAGTGGTCGCTTTATCTGCAAAGAACCTGCATGTCCTTTGTATATTTCCTTAAGGTGAAAGCAGACAAGAGGCACCCCTCATACTCTACTGTTAATGACTTGTCGAGCTCCATTCTTTTTCAAAACAGGCCTTCAATGAGGCAGCCCTTCTCAGTTCATGGCTCCTGTAGCATACCCGCCACCGTGGCAGTGGCAGACTATAGATTGTGATGTGTCTTTCCTAGAAGTTACTAAACATGCGCCTACTGCCCATATTCGAACATACTTCTCGGAACTTCAACACAAATACACACGTCCTGAGTTTTTTACAGATGCCTCTAAGTCTAACTTCTCTGTGTCCTACGCTGCTGTTGGCCCTTCCTTTTCGGATGCTGGCCCTCTATATCCAGGCACAAGTATCTTCACAGCGGAAGCTTACGCGATACTTGTGGCAGCTAAACACATCAAACAATCACAAATACAAAAAGCAGTAATTTATACAGACTCCCTCAGTGTGGTAACGGCTCTGCACAGTCTTAAAAAACAAAAAAAACCCTGTCCTCGTTTCACTTTACTCCATTTTATGCACACTCTACACACTCAACCAACATGTTGTAGTGTGCTGGGTGCCAGGGCACCGTGAGATTCAAGGCAACGTGAGGGCGGATCAGCTCGCTGCATCCGTCCACAAAAGCACTGCCCCTACACCCATATCAATCCCGGCCCTTGATCTTAAGCCGTCTCTCAAACGAAACCTCAGGGTATACTGGCAGAGCAAGTGGGATACACACACACAAAACAAACTACACGTTATTAAGCCACACCTTGGTCATTGGCTGCCCGTATCGAAATCGCGTCATACAGAGGTAATACTAACGAGACTCAGGATAGGACACACATACACGACACACACATATCTTTTGTCTGGTGGCAATCCACCATTGTGTGACAGATGTGGTGAAGCATTGACAGTCCTTCACATGTTAATCCAGTGCAAACACTTAGAAACTCTAAGAAAACGACATTTTCCATTACCCTACCGACAGCATATACCTTTACACCCTGTAATGTTCGTCGGTAGGGAACCGCTTTTTAGTCATAAATCATTGTTAGCGTTTTTAAAAGAAATTCATAATTTTCATATCATATACCCGGGCATTCCGTAGCACGACCTCTCTAGAGAGGTTTTTGCTGCGGTGGTTACACAAGAAAGCACTTGCCTCACGGCCCTTGGACGCAAGGGTATGAACCAGTGAGGCACTTGTGCTAATGCCATACATATACACCATCGTTTTTTATTATCACCAACTTTTGTCATCTATTCACACCACACACACCTTTCACGGCATGGTCATGATTTTATCACTTGTATGTTTTTAACCGCCTTACCGCGAGGAATTTTATGGCCCTTATACAGCCGCCAATCACAATCATTGTCCACATTTCTTGTCGCATGAACTGGCGCTCTTTGGCCATCAAATGGCCCTGCGCCAAAAACACCATATATCATCATATGCGCGACCAAGTCCAGCGAGATCACCAAAAACGGAAGGAGCCAAGAGGCAAGATTGATGCAACCCCGGCAAAGAAAGTGAAGCTTTCATCTGAAAGTACCGGATGTGCCAGTTTGACCCATGAGGAACGGCTTTTGTAGTTTCTGACCTCTGATGTAAACTTCGCTTATGGACTTTTCTTGAAGAGTGTCATCCCTGTGTTTGACAAAGTCAACGCCCAACTTCAGTCACAGGCACCTCAAATTCATCTGCTCCAGTTCGTCTTGATACAGTTCCTAAGGGACCTTTTGGCTAGGTTTGTCAATCCCTCTGCCATTAAGGCCTGCTCTTTGCCACTGGAGGTTCCCTATCAAGATCTAAAGAACCAAAAAGCCAACGAAGATCTTGTCCTCGGGAGCCGCACATTGTCTGTTGTGGAAGGACTGCGTGCCAGTGAAAAGCAGGAGTTTTTTCTACTGTTCGGAAATACTTTACTGTCACATGTGATTATATACGGCACAAATTTCTACTGAAGAATGAAACCTTGAATAAAGTGGAAGTCGCTAATTTGAAGTTTTTGAACGACGCATCTTTCTCAAGCCTTCGCCTCTTCGTTGAGTCCTTCCCCCAAATTCTGCCCCAGGGGAAGAATGAGTCAAGAGTAGAAGCCTTCGATGCTCTTGAAGTGGAATTTGCAGAGCTGCAGGCACACCGTATTTCTGAGGACATTCTAAGTGAAGAGAGGATTGATGTTCAGTGGTCAGAAGTGGGAAGAATCACTAGCGTTGATGGAGAAGTGAAATTTGGTAGAGTGTCAAAGGTGATGCTGCAGCTGCTTGCCATTCCACACAGCAATGCTGAATGTAAGACGATATTTAGCATGGTTGAGAAAACGAGAACTGAATTTCGGTCTTCGCTTTCAAAGAAGACTCTAGGTGACCTCCTCATGGTGAAGAGTCACCAAACTGGACGTTGTTTTGAGAAGGTGTATTCTGACAACTTTTTGAGGCTTGCGAAGTCTGCAACTGCCAGGTGCCCTCACAAGTAAAGAAGTTTGGTTCAAGCAGCAGCTCAAAATAAACATCCCTACCCCTCCCTGATGTCAGTCTCCAGTCTCAGTAACTTGCGCTATGCAACCCCCCCCCCTCGCTGCGGTCTCCCGAATTTTGATGCTGCGAGGTTGGCAGGTATGTTATTGCAACAGTAAAATCTCTGCCCGTATTGTCTGCAACATCATCACTTCACCTGGCGTGGTTATGTAGAGCGCTTCTCATTACTATTCATTTTCGAATGCTGTTCATAAACTTTCTTTTTGCATTGGGAGGTTTTTCTATATTTCTTCTTTTTTTGTCTTTTTCACATAATGCTATGCATCCTTTGAAAGAAGGAAGTTATATGAAATCCGCTAATGAGTATAGCCATTTACCTCAGAAACTGGAAAACACTAGATAAATGTTTGCGACACGGCAAAATTGATGATGAGCTGCTTATTGAGAGTTACTACAGGCTGATTTGTTAATTATACTTTGATCTTGCTCCATTTCTTGCTAGTCTCTTGGTTAACCTTGCTTGTGCAGCAACACGAGTTTTTCCTCATTTCCAAACCTTTCTGTTGGCTGTATTTGTTTTTTATTTTCTTTTTTGTTTATTTTTGTGCTACTCTTGCGCACTTGAAAACTTCCTTTTGTCAATTTTCATTATAATGAGACCTTCTAAACAACAGCTTCCAATAAATATTTCTCTGCTCGTCTGTGTCTCAGTTCATTTGTTTTTCATTTGTTGTGAATGCAGGAAGAGCCTCTGCACCCGATTGATATCAATGATGAGATAGCCCCCCTGTCCGCCATACCCATGCCCTACTGCAGTGGCAAGCTGGTCTCGGACCTGCCCAAGGAGTTCATTAAGTATGTTTACAGGTGAGTCTCCTCTGTCGTAGCATATACAGTCGACCCTCAATAGTTGACACTCGGGTAATTCAAACATTTGGTCAATTCAAACAATTTTGGGACGTTTGGCTCACCTGCCAAATTTTCAGTGTATTTTAAAGCGGCTTCATTCAAATTGCTCTACTGCGTAAAGTTCGTGAATTCATGCTTTTTCCTTACACGTGCCTGAAAATATCGTATGGCTCTGTCACTTCTAGCCGAACATTAGTGCTTTTTTTAGCCACTAACAGTTGTAAATAAAGCTGAGTGCCTGTTTACAAAGCAGCCGAACTACCAAAACCATTCATGTGGTAATCGAGGAAGATGGTGAAAAAAAAAAAAAGTGACAATGTGCAACTTTCACTGCAGTACAGTGTTGTCAAAAGGGAAAGTACACAACAAAGCAGAAAACTGGGCATGTTGGTGTGTATTCATTGTTGACAGAGAGCGTGCACTAACGACGAGGATAAGGAGAACAGAATGTGACTCAAGTTTTCTCCCCTCTTTGTCATTAGTGTACTCTCTCCAACAATGGGGAAATTGTATTGAGATTCAGATGACGCTACTAGCTGTCAGAAGACTTGCACATTTTGCCCCTTAATTACGTGTGCATGCACTGTTTAATAAGGGGCACCACTACGATCAATAATGTGTAAAAACTTAAAATAAAAGCAGAGCACAAAAAATGATTGGACAACAGAGACAAGAAGGCTGGACAAGCGCTTTCTTGTGTTGTCTCCCGTGTCCCATCTTTTTCTTTTAAGATCATGTAGCAACTCGTCCAGCAAAGTATTCTGTTAGTCAAAACACATTATTGGCAATCATGCAGTGCTAACTGTGACATTGCTGAGGCCATGAGAAACAAAAAGTGTTACAATAGGAGCTGGTATGTTGCCCAGTTCTATATTTATAACTTCTGATAAGTCATACTTCTTATACGTCAAGCGAAGCCCTTGAGAATCCTTGAGTTTGAATGATCAAAGCTTACTGTATTATGAACAAATAAATTTTGAACAATGTAATATTGATAAAAAATAGAATTACCTTATCATATCAAAATTGAACAATGTGTAAAAAGGTTTTTTTACATTTCTGTTGCACAGCTGGCATTTCACATTTTTTTTTCTTTAAACTTTAGAAATCTGGGCTTAGTTATCTGGACTGCAGGCATTACCTCCAGCAATGATTTTTGGGTCTGTTTATGCAGGAGGCCAGTTCCGATTGATCCCGTCATCCTGAACACCATGAAAATGGTGGGCTCCATTGGTTATGCCCCAAATCCTGGTCTCTGGAAGCGCAACGAAGTGCGCTACCCACACGAAGCACACCACCGTAGGACCAAGGAAACCCGTTAGTGCTTGCACTTATTCACCACATTAATTTTGAACCAAATTGGCATTGCTTCGTTAGTGTGTTTAGTTGAGGTGCATGAGGTTACTTGCAGGGAAAGGTGTCAAAAAGCTAGCCCGTCTCGCTTTTGTGTCGCAGTTTTCATGCGAAGATCCCAATAGGGTAAATATTCTGATGGAATTTTTGCGAATAAATGCCCTAAAGGGATGCCTCTTTCACAGACGCTATTGATTTAAAGCTTTATAACATCATGAGCTTGACAGTAAGAGAGTCAAAACTCAGTGTCAGTGTGTGCCTTTGCATTTGTGCAGTACAATTGAGTATGAAATTTTTTTTTCTGTGTGGTTGTGTATCATCTTCACTTTTCTGGTGATTTAAGATCAGATGCAGCGAGAAATCGGTCTGTCACACACCCACAGTAATAGTAATTGTGGCACTTATATATTATTTATTTGCTAGTGTTGAAATCTAAAAAAAATTTACGTCTGAGTAAATTCAAAGCAAATCATGATATAGTCAAATTAGTTTGAATTCAATTCTAATATTATATAGCTTATTACAGTGGACTCTCACTTAACGGAACCTGAAGGGACCGTGAATATATGTTCCATTTAACAGGAATGCACAACGCAAGAACAAAACCAATCTTGTCAGAAGCACTTGTTCTATTTAAGCAGCAGTTCTGTTTAGCAGATTTGCGTTTACGGGGAGTATACAGTATAAAAAAAAAATAAGCATATTCATCATGATCCAACTAGCCTGCATAATAAATTTTTTTTTAAACTTAAGCAAGACATATACAAATGTCATTCTGTTTAGAAAGTGGAAGCAACATTGAATAGTAGCAGGATTCGACATTCATCAGAATGCTAGTGATAATCTGTAAATTATGTTACGTGTAAAAATTTCTATACTCACAGCATATAAGCCGGTAGTATAACAGACTTTTAAATTTAAAAAAGAATGAATCGATGCGAGGGTAGTATGTTCATTTAGTCTTGAAACGGGGCTTCGCGGCAGTTTGGATTTTTCTTGGATTGACGGTATGGCATTCCTTTCCTGCGGTGAAACAATCTCTAAAGGGGACTAATATACATTTATTCATTCATTTCAAATGTTTTCAAATTTCCAACTGTTTATACTCAAATCGACTGTCAATTTAAATACTGCAATATTTATTCGAATATTTGAATCGTTCAAAAATTTGTGCAAGAGTAGTTGCTATGAATGTCAGTAAAGAAACCTACACTGCTAGCTGCAGTACTGTATCTTGAATAGGTTCTGCTAAATCAAGGGCAAACATGAAATGAACTCATACAACGACTCTGGAATGGAGACCCTAAATAATAAAAATGCGAGCATTTGATAGTTGGGAATTCCTGGTGTGGCCGTACGCAAACCCGTGGTTAGTAGGTGGACGTGCCTGATAGCCTCCCCAAGAAAAAAAAATTGTAATGGAGGGTGTGTTTTATTGAAAATAGGTAATGAAAAGAGGTGTTTTTTTGAAATAGTAAAGGTCTTCAGCAAGTGCTCCCCTCCCTCCCTTCTCCCTTACTAAAAAATTTCTGGCTACGGGCTTGGCCGTATGCATTCTGCATGTACTTCAAATTGAATGGAGGCTTCAGTTTGAAACAGTATGCATACCTAAGGTCTGATTTCTGCCTTAAGAAAAGATGCTCCTACAACTAGCCGAATGTTTCTGGTGAAATTGGCATGCTGCAAGGTTTGTACGTATTTATGATTTTGTACATACTTTCAAATAATTTGCAGGTGAAGAGACTGACATGATACCACAATGGTATAAGAAGATTGATGTGAAGTACTCCAAAATGGGCATTGAAGATTTTGACTTTAATCTCTACAATCGCACGTGCTTTGCAGGCCTTGAGACGAACCTGCCTAATGCGTACTGCAACAACATGATTCAGGTGATTTCTTTTCTGAAATTGCTGCCTCTATTTCTTTCAGAGTGACAAATACTATAAAGCCTGGAGTAGTGAAATGTGCATGACCTTCAGTGTTAGTTCTGTGATGTTTAGTTTTTGATGTGAACAGTCTTGCACCCATGTATTTGTTGAAGTTGAATGCTGGCAGTCCGATTTCCTTCCACAGCAGCCCAGTTCATCTGGCGTTTCGATGATACAAAGGTTGAAATTATTAATTTTATTCCTCACCTTGTTTGAAAGGCAAAAAGACCATTTAGTACCTTGAACACAGGTGCACTCTTGACAATGCTGGTGGTCTATAGCTCTCCACTACTGCAGCACTTAGGCTTTGCAATGAGGTGTAAAATTGTTGTGCCCAGTGAGCAAACCTGTCAATCATCATTCACTCAAATAACATCCTTTACACTGAAATTCTGTACCAGAAGCTTTCGTTCATTATGCTGATCATGTTGTCTAGCATCGTGCAGGCTAAGAAGTTTCTCTCTATTTTATTTACCCGCCGTTGTGGCTTAGCCACTGTAATGTACATCGGCTAAGCTGAACAACTCTGGTTTAAGGAGGGACGCGGCCTTTGAAAATTGAAAAATCGCCAAAAAGTCGATTTTTGGCAAACCACATATTCGGGCAGTATGTGTCATAAACTACCTTTTCTGTAAATATCAACGTCTAATTCGTCGCGAAACCATTTGAAATAAAGTTTAGAACATGCCGCGGCGGCCCTCGAGCGGGGCGCGAGCGCTCAAAATACCCCAACTTGGCATGATCGCAGTTTCTCGACCGCTCGACGGAGCGCCGCCATTTTGGTGTTGTTTTGTTTGTGAATTCTTGCTCTTTCTTTCCCCGCCACTTGCGTCGCCGGCGGCAGCGCAGGAGAGGAGCAAGCCGCTCATGATTGGAGGGCTCGCGAGAGCTTTCAAGTTTCCCGCGGCTGAGGCGCGCAGCTGGTATTGGGCGAAGCGCGCGCTCCCCAAGGACGCGGGGGAGCCCGCGACTGCCATTGGCTGCTGCGCACGATGACGTAGCGCTCTTGCGCATAATGCGGCTGATGCGGCCGCTCGTCTGCTGCTCCTCCGTCCGGCGTCTTTGTGTTCCGCTCGCTTCCATGTATCGTTGCAGCCGTTCGCATACTCTCCACGTTTCAACTGTCTTCGAAACGATTTTCAACCGTCTTGACGAGACGATTTTCAACCGTCTATACGAGACTGTTGTTGTGTTCGCTCACGATGCGCCCAACGAAAAAGAAGACGCTACAATCGTTCGGTGCAAGGAAGCGAGCTATGAAGCTTGTCCGCGCGGTGAGGCTCTCCGCTCGCACGTGCGCCGACGGTGATCGCGCCGACGGTACCTGTTGGGCAGCTTCTGCTTCATCTACGCAAGAGAGTGGTCGCATCGGCGCGCCTAGCAATGGGACTTCTGCTCCGCCGGTGCGAGAATTTGTCGTTACAAGTGCGCCTGGTGTCTCATGCTCATCGACAGTGGCTTCCACATCTTCTCTTTCATCGGCCTCGAGTGCGATCGCGTCGTCAACTGTGCATTTGCGAACAAGTTTCCTGACGTGCGAGGAGAAAGAGGCGGCGGATCAACAACGCGCTGCTGTGCAAAGAGAACTTGGCGCTATGCCAGTGACGGAGCGGAAATTTCAGGCAATGGAGCGCGATCATGAAGCTGCCACCGCTACAAGTGAAGGCGAAAAATTTTTCCTTGTGCAAATGGATGCCCTAGATGACCTGCTATCTCGGATCCCGTGCCACCGGTGCACCACGATTGGGATGAAGGTACGAGGAGGCACCCAACTTGGACTTGCTGCAAAGCTTGAGCTAGTATGCTCTCATTGTGGAGTAGTTTCAAGCTCATGGAGTTCATCTCGTCAGGATGACACAAAGGCCTTTGATGTGAATGTAAGAGCCATTATGGCAACAAAACAAATAGGCAAGGGACAAACAGCTCTCAAGACTTTTGGGCAGCGATGAACGTGTCCCATCGTGGCCTCCATCACAAGACCTTTCAGAAGCACCTGAAGAAATTCAGGGAACCGCAGACACAATGCATAGAAAATTTCTATGCAGAATCTGCTTCTGCTGTAAAAGCCACTTACAAAGAAATGGATCAATATTTCACCAGGGATATAACAGTTTGTTATGATGGAACATGGCACAAGCGTTGGCGCACATCCCATATTGGAGTCGGGGCAATTATCGAATACCATACGGGCCTTATCTTGGACGCCGTTGTTCTGTCTAATCAGTGCCTTGGTTGCCAAATAGGGCCAAAGCCTGGAGACGCAGACTATGCATGCTGGCTGGAGAATCATGTGTGCCAGAAAAACACCGACTCTAAATCAGGGAGAATGGAGGTTGAGGCAGCTATCATCCTCTTTTCACGCTCACTGTCGAAGCACAACCTCCGTTACACAACGCTCGTGTCTGATGGAGATAGTGCCACCTTCTCTGCCCTTGTACAAGAAAATGTTTATGGACTGGTCCCCATTTCAAAAGAGGAATGCCTGAACCACGTTCAGAAGAGGATGGGGACTGCACTTCGCAACCTTGTGCAGAAAAGTGACAATGCTTTGGGAGAGAAGGGCAGGCTGACAAAGGCCCTCATCGACAAGTTGACAGATTATTATGGCTGGGCCCTACGGAACAATTCCGATGATGTGGCTGCAATGCGGCGGGCAGTGATGGCATCGTACCACCATGTGACGTCAACGGATGAGGAGCCGCACCACGACTTGTGCCCAGAGGGTGCAGACTCCTGGTGTCGTCACAATGCCAGCAAGATTACCAGTGTTCCACCTCCGAAGCATTCGTACAAGCTGCCACGCTATGTTGCAGATGCACTTCTACCCATTTATGAGAGGCTCTCACAGGCTTCTCTTCTGCAACGCTGCCTGGGAGCAAAGACGCAGAATGCATCAGAGTCCTTTCACTCTGTGCTGTGGTCCCTCATGCCCAAAGAGCAGCATGCGTCACTGATTGCTGTGGAGACAGCACTGCATGATGCAGTGCTAAGATACAATGCTGGCTGCTACAGGGCCACCCAAGAGCTAGCTTCATAAGTGGGGCTAACACCTGGCCACCTGGCCATTCAACGGGCAGCCGAGAAAGATTCTCTGCGCTTGAAAAAGGCTAAGAAGCGATCCCTAAAGAAGATGGAAAGGCGGCAATGAAAGAGAGTCCCAAAGGACACCTCCAGTTACGCTGCAGGTTCATTTTAGAACTGCCTATGTGCTCAAAACTTTCAAACGTTGTTTCCTCAAAATGACTTTTTTGGCTAGTGAGGCTGCTTATTCCAGCCATATCTCTGGAACCACTCATTGGATTTCCATAAGTCTTTTTTTATTATGTACATGAATAAATTTCTGAGGGGGTGACAAGCCCATTTTTTTCAATATGTTGTGTGTGTTATTTATTATATTTAATCAAAATTTGATTGATAATATCCTAATCACGAAGACAAAGTTTGATGGTCTGCTAAAACTTTTCAGCAAGGAAATTCAAAAAAAGGGCTCTGTTACCCCCTGGAGTATCAATCTGGGAATCATCATAGTTAATTTCACAGTTCTAGCACCTTTTGAAAGTTCTCCAGGCCTGGAATAAGAGAACCATGTGCACTACCCTGATATTCTGCTGTAACTTGAAAACCAATGAACATAACGTGATGAAATTTTGTAGTTCTTCTAATGCTTTGCTATAAGTCTATCCTGAAAATTTCATTAAGATATCTCAATAAACAAAAAAGTTGGTATCCGATGGTAGCCTCCCCCCTTAACTCCCAACCACTGTGGCTGCGATTTGATGGTCGCGAAATACTAGATTACCTCTCTACTTACTGTATAAACCGGACTGTACATAGTGTGCACATGCATCACGCAGCGCCCCTTCGTCACTTCTGAAATGCGCCACTGACATGCCCGGGTACCTACCAACTCCGTTGTCTCCTCGTGCTTGCGCCCGTCTAGTTTTGCCTCACGATGTAAGTTTGAGGGCTACTAGTGAGGCAAGTTGATTTAGTAGTCCTTGAAGAGGGAGCAGAGCTTCGGGGTGTTTCTTCGTTGGAAGTTATTACTTAAAATTGAGAATGCACATTGCAATTTTTCAAAAAGTGCCGGCGTGTTTGGCTGGCGCGGATTAACAAAAAAACTACTTGAAAAAACTCGGTGATATTTGCGTCTTCAGGTGTAACTTCATTCCAGTTCCGGGTAAGTGCCATAGCCAAGAACTTACCTGCACCCAGAGATAGCTTACCAAGATACTGTACATACAAACTTGTCTGCAACCTCTGCGTGCACAATTAGCGTGTCAGAGAGGCGGTTAAAATTGTGATGGCGATCGTGGAAATTCGGGTATTGCATTGAAACAAACTGTGAAAATGGATGCGAAACAACATTAGTTCACTTTGAAATATAGCCGATTGGTTCAAATTGGGGGGTCTGGATTTTGAAAAATTGGTCAATTAATTCTCTAACACGGTCTCCATCATTTTCAGAGACACCATGTACACTAGCGTACAAAAAAAGTAAAATACAAGGTGAAAAAGGTGTCAAAACATACGCGAAAAAAAAAATGATGACCGGCATTACCGCGGCACGCACCACGTGAAGACTCTATCTGCCTCGCATAATATTTTCCTTGGCTTTTTCCACAAATTTCAATTAAAGAGGCTCAACATCAGCACTTTAAAACACTGGGGAGGGGGGGGGGGAGGCACTGCTACTTTGGTGGCGTGGCCTGCAGCAATATATTAATAGTAATATTGTACCTCTTGTAAACCTGCCTAGCTCTGCACGACTAGTTTTGGATGGGAGCTGTTGCGCTTCGCTCATCCAGTCTTAAAATTGCGGCTTGGGAGACTTTGGGCTTTCACTTAATGTTGGGCCACGCAACTTGTAGTGAAAGTGAGATAATGGGCCCTCGGGGTGGGCAGCTGGTGTAAGCGGTGGCTGGTATACGTGCCGCACATCTTGATTTTCCGGTATTGTATCGAGCGAACAAGCGAGGCCTTCCTGATCCGATGAGCTCGTTAAAGTACGACATCAAAAAAACACAATGATTCCCTTTCAACATCGTACACAGCAACAGATGACGAGCCCCCAACAAACCACGCTGCAACACGCAAACTGCCATTGGTACCCAGGGACGTACCCGGGCATGGCGGGAGAGGGTGAAAACGGCAGAAGTGGCATCACATTAACACTATGTATAGGTCAAGTGAGAATATAGGTCGACCCCCCCAATTTCATGTTACCGAAAAAAAAAAAAGAAAACTACCCAAAACTGCCGAACCACATTTATTTGCGAATTGGACGCACTACAACCCGATCGTTGGAGCTCCCCTCAACCACCATCGCAACTGCTCCTATTCGTCTGACGAAGCACCACTGTCTTCTGAAGACGAGAGTTTGTCGCTGGCCGCCTCCCACAGTGCATTGTTTTCAGTGCTATCAAGCGAGTTGCTGATGCAACATTTCTTGAAAGCATTTTCCACCATGGAATCCGGCAAGGAACGCCAGCCAAAAAGCACTCAGCCACAAACAGTCGCAAGCGAAGGCCTCTGTAGGCTGCTCGCCGGTGTCTTGGGGTTGTCGCCGCACATCCACTCTTGGTATTCCAGCCGCACTCGGTCCTTGAACAGCTTGTTTAGCGAAACGTCCAGCGGCTGAAGAGTGGACGTCATACCACCTGGTATCACGGGGAGCTCCTTTTTCCCGTCGCAGAGTGCGCGTTTCACTGCGTCGTTTAAGTGGCCACGAAACGCATCCAACACCAGCATGCTTCGAAGACGCAGCAATGCACCTGGCCGACGGTTCCACACCACTCTTATCCATTCGAGCATCTTGTCCTCGTCCATGTATCTCTTTTTGTTGACGCGAACGACAACACCGGGCGGGAACACTACCTTCGGCATTGTCTTGCGTTTCAAAATGATGAAGGGCGGAAGCTTTTTACTATCTGCCGTGCATGCCAGCATGACGGTGAAGCGCGAATGCTCTTTGCCAGTGGACAACAGCTTCACATTCTTGGCGCCGCGCTGCGTGATCGTGGTCGACGAAGGCATGTCAAACCACACGGGGGTCTCATCGGCGTTGCCAATCTGCCCCATTATGTAGTCGTTCTGCTCCCGAAGCCAGTTCACGAAGCGCTGAATGTTTATGAGCTTGTCCTCGAACTCCTCTGTCAACTTTTGACAGATGGATGTGTGCCGCCGGAGAGAAAAATCCTTTGCGTCGCATAAATCGACGCACCCAAGAGTTTGGTGCATGAAACTCTTCTTTCGTGAGCCGAGCTTCTCGAGCGAGTTCCACAACTTTCTTGTGAATGGTATCCATGGTCATTAGCAGCAAGGGCGCACGAACTTCCCGCACAAAGTCTGCTAGCTTATCCTCCAGCTGCGGATGAACGAAACTTTGTCCACGAAACGGCATTTTTTGAGGATTGCACATCTGCAGCTTCCCTTTCTGCGCCCTCTAATAGCGCACGCTTTTTTCCGACACACCAAAGCGGCGCTGAGCAGCCATATTCCCGTTCGCTTCTGTGAACTCAACAACATCTAGTTTATATGCAGCTGAGTACTGCCTCCTCGCACCGCTACTCATATCCAGTTAACGAAAAAAAATAGACCACAAAAATGCAGGGCAATGTCAAGCGAAGAAAAAACTCGGAACAAATCGAAAGCAAATCACGAACACAAGGAAAACTGACGGAGAGAAAAAAAGAAACAGCCTGCGATTAGATTTAGATGCGGATATGGCTGCGTCCGGCTTCTCAAGCTCATGCATGCCACATGTTGCAAGACAGCGGTGCACTTTAGGCTAGACACCACTATATAAGATGAGGGGCGACATTAGCTTATTATTTTATTGAAAATATCTCGACTTATATTCCGGTTTATACGGTATCTATACGTGCACAATAAAGAATCCTGGGTTATCAAAATTTATCCGGAGGCTCTGAATATGGTGTGCCTCAAGGTTATGTCTCGGTTTGGTCATTTAAAGATGAAAAAAGATTATGGCAGCTTCGTACTAGTGATGTTAAGCTTGAAAGAAGAGCGGAGCTGAGTGGCCTTCCTTGTTTGTTTTGCTGTTTCTTTTTTTTTGTTCTGTGAGGACATCTATTGGTAGTGATGGGGGTATGTGGCGCCCCCTGGGCATGGTGGCAACAGTGGACATCCGGCTTGTGTGCGGGCAGTGTGTGCGCGAACGTTGTTGTGGTTGGACGTGAGTGGCGGGTGATTCGGGGAGTGAGGCCGAACGAACACGAACGAGCATGACAAGGGGGGGCTCCTCGGGGTTGGACCGACTGAAATTCCCGATGAATTCGTACAGTTTATGCTGCGTCAGACAAATGGATCGGCTATAGAACGCGAGCGCATAGCATCTGAGCTGCGGCAGGCGTTAATGGCCGCTCCCGTGGTTTCCGGAGGCAACGAGTGCCGACCGGCCTTTGTTGGACCGCCGGCTACGCAAATGTCGGCGACGGTGACAGCGCCCATCGCGACCACGTTGCCTAAGTTCGCGGGCTTCCAGGATGTGCAACACCCGGAGGAATTCCTCAGCAAAGTGTACAATTTTTGCCTGATTAACGGCATAGCTCTGGAGGACCGAGTTCGCCGCGTCGTTACCGCGGCGCTTGACGGCAGCGCGAAATTGTGGCATCATTTCGCAGGTCCCTTCGCTACGTGGTATGCCTTTGTCGCCGCTTTCCGACGGGAATTCGCGTCGGCCGACGAAAAGAAGCGCCTGAAGGAAGAGTTGGAGGCACGCACTCAGCACCCGGAGGAGAACATGAAAGAATTTATTTATGTTATTTCCGAGTTTTACGACCGAATCGGAGAGGAGGTTGCCGACGACGTCAAGGTCAACAGAGTGCTGCGCCAAATGCACTTCCAGCTGCAAGACTTGGTAGCGGGGTCCACCTTCTCTAGCTTGAAGGCCCTGGCGGATGTGGCCAATGGCCTGATGGGGTGTGTGCTGCGCCGGCTACAATATCGGCCTCCTCCACCCAAAACAAATCAGGTCGCGCGCGACTTGGCATATTCGGCGCATGGCATGCCTGACGCAATGGCAGTGCCCCAGCACTCCGCAGCAGTCGTCTCCGCACCAAATGCCGGTTGGACATCTGGGTGCGCGTAGCCCCTCCACCCCGCAGCAGTGCAACCGTCATACCACCGGGACCAGTGGCCCATAATTTACGCCCAATCTGTCGGCGCACCAACGTACCGACCACCAGCAGGGCGTCGACCTCAGCAGGCCCCGAGCCAAGTTGTTTGCCAACGATGTGGCGTCGTCGGCCACATTGCACGCAACTGTGCGAGTAGACCGCGCCAAGACAATGCTGTTTGCTTCCAGTGCGGCCGTTCAGGGCACTTCCAGGCTCAGTGCTCAAGAAACGGGTGCCAGTAGGCACCGGTTCGGCGGGTTCCTACTGCAATTTTATTATACAAGTTGCATCTGCAGCCGGAGGAGGGAAGGAGCCGCTCATTGATGTTCGAATCGGCAGTACGACGTTCCGTGCATTGCTCGACACTGGGTCCAGCGTGAGTCTCCTTGGTCCACTAGCCACCAGTGAGGCATGCTCTTCGGGGGGGGGGGGGGGGGGGGGAAAGGAAACGCGAAACTCGAACACTTCGCTTGGCATCAGGTTGGTTCCAGAGCTCCGAGGCTACAAAATGCAAAATAGAGTGGGATGGCGGCTCCCGGGTTCAAAAATTTGTCTGCCTGACCTGTGCCAGGATGTTGTGCTCGGAAGGGACTTCCTTACAGCCACTGACATGTCCTTGCACATAGCTTTGGGCGGGTGGACTATAGTTATGGAGCCACAGCTTGTTGTGCCATTTGCCAAACCAGACAGGAAAGTTGCCCCAGATCCAGTGGATGATGCCAATTGCCTTGGAAACTTGTTTGAGTAACAGCCAGACGTTGTGGCATGCAACACCATTAGTGGCTCAGGACAGCAAGCAGAAGTGATGCGTGAGTTCAGAGGCCTGCTGGGAGAATATGAGGCACTCTTCACAAAGTTGCCCAATTGTACAACACTCATTGAGCACTCTATCGACACAGGTGACAGCACACCAGTGCGCACGAAACTGCGCCCAGTCAATCCAAAAAAACAATGCATCATGGATGCTTGCTTGGACGAGATGCTAGAAGCAGGCCTAATCAGGCGGAGCATAAGCAGCTGGACAAGTGCACCAGTCCTGGTGGAAAAGAAATCCGGAGGCTACCGGGTGGCTGTCGACTACAGACGCTTGAACTCCTGCACAAGGGTACCAGTGTACCCAATGCCTCTTACTGATTGGCTCCTGGCTCAGCTAGGTAATGCACAATGGTTTACAAGCTTTGACCTCTCCGAAGGGTTCTTCCAAATTCCACTGCGGGAACAAGATGTTGAGAAGACTGCATTCATATGTCATAGGGGCACTTTCGAATTCACAAGGATGCCGTTTGGTGTGGCTGGAGGCCCAGCCACATTCCAAGCTTTAATGGACAGGGCTCTTCAGGGCATAAACCACAAATTTGCCATGTCGTTCCTTGATGATGTTTTGGTGTACTCTCCTACAATAGAACAACACCTGGTACACATCCGTGAAGTCCTCAAATGCATCAAGAATGCAGGGCATACAATTAATCCAACCAAAGTACAACAATGCACTCAATCCCTCACCTTCCTTGGTCACGTTGTATCTCCAGGAGAGTGCCGACCAGACCCAGAGAAGGTGCGTGCAGTGGCAGAGTACCCAGGGCCATCCAACATAAAGCAAGTGCAGGCATTTCTGGGCTTAGCTGGATATACAGGAACTTTATTCCACAATTTTCCCTCACTGCTAAGCCCTTAACCAACTTGCTCAAGACGCAACAGAAATGGCAGTGGACGAGCATTGAAGAACAGTCATTTGCGACTCTCCGAGCAAGGCTGGCAATAGATGCAGTTCTGAGCTTGCCAGACCTCAATGCACCATTTATAGTTGAAACACATGCCAGCAGTGTTGGTATCGCCGCAGTGCTGCGGCAACGTCGGGATAACATTTTGAAGCCAATTTCATTCATCAGCAGAGGCTTGTCAGATGTGGAGCATAATTACACAGTGCAAGAGTGGGAGTGTTTGGCCGTCGTATGGGCTGTAGAAAAATTCGGATCTTATTTGGAATTCACAGAATTCGAAGTGCACTGTGATCATGCGTCATTGGCTTGGACCACTGAGCAGGCATCTCCTCGTGTGCAGCGCTGGGTGCTACGCCTTCAAGGGTTTCAGTGCAAAATTAAGCACCGTCGTGGTAAGGCCAACATTCCTGCTGATGTCCTAAGCCGGGCACCTGTTCAGCCAAACTCCAAGACAGCAGCTGAAAGCCTGCCTTAGAGACTTTTGCCACTTAACGTGGACACTGACGAAGGCTCTGTCACGTTAGAAACCTGCCTGCCAACCACCATTGAGGACCTCAGTGTTATAAACTGTGCGAAAACACTGGCACAGGAACAACAACGTGATGCTCTTTTGCGTGACATAACGAGAACTATCCAGGGAGAGTGCCTGCACAAAGGCACTGCCGAAACCCGTCGTCTGGAGGACCTGGCATCCACAACTCATCTAGAGCCATCAGTACTTTTTGTGCAATGTCGCGGCAACCGTACAGTAGCCTAGTTGCCTACTCACCTTCGCCCCTTGGTCCTGCAGATGCCCCATGACCACCCGACAAGTGCCCATGCAGGATTCTACAAGACACTGCGGCGCATCAGAGACAAGTTTGTGTGGTTGGGCATGAGCAATGACACATCGAAGTATGTCCACAGTTGCTCAGTCTGTCAAAGGACGAAAGCACAGCGTTGCAAACCCCAAGGATTTATGGCAAGCCAATGGCCTGCAGCACCAATGGAAGAACTTAGTATCGACTTAATGGGGCCGTTACCTACCAGCCCTCGGGGGCACAAGCACTTGCTGGTCATTGTTGATAAATTTACCAAATTCATTGAGCTCTTCCCTCTTCGTGCAGCAACAACACAGCAGATAGCCAGCCGTGTGGAAGAGTTCATCTGCAGACACGGGGTACCTACTGCTATTTCTAGCGATAATGGGAAGCCCTTTGTTAGTAAATTATGGAATAACCTGCTTAGGCGATGGAGCATCTCGGAGCGCCACACGGTGCCTTACAGGCCAGCCGGACAGATGGTCGAGCGGCACAATGGCACCGTGAAGCAGTGCATTTGTGCATACTGCAATGAGTACAAAAACTGGGACCAACACATTCCCGAGATTGCTTTTGCAATGCGAACCGCTGTAAGTGCTGCTACTGGATACACCCCAGCCCTCCTCTGCTATGGCCGTGAACTCCGAACACTCTGGCAACCCATCGAAGGCAAGCAAGACGCTGAGCCCGCGGTATCATCTTCTCACGCAATCGCAGCAGAACTTCAGTCCCATTTGGCAGAGGTCATGAATGCTGCACGGCAGCATCAGCAACATGCTTGGCGTGCCCAGAAGCAGCACTACGACCAGCGACGCCGAGCCACGACACTGGAAGAAGGCGACCTTGTCCTGCGAGAAACCCACATAGTCAGTGACGCTGCAAGAGGCATCTCATCGTAGCTGGCACCAAGGCGAAATGGTCCATTCCACACCTGCAGACGTATTGGTGCAAACACTTTCAAGCTCGTCCACCCACAGACTGGGAGAGCTTGTGGCGAAGCCCATGCCGACCAGCTCGTCAAATACCATCCTCCATGGTCAGCGGCGATTTTCACGCTTCAAGGGGGGGATGGGCTGTGAGGACATCCATTGGTAGTGATGGGGATATGTGGCGCCCCTCGGGCGTGGTGGCAACAGTGGACATCCGGCCTGTGTGCGGGCAGTGTGTGCGCGGACGGTGTTGTGGTTGGACGTGAGTGGCGGGTGATTCGGGGAGTGAGGGCGAACGAACACGAACGAGCATGACAGTTCTCTATCTGTCTATTTCTTGTATCTGTTCCTTTCTCTTCAGTTTGGTTTCTATCTCCCTCTCTCTTTTTGTTTCTCTTTACTTCCCTCTTTCTCTCCCTTTTTATGTCTTTCTCGATTTCTTTCTTCTTCTCGTGCTCCCTGTTTTCTCTCTCTCCCTCTTGTATTTCAACCTATCTCTTTCTATCTTTTCCTCTTTATTTCCTTTATTCCTCTCAGTTTTTTTTATTTATTTGTGTTGCTTTCTCTCTCACGTGCTTCACGTGCTCCAACTTTGCTGAGCAGAGTTTTCATTTAATGCTCGCACCTGCTGTGCTCATTAGGGGAGCTTGCCCAATTCATGCGGCACATGTTCATGTGTGGAGTATTGTGCTACTTAGCACAAGTTTATTAAACAGCTTGACTGGTATAGTTTAAATTACTGCTCTCTTTGTTTGCTGTTCCAAAAAGTATATTGTCGTGTGGCTGTGACGGTGTCAAAACCAAAACGCAGCCAGTAAAGGGGAAACTCTTCATTGTGCTGACTTGCGCCCACTAAAAAAAAAAGTTGCACTCAGAGTGCAGCAAAAGCAGCCAGCACACACATAGGTTGTTGATAATCTGATCAGCGGTAAGCGACATCCGCATTTGTACATTTAGCACAGAAGATTCCAGCCTTATCGTCTGTCGTTGCATTAGTTCCAGAATTGACTATACTGTTTGTATTGCATGCTCAAGCTTATCGGAACAATCTGAGATAATCAGGAACGTTTGACATTCCAGCACGGTCTGCACAAGGCAGTGGTTACACTTGTAAAAGGCCAGTTCATGAAATTTAAAAAGAAGTGTGCACGGCAATATATATTTTTGCTACTACAATGTGTTATTGTAAAGCAATTTCTTAAATATTTTCTTGAGAGATGCGCCTATTTCTTTATCTGGTTTTTGTGGAGGTGGTAACTAGGTGCCATTGCTTTCACTCCCATCGAATTTAATTGCAGGATTTAATTAGCGTGGTTTTTCATATGCTCGCTGACAGGTTCTGTACTTCACGGAGCCCTTGCGCTGTGCCATCATGAACCACAGCTGCCAGCGAGAGTTCTGCCTTGCGTGTGAGCTGGGCTTCCTGTTCCACATGCTGGACACTGCCCAGGGAATACCCTGTCAGGTCAGCCATGCTTGATGGTGTAATGTTTCGCATTGTTACGTTCAAAGAACACTGCACACAGACATTTTGCCCAAGCTGCATCAGTGGTTCATACTTTTGGAGTTGAAAACATACCAGTCTTACCATCAGCCAATTTCATTTAATTAGGATGCTTTGATCAAAGCCAAGTGACAAAATATGCACACTTGCGGAGAAAATCCTCTCTGCCTAAGGAAGGCTAAACACAAGCTTGCTCTGTATGCTGAGATACTGAGGTCAACTAAATGTGCAAGAAGAGATGTGAGAAATCTCTCCTATGACTTGCGTATTTGTCATATAGTGTTCCCACTTGTCATGGCAAAAAATATTGATGTTGCCAAACACATATTTACACCTTCCTGGTAACTTTTCACCTTAATATTCACTGTCGTCTGAACATAACTCGCAGCTCGATTTTTCGGACCCTCTAGGGAGCGAAAAATTGTCCGAAAATTCGGGCAGTCCGAAAAAATGAATGCAAGCAAAAAAACGCATTATTTTACTGATAGTTTTCAATGCAAGCAAAAAAAACCCGCACCATTTTGGTAATATTCCTCAATGCAAGCAAAAAACACACCATTTTATTGATATTTCTCGGATCAAAAGGGTTGAGGTCGAACTACCAGACTTCCGAAACTCTGCCAAAGCATCAGTGGGGTGGCTCTGAAAAGAGCCGTTAAAAAAAAATGCATGCAGCCGACAGTGGGTGCTGTCAGGGCAGCCGGTGTTAGAGCTGCAGTGGCTTGAAAAACTTGAAAGTTCAATTTTTACTCAGTTTTTATTTGAAGGCCACTTTTGTATCATGGGAGGACAAAAACTATTTACAAAAAAGTGGAATATGTATTGGTTCATGTTTAGCACCCATTCTTAGTGACATATTTCTAGCACATCATGATCGTGTCTTGTCAAACAAGCTTGACGACTCTGTAGTTTTTAAAGTTTGCCGTTTTGTTGATGATTACTTAGTGTTGTTGAAATGTGATAGTCAAAATTTTCAGACCATTTCCTCTGACGTGTTGACTGTTTTCCGAGAGTGCCTGAAACCACTAGTTCTAACCCATGAATCACCCACTGATAACAACCTGAAGTTTCTAGATTTAAAGCTTTTGTTAGACTCCCGACATGTTTGCTGGATGTATGAACCAAGAAGCGGCAAGCCTCTTCTGCCTTTCAGCTCGGCTCACTCTAAATTGGCATCGCTAACCTCTGCCTTGTCAATGCCTTAAAGAAGTCATGCCCCCACATGGTACACCACAGCTTTGCTCTACAAGTAGAGCGGCTTACCAAAGCTGGTTACCCCGCGCATGTTCTCGTTTCGGTGGCGGAAAAGCTGGTCACTGTCTTGAAGCGAGGCGACAAACCGGATAAGCGAAACAGTGTCAGAAAGAGCCGGCCTGTCGTACTGCCTTACGTGCACGACGTATCACACAGGCTAAAAAAGATTGCTCGAGACGCCAACGTTTTTGTGGTTTTTTCTGCCCCGGAAAAATTGCAGAGGATTCGCAAACGGGTCAATGCACCTCGTGCAAATTCTGCCTCGTGCTCTGTCGCGCACAGGACACGCTACATCCCATGCGCAGTGGGAGTCGTTTACTTGATTCCACTGACGTGTGGGTGCATCTATGTCGGGCAAACCGGCAGGTGCATAAATGACCGCCTCCGAGAACACCGAAACAATGTGCACAATGTGGTACAAGGGCATCTTGGCATTCATTGCCGAGATTGTGGGTGCACCCCTCTCTTTGATCAGTGCTCAATATTGGCAAGGCACAGGGATCAGCTTACCCGAGAAATTATTGAAGCCGAAAAAATACACTTGCTAGGAGATAAATGTGTAAGCACATCATCGATTGCTTTATCACAGGCTGAACGTGATTACCTAGCTGGGCTTTAAGGCAATAGAGGACCTGTCACACGTGTTTGTTACTGATGTGTAGATTAGGCGTGCCTTTACCTTCATGCTCTGTTATCATCCTTTTTAGCAGTATATATTCTTGGCACTCTGTCAAATAAAGTTAGTTGGAAGTCAGCGCTCTTTCTGTCTACCCTGTTCTTTTTCCTTTGTTCGCGCGCTGAAACATCTTGCAATATGACTACGCACCAACTAGCCCAAGTTTCCACTCTTGAAAAACTTGTTGATCCTTGTTTGAACAGCGTTCCGCTTGCATGTGATCACATTCGCCTCGATCTGAGCAAGGGTCATGCAATCACTGTACACCGATGACAGCGTCATCAATGCTCGCATCGATTCGGCGGTCATAGGTGGCGCAGGCGTTGGTTCCTCTTTTTCAACATCGGAGTCGTCTGAATCCGCCATAACCTGACTGACTATTTCGTCGTCGGTTAGCTCTGCGCAGAAGTCGAGCTCGTTGTCAGCATCGACGGACCGCTCAAAACTTATTTCCATGGGCATGGAAGCACCAGCAGAGCGGATGTCGTTGATAATATCGCCCATGAGAGGGCACAAGTCAGTTACGCTGTCGCTTTCTTCAGGCAAGTCAGCTGCCTCTGTGTCGAGTACGAAGCCCGCATGGCAAAAGCAGTTGCGAAGCGTGTCTTGCGTTACTGCCTTCCATGCGTCCGCAAGCATTCCGACAGCACACTGAAGGTCAACGCTGTAGCCCCCGTTTTCCGAGCACAGCACTATGCGGTTGAGTATATATGAACGCTACAAAGTTTCAGATTACGAATAACGCCTTGGTCCATAGGTTGGAGGATCGCAGTCGTGTTGGGCGGCATGAATCCCAGCTGGATAGCCTTTAAGTTATTGATGTGACCATGAGCAGCGCAGTTGTCAACGAAGAGCAGAACACGTCTGTTCTGTTGTTCAAACTTCCTGTCCAACCTGCGGACGTAACTCTCGAACAACTGATGCGTTACCCATGCCTTTTTGTTGGCTTCGTATAACACTGGCTACATTGCCCCTTTAAAACAGGTCGGGATCTTGGACTTCTCCATTACTAACAAAGGAAGTTTCTCGCTGCCAGACATGTTGCTGCCGACAAGAATGGTCAGCCATTCTTTGCTATGCTTGCCACTATGGCATGTGTCACCAGCAAAAGCGAGTGTTCTTTCCGGCAGCAGCTTGTAAAACAAGCGAGTTTCGTCGCAGTTGAAAATGTTGTCTGCAGAGAACTGCTGCAACAAAGACTGGAGTTTATCACTGCGGTACTGTGCAGTAATTGCACTGTCGACAGCGCCGCTTTCGCCACACATCTTCTTGAACTTGAGGTCATTCCGATGCTTAAAGTTTCTCAGCCATCCATCGCTGAACTTAAAATCCGTGATGTCCATTCGAAGCGCGAGAGTTTCCGCTTTTTGTTTTAAGATGCAGCCGGAGACTGGCAACCGCTTGGCAATCATTGAATTAAGCCACACGACGAGAGCGTCCTCAAGCTTTGGATGAACACCTTGGCTTGTATTCATCTTTTGGGCACCAGACGGTTTTTCGGCCGCTTCCAAGATCTTGTCTTTGTTCGTCAGGAAATCGGAAACTGTTTGCTTGGAAATGCCGAACTCCTTGCTCACGTCAGCCTGCGATTGGCCACTCTTCACTAACTTAATATTGGTGGCTTTCTTCTCCATCATTAACCGATGGTACTGTTTTCCGCACTTCGATGCCATCGGCGAGGACGACGAAGGCGGAGTGGGGGCCATTGCAGGCAAGCGAAATCCTCACGATGTGAACAAAGGAGTTTGCTGACGAGCGTCGAAGCACCTAGGCTTAGCGTTGCAGAGCACACTTCACAGGATCACACAACCACGCACTAGGCTAGCCAAACACCATGTGGGCTGCGTAAACAAAACGGCGTGACGGCAGGCAACGGTGCCTCGGGTACTCCAAAAGTGGCGCTGGTAAATATTCAAGATAGCCAGCATGGCCAGACATAATCGGTGTGTGACAGTTAGTTCTAGTTCGAAGTAGTGAAACGCTTCGCGAAAACGCTGCGCGGGAAGCCAGAGTGGCATGCATGAGCACAAGTGCTAAAGCCAAAAAAACTTTATTGGCGCCAAAAAATTTGCGAGTGGATAGTTTCGATTGTCAGCGAAACACCCTTGCACGATAAACACGGCCAGTGTTAATAATCTCGGAGGCTGTGTGTGTTTTTCCGCTAAGGATCGACAAGTCCAAGCAACAGATGCCACCACAGTAGACCGGCGCGCTCATTTACGTGATCGTAATCTCGTGTGACGCAGTTGTGGTGGTTTTCACTGGAGGTCAGTGGTGGTTTCCGACCTTCCGTCGCGTCAAAAAGTCCGAAAAATTTTCAGACTTCTTTATAGATTGATTCTATGGGGCTCGTGGTGGTGCCGCGAAGATGTCCTAATTATTAGGCATGTCTCAAAATTTGGGTGTCCGAAAAATCGGCAGTTGACTGTAAAACAGAAATAATTCGTTATATTGCGTACACATTGTGACTGATGTCTTGCATTTTCAAATCATGCAAGCCCAGGTGCAATTGCTTCGTAATGTAGGACAAAATTTGTATAAGTGTGTCGGATCAGCTTAAGCCTTTGAGATTCAACAGTGGAGAACTGTACTTACTGTTACTTTTGTGATATGAACAATGCTTGTCTCTTTGTGCACAGTTTGCTCAGTGAAGGGTTAAATTTCTAACTGACACTTTTGTAAGTGTTCGGTTTCTCGCCAATGCTGCCAATGTGTTTATACGGGGGCAACGAATCTCACATAATGCCATTGACAATAGATAGGTACTGCATCGGTTGAATGTCATGTGTGAAAGTCAGTGCGTGTCAAGAATAAATCATGATTTATTCTTCTGTGCGGCGACTGTTGCTGCATGTAAAAGCACAAACTTTGTTGATACTTTTGTAGCTTTAGGGCTTCGTGAAATGTTTTCATTGTTTCCTAATGTCTCGGTATTGTGCATATATTTTTTTTTAGCTCCCATTGTTGTTGACCTTCAAAGGACCTTGAGAGCCAAAGCCAGAGCCGTTATCTAGGCATTCAAATGAGACCATCCGAGCAGTTTATCAGACGTTAAGGAATCTTCCCTGGCCCCCAATCGAACGCATTACTTAAGCGGAATACTGCGCAAAAGCTTACAAAACGTTGCTTTCAAGTTTTTATTGTCTGTTAACTGTTCTTATTGGCTGCAGCTGTAGCTTTAAATGAGCTGAAATTTTATTTGAAGTTTTGAATTTTGACATTCTAAAGACAGGTACCGAGCACTATACACTTGATTTTCATCTTTTGGCACTGAGACAGCATTGCTTGTGCGCTTTTCAGTGCCAGCAGTCCATCAGTTTTGTGGTACAAGTTTTTTTCTGTCCCCCGGGAGATTGCACCCCAGTGCATGACCGTGCCGCCTAGTTGGTGTTCAGCCAAGACAAGGCTTCTAATGAGTATTAGTTCAGACCAACTTCATTCTCGTACAGTAAGCTTTCAGGCGTCCATTGCATCATGGCGGCATACATTAGGCAAGGAGGGAATAGGTGGGAAAGGCAGGGATGTTAACCAGTCTAGAACGACTGGTATGGTACCTACACTGGCGACAGGGATGAAGGAGTTTGAAAGATGGAGAGAGGAAGAGAGAGAACGCACATCACAGTAATCATAGCACCTTTAGTCTATAACCGCCAGTTCAAGTTTGTTGCCTTCAAGAAGCGCAGGACTGCTTTTGTCGCCTTCACTCACGGTGACTTCTCTGGATGACATTCCAGAATGGTGTCTGCTGTCATTGGTCTGCGATCTATGCGAACTAGTGCAGCTGCAAGTACTTTTCTCTGTGCATTGTGGCAAGGACAGTCGCAGAATATGTGCTGTAAAGTCTCTTCGCTACCACAGTTGTCACAGAAGGGGATGTCAGCCATTTCGATAGGAAATTCATCCCATGAAGTGACTGGAAACAATAACGTCTGTATGGACGAGGGCACAGCATGGTGTGGTGTGGTGTGATTTGTGTCCTTGCAAGCATACATTATACTCAAGTCAAGTTAGTTGCTAGTATAATTTCTAACCTATCTGCCTTGCTGGCAGCAATTTCATGCTTACATTTACTAATGACTACAGGAAAGGCAGCCACTTATTTTATTTGTACCCCTTCGAAAATGTTTGCATTCAGTAAGTCTGAAAGCTCACTTGGTCACGATGTTAGCAGTATCTGAAGCTCAAGGTATGTAATTTAATCTTGCCAGCAACAGTTATTCTTTAGCCCAACCTTCTTAATTTGTGGAATAAGTTGTTCATCCACTTTCGCAGACAATGTATTGTTTTCTGTTAATTTCAATATGGCTGTACTGCATGAGGACACTTTTTGGAGATCATGGAAAGCCTTTGAAGTTTTGAAAAGTATGATTTCTAATAGTGTTTGTTTACAAAATTGTTTGCAAGCTCTGTCACTAAAAATGCAATGTTGGCTTTGGTCTCTTATGCAGGCAAGCAACTTTCTCCGTGCATTTCGCACTATTCCGGAAGCATCTGCCTTGGGGCTCTTGCTTTCCGATTCCGATGATGCTCGCAAGAAGGTTAATTTCCCACGACTCGTGCAGAGCTGGACACGATTTGTGCTTCAACAGATACATTCAGTGAGTGGAAGATGTTTTTTTTTAACTCCTCGGACAGGAGTCCTTGTGTTGTGCACTGCCTTTGGGAGGTAAATTATACACAATAAGCATTCTATGGGAAGTAAACAGGGGTTTTCTTAGCAGTAGTTTTTTTGAAAGCTTTATAGGAGCTAGTACACATAACTTTTTGAGCTCAAGTTGGGAATAAAATTTCTAGGGATGTAAAGTAGATCATGCGAACTGTCATATAAAACTGCAATCAAGAGAAAAGGTGCAACAGGATACGAGTAATAATTTTGAGGAAAAAGTGTACCCGGTAGAACGTCACCCGTATGTTGCCATTTTGTACAATTTGTTTTCACCAATGTTCGCTATCTGAAACCCAGAAAATGACCTAATACTGTAGTACTTTTTTCGTACCTGTGGATATGTTCCTCAAAAACCACCATATTTCGATGCCAGCATTTCTTATACTTGTGAATTACAGCTGTATAATATTTCCAGTGCTATTATACAGCTGAAATCATGAGGCACATGATTCTGGTGAAGGGGTTACGATCCAGAGCAGTGGCTTCGAACCATATGTTTTCAAGATACTATAGTCTGTTTTTCATTGAATTATTTTTTTTAGGAACTGTGGTGTCTCGGAATGAGGCATTCCCTTGGAACATATGGATACAGCAGGGATAGTCAAAGCAAACAAAACATTACATTTATTGAACTACTTTTACATCGACGATATCGTCAGCCGAATAAAATACAGTCGAATCTCGATAATTCGAACACGAAAGGGCCCAAAAATTTATTAGAATTAAAAGAAGTTCGAATTAATGAAAGCCAAGTAAACAGAGGGCTCCCTATGTGCAGTGGCGCATGTGCATTGTGCTAACACACAAGGGGGAAGTTTCAGAAGAGTTACATTTATTTACTAATCACAGGACATCTGTCACTAATTGAAGTAACCAGTGATGCGCGTCTGTACACATTTGCCTTGCAGCGAGTCAATCAATTTCGCACGCAGCTTGCAAAGCTTGTCTGCTTCGTCTTCAGCATTCTCCTGGCAAGAGAAGTTGCGCGCGGCAATGTCGAGCGCCGACACTCTCTAAAGACGACGACAACAACGACGGCATCTCCGCTACTACCCTCTGCGCCAAACCCGCAGTGTGGCCAGCACGTTACGAGAAAGGAGCGTCTCCACGCAGAGAGAAGCAGATCGGCATTTTTTTTTTCTTTTGTCACACGCGTCGCTGAAAGGAGAAGGGTTACGCGGCAGGGACGGGAAAGGGGTAAGCTTGGCACCGGTGCGTGAGAGAGAGCCACACTTTACGACAGCTTTTTTTTTTTTCTCCTGTCTCTTTGCTCGCGGTGTTGCAAGGAAAAGGGTCTTTACGTGGCAGGAGCGAAAAACGAAGAAGCATGCCTGTCGCAGATCGTCATTTGAGAGAGTGCAAACACTCCACTGCAGCCTTTTCTTTCCTCTTCCTTTCCTTCGCGTGCAGCGTTTAGGTGTCGGAGGTGCCGCCGCGGGATTGGGCGGGGTGCTCAAGCATTTTTGGAGCGCGGTATGTTCGAATTAATCGTCGCAAGTGCTTGTGCGTTTAAATTATCGGGTGTTTTTTTTCATTGGAATACACATAGCTTTGACGGGACCTCATCGTGGGTTCAAATTAACCAGAAGTTCGAATTAAGCATGTTATAATTAATGAGATTCGACTGTATGTCATTAGTAATCAACACACTAAACTACCTTATACAATATTCTAATGCACTCAATCAACATGCTAAATAAGATAAGGTGAAGGTAACGTGAAGGCGGCATCACGGATGTTCGACTCACCGCTAAGAACACACGAGAGACGGCTCGCAGTCGCCGCAGATCCAGCGAGGCCCAGTCAGGAGACGATCATCCATACCAGCCGCCACCCAGCCTCACCGCAAGGCGTCACTGCTGACGCTAACGCACTAGCCATAATGATGATGATGGTGAACCCTGTTTCACCTACCGCTTGATGGTGTTAACCCTAAAGGCAGCCTATTCTCGAGACATGTGTGCACCACGAGGGGCAAACGACATTACAGGGGGTGATAGCACCCCCCCATTAAACTTGTAAATGAGGTTCTACCGTTTCGAATAAGCCTGCTGTTTTTCAAAGGTAGGGAGAGTGAGGCAAGTTCGTGTGCACCTACTTTGTAGACAGCATTGATTCAGTGATTGCTCGTGGTGGCAGTGTACCTTTACTCTTGGCTAACTGATGGAAAGAGTAGATGAAACACAAAATACACAAAAGAAATTAAGCAGACAATTAACACAAGATAACTGAGGCTGCGTTTAATTTGCAGCATACACACCTGAACCCTAATGGCTTCTGCATCTTGTGTGTTTCTGAGCAGTGGCCTTTACTTCTTTTGTGAAGAATGATTCCTTTTATTTCAGGAAACACCAGAAGTTCCAGATGACGACATGCAGAAAATGGAGTAAGGCATGCCTTATCTCTTTCATCTACATTTCTGTTTTGATGTCTTCTCTATGTCAGCTTTGACGATTGGGAGCCAAGTACTATGGTCAAATTCGCATTTTGTTATTTGGAGTGCACAATCAATAAGTAATAGAGTTTACCTGGCAGTTACACTACACACATATAAAAATTTCAATGCACAAAGTAAATGTACTTTACCATTCATTGCTAAGGCAAGCACACTGGTAATCTTTAGCTATTATTGCAGCTGAACTTTATGTGAATGTAGGCTGACTTTTTTTTAATTTCTATCGATCCTAATGCATGCTATTAGCCATTTTGTTTTTCCCAATGATTCACCTTACGTGGCTTTATTACAAGCTGAGTGTTCTCATGATTAGTGTTTCATACTATATGTGCTTTAGCCTAACAGATAACGAGGAAGTTCTGAGTATAATGTCTCTGTCAGAGAGATCTTAGCTGCTCTACATTGCTTGTGCTGAAGCTCGCCATATATATTGCCGCGTGCATAGCTGCATTTAGCGGCGAGATAGCGACGACAACGAAGAACGCGAATTTGCTCGAGAGGCGCAGCGCAGCAGAGTGAAGAAGACGACAATCTTAGCGGCCTTCTCTGAGAGCGTCTCTACAAGTCCCACTGTCCGTGTTTTTAAATAAACCCCCTGTAATTTATAACCCGCGACACTGGTGGAGGTGCTGGGTACTACCACCTCATGATCAGCACCCCTGTGAGAAGCCCCGAGTCCAGCCCTACGAGACAGCCACGCGTGGAGACGCCTGTGCACCGCTCAAGCCGTCGCCTTCAAGGTCTTGAACCAGAATTTGGCCTTTTAAAGGGAGCAACACTTCCGACAGCCACCCCTACTCAAGAAATGGCAAGGAGTCCTGCACAGGTGACGGTCCAGAATATGCGCATTCCTGAACCATTTCATGGCCGGCCGAACGAAGATGCGCAAGACTGGCTTGAGCAGTTCGAGCGGGTAGCTAAATCGAACTACTGGAGTCTGGATGGAAAGCTTTTCCACGTATACTTCGCCCTTGAAGACGGCGCAAAGACGTGGTTTATAAACCGGGAGGCAACATTGACGACATGGGAGGAGTTTTGTTGTCAGTTTCTTGACACCTTCGGTAACGCGGACTGACGCGAAAACGCACAAGGCCTTCTTGAAGGACGCACCCAACAGCTGCACGAAAGCGTCGCCATGTTTGCTGAGGATATGGTGCGCTTGTGCCACCGCGCGGACCTCAACATGCCCGAGGCTCGAAAGCTAAGCCATCTCATGAGGGGCGTCAAAGAGCAGCTATTTGTTGGTCTTGTGCGCAATCCGCCGACAACAGTGGACGAGTTCACCAGGGAGGCCACCGCAATAGAGCGTGCGCTACAGCAACGGTACCGACAGTCTGATCGCCCGGCCACCGGCGCAGCAGCAGGCGCCACCGCACTTACCGAAAACGATGAGTTTTCTTACGCCACCTGATTAGACAGATCGTGCGTGAGGAGATCGCGAAGGAGAACGCAAAATACACATTGCAGTCACAGGCGCCCCCGCAGCAGGAGCCCACGGTAGCCTCCGTCGCTGAAGTCGTTCGCCATGAACTTCGACAAGCGTTTGCCTCTCCTCAGCAATATTGCGCTCCACCGCACCGTCCAAACTCGTGTACCTATGCAGACGCCGTGCGTCGTCCATTGGCTCCAGAAGTATCATACCAGCCGAACGGATACAGCTATGCAGACGCTGTTCGTCGACCCACGCCCATGCCAGCGCCGCAGTACCTCGAACCGTATCCTGTGGCAGCCTGGGCTCAGCAGGATTCTGTCAGGCGACCCTATATGCGGAAGACCGACATATGGCGCACTGCGGATCGTCGACCACTCTGCTACAACTGTGGAGAGCCAGGGCACATTTACCGTTTTTGCCCACATCGCCGAGCTGAATACCGCAGTAGTGCACCTACAGCTACGCGCCGACAGTTCGACGAAAGGCGTGCCCCCATCGACGACGACCAGGCTGGCAGGCGGGAAGGCTCTTCTACCTTCCGGACGCGGTCACCATCACCGGCTCGCTTTGGTTCACCAAGCCGCCGTAGTTTTGCTGACCCCGTCAGAGGTCGGTCTCCCAGCCCATGGCGGGGAAACTGAAAGCAGCGACCTCTGGGGGGAAGGTTGCAAGCCGTCGAACTGCCGAAAATCCCCCACTGCTGCCGAATAATGAGTGAACGATTGGCAGATGAACTCAAGAAAGTCAGGATGGAATGGACGGGCCCTTATATCCAAAGTGCTGGAGGCCAGATAATGACTCCCACGGGAAAATGTACAGCAAGACTCACTATTGAGAATGTGGCTTTTGTAGCCACATTTCTGATCCTACCGGAGCGCTGCAAACCTATGATACTGGGAATGGACTTTTTAAGAGAGTACGGTGCTATGGTCAACATGCGCGACGGTGTGATCACATTCGCCGCTGACAAGTCTGTGACCACTGATCCAGACCAAGAACCCAGGGTGTTACGTGTGGTCGACGACGTCTGCGTGCCTTGTTTCCGAGTCTTGTTTCCGTGTGTTGCGCCGTGCACTGTAATGAAGACGCCATAGCCGAACGCATCACTGACCTTCTTTTTCACCAAGGCATCGCCATCGCTCGCGGTATCGTCAGCTTAGTGGATGGGCGCGCAGACGTGCTTCTGACCAACTTCACGAATGAGCGCCGGCACATCGGTAAAGGCACGGCTGTGGCGTACCTGGAAGAGCTCGACTACTCTCACGACTGTCTTCTAATGCAAGGGGAAGCCACAGCTCAATCACCTCCACATACACCACCAGTTGATATCGGTCCGAGTCTAACACCGACTGAAAGATGCCGTTTTATGGAGCTGCTCAACCAGTTCAAGGACTGGTTCTCATCGACATCACGAGTAGGTCGAACGCCTCTGACTAAGCATCGCATAATTACGGAAGACACAGCAAGACCGATCCGACAGAACCCATATCGCGTCGCTCAGAAAGAACGTGAGGTAATCCAGCAGCAAGTCAAGAAGATGCTAGAGGATGACGTTATCCAACCATCAAAGAGTCCTTGAGCATCGCCAGTGGTACTCGTGAAAAAGAAAGACGGCAGCTTGCGTTTCTGCATCGATTATCATAAGCTGAACCATGTTACAAAAAAAGATGTTTATCCATTACCACGTATCGATGACTCTTTGGACAGGCTACGGCATGCGCGCTACTTCTCGTCAATGGACCTTAAAAGTGGATACTGGCAAATAGAAGTTGATGAGCGCGACCAAGAAAAGACCGCCTTTGTGACGCCAGACGGGCTTTATGAATTCAAAGTCCTCCCTTTCGGTCTATGCTCAGCCCCAGCCACGTTTGAGAGACTAATGGATATCATTCTGTCCGGCCTGAAATGGAAAACATGCCTTGTGTACCTCGACGACGTGATCGTTTTTTTGGCCACGTTTGAAGAGCATCTAAAGCGGCTACTGTCAGTCCTTCAAGCCATACGGTCCGCTGGACTCACACTCAAACCGGAAAAATGCCACTTCGGTTTCGAAGAACTCCAGTTCCTGGGACACGTGATCAGTCGCGAAGGTGTGAAGCCTGACCCAGATAAAACAGCAGTTGTCGGAAAGTTCGCAAGGCCTGTTGATAAGAAAGCGGTCAGGCGTTTTCTGGGTCTCTGCGCCTACTACCGGCGATTTATAACAGGCTTCGCACACATCGCCTCTCCACTCACCCGCCTTACAAGGGAAGACATCGCATTTGTATGGGGTGAAGAGCAAGAAGCTTCATTCAACGAGCTGCGACAGCGTCTACAAACTCCACCTGTCCTCGCTCACTTCGACGAGAATGCACCAACAGCCATCCATACAGACGCCAGCAATGTGGGCCTAGGTGCTGTTCTTGTCCAATGCCAAGATGGTGTAGAGAAAGTGGTTGCCTACGCTAGCAGAACGTTGACACGCGCCTAGTCCAACTACTCAACAACGGAGAAGGAGTGTCTGGCCGTCGTTTGGGCAGTTGCGAAGTTCCGCCCGTACTTATATGGCCGCGCTTTCCAAGTCGTAAGCGACCATCACTCTCTTTGTTGGTTGACCAACATGAAAGACCCATCTGGACGTTTAGCACGATGGAGCTTACGGCTCCAAGAGTACGACATGGCCGTAGTTTACAAGTCCGGAAGGCAACACTTAGACGCCGACTGTTTGTCAAGGTCACCGATTGAATCACCGGCTATAGAGGATGATGATTTTCCAGGTTTTTTAGGAGTTGTTGATGCAGCTATCATTTCTCGGCAACAACAAGATGATCGGGAGCTCAGCTCGCTTATAGAATTCTTGAACGGACGAGCCGCCAATGCACCAAGAGTGTTTTCGAAGAACTTATCGTCATTCTGTTTACGGGACAGAATTCCGTACAAAAAGAACTTTTCATCAACAGGTAGAAGCTATCTGCTGGTAGTTCCTGGAGCTCTCCGCAGCGAAATTTTACAAGCCTGCCATGACGAAGCCACTGCGAGCCACCTCGGTTTCACAAGAACACTGACACGCATCAAAGAAAAATATTACTGGCCAAGAATCGCAGCAGAGGTTAAACATTACGTCCGAACATGCATTGACTGTCAGCGGCGCAAGGTACCACCTGTTAAACTCGCTGGGCTATTACATCCTGTGCCCGTGCCAGAAACCCGTTTTCTCAAATCGGAATGGATCTGCTGGGCCAATTCCCAACATCGGACAGCGGCAACAAATGGGTTATAGTGGCGACGGACTACCTCACCCGATACGCGGAGACCAAGGCAATCACGAGAGGCACTGCAGCTGAAGCGGCCCAGCTCTTCATTGAGAACATTGTTCTGAGACATGGTGCTCCAGCTATCGTCATAACAGACAAAGGTACCGCGTTTACAGCTGAGCTTTTGCGCACTGTGCTTACGCTCAGTGGCACAGCGCATCGGAAGACGACAGCTTACCACCCGCAAACGAATGGGCTTACAGAAAGACTTAACAAGACAATCGCTGACATGCTTTGCATGTACGTCGACGTAGAACACAAGAATTGGGACCGAATATTGCCGTACATCACATTCGCGTATAATACGGCGCGCCAGGAAACAACAAAAATGACGCCGTTCGCACTAATTCATGGCAGAGGAGTTACGACAATGCTTGACGCCATGCTGCCTTACGATTGCAATGACTCAGGGACAGATGCCGCAGACTTCACTGAGCGCCGAAGAAGCAAGGCAGCTTGCCCGCGTCAGAATAATGAACCAGCAGCAACTTGACGCCCAACGGTACAACCTTCGCCATCGATTCGTCATTTATCAACCAGGAGATAGAGTCTGGGTTTGGTTTCCTGTACAATGACGAGGCCTCTCAGAGAAACTTCTACGCCGATACTTCGGACCCTACAAGGTTCTGCGCCGTCTTAGCGACGTGACGTACGAAGTCGTGCCCGACGCCTCCTCCTGTTCCAAACGTCGCCAGCATCTGCCTGAGACAGTGCACGTGGTACGCATAAAACTTTACCACTCTCAGTGATGTAAACACTCGATGGCCGCATCTCTACTTGTTGAGCGTCGAGACGACGCTCACTCTGGCGGGAAGGTAATGCCGCGGGCATAGCTGCATTTAGCGGCGAGATAGCGACGACAACGAAGAACGCGGATTTGCTCGAGGTGCAGCGCAGCAGAGTGAAGAAGACGACAATCTTAGCGGCCTTCTCTGAGAGCGTCTCTACAAGTCCCACTGTCCGTGTTTTTAAATAAACCCCCTGTAATTTATAACCCGCGACAATATTGTCAGAAGTGTTGCTACTCAAAGTGCAGTAGGCTGAGGACGCCGAATAGAAGACATCAATGGTGTGTTCACATTATGAAACGCCTTTGAAAGAAATGCCTGCCTGCCATTCTCGGCGTGTGGCTGATCTCGAATGTGGCATTGCAAGCTTATTACGCCTCAACTCATGCATCCACATTTTGTGTTTCACAGCATGCATAATAAAAAAAAGAGGAATCAGTAAGCGCTGTCGCATAGATGTAAACAAGGGCTGTCGAAACTGGATGTGTCAAATCTAAAACGGGTCCCAGAATAGTCGGGTGTATATTGCAAATTTAGCACTAACAACAGGTGGTATGCTTCTCTACATTGCAGTGTCTGAGGTTACTAGTGCGCTTCATTGTAATGTATAGCTGTGTAGCCTGTGAAGGCCAAAGCACACCTGTCGTTATTGAGCATTGATGCCCTTAATGCATCAGCCTTTCATATCTTGAGATTTATGCTTTTGTTATGTGTCCTCCATGACATGTAATTTTCGTCCGATTGCAGTATTGTTAGAAGAAGCGCGTTTGCAGGGTCACATGGTTAAAAGTACATTGAAGGTGGGGGAGAGCGTTTCGGATATATACTACTATGCACCGTACAATGCTGTACAATGCGATGATGAGCAGTGCAGGTGTCTACACTGTGCCTGTGCCAATCGAACCAACCACCAATTGTTGCTCTTCCCTCACTGCAGAAAAGCTGGCGAGATGGGCAGCCAGGTGAGCAAGCTCTTTGGCTGGACGCTGCTCAATTCCAACCAATGCCGTTGCGGCAACATCAGAGAGAAAGAGTCAACCACCCTACTGTGCTCCCTCGTCTATCCCGACCCTCTGCCACCTGGTAGGGAGCCCTTGCACGCCTTCTTCTTTGAAGGAAATGGCATGATAGAGACAGGGACACAAGTGAAACAAGACACAATGAAATTGGAAGTGAAATTAAAGCTGAAAAGTAAATCAGTTTAGGACAAAAACATCATCACCAATAATTTGGCAGTAATAGGCTTATTATTAGAAGAGAATAAAGGTCAAAGCTTAGCTTTTGAATTTCTCACCGCAAGCTCAGCATCTAAATATTATCATGAAAGCACAGATTTTGTTGCCTTCTTTTTGTTCTTTGTTCACATTAATTCAGAACAATTTTCTGGATTTTGCCATGCTAAGTTCTTGACTCCCTCGGAGCTCAATTTAATTCGCTTTTATTGATAAGTAATTGTCTACAGCATAGCAGGCACCGTCAAAATTTATGACATCACAGGAAATTACATGCCACGCGTCTGGCTCTATGTTTCTGGCACATTTTCTGGTTTACCAAACGCTTCTTCATGGCCTGTGTGGTGCTCTCGGTTTTGTAGAAGGGTAATTTCCTAATACGGTTAAATAGCTTTTTCTTGTGTGTCTTTTGAAGTATTGCACACATCGCTCCATTTGTGTTCTTGCCTATCGTGAGCTTGTTTTTTAGCAATTGCGAAGCCGCTGTAGCTTGCCGTAATGCATGTGGTGTCACCAGGAAGCTGCTCAGTTGGGTATGCACCTCAGGAATCGAGAAAGCACCACTATCATGTACAGTGGGTGCGAGAGACAAACGAACATGTGCAAAAGAGAAAGATAAAGAATAGCGAGAAAGGAAGAAAAAGAAAGCAATAGAAGAAAGAGGAAGGGAAAACTAGAAAAATAAGGGGAATAAAAGATGAAAATGGAAAGAGAAAGAAGCAAACACGAAAAAAAGAGAAAAAAACAAAGCAAGACAGAAAGAGAGAAGTAGAGAGAGAAAGTACTAGAGATAGAGAAAGAAAGATAGAAAAAGCAAGGATTGAAAACATAGAAAAAAAAGTGATGCAAAAGAGATGCTGCAAGCAATAAAGAGAAAGGAAGAGTAGAAAGAAAGAAATAATAGAGAGATACCAGGAGGGCCACCCAGCTTCACTTTCTCTTCAGAATTTGCATTACTAGTGTGAAGCTGCTGTAACTTTTTTTTTTGTTTTTATAGCATGAAGTTCTGAAACCTTATCCAGTATTCAGTGTTATGGGAGCATGTATGCTTTGCTTTTTGGGAGCTTTGAAGCTTGTTGTTAATGTGAATGCCTCTCTGTTCTCTACTTGTAGCCTGCTGCAGTTCTCCACGCATGTATCCTTTTCCTGGCTACGTCACGCTTCGTTTTGATTTCCTTGGGTGCTCTCATTTTTTTCTTTCTCCTTAACTACGCTTTCCTGCACAACCTGTTTTGTCCTGCCCTCTTTTGTTTGTTTGTTTTTGTTTTTTGTCTTGCATTTTACACATCTTTTCTCGTCCGCATGTTCAGAGACTGTTGGCTGTGAAAGTTGTGTGCTGACAATTCATGAAAATAAATATTCTTTGTATAGTTTCACTGAAACAACCATTCGTGTACTTTATTTTTAATAGCAGTTTGTAAATGTCGATGTTTGCCCGATTTTCGAGGTCACATATAAATCGGTTTTTGGATGAGTTAAAGGTGAGGAAAGAAAAAAAAACAATTTAAATTTCGTTTTACAGTATAAGCAATACAAAACATTTTCGTGATATTGAGAGACTACACAATGAATGCTGCATGTATGCTCAAGCAACTCACCAACTAGTTCTTTTTTACGCATCATGGGGAAAAGAATGTTTGAAGCAGGTTCACTGTGGTGTTTTCCTTATGAATATGCACAAATTCTGGCACTGAATAGACACCTGATGCATGTTAATTTTGAAATGTTGTCTTTAGATGTGCAGGTATTTGTGCAGGTTATTATTTGAGAGCCATGGACAATGCAATAAATGCAGAAAAAAAATAAGAAAGGCAGCTTACCTTGCCAAGTCGAACCACAAATCGAACCTTTGCAATGTACATTTTGTGCAATAATTTAATTCGTGTTCACTGTGATGCTGCAAACAACATAGTTGTAAGACTAAGTGTAAAGAGTGTGGCTGAAATTGCAAAAACTGGCAGCATTTGTAATGTGCCTGAAACAAGAGATGTGTTTGTAATGTACACAATAGCATACACAGTGTCAGAAAGGATTAAAGCAATTGACATTTAGAGGAGGAGTGGTGACTTATAGCCAGTGAAGTTTTTGAATATTAGTGAGTAACCTTTAAGTTTCAACCTTACTGTTGCATGCATGGAAGCAAGATTTGGCTTCGATTCCTATGACAGCACTGTCTAGTGATTGAGTAGTTTTATTTACCCTTTCCTAATATTCATAATTTGAGTGTATTTGCTACAGTCTGTATTTACTAAGGCAGGTTCATTCGGTAATCGTCTCACCTAATTGTGACTATTGCTATCAAAATACAAATAACTGATAACAGTCTGCTAAATGGAACAGAAAATGAGTGAAAATGAGCTCCTAAGTGTTACTCTTCCTGGCAGTCTTTACTAAGTTTTCACTCCTGCTTTCTTTTTTCTCCTTCTTTTACTGAGTAGTACATCATAGCGACCTGTTTGTCATAGAAACCTGCTTGTCTTCCGACAAAAAACTGTCAGTTGCTGTGTTTGGAGATCGCAGGTTCTATTACAGGTTCACATAATTTATAACCCTGCAATCATGGTGCTGTTTTCTGCTGGTCAAGAATGTTAGTTATCATTGTGTGACAGAGTTATACAAACTAGATTACTTGCAAGTTTTAGTGTTCATCTATAGGAGCACAACATATCTTTTTTAAAGACTATAGTTTTTTTGGGAGACTTTGATGCCAAAATTTTGGTCTGTCTGTACATTTGTCTGTTTGTCCATCGTAACGATACTTCAAACGGTCAATCTCATTCACAGTGCCCACCAATATTGCTCAAGTTTCAGTGTTCATACTTGTACGATTATCAATTAAAAAACAATTATTGCGCGTATCGGAAGCACCATAATTACAAGTCTATATTTTCTATGTGTGTCTTTATACTATAGAAGGCACAAACAAGTAATTCTAAGGACCGTAGTGTTTATCACGCTGCACTGACAGTGCAACGTGATGCTCAAAAAGGCAAGTGTTTCCAACGCTTTGCTAAGATGACACGATAGTGGTATCTGCCTGTTGCTTTGCGTTCTACACCTTATCACCTCCGAGACAGGCGTGCATCTTTCTCCAAAATCGTGCACGCCTTCCTTCGTTTTCGAAAATAACTGCAAGATAGCGCTCGTGTCTAACAAGCCTCGATGCGCTCATTCGCCTTCGCTGCACAAATCGAGACTCTAATGCAGGGCTTTCATAATACAATTCACCGGTTTTCTCGCACAGAACATCAAATAAACATTTTGTTCACTCTCTCCACACGCAAGACTATCGTCTTTCGACGACATTAGCAGGGAAACATGCAGATACGGGGCCAATGTTTTCTATCTAGAGTTTCCAGTATGCCATGTTTGCTGTCAAGTGTTGGAATAATTTCCTTGCTTGCTGCTTTGAATTTTCTCGGTCCATTCCGGACAAAAAGGTGGCAGACATGCCGGGAATACAACTAAAACACCATAATCAACCATGTATGACTAGTGGTTTTTTATTTTCTGGCTACCAATTTTTAACCTGTTTTAGCATTTTGCGTCCCTGGCATTGCCTTCGATTTTTAAATCGTGCCACACTTATCGACAGTTGTTTCTATATTGTATGGTATCTTAGCTGGCTAACACCTTGATGAAAGTTAGCTTTTACTGCCGGATTATTATCAAATGGTTGAGGCGGCCATACAGTCTTTTCTGCATGAGTTGAAGTGTCGTATTGACACAGTGTGATTTCAAGTCACGCATGCTGGCTAATACTTATGCCCTCCAAATGGTTCGGGGCGCACATACCTGCAAGACCCAGCTGCGTGCGGCTCGTGCGGGACACAAAAGAACGTAGCGAAGAAAGAAGTTAGTTTTTCGGACTGCTAGGAAATTTCGTTGTAGCTGTTTCTCATTCTCGGGCACAAGTTCGCCCTATGTTAATTTATTAAAGGTGTGCTTTGAACTGTGCGTCATAGTATATACCACCGCAGTAGCAAAACATATTTCTGAGTTTTGTCTGTTCTGGACATTTGGTAAAGAGCAAGTATGTATTGTCATGAGCCTGGGAATTCAGTGTCAAAAGGGTTTTCTTTTTTCTTTTTCCTTTATATTGAACTACAATGAAAAATAGTTCATTCGACCCTCATTAATTTGAAAAATAGGACAATTTGGATGTGTTTCCCGGTCCTGGCCAGCATATAAATTGTTTAATAACATCAAGCTCTCAATAATTTGGTCAGACTTGGCCGCAGCCTGGCCAATTTGGACAATCCTCAGAGCGTGTAAGCGTGACGCACTGCCATATGTGCAAGGCAAAAGAACGAAAACAGCATTTGCAGACAACCATGAGGCGGCACTGTCCATATCACTACAATGCAGACTGCTTATAACATAACCGCTTATGGCGCAAAACCGCTTACAGTGCAGTCTCTTTCTACTCCTGTATACCCTTTCATAAAACCCCATGTGTACGCATACCGCTTATTGTGTGGTCTCCCAAGATGAAAGGCCGATTATAATGCGGTTGCTGGAAATCCTTTGTCACAAATGCAGTAGCCAGTGCGCTTTTGAAAGGAGGCCCGCTGAGTGCGCGCCGCTGGGGAGCGAACGGCGAGGTCGTTATGGAGGAGGAGGGGACACGGAATGAACGAACGATGGGTGGAGAGATTTGATTGATTGATATGTGGGGTTTAACGTCCCAAAACCACCATATGATTATGAGAGACGCCGTAGTGGAGGGCTCCGGAAATTTTTACCACCTGGGGTTCTTTAACGTGCACCCAAATCTGAGCACACGGGCCTACATTTCCGCCTCCATCGGAAATGCATCCGCCGCAGCCCGGATTTGAACCTGCGACCTGCGGGTCAGCAGCCGAGTACCTTAGCCACTAGACCACCGCGGCGGGGCGATGGGTCGAGAGAAGAAAAAGAAAATGAAGAAAAGACCTCGGGACACTACATGGGCTCGACGAGTAAGGGAGGAAGACGGTTGCCCCGGTGATTGATAAGCCTTTGCACCGGCGCTGACATGCTTATCATAGAGTAATATAAAAGGACACTTCCATAGGCCCCTGCGGCTGATTTGGGTTCGCAGCGCACCAAACGGGTGTGGTGAAACTTTGCAGCCTCAGAGATGGCAGATTGCAGAAAAAACTGTCTCGAAGGCCATTTCGTAGTGACAAGGATCGTTATACAGTCTCCAAGACCACTTCTACATGCGTGCTCATCTCTGAGGCCATACTTTAACGTTATTTTTTTAGTGCATCATTTGCATGCATCGATGAGCTTCGTGTGAGCTGTACCGCTAGAGTGGCAAGTACACGATGCGAATATGTGTCTATGCACACAATTTAATTAAAACATGGAATCATTGGAGGAGCGAGAACTTTTATTTTCAAGTGATATTCTTGGTAAGCACATCCCCACTTTGTTAATGTTTGATAAACGCAAGCACAAAGGAGGGTTCATTGCACTGCGGTACACGAAACTACAGCTGCCATATCATGATTATAAATTACACACAAGAAATAAACATATAGGCAACAATATAAAAAAACTGCAGCAGAATAAAACTTCAAACAACGCACACAACTACACATACAGCGCACAATGTGACACGGCTGTAGTTGCCTCAGCACTTGACTTTGGCATGAACTGAAAAAATATAATAAAAATGTAGGCTACATTTTTCTTTTCACCTTCGCCCTAATTTTCTCCTGCACACTTTACATTACTCTTTCGCGAGAAACAGCCACAAGCAGTTGCCGCAGAAAAAACAAAGCAATTTCAGGTGTCATGCAAGCTGTTAATGAGGCAGGAGTGTTTACTCAAAGTTATGTGCTAGGTTTAGCTAGCAAACATTTTTCTAGATTCACCACTTTTCTCTTATTGCGCTCGTTAGTGCTTTGAGCTATTTGCGAACGGCACAGACAATGATACTGAGCATAGCTGCACTTTTCACAAAGTCTCACTCATGCAGTGAATTCTAATACATGTAGCGGCTCAACGAAAACATAACAACGCAAGCAGTGACTCAATTTCTTGAGCCAAGAAAGAATTTTCTAGCAAACGTGCTGCGAAGCATTCCTGAAAGTTTTTTTTCGTGTGAAGCAATCCACGAAAACAGTAAGCGAAGTGAAAAAGCGCAAGAAAGGTCTTTATGTCGAACAGCACTATGCCAGAAACGTTATGTTTAGGCTTCAACGACAAATGCAATATGCACTTAACATACTATTGATGGCATTCGTACCTTCCAGCAGCCAAGCTTAGAGGCAGCCGAAACAAGTGAAGACCACGACGCACGCCAGGCACGTTATCGCACATCTTTTATGGTATATCCCTGCTGCTGCCCATACTTCTTCATTGCCGCAAATGCTAATGAACGCTGAGCGTGACAACGTTGCCGTCGCGTCGACGCAATGTGCACTTCTCTTGCGTCCAATGCATGCTTGTTCCCAGCCCGACGTTATCGCACCGCAATATTCCAGATGATAAAGACGAATTCAGGCCACTATCACATACGAAAAACACATAGACGTGTAATGCACTAGAAGAGGTACTGTAGTAAATAACTAGTACCCGTGTTTCTTTGAAGCAATGAGTGATGTGCTGCCATCTTACGGCTGGGGTGAAGCTGCGTAGCTCAGCCGCTTTTTTGCTCGAGTCACCACTCTTGTCATTTTTATGTTACTCTATGCACCTACAGCGCACTACATCGCTAGTGTGGCGTCGGCCGCGCGCCACTCAACGTGGCATGTGCGATCCCGTCCTTATCAACTACATGCGCTTAACAGTTTTTCTGTCGGGAAAGATGTCGTCATTATCGCGCTTGCAACAAATATTGCGCTTGCTTCCTCGTCCGTCCATGGACTTCGGATCCTGCCCAGACGGCACTGCGAAAAATGCCGCCACCAGCGCCGCCATCGCCACGCCGGCCATAAATGGGTAGTGCACTGAGAGCCGGCCGCAAGCGAACGTGCATAGACCCTTCTCTTTCTTTGGTCTTGAGGCACAGTTTCCTGAAAATCAAGGACCTGGCAAGCCGACTTAGTAAGCTGCTTCTTTCAATCCGACCTCGCTTCATAAAAATAGGAAGCTTATCAAAACGACATGCGGGTGCAATGCCAAAGATGTTTATTTATTTGGTCATGCTGCAACTGGCAATTTAAATGCAAGCGAACATCGCATGACATAGAGTTTGAGGCAAGCACTCCAACGTGTGTTCTGTAAGGCCTAAATGCGTCAAACTTGGCCGTACACATGATACGAAAGCGATGAAGTGCATACACGAACCATCTGTGTGATCAGTGGTGCGAAGCTTGTTTTATCCGGCATGAATGGCTCTGGTGTTTTTCGATTTGCAGTTGCATTCCCCATCGGTCTCTCACTTCCTGTGCGTTGAACTGTTTTATTACGCATGCTAGAACTTTCTGTTACGGTTGTCATCTGTTTCTATATATACTGCAAATGGGGATACATGCGTGTCCACTTTCTCAGTGTTCAACGAAAGGCAGAACCGATACCTCCGAGATAGCTCCCGTAATCGCGGAGACCAACAGCAAAAAAAAAGAAAAAAAAGATTGTGCCCGCGACCATTTTGCGATCAACCTGTATGACACATGTATGGGCATTTTCTTGTTAAAGCCGGGACTTAGAGCCTTCAAAGTCCTACGTGCAAATGCTGTGTGGTGGCGGCAACTTCTAATTATCAGTGGTTGTGGCGTGTGCGATGTTTATCGCGAATGTCACCTGTCTACTGTTGCACTTCGCGCACCGTGGTCAGTAGGTATGTTACGCTTCATAATCACAGTTACCGCGGTTCTCCGTCAAGTCTACTCAAAACAATAACAGGAGACCTACATTGTCGCTCTTACTCAAGCGAACGGCTGGGGAGAATGCGAGTAATATCGCTTACCCAACACGTTCGCAACAGCCTGTATTTAGCGCTTTCGTAATTCTGCTTTGCGAAGGCTGCGGAAATCAGTAACACTGAAGTCATTTACGTCCTTGGCAATCCACAACGCAACAGTAGTGCAGAATAGGGTCTTCTTTTGTAGAGTGAGGAGCTGTTGCATCTGCTCTTGTTTTCGCCGTCGTTCAGGCGAGTGAACCGGCAAGCACGTCACAGCGGTTCGGTGACGTGTCTCACTAGCGGAAAGAAATTTAGCGGAAAGAAATTTGTAGCTCTTTTTCTGAGTGTTCAATGTGCAAATACATCTAATACTTCGCTCAGTAGTTGTTTTGCGCGCTATAGTTGCACCCGATTGCGCAGCAAACTGTGCAAGGGAGTCGAGCTTTGCACTACCTAAAACTGCGTCAACAGGTGGCGCTCCGAATCCACAAACCTCTAGAGTCAAACGTCTATTGAAAATATTTTACAGTTTTATGACGTGAGCTTTCACTTTTGCTGCCAGTGCGCTGTCGTACGTAAGCATGCCGAGTTGTGACCGTCGTTACTGATCTCCCGGCCGCAAACGCGAACTTCGTATTACGCACGTGGTTCTTGGTTCACTGACACTGCGATATTTTTGACGCCGAATGCTCATATTTTGGGCTAGCAAGCTAGGCCTAATCGGCATTGGTTGCGCTTCGATCGGTAGCGGTCGCGTGAATGTAAGTTGTGGTTTGCTACCGAATCAACGAAACTCTTTGCGGCAGCCGCATTTGACGGGAAGGGATACATATCGTTAATAAAAACGAGAGAAGCACCTGCAGCGCTCAAATAGTGGTTAGCGATTCGATTTTGATGTCTTAAATTGGGTGTGCGCCCATGAAATCAAATGTTCGGCGTCTTTCAACGCGTCAAATTCTGGACGTGATTCGACATAGCTTCTATGTAATGTGTATAATCGAGGTGGTCTAGTAGTCGGCGAATTTCCGCGATGGTGCTTTCATTTGTTGACAACTCCCCCATCCTTTGGCATTCGTTTCATTAACAATGCATGTCTTTGGACGTTAAATTCTTTTAAAATTCAGAAATTTAAATGTTAGCAAACGTGCATTGAACATTTCGATTTTCGGACACGGGAACGGCATGTTCAACACGTTTTGCGCAAGTGAGGCCCTTGAAAAAGCTTGTTTTGGTTATAGTGCGATACCGCTTATAGTACAGTATTCGCGACTCCCGCGACTTACGTTATAATCGGTCTATACTGTATATCACTCAATGACGAGGGTTTTGTCCGCATCTGGATTGGACGCTCAGCAGCTTCGTTTCAACTTGATGAAATGCGCACGCAACGTCACAAATCGCAAACAAGGTGGAAACTGCCGAAGATGATGAGTTTTCAGTCGGGATATGCATGCTGGCGTGAACCTCGCTTGCTACATTGCCACGAACAAACTATTGGTTGCTAGCCATTTTACCTGCAAAAGAACTATAGTCACGTGTGCATGGTGGTGCTGTTAAGTAAGGTAAGGGTGCAGAGCACATTTCAGAAAAATCGAAAATACAAAACTGGTGCTGTGGTTGCATAGAGAACCAAGTCACAGAATAGCAGATGTAAAAACTTTTACACTGCTTTTAGGCAATGTTAGTACAGTATTCGTCAATCCATCTAGAAAATTGATTCAATCCATCTAGATGTATTGATGTAAAAATTGCTTGATAATCTGAATTATTTGGCATTCTGTTAATTTGTACATCTTTCCCAGTGCTATGGAATCTGGATGTTTTGAAAGTATGTATATATGCTTCAAAACTGCGAATACTTTGTGCATCCACAGAGCGAGAAAGGCAGTTCAGCCATACTTTATTGCCGGTCCTATAATGTGACTCATTTACAGCACCCATCCTCCAACTTGCCCTTCACAGTTCCTGAATGCGTCACACCTCACTATCCTTTCACCGAGATACTGAAGCGAAGCCTTTGCCTCGAAAGTACCATGCCAGCCTGGTGTGACAAATGTGAGAAATACCAGCCCACGGTACGCCAGTTTCCTCATCCACTTTTATTGTGTGATATTATTATGTATATACTAGCCTAAATGATACTAAGACTTCTTGTATTTCTTGTCAGGTAAACACATTTTACCGAAGCAGATGCTTCCTTTAGCTGGGCATACTGTTTACTTCCGTAAGCTTATGTTTTTCTTGTATTGCTGAAAGTGCTGTATAACTTGTGTTTACTTATGCCTCTTTTAAACATATCGTTCTGTTTAGAGGATTGCCCTGCTTATAGCCATGTATTCATCAATTTTTTAGTTGCAGCGCAAAAGGATCACCATAAAACAGCAGCAAAAAGCACCAGACTTCACAGCTGTTCATGTACTTGTCTTTCTTGCAGTGTGTCCAAATAAAAAGCTATGCTACTTGGCAAAAGTAGCCGTTGAATTTCGAATATTGGCACACTACTAGAGGGTGCCAAGGAAAAAAGGGATACCGCGTATATACATAACCAACAGAGGATTACATTCATGCAAATGGCAAATTTTTATGGATGTGCGAACACATGGAAAATTTAGTGTAAGAGTGAAATTAAAGCGAATAGTGATATTTTTAAATGATCTTAAATTGATTAGTTTGAATAGTATATATGAGCATAATTGTGATGACCTCATACTCCTGCGGAATATTTAATGCCATTCTTTTTGGTTCAGATTCAAGTGGAAGCAACTTTTAATAGCAACAGAATTTGAATTTTTTAGGTACAAGTGATAACAGATAAAATACAGTGTCTTAAAATTTATGGTACTTGGAGCATATAAGCCCACATAGCGGGCTTTTGAAATTCTAAAATTAATATTCATTACGTAGTCTTAGTCTATTATGTTTCTTTGACTGGGAAGTGGGGCTGCGTGGCTGTGTGGATTATTCCCAGGTAGCTGCTTTTTTTGCCGGCATAGCACTCTAATGCAGTGAAATTACCTCAACTGGGGGAGTACGCACAGATTTGCATACGCCTATGCATTCATTTTGAACACCTCAAAATTTCTGTCAATATAAATTCACGTCAAAGTGAATTTGAATACTGCAATGTTCATTCGAATATTCGAAGCCCAGGAATATTCGTATATACCTAGAAATTATGGAGCATAGAAACGATTTCGTTTATGCAGGACGGTGGAGATTGGTGTCTCTATGTTTGAGATTTGTCATACAGAGCCGAAATATTGTCAGCCATGATCTGCACATTTTTCAGCTACAAAGCAAGAGGCTAAGGTCATTACCAGAAATACTGACTGTCAGCTCAGGTTTGGAAAATCAGCAGGACCTCAACTTCTGGCAGACACAAATTGAGGTGAGGGTACGGGCTGCGCGTGTGGATCTCACATCAATGCCTCTTCCTTCCTTTACACTTGATTGTAAATGTATCTAGATTTTCTGTTGATGTGTAACATAGTGTAGCCTGATCGCTTCATTTCTATAGAAATATTTGGTGCCTGCTGATGTCAATCAGTAGCTAGGTTGTTCAGCTGATGAGCAAAACAATCCTCACTGTGGCAGTTGTATGTCAATGCACTTGAAATGTAAAAATGTTCTTGTACTTATCTTAAGAGTGCTTTAAGGAACCCTCTGCATTGGTTTCAAAGAGTCATCTTTGATGAATTAAACAAAAGTCTTACTGCTTTAAAAGGTTGCAGAATTAGTCACAGTTGTGCACAGATAGAATTCGCCACCATTAGTTAAAGAAAGCGTTTTGTATAGAAGACAGGTGTCATAAGAATATTTCAGACTGTGTGCCTCTTGAAAAATATTTAGAGCTTTCTTCTGTGGTCCCACTTACAAAGAGTTGTGGAAACTTTGACTTCGAATAATGAAAGCTTTTGGGAATATTTAAATACAAAAACCTTTTGAGAATTGTTATGTTTATGCAGTAATTCTGTTTAGCGGATTTACCGAGTCTCTACTTACAAGATCTTTTACTATTATGGCATTTAAAGATGACAAATCGAAGATGACAAGTAATTATACCTTGATTGAGTTGCCAAGTTGCCACACGTATATGTACTTTGAAAATCAAGTCCCACCTTGTGCATAAATAAAATTACATCTACAGTTTTACTCAAAGTGACAAGCAATCACTTGTCGAAAACGTTTTCTACTTTGACAGTCTAAGGTTCCTGTAAGCACCATTGATGTTATTGATGATAGGTGAGTGTGTTGCAAAGCATTTGCTTAGGCTAGTCAGTTCATTACAACCTGTTGCATTTCTAAAATACCTGCAGGCCACCTTAAGAAAACAAGAACATGCATTTATTGCTGGCATGGAGCCTGAACTGAATATTTTCAATTGTTAATGTGCTGGTGGATCGATTGGGGCACATTTAAGATCATACATTTCCAAAGGGAGCTTACGGTTTATTAGAAATTTTTTATATGTGAAACAGCTCTTTGACTAGCCTGTGTAATGCTGTCCCTCTGTACGAACGCGCCGCGTGCCGCAGGTGTTGGCACGGTGCCAAGTACGTCACGCCGCTGCTGCGCCTTGATGTAACACTCCCCTTGCAGTGCACACTGTCACTCTCTCCCTCGCCTGCTGCACCTTGCAGCTGCTGTCTCATCTGTCCGCTCGCAACACCTGCGGCTTGCTACACCGCCAACTCATTGGTTCACGCACAATAAACTTGAAGTGCACCTAATGTACGCATTTAAACATGTCTGAACGTGTCATCTACAAGACCTATGCCAGCCATCACTACAAACAATTCTTCCAGCGCTTGCCATAGCATCCACGTTAGGGCTGTTCAGCCCGGGATGCCACCTGTGCTCAATGCTGCCGCTTCGCATCCCATCAGAATTCCCTTCAAGCAGATGGTCCAAGTTCTTTTAAAATCAATTCCTGCTTCCTTGGTCTTAGCTGATGCTTTGTGCATGCTTGTCAACAAACAGTTTTAGCTTCTTTTTTTTATTCCTGTGAGGCTTCCTTAACAACAAATTGTTTTCAGATGTTTGGCAACAAAGACAGCAAAGCAATGTCATTCTGTTCATCGGCTCCTGTGCCCAAGCGGTGTCGGTACGGTAACTGCTGCACTCGGGCTGGCTGCAAGTTCTTCCATGAAAAAGACAAAGGAAAGAGGTGAAAACAAAGCCTGTATCCACTGTCACTGTTCCCACTACTCCTTTATCTATGTTGTGCACTGTTCTGGATTTGATTTGCCTTGTAGTACCGTCAGTTGGCACTTCCATGTGCAATGCCAAGAGTGCATGCACAATCGAGCACATGACTTTAATTCATGAGCTTTGGAGTGAACAAACGTTCAATTGTTGTAAGGGGTGCCTGCTGCTTATGCTCACTTAGCTAAGCCTAGCCAGGTGTTTTAACAGGCAGAGTTTTCTGATTTTCAACATTATATTATAGTTGCACTTTATAGTAGTTACCATATTTACTTCATAGTAAGTCTACTCGAATGTAGGTCGACCGCTTAAATAGTACGGCAAAAAAGAAAGCGGGATTGCATTTTGTGAGGGATATATACTTCGACTTTCCTCTATCACACACTTCTCTGTCTGGTCTTCGTAAGACGTAGTGATAGAATATTGCATGTAAGAATGTAGTGCCAGCAAGCTCTGCAATGCGTTTTGCAATGTCAAGAGAAAGAAAAGACAAAAAAAAAATTAATAATGATGAAGTAGGCGGAGGTGGCTTCATGGCAGTGTTGTACAGCTCTGCAGGGAAGCTAGCTTTGCGGTAATATGTGGTTATAATAAAAAAATAGTTCCGCGAGTTGTTGCTGAGACTACGCATCATAAAAGAAAACCACTAGGTTTGCGCTGAACGGGCAGCACAGTCACAGCAAAAGCTGGAAGAGTGGCTTCTCTAGAGCCTCTTTTGAACACTTTGGGTAAGTGCTACTTGCACACTTGCACAGTACGCACTGCGCCATAAATCATCATGACTTTTGTGCAGTGGGGAAGTGTCCACTATGGCATTATTCATCATTCTTCGGAAAAGCTTGGTACCCACTACACCCTTATAGGGCATTATGTGTGCTTTGTTGGAGCTGGGGCTGACGACAATGAAGAATTATGCCTGAGGCTTTTGTAGTGGATTAAAACATTCAACAACCTGCTGATTATGCAGTACACATTGCGTGACACTTTGTTATTACTTTGCTGTTCAAAAATGCTTTATTACACGTATATTACACATATTAATGCAATTCCTTACTTGACATGAAGCCTGCTTTTGGTAAGTTTTCATTGGAGTTTCAAGCACTGGCTGGAGTTTCAGTGGTAGAATACTGGGCTGCCATGCAGGGTGCCTGCATTCGAATCGCATTATGTTGTCAGTATTTTTTATTTATTTAATTTTCTTTAGTGGTAGTGGTTACAAACACCAGCGGCAGTGTGCCTAGTTAGGATCTCTTAACAGCTTTCACTGTAAAATGCGAGAGAATATGGTGTATGTTGTATGTGATGCAGGAATGCTAACGTTATGTCATAATCGTGCCAAATGATTTCTGATTTCGCACTTTTCCTACCTTAACTAACTGTACTAGTTCTTGTTTCAATTGTACATCGACCCCTAAATTTTGGATTTTATATTATTCATACTGACATAGTATAATGCTTCTTTATTGTAAGTCGCGTGCTCTCAGAAATCAGAAGATTCACAGTTAATCCTTCCTTGAGTAGTGTGGAACGAGCGTGGGGAGGATGAAGGAGAAGCAAGGTGGAGTCTGGTTAGCCACTCTACACTGGGGAAGGGGTATAGATATTGTAGGTGTGCAGCAGTGGGACGTTCATGGCATGTGAGCAAATACGTGCCGCGAGACCGGTCGTGTAGGTGTTCCTGTTTGACTAGTCTAACCAAGCAATCAGGTAGTTCCACAGGTATTCATGCGTCATATGTTAATGGTGTAGTTGAATGTCTCTTTTGCTTTCTCTTCTTCTGCTAAAGGAAATGTGGTTGCACTGTCAAACAAGTTATTTGCTTTAATAAATGTAACGTGATTACACAAAGGCTCCAGAAAATGAAGAGAAATAAAGGCTCACGTGGGCACATTGTTGTAAGAAAATGAATTCAAGTTGCAACAGCATGTTGAAACACTTTCGTAGATACCTAGTATGGTACAGGTTTTTTGGAGAATTTTATGATAATTTGTGTCACTTCAGGTGAGGGTTGCGGACAAAGTGTTAGGCGAGCGCATACATTTGCTCTTTTAATGAGCTTCCCAACTATACACCTTTCCACACTGTAATGTCATCACACATCTTCCATTGTTTACACTTTCTCGGCTCTTCTTGACAGTACCTTTTATTTCGTATTTTTGGCTCGTGTGTACAGTACTCACGGATTGAAACAGGACAGTTTAGGGCTATGTGAAGCATTCATTTGTGTCGCCTTAATTTCAAGCCATATTGATGTACTTTCAATTCAAACACATCAAAGCCAACATTGTCTTTAGAGACCAGATTTGTGGGAACATTAGGTAGTCGTCTCAAGCAACTGCGCATACCAGTCATTATACAATGCAGTCCACTTATAATGATATCCAAGTTCCAACGAAATTTCTTCTTTATAACTGATAATTGTTGTAATCGAGTTGAGAAAAGAGAGACAAAGAAGAGGTCAACGCATTTCGTTTGCATGCAAGTAAGGCAATGGACAGATAGAAATGGCACGTAGATATGGCACATAGAAATGGCACACATAGGCAATGCACACGTAGAAAAGCTGTAGTCTGTCAACTTTAATTGCTTCACACGAAGCTTGTGCACGTCTTTCTCGCATGAACACGACCAGGGCTCCCTTGACAGGAGTGAGCTCACCTGAATAGCTTTTCAACAGTATAGTTGAGGATCCAGGTGTGCGGGCTGGAACTTCCAGCAAAATGTGTTCTCCGAGACAACCAAGACACTCACGCCAGTGTCAAGGTCCATTTGCAGCAAAATTCCATTCACTGATACTTCGAAGCGGAACGACTGAGTGTCCTCTGCACCTTGTAGTTTCTACATTTTGTATACCTGTGATGCATCGAGTCGCTTCTCGCTTCTGTCGCTACCAGTGTTGTCCACAGTGTGCAGACTTTTTCTCCCAACCAGCGGCGCCTGTCCTCTAGAGTCACTGCACCTTTCTTCCCCTTAAAAACAAGAGAAAGATGGCCCTTGGGCTTACAGTTGTGGCGCACACTGTTCACGTGATGGCACATGTGTCGCCAGATGCTTGCCAATGCAGCCAAAACACACAACTCGCGTTTCTTACTGCTACGGCTTCGACGAACCACGTGAAACGGGGTCGGTCAGTGCGATGAACGACGCTGGCGCCATCGAAAGGGCGCGCGAATCCTTGCTCGCTGCCTCCATTGCAATAACACTTTTCTTCGCCATGTCTAGCACCAAGTCCGGCTGCTCCAGCAGTCGTCTCTGCACCATTCTATCGTTAATGCCCGCCACGATGTGGTCACGCAGTATCTTGCCACGAAAGATGCCATACCCACAGCCGTCAGCAAGTTGGTTCAAAGATAACTTTGAACTTCGTGACCACAAGTGCGTTCCAAGCCCGCAGGCACAAAAACTAGGCAAATCTATGTACTACCAATCATTCCCATGGTCACTGAATGATTGCAGCGCCAGTCTCTCCTCCAGTTAATCTTAGGAAACTCTATGCTTGCTACATATGGTGCGATGTTCTGTATAAATATGGGAGCACACACTGAACTTGCTGTGATATGGTGTATACGCACAACAATCGGCTCATCACTGAGGCACTCGAATGTTACTGCAACATCCTTTGCATGAAGTAAGTGGTCCAGATGCTAAGTATTTTCGTTCAGCATTGACCACAACTCTGACAGCTCTTTGTCAAGGAGCACTTCACAGGCCTTTCCGGGAATATTTTCAAAATTTCGGTAGGAAAGCTCCTCTCCTTTTCGCTTCCTCGTAAGCGCAGACGACTCATTTGTTGAGAGTGTGAAATGGGTGCGGCCCACATAGCAGCGCATGCCATCAGTGCAGAGAGCCATTTTCAAGGCGAGCTGGAGCTGGATACAATCACTATGTCCAATACCATGGCTCTGGAGCATAGAAGTAAGCTGTTCATTTTACCATCAAAAGCATACAGATGGAGATTGTGCCACCGTTGTTCATTGTTGTATTCGATACATTGTTATACAAGGTATTGTATAAGGGAACTCAATTGTAGTAAGAAGTTTGATGTCTTGTAATCCTGTAGAATGGCACATAATGTCATTGCATACGAGCTGAACTTCGGGTGCAAATCACAGCTCATGTTCTTAAATCTGTTCTCGTAGGTATGTGGCCTGCAAAGTGGATGTGGACACAAGTGTTCAAAGTGCCTGTTCTTGGCTTCCCTTGTCTATACTCATCACACTAAATCACGACGGAACGGTGGACATTTGTCGAGCTGACTGTAAGGTCAGTAGTGAGGCCTTTTCAACAGTGTTAGCTACTATTACAGTCTTCAATCCCCCAATTATTGGTCGTGCCAGAGAATGAGCCTACATGCAGACCTTTATAAGTTACTTCGGACATTGATGTGGAAGTTAGGTGCTTTAATGTCTTTCATGAACTTGTTTTGGTTGCAAAGCAATAGCATTTTCAATAAATATCTGTAATGCTAGTGTGTTTTCTTTGACATATTACAGTGTCAGTGTCAATCTGGTAAAAGGGAATAAGATGAGACACCACTGGACAACCCTGAGATAAGAAATTCTAATAGCACTTTTACTTCTAGCAAAACTAATTGCTCATTTCTTAAGTAGTGACACTATGTGACAATGTATGCCTTTGTGAAGAGTAGATTATAAAGAAACTACATTTACAAGAGCTGCCAAGCAGGACCTCAGGCCGAGCATTACCAGTGTAAGCTCTTTCTCCGCCTGACTTTAAGCTGCACTTAAGGTTGAAATAGCAAAAAGGCGTTGAAACAAGCTGGGCAATATTTATATAAATTTGAAGTTATGCTACCCTTTGTATATATTTCCTTCATTCAGGGCAGAAAAGTGTAATAGTTGCACTGCCTATGTCTGCTTGCTCTAAATAGTTGGTTATTTGTAATTCTCTGAAAGTGTATACCAGTGAAAATGGGAAGCACAAGCAGGAAAAAAGATGACATGTTCTTGTCTGTGCTTCGTCTTTTCACTCACAAATATGTGCTTCAGTAAGCGACGTAGAGTGGAAACTAATTCTTCCAATGAGCTGTAATGGCCTTGGTTGTCTGTGGCACGTGCAGAGTGAAGCGTCCACTTCTCAAGACGCAAGCTCGGACCCCGGGAACGACGACAGCGTGGCTGTAAAAGTCAAAGAGACAAGTGCGGAGAAAGGACAGGCTAGTAACAACAATGAAGAAGATGACTCTGAGATGAAGGAGAAGGGGGGTGAAGTTGAGGGCCAGAGGGAAGAGGCCAAAGCAGTCCTGTATGAGTTGACATCGGTGGTGTCTGTGGTGAACAACAGCCGCACCAACATTGTGAGCTGCATCCGGGTGGGGCCCTCCTACCACATTCATCACCAGGGGGGACCGGCCACCCAGTGGTACCTTTTCAACGACTTCACCATCGTGCCCATTTCTCCCGTGAGCTGTTCACCTTGTCATTCCTTGTTATTGTACAATGAAGCTTTACTACTGAGTGCGAAACTACTGAATGTAATACTCCTACTGAATGCAATAGTGCAAAACACAGAGGGATTTCAATTTTCAATGAAAAGAAGCATTGTTTCCACAGCTGCGTAGCCTGAATTGTTGGTTTTGACGCTCAAAAAGCCTGCCGTGCGGACCGATTATCTGTTGTCTAGTACTGTGTGACCGTTCTGAACAAATTGAATATAAAAAAAGCTTGGCTAACAGAGTACTTCACTAACTGTGCCCAAAGAGCTTGGCTATTGCTCATTCCAATCTTGACAGCCAGCTCTTGATGAAGGCCCTTATATATATTGGGCCCCTGGTATGGTTACCAGTTAAGCTTTCAGGCCGTCCAGGCCTTCACTTAAATTTAAAAACCATAGTTCTGGATTGCAGGTTGTGATTAGGCGGGCCTGTTATATGCTTCGCCTTTTTACTTTGTCATTATCGTCACTCCTCTTGCGTTCTCCTTGCCCTAGGTCTGAGTAGCTAGCTAGAGGAATGTACTTTGGGCCAAGATATTGCAGAGCATGCAAATATGTATCTAGTTTAAACGAGCTTGTACTTTTTTGCATGAGTTGTTTGAATAAAACATTCTATTTTCCTTCAACTACTTTAGAAATAGCTTTGGTGCTTATCCTGACTATGTTTTTTTTACAAGTTGGTGCTGTAGAAGAACCAATCTGTAGTCATCCAGTCAGCTTGGTTAGCCTTTGCTCATAATAACTATTGATGACATTGCAAGCCTGAATTTTTGGCATCTTAGCTTTCGAGCTAGCAAATGTGGCGGTGCATATTCTACTTATCTAAGCCAACTCTGTAAAGCATAACAGTGCTTTTTTAGCATGTTTTGTCTCTGTACTTTCTCTAGGAAGAAGCTGTATGGCTTCCTCTGGACTGGAAACTACCATGTGTTCTGCACTACACAGTTGCTGACAGTTCAAACAGGTCTCGCGAAACAGGTGTGAAACATTTGCTGATTTTTTACTTGCCTGTGCCACTGCTCGCTATAAACATTGTTCAGTTTAGGTGTTGGGCTTGTGGGTCAGTCAGGCCAAGCTAAGGACCAACATGTCACTACTGTATAGCCAAGAAAGTCCTATCGATTGCATTACCTCTTTGATTATGATTATGACAGTAATGCTTATTAAAACAAGGCATGGACAACCATGTTTTGTGTTTGTATTGTTACGTTGAAACATTTTTGTATCAAGTTTTGGCTGTATTCAGAAACAGACATTACCTTGATAGTCTCTACCTAGTGTATGATAGGGCTGCCTGTCCATGGAAGTGTTGCACTTTAATCGAGCTCCTCAGAAGTGAATAATTTTGCACTGGGAGGGCTTAGTTATGTAATTACAGCTCAGGCATTGTTGAAGAGCCCTACTGTTGAACTGGAGTCGCCTCTACCCTGAGACAGCACTGCCGCTTGCCTCGTGGAGCAGAGCTGGACTTGATTTTCAATTCTGTGAAAGTTTTCGTTGTCCGGAGTTATTTCAAAAGCTAAATAATTTAAGTTTGTATTGGGGAACTCTTACTGCAAGAAATCTTTCAAAATTGATTTCAATAAATGTCTCAGCGAGCTCAATGAAAAACAAAGAAGCAGCAACCAATTATGTAAATTTTTTACCAGCTGACATGTTGGGTGGCTTACAGTGTTTTCAACAGCCCACGGCATTAAGAAATTTTATTATTAAGTTCTAAAGACTTACCGGTACACCTGTGGATCAAGTTCAGTTCTGTGTGCTAACTCTTCATATTGTCACGTGCTTGTGGCAAGAAAGACAATCATACAATTATGCATGTGCTCTGTAGGAGAGTAGGAAGGCAAAAAAGGAGGGCTCACTTGCGTGTCCTATTAAAGAGACCGACCTGCTTCTGTTATCGATCTTTGCATCAAGACCTCTGCTTTGACGTCATGACAATATTAAATAGTGCAATGCAGTGAGTGAAAAGGGATGGTGTGCATAAAGCAATTTAACCCATTTCTCTGAAATGCCTGCAGTGAAGGCACCTCTGTCAGCAGACGTGTTCCAGCAAGACATCTCCTTAGCGGCAAATGGTGGTCGGCGCCATGTCACCTTCACTCCGCTTTCACCGAGCGAGATACTGACACAGGGTGACATTGTTGCTATGGATGCAGAGTTCGTCACCCTAAACCAAGTGAGCAATGCAAGCCATTTCTTGGTTGTGAATCCATGTAGCTATACAGCATGTTCGATAAGTACTGCTATGCAAAGAGCATTATGCTTGAAATATGCACATTGTAAGCAATGTCAAGACTTCATTTTTCAGGGTAGATGCTTGACATACAATCATCATTGCGCATACTAGGGTGCTATCCATTTTAGCCAACAGTGGTCTACAACTGGTGGTGAATGTTGACATGCAACCTTTGTTATGAGCTTATGGAGTGTTTCTGACTGCAGCGATGGTGTAGTGAAAGTCCAAACAAGTGTGGGACCACCCATTAATAAATTATATCACCAAGGCAAAGCACAAATGTACTAATCCCACAGCTCAAAAGGAATTTTATACTGTACTTTTGCATGTGTGTACAAGCATGCTGTGTGCTTCAATCATTCTTGCCATCATGCTGCATGACAAAAACAAATAAAACTGAATGTACCTGAATATTCACTCATACGCTGCAGGTATTTTTAATACTAAGTATGGTCTGTCCAAGTTCTTTCTCACGTGCCCACCATGGAAATTCCAGCTGTGGCATGGAGCTACGACAGGAAGTTATAGATTTCAATGCCAGCTTTAATGGGGATGTAGTGATAAAAGCAGAATGCAAGAACACTTTAGTACTATCTATTTAGAATGCGTAAACAGCCCTCAGGTAGTCAGAGCTAATCTGCAGTCTCCCACAATGTCATTTCGATATTGGCATGTGAAACCTCAAAATTTAATCATTCATTAGGCTTGTGCAAAAAATAAATTTTAGGTTTGAAGCAAGTAGTGATTTGTTCAAATAATTTTGAATCATCTTTGAATAGCATATATTACATATTATAAAAGAAAATGAGCATATTAGTTCTGACTCAACTAACCTGCACAATAGTTAATACAAAAATGGAAACTTGGCATGTGCAAATGTCATTATTCTTGGTTTGAAGAAAGTGGAAGCAACTTTGAATAGTACCAGGATTTGACTTTTGGTAGAATGCAAGCGATGACCTATAAAATGCATTATGTTTTTAAATTTACTATACTTAGAGCATATTAGCCAGTATAACAAGCTTTTAAACCTCAAAAATGATAGATGATGTGAGTGTAATATGTTCATTTAACCTTGAAGTGCAGCTTTGCAAGAGTGTGGGCGGCGTTTTTTTTTTTTTTAAGTGTAATCATGGCATAGCACCCCTCCACTGCAGTGAAACCACCTTTACAGAGGGTGTGCAGGTGGACCAATATGCACCAATTCGTTCATTTAAAAAGTTCTTCGAAATTTTCAATAATTCAATTTCTAATCAATTCGGATACTTTAATATTCTTCTTACTATTCAAAGTGCTTGAATACTCACGCAGACTTATTATTTATTATCCTTCACACGCCTTTGCCATATCCGCAAAGTATCTTGATGATACAGTGGTCAAACTTCTCATTAGAGTGCCCACTCGTGCCTGAAGCTCATTGAAGAAGCCCATAGCAGCCTTTTATGATAAATAACAGATGAATGTGGAAAGGTGCACGAATACTGAAGGAGACAGTAAATAATTTCGACTGGTAGTGTGTGCCCGACCATGCCATAGCTAGCATAGAGGCTTCAAATCGTGAACGAGTCAGATGTCTTGATCCGGTGTACAATTGCTACAATTCCTCCAAATAACTTGTAATGTTCGGGAGAGAAACACAGTTATGTTACAGAGGTGGTGAAAAATGTGACACTACGTATTATGTCCAGAGTTAGCACACATGTTCTTTTGGCATGTTCTCAGGAAGAGGCGGAGATACGAAGTGATGGAACACGGTCTACCATTCGTCCTTCCCACATGTCCGTTGCCAGGATCTCGTGCATTCGAGGGTATGAGGTTCAATATGCTTCTTTTTTCTGCATGAACATCATTATGCCTTACATGTCATAGTGTTTAACGAAAAGTGCTTTTTTTCAGTTTCTTGATACCTCACCTCTTATCATACAGTGGCAGTATGCATTACTCATGGCATCTACATGTGATGCACCCAGAACACTTGGTGCCTTATTAGCACACGAGTTTCATCATTAATGAGTAGTAGTAACCTTAATGGACACCTTAAGGTAATGAAGCTAATGAAGGTATTGGAGACATTAATTGTACTGTTGAACATTGTACTGCTTTAAGTGTATTTGTACAAACTATGATATAGATCTGAAGAACATGAACTGAACGAGAAGACAACTTGTTTCCAGCAGGCATCAAGTTGTCTTTTTCTTTTGTCTTCACTACGTTCTTTACATCTGTGTAATAATTACTATCATGCACTTAAAATTTAAATTAACGTCTACTATACCTTCCTTGGCTTTATTACCTGTTGGTTTTCATGATGGATGTGTCAAACAAAAAACTAGTCTTCCCAATAGCCCTTCTTTCATTCATTTACTTACTAGTAATTTATTCCAAAATATTATCACAGTCATTTGTAATAATGGTTACTTGAGTGAGGAGTCATTGCACCTATAGATAATGGTTTTTAATGGTCTTTCAGGGTAGACACATTAGCAAACTGAAAGGCCATAGCTATGGCTTGGTGCTATAGTTTCTAGCAAGAGCTAGAAACCTCAAGCTTGCTTTGGCTGTGATGTTTCAGTCTTGTGTTACATTTCTGAGTCAAACTGATTAATATTAACTGGCTGCATGCTATGGCTCACACATACTTACATAAATTCTCTTTTCTCTATAACTGAATTGTATATACGTGTATACACTATTTATTGTATGCACTTTTGGTGGTTTAGTTTTCTTTGTCCTGTTATCACCCTGGTCACACCAGAGGGCGCCAGTACCCTTAAAAACCTGCTTGGTGGCGCTAGCCACCGCCCGATCTAAAGGGTACAGCCATATCCATCCATCCATCCATCCAACCTGTTTTTTGTTTATTGTCTCAGCTCCTTCTTTCACAAGGAAATGAAACTTGAATTCTCAGGGGCATCCACATTTCACATGAACGATGGCCTGAATATGTAGAGAACAGATGCGAAGACATACTGTGCTCACCCAGTTTGAACACGCACTTTTTTTTTTTCGGAAAAGATAGACCCTAAAATTGTATCCGCGTTAGATTCGGGTACAACTGAAACTGCCCCATTGCTGCCAATCATCATCGCCATTATGTAGTGGGATCGCTCATTTGTTGCTGGCAACCATAGTATAGCATGTTTGCTTTTTGCTTTCTGCATCGCTGGAACCTTTTTCAATCGGTCCCGTGCTCTCATTGTACATTGTACAATCTGTTATCCGTCCCATTTAAGAATGCACTTGGCCATCATGAAGACGCATCATGTTTGCACACAAAATTATCTTTAAATGTAAATTTATTCTGCAGGTAAACGCATGAAAACAAGAGTACATCCCGTCATTTTCACATGCCGGAGACGTGTGTTCAAGCCTGGCGAATGCTGAAAATGTTAATCTGTTAATCTTCTAGCAGAGGTCGCCACGAGTCCACCAGCGTGGTGATTTCCAGATCTTAAAAATGATCTAGCTAGTGAACAAAAACTTTCACTATTTGTTCATTTGTGGAAATTATATGCATGTTAGAAGCATGGCGTATAGTTTATTGCTTTGCCTTTTTTCTTTTTTTTTAGTCAAGGAGATCAAGTGCGCAATAGAATCGGAGCTTGCAGTATTTTTGTTTTCAGGTCATGTAAATCAGGTGCACGTTAGAATCTCGTTCATATTAGAATTGTGTAAATACGGCAAGCACTTGAACGCGAAATTGTCTTTTTACTTCTCGCCGTAATTCAGGCTCTCTCCCATTCCCTTCTTCCGTTCTCCAGGCAAGGGCCCCTTGAAGGAATTCCATTCATTGACGACTACATTGCCACTCAAGAACAGGTAAGTAAACTGCTGATCATATTTGTCGATCTTGTTAAGTCAAAAGCCAACCGCACCAATAACGACAAGCAGGACAGCATTGTGCTTGTATATCAACAGCGAACAGATGTGCAACTAAGTGCTGTAGTGTTTTAACATCAAAACAAAATATTACGTAGTGCGTTCACAGGAAAAATAAGGCGTTAAATATTTCAAAATGAGTAGCATGACATGATGCTGTTGAGCAGCAGTTTGTCTAAGCAACTCAACAAGCAGCTGTGTAAAAGGGTGGAAGCAAGCATGCCCCATTGTCTTCTTCTTCTGCTATTATCCTCAGGGCCTTATCCTCACCTCAACTCTTAACTGGGATCCTCACATCTCCTCCATTTGTCAGACCACCGAACGCAAGCTATCATTCTTACGAAAGAAGTTGCACAACACTCCACAAAGTGTCAAATTAAATGCCTATGAAACACTCATCAGACCATCATTAGAGTATGCTGACCTTATCTGGAGCCCTTACCAAAAACACCTAACTGAAAAAATTGAGCGCATACAAAAACTAGCGGCTAGATTCATACATTCTGTCTATTCTAGACAATCTGGCGTCTCTGAATTATTAGCGAGAGCAAACCTTGAACCACTTTCAAAACGAAGAACTGTTTCAAAGCTTAAATTCATTTATCTCCTGTATAACAACCATTTCAAAATTCCGAAGTCACGTTATTTGCATCATCCTTTCTCACATTCATCAAGAACAAACCACAGCAAAACGATTCGACAGCCTTCTAGTCGTGTCAACCTACATAAACATTCGCTCTTTCTCTTAGCAATTTCTCGGTGGAACAAGTTGCCTGATAATGTTGTGCAAAGCAGCACCGTGAAATCCTTTGTTTCTAAAGTACAAGCCATTGATTTTTGTTTATGACTGCCTTATGTAACCACTCCTGCAAGGGCCGAGTGAGCCTGCAGTATATTCAAATAAAAAAAAGCATTGTGTACGCTGTTAGCTGTATTAAATTTTTTTATTCTTTTGCACCTCAGTGTTCTTTGCTGCACTGTGCGTTTCCAGGTGGTGGACTACCTGACCCAGTTTTCGGGCATCCAGCCTGGTGACCTGGATGTGACCATCTCGTCCAAGCATCTCACTACACTTAAGGCTACTTATCGCAAGCTTCGCTACCTCGTGGACGAAGGAGTTATCTTTGTGGGTCACGGCCTCAAGAATGACTTTAGAGTCATCAACCTTGTTGTGAGTACCCTATCATTGTCAAGTCATGAATCTAATGATGCTTTTGTGATCTTCCCTGTGCCTCGCCCCTCTGAGTTCAGTGCACATGTTACACATTTTTTAGGCTGCTTATTAGTCAGATTACCTGATGTCACTTTTTGGCTTGAAGCAAGGTCAAAGCAAATTACAATTAATAAAGATAATTTTCAATCTAGCCTAAATAGTAGCAGGATTTGAATAATGGAAGATGCAACTTATTAATATGTGTTCAAATACAATACATTCAAGAATTTTGCATATTTAACATTTAAACCTGTGTAATACATGTTTAAACATAAAAAAAAAGAAATCAGAGTGCAGGTAGTATGCTTAACCTCGTCGAATGTGACTTCGCCGCCGTGGTGTGGATTTTTTTTTTTGTAAAGATGGTTTCATGGCATGGTGGCTCATGCTGCAGTGAAACCACCTTTTCAGGCTGGTTACATATGCTAAATAGCCTATAGTGCTCATTTGTTTCGAATACTTTGAAATTAATTATTAAGAGGGCCCTTCAACACTTCTTCAAGTATGGAATGGATTCACTAAAATAGCTTATCGCCTCACGAATTCGCTGGAAATATTTTTAGAATCCGTCCAGTACAAGCAGAGTTACAAAAATTTGTCGCACCGCAATCGCATTCTCTCTTCTTTCATCTCAACGAAAGTGCTTCAAGCTAAGCAGGGAGGTATGTCGCGGGCAAAGAAAATACGTCCCACGTGCCTTGTGACCTTGAGCACTTTTCTTTTCCTTCCCCTTGAATATGTGGCTTCTTCAGTGCGATGGCACGCAGATGCGTGCACAAGCGGCGGCCTTACGCGGCAATCCCTGCAACGACCGAGCGCGCCATGTTCAAATCAGCCAATGGCTGATAGAGCGGCTGCGATGAGTGATTTCCGAGCTTATTCTGTCATTTGTCCAGAGAAGAAAAAACAATTTTTAGCTGACTTTGAGAATTTATCGTAAATTCCAGGCCGTGTGCTGCGCTATTATATTTTGCTCGTGTCTTCTTGTGAGGCTCTACTACCGATCGGCATGTTTTATGACCATGCTCAACAAGTGTTGCAGGACCCCTTTCAAATGTGTCAAAGTGAATGCAAATAGTATAATATGTTTGCTGATAGTATTCGAAGTGCTAAGAACATTCACACAGGGCTACTACTTACTAGTATTTATATGTACCAGTTTATTCATGACTGACAATGCAGTGCAGAAATATTGGGTTCAAGCTTGTTTTTCGGTCATCGAACGTTTATGTGTTCATTTCCAGCTCTTCCACAACCAGGTCGGAAACTTGAACTGTATTTTGTCAAACGTAACGGGAGTTTTTTTTGTTTGTTTTTTTCTGTAATTCTGCAATCTAAAGTCGACCCTCGCAATACTATCGAATATCGAAAATCGAGTTGTTTACATAGTGGAATGATGCACACAGTTCTTTTATTTTTGGTTTATTCCTTTCTTTCTGGACACACTGAAAAGTCACCCCTTGGGTCATATCTGTGGCCACATTACATCAGAGCAAATACAGTAAATGTAACTGCTTGAACAGCGTGCTCTTTCATGAAGTGTTGCACTGTAATATTGTTAGCTTTGTTCATTTTTTTGTATGTTTGCTTCTCTTCACAGGTGCCTGCTGACCAAGTGATTGACACCGTGCTTCTTTTTCAACTGCCAAACAAGAGAATGGTATCTCTGCGTTTCCTGGCCTGGCATTTCCTCGGTGAGCCCTGTGAATAGGAGAGAAAGTTTTTGCTGAATTAGGTGCACATTTTCATTATATCATGACTATCTAGGTCGGCGAATTGGCAAGTGCCTATTCTGAACGAGCCCTGCCGCGGTGGTCTTATGTCTAAGGTACTCGGCTGCTGACCCGCAGGTTGCGGGATCGAATCCCGGCTGCGGCGGCTGCATTTCCGATGGAGGTGAAAATGGTGTAGGCCCGTGTGCTCAGATTTGGGCGCACGATAAAGAACCCTAGGTGGTCAAAATTTTCGGAGCCCTCCACTACGGCATCTCTCATAATCATATGGTGGTTTTGGGACGTTAAACCCCACATATCAATCATATTCTGAATGAGAACTTGTGAAACTAACGGGAGCAAACAGATCAAAGAACATATCTTGTTTTCTGCGTCTGCATCGTGCTTATTTACTGGTTTTAGTTTAATTCTGAATTGGATTTTTTTTTTTTTAGGTAGTTACACTATGAAGCATGTTTGATCGGGATCTGCTTTGTTTCCGTCAGTGTTCTCAAGCTGCTATCCACTTTAGTCCTTTGCAAACCATAAGGCCCTTCTACATACTGTTGGTAATCAATCACCGCTCAAGGTGCACACTGGAAAGCTTACACTCAGTAAAGCATACATATATGTACCGTATTCACAGATTGATGCACAACATCGAAACATTGAGTATAACAACAAGTACACGCAATTTGTAGAGGTAACTGCATTGTGACGTGAAGAGTCTGCCAGCATTGGCTTCGATGTAGGTCTTCAAGTGGAAATCACACTGATAAACGCAAACTGAGATGGTGGAAATGGAAGTTAATGCATTGCTTAGCCTAAATTGCCCAGTTTAATTTTGGGAGTGCCGTAAATTTTTTTTCGTACTTCTTCACACATTTGTAGAGAAGTATATAAATGTATGAGTTAAAAAGGAATAAAGCAGCACCTAGACGGAGCAACAGGGTTGTGCTAAAACTACCAAAGGTTACGAAATACATTTGTGATGTTACACTAAGAATCTAGTGTTAGCATTGCAGCACAAAATTGAGGAAGAAAGGTAGTTTGGCATTCATTCTCTTTGCTAGTGATGAAATTCTTCTAGTCAAAAGAATGGAATCATAGTTTTGAAGTGAACCTCTGGCATACTCTGCTGTTGTAGCATCATTCTTTAATGTCTGTTAGACTTTCTACCTCTTGCTTCTCAGGACTGAAAATACAATCCAAGATGCACGACTCCATCGAGGATGCAAAGACAGCACTGCGGCTGTACCGCAAGTACCAGCAGCTTGAGAGGGAAGGGCGGGTCACTGAGTCCCTGAAGGAGATGTACGAGGCCGGCCGCAAGTCCTCGTGGAAGGTTCCCGGTGCAGACGAGGAATGACAGTGCGATCTCCTCTGGGCCGCAGTGGAAGGCTGCTGGCCGCCCAGTCTCGACTCCCAGTGAGGCCAGTCGAGGGCGGAGCGTACAACACTGCAGGTGTCAGTTCAGTTGCCTAACGAGTTGCCCGGAGGTATCGGCCTTAAGGTAATGTGGCAGCTCTAGCGCTCATTTTGCTGGCCCTGTACCAGGAGTTTGGGCAACTGCTGTCTCAAGTTATTAGACATAGAGCAGAGCAGGAGGCAGGTAACTTTGATTAGTTCGGACAGATCTAATACTGGTGCCACATGGTCACTCTTGATGGGATTTAGACGGACTTGCATGGAATTTTTGATCGAGATAAGTGCCTTCACGCAAGGTGCAGAAAGGAGCTAATAACTGTTCGCAAGCTTGATTCCAGTTGGGCTTAGTTGTGATCAGCAATGCACCGTGTGGCACCTCTATGAGATCTGTTAGCAGTTGAAAAGTACGGGGATTTGAAATGAACTATCAATGTTTGCACTGCAGAATTTATGTCTGTGAATATACAAAAGAAATGATAAATTTCAAGAAGGCTTTAAATTAGCCAGTTTAGTTAGCCAGTTTTCTTCAGTTATATTCTGGCGTAGTGTTTTGCAGTTTTGAAATTGAGTCCATCCAGAGCGTAAGGCATATGCTCCAGCAGGAGTCTCGTGAATAGCACTTGTTCAGAGGTTTTCGTTACCAAACCTGTAGTGTTATGAATTGGCATTCCAGTTTTCATTATTTGGCATTGCCCTTCTTCAAATTATGCAGGTCAATACCATCTGGTGAATTGGTGTAGCATTCAGTTACACATTTTGGGAATCGATATCATGTCAGTAAATGCTAATTTTGGTATTCCCACTGAGTGAACGTACCTGAAGCACTGACACTCTTCAAATCTCGTCATCCCATTAATATTCTCTCAAGTGCCCAAAGTCTATAAATGAAACACTTATAAAACAGAATTGAGTTAGTGGAGTTGTTTAGTGGAAAATTTCACCCTATCCCCTGTTTCCTCAACTGGCGTAATATTTTGTCTGGCAAAAATACACCTCTTCATGTTCCTTAAGTTCCCCCGATTTCATAACTTGAGACAGTTGTGGCTGACACAGTATGTAAGTGGCCAACAATGTGCTATTGCATATGGAAGTGTAATCTGGGCCAGATAGCAGCAAATTCATCATCCTTGCCTGTTGAAGCTGTTCAAGATGGGCTATTCTCAAATGTCCAATAACTTAAGAAAATATGCTTAACTATAACTGTGGTTCCACCTGACTTGTCTTATCGGAGTGCCTGGGAAACTTCAAGACAGTACACAACAGTTAACCTCACGAAATGCCACTGCAAGATGTCAACTATAATTAGCAGTGCCATTCTATGTTTGGGAATGCTGCTGAAGTTTGGTATAGATGTGATTGTGTTGAACGTTTTTATATTTTTCTGTGGCTAAAAGTGAGCATGAGTAGCTGTATTAAAACTGCAGCATTTTTAAAGGCTTTGTCCCATCAATTTGAACACAGATGGTCTTTGCAATTGGCAGTTTTTTGTATCTTTGTTAAGCTATCTGTCCATAATGGCTCTGCAACTGGACCTCTGTCTTGTAAGAACAGTAACGTAAGAATGGCAGTACATAGAGTGTACATTAGTACTGGTCAAAATTGAAATGTTTAGTGTGAACAGTTTTCGCACAGCCTAAAAAAAAACACAATTCAACTGAGAGGTCATGTGCAACTTAAGCATGTCCTGAATATAGTGTTGGTCGTAGACCTTCACGCCTCTTGTGTCTGCTAGGATAAACTATTTTGTGATATGATGTATAGGCATCGGTTAGTGTTATTGGCATGGAGCAATGAAACTGTTCATTGCTGCCATTGGTATTGTGTTCTGGTTAATCATGTGGAAGATACATCTTACAGACAGCAACTGTAATTTCATGTACTTGAATGATGTGAGGATAGCATAACGTTTGTTCTTTTACTTGGAAACAATGTATTACTTATCAACAAAGATTATAACAATATCGAATCTATCAGATGGGTTGCACTGTGAAAGCTTAACAGGGTCTTTATACTATCTACTTTGGTTTTATATGTGCTACACTTGCCACGACACTTACTAACAAACTGAACAGCAAGCCGGTACAGGTGTTGTTGGTTTTGTACATGCTTGCTGTACCATGCCAGCAGTAGAAATTGTGTGTCGTTAAATTCCTCTACTCATCACTGTCTGATCTTTCACATGCCTTACACGCTACCAGCCTAAGCTCATTTGTACAGCTACGAGCAGAACTTTTAACACTGCGCTGATTAACGTTAAGTCCAGTAGTCATGGTAAAGAGCCTTCAGAAAGGTACCCATTATTTCAGGAGGCCCTTGGAGTTATCTGCTCTGGGTAGCTGTTTAATCAGTTCTGCACTGATCTGACAGCAATATGACTTGGTTTAGTTGGTTTAATTGCCTTTCGAACTGTAGTCTAGTGAAAGTAATATGGCGGGGTAACACTCCTTTTTTTTTTTGACTGTGGTATATTCGTTTCTTCTCGTGCATCTCAATGTGCACGGATGCCCATTTTGCAAGTTTTTTATGCATTAATCATTTGTGAGTGTGCAATGTTTTAAGGGGAGACGTGGGTCTACTTTTTTCAAATAGGTGGCCGGATGGAACGAAATTTAGTACACTTATTGAGTTTTTCTGTGCATTCCAAATTTCTGAGTAGATTTTTATTAAGCAGCATTAGAACAAAAAGTATACTATTTCAACATTTTGTAGCACAATTCATATGGGGATTTTCGGCATCTTCTTTTCGTCAAACACAATATCAATGTATGCATCCAAATTTCCCAAAAGCTGCTCTTGCTGCTGATGGTATTTGTTTTCTTATCATATTGTTCACCACACTATAATTCTCAATAATCCTAAACTGTTCGAAGCAAGGTTTTTTCCATTATATTTCTGTCTGTTTATATTGCACTCAGAGTTGAATGTAAATAATCAAATTAGCATAATTCATTACACTAGCTTTCTGGCAGTCATGCCATACACTTGGTTACTGTGTTTAACAAATCGAAATTGTCAAAAAGCATTGTTGGAAATGTGCTTTCAGAAATTTCGTATCTTTTGTTCTAATGCTGATAATAAAAATATACTTGAATATTCAGAATCTGCAAAAAAAGAAAAGTGATTATGTTCAATTTAATTCAGTAAACTCTACTAATGAAAAAGATTTTTTTAAGACCCACGTCTCTCATAAACTTTTGTGTAATCCTTGCAAGGGCAGTGCGTTGTCCTATGTCTCGTGAGAAACCATAATCATGTAAATAATGCCAAGGAGTGATTTCGTAGGCATGCTTGCAAACCTGCATGCTAGGCAACTGTAGAATTCTTGCCTTGAACTTAGTTTCACTGAGGGCCAAGTCATGAAGGAAACCTGTGACTCGCACGAAACTTTTGCCAAATTTTTTCTTCTCTAGAGAACACACTTTGAGCATTGCAGTGAACTTGGTAGTACTTACATGCCACATTGCATAGCCTTGTTATAAACCTATGGTCACCTATTGCTACTGTACATCTTGTACTATGTAACACCAAGAATCCATGATCTGGATAAGCCTATTGAATATTTGATACTGTGCCAATAAGGTGGGATCAACAGTATCAGTATTGTGTGACAATCCAGTATAGAAGGAAAAAAATATGCCACGCACAGTTTAAGAAAAAGTGTTTCTGCCACAGGGTCATGTATGCAGTTTTTACATTGAAGCCATATTTAGCAGAAAAGTATCTTCATCAAAGAATTCATTACATACATGCACTTGTGACATGTTGATATTGGCAAGAAACATTTTGGGTTTACCTTGTTGATGTTTGTTGTCGATATTGAGGTCTGAATTTGTTTTAAACTCTTTATATTGGGCTGAAACGGCAACATAAGCATGATCGAGCCTTCTTACTCATTGTTAGCGATTCATAAGATCTTGTATTGCAGCACTGCTGTTGTAATTGAGAAATAGGTGCCACATTGGGGTATGTTGAACTTTTCTTACGATCTATCATAATGTTCTAAGTATTGGCTTCACAGTTCAGAGTGATGGAGTTTTAGCAAAAGTTATTTTGGTGAGGGGAAAGTATTTGTTTGGTGTCGTAGTTTTTATTCACAGATTGATCCTTTCGAAACTGGCAACAAATCTGATCAGGAGTTTGCACAGTGTATAGCATGCTGTGCAGGGGTAGAGACGTTGCGGCTTTTAATGTATAAATCATTTACAGACTATACAAAAGACAGTAGATTGAGGGCTTCTATGCATTTTTGCGGCTTCTTGCACTGTTCGTTCTTGCTTCAAAGCAAGCGCAACGGCCTGACAAAGATGCAGCATCAAAACGTTTCATTTTTTATAGTAAATTTGAGAATACAAAGTGAAGCTGCTCTGTCTAACAGTCATGTAGATTTATTTTATTGCCTTTCTCATTTCGTTTTGCACATTAGCAGTTTTTCTTTTTCTGTTCTAAAAATCTTTTCAACTCACACATGATCATTGCAAGTAATGGAAAGGAAAACATTGGCTAAATTAAGAAAGTTGCCATATTCTCACAGTTTACAAATTGGCAACAATGTATCGTCCTTTCGCCGTTTGCCGTACATACTGTAGTCTCGATAATCCAAACTTGAGGCCAGAAGATGTTGCCTTGACACACACTCGAATATGTGGAAGTAAAACCATAAATTTTTGTTGAATTTCTTTTGGTGACGCTTTGACTAGTGTGAATGCGACTTTTCTTTGTCCCTTCGTTTAGTGGTTATTAGTTTATTTCTGACAAAATAAGAAAGAAAGGGGAATGAGGAAGGCACACTTCTTAAAGTTTTACACCAACCATTGTCATTTAATGAGCGAATAAGTAGACTGATTTGCTCTGTTGTAATGCACACCCAATCATCACTGCCAGGTATGAAAAGGGCAATATGCTGTGGTGAGCATTTGCGAGTTTCTCATAGTAAGAAAACGTTACTGACAGTTGGCTCTCCCTTGAGAAATGGAAAATTAGTTTATTGATGAGGTAAGTTGTTGCTGCAGAAGACTGTTTATTACTATGACTGCCCATACCAAATTATCATTTCTTAGGAGGCCACTGTAGCCTACCAGTTGTGTCTAAAACTGCCTGTTTAACTTCAAGGAGTGGGCATTAATATACTGCCGCTCATACGGTAGCATACAGATATGACTACAGAGACTTCAGTAGCCATTATAACTGCATGTTGACATTGCAGGTTTAGCAGGCATACTTGTATCTAATGTTTATACAATTTTTTAACAAATTTTTTTTTTTTGAAAAAAGGTGTGCATTAGAATGGAATGAGTATTGTGCCCTCCTTGAATTCAATATTTTTTGCTGAACGTCTGTTCTTTTTTTTCGGTGGGAGGGGGAACGATACACTCAGGTAAATTGCTCATCGTATTGTTGTGTTTTACAATTTTTTGGAAGTTTCTTTATAACGCTTAAAAAATTTTTTGTAATTGCTTCAGGCCTTGTGGTTAATTCTTACTGTGTTCACTTTCTGATCTCAGTGGGCAAGTGTTTACTGTAAATCTGTGATGTTGCATCAATTGTTTATGGATATTATGTACATTCACTGTAATTTTCATGTGCATAATAAAGATGTTCATTATTTTTAATCCCGGTGGTGTTGCGATGGTATGTCCTCTACTTTATCTTCAGTAAAGAGAAACTGGGCTCGGGTTTGCTGGCTTTGTGTAGCCTGGCGAAATCTGTGGGCCATGTTGGTTGGTTAACCAGAGAGCGTGTGCTGACTCCACGTATCTGAGCAAAAATGGAAAAAGAAACATCCATCTAACTCTGCTAGTCTTTTCGAGTTACTTCCAATATGCTCAAAGAATTAGAGATGGACAATGGACAAGAGCATTTTCATCTTGTTCCTGGCTGTCTGATGTTGTCAGTGACTGTCACTGCATCACGTGCGGGTCGCATCAGAAGTGAACTGCATGCGAGTTCTGACTGCCCAATAAAAATACCAATAGTAACTAAAATTTAAAAAATAAAACTGTGTTCATTTTGAGTTGGCAGGTGGCTGCGGATTGGAAAGCAGCCTACAAGCTTTTTTATGTGAAGCGTTTCTTTGCTTATTCACAGCCATTGTATAATGCAAGATCTCTCAAGGTAACGAGTTTTGTTGCCGATACACACCGATAAAACCCTCCGACGCTTCGGCCCACTTATCATTGTGCACTTCGTGGATAGGCAGTGAATTCGTTCGCTTCACTTGCTGGCTGGTGTGTGTACTTCCGTATGTGCACCTCAGCTACACTGCACGCATGTGAACAATGTGCAAGATGCCATGTTCGTAAATGCTGTGTGCCCACAGTTTATAAGCATGCCCATCTAAGCTACCTCTACGGATGCACAGATTGCCGACTGTTTCTGCATGAATGCTCAGTAGAACAACAGGCAGCATTTGATTACCTTCAGCATAAAAACTATGCATTATCAAGAGTACAATTTCGTTAAGGAAAATAAAATTGTGTCCTAGTTCTAGGCATGCACATAATGTTTCTAACGAGTTACTCTATAATAAAGGACCCTGCAACACTTTTGAAACATGGTCAAAAAATGCTGCCGATTTGTAGTCGTGGCTCTTTTGAACGCATGAGCCAGGCATAGAACAGCACGTATCATGGAATTTACAGCTAAACTTCAAGGTGTGCTAGAAATTGCTCGCTGTTCTTTCAACAATAACATACCCAAAATAATTGCATCACATACCCAAAAGCACATGGACACAGCCATTGCCTGATTTGAGCATTTTGGGCAGCATAGTTACCACGACCACTGTGCTGTGGTGCAACGTGTGCGCATCTTGTTCTACACCAATGCACTCGTAATCACACTGAAAATAAGCCATGCGTTCGAAAGAAAAAGGGGTCAATGTAACGGCATGTACTGGTGTATGCACATAGACTCTTGTCGTTCCCCTCCTTGCATAGCTTTTAGCACGCACGCTGGGACAGAAGTAGAGAGTGTCTAAAGCCGGTAGCTTATCTATGCAACTCTGCTCATACATGATGGATTACGAAAATTTTTGTGGCAGTCAATTCGTGAGGCGGTATGCTTTGATTGTGATCTCATTCATTCATTACTTAGAAAAAATGTTGCGGTACCCCTTTCAATACTTTTTGGGGTACATATTTTAGTATATTGAACAATTCTGAGAGAAGTATTTTTGTTTTGTAACTTAAGTACATTCCAGAGCATCTCGTATTGAATATATTTAGACAAATTCAAGCCTTTCGCAAGAATTCGCAAGGACAACCCACTTGCTCATGACAGGCATATTTCCTTTATTCAATATAACCAAGATATAAAGTTGTATGCATTCAGACTCGTTCAGGTTTGCATACACACAAACTTGTCTAGGCCAGTGTCACTTCACATCTAAAAGAGAGAGAGAGAGGAGTTAATGAAAGAGAAATAGACAAAAAGGATGTTCTTTTGTGCCTCCTGTCGCGAGTGCATGGCTCAGCACCTTTCGGAATGGGGATGTAAAGATGACAGGGAGAAAAGAGAGAAGGAAAGAGGGAAAGGCATGGCATGAGAATGCCTTGCCAGTGCAGTCAGTAGCACGAAGCCAAAGTGTTTGTCTACGGGAGAGGGGGGGGTCTGCAGAAGCACAGAACTTGAGGAAGGCTGCCCGGTACTGCATTTTCGTGCGTGCGTGGAAAAGGATGTCCTCTGTTGTTGCTGCAGGCACACAGAGCAGGCGATAACGTCTCATCGTCGTGCACCATTCTGCGGCCAGGGGTCAAGGGTGTGCAACTTTTCACCCCACTCTTGAGGCATGTCAGTTTCTTGTGCTGCAACAGTTCACGCAATGCTCAGCGTTACATACATGTCGGCTAGTGTTGAACCAGCCAAATCTTTTTTCACCTTTGTCTGGCGTTCATAACCTCGTGCTTTTTTTCTTTCTAAGCTGCAGCTTACCTGTCAGGCAAGTTCAGGAGGCTGAAACTAATTTGCACTGCTGAAGCATCCTCGTTAGACTTGCGTGAATATTCGAACATTATTATTATGATATTCGAATTTGCTTTGAGTTTATATTTCTGAAAATTTTGAAGTATTCGAAATGAACAAATATGTGTATATTAATGCACACGCACTCCTGTTGTAAAGATTGTTTCACTGCATTGAAGGAGTGTTAGGCTGTGGAAGCACCTATTTAAACGAATCATCAGCCTGACTACGCTTACTGCTGTGCTAAGGCCTCTCCCATAATCCGCCAATCAACCCGGTCTTGTGCTTTTTGCGGCCACATTATACCTGTGATCTTATCGGCCCACCATATAAACGTATAGTAATTCGCATATAACTTTTGTAGGGGTGGTTTTATTGCAGTTATGGGGTGCGAAGCCATGAAAACACCTTTGCAGGATAAATGCACACTGCCGCGAGGCTCCACTTCAAGGTTAGATTACCCTATTGCCCTCACATCAATTCACTATTGTTTAAATTTAACATCATGCTATGCCGACCTATATGTTCTAACTATAGTAAATTGGCCTGTCACGGTGGTCTAGTGGTTAAGGCACTCGGCTGCTGGCCCGCAGTTCGCGGGATCGAATCCTGGCCGCATTTTTGATGGAGGCGAAAATTCTTTGTGGTCAGTGTGCTTAGATTTAGGCGCAGGTTGGAGAACCGCAAGTGGTCCCAATTTCCGGAACCCTCACCTAAGGCATCTCTCATATTCATATGGTCATTATGGGACGTTACATGCCAACAATTGTTAAGTATAGTAAATTTGATAACGTAGCATGTTATTACTCGCATTATCCGCTAGTGAAATCCTGCTACTAGACCTCTGCATAATATTTCTGCATATTTCAAAACTGAACGCATGTTAAATATATGCAGCATTCTACATCTGTTGATCGATAAGACCTGTTTGAGCAAACGCGGGATCTGCACAAACTTGTTATGCCATCTGTCACTGTTGCGTGTTGCTTACGTAGCTGATCAAGTTTGTACTTTTTTTTTGCATTAGAGTTGAAACGCTGTATTTCTGCATGAAAGAAAAGATAATAAATAACTGCTGTCCAACATAAGTCAGATAATATTTGTTACTAAAACAAATATATAAGAGTAGTAAAGCTTATTACATGTTATCTAATGTTTGGTTGTTTGGCGGTCCTAGCTACCTAAGTGATGTTCATCAACAGTACACTCTGTACACTGCCGTAGCTCTTCACTTAAGTACTAAGTATCTCTTGGAAAAAGTTCAACCACCGCAAGACTATTGTGCCTTTGTACCCTTGGCATATCCTAGTTCACAAATAGCCGCTACAGGTGTCTGCCGCAGCTCGCCGGTGTTTTGATTTCAGGCCGCGAAGTGCGGGCCCTTTTCCTACTCGCGCCATCTAGTGAGCTTGGCATAAAGCGGCGCGCGCGCGCGTGCCTTGACGTTAATTTTTTTTCTGTACTTTTGATATTCCCCATTTCCATGTTTTTCGCCAGCCGTACCCTTTCCCACAGCCCCGCGTATCCTCTTCCGCTGCGCGCAGCTCACTTTAGCGCCGGCTCGCCCGCGGACTCCGCCGCTGCGCTGAGAAAACCCCGGCGCTCCGGCGAGCTCGTCGCGTATCGGCAGAGGCGGTAGCGACGACGGCGAAGGCCGCAGCGGCGCTTGCTTTCTCCGGCCGCCGCTGCTCGTGTCTGCTCCAGTTTGGCACCGATCAAGGCCACGACACGTCGCTCTCCGGTCGAACCACGGACATGTCGCATCCCCTCGACACTCGCGCGTAAAAAACCTCTTCGGGAGGCGGGAGAAAAGCGTATCCTGCACGAGGGAAGAGGCGGCGAGATATGTCAGTGGGTGATGCGCCGGCGTTGCTAGGCCTAGCCGTCGCCGAGCTCCTACTGACCTAGCGACCGACCAGTGGAGAAGTGTTTAGCTGCGCTCGCTGATCGGCACTGCTGCTGCTGCGTGCGCGCGCGTGTGTGTTCGTGCGTGCGCGCGCGCCGCTCGCTGTCATACTCTCTCCCATTCTCGCCCTCCTCGTTATCTATCCGGTCGCGCCTTCTTTCCACTTTCCGTGTGTGTGTGTGTGTTTGTGGGGATCGTCTGCGAGCAGACGGGAAGAAGGAAGGGGGTGTACACCGCGCCGGTGTCAAGTGTGCGATTTCACAAACACGAGCCGCGCGGGTGTGCTCCTCCGAACGGCCGCTGCCGTGGATCTCCTCAGCCGAGTGGCGGCGACTCCGACGTCACTCTCGTCCGCCAGCGGTGCGACCGAAGAAGAAGCCTCGGCCACCGACACCGTGTGGTGCTCGACCAGCTCGTCGCCCACCAGCATGGCCGATGAAGATGTGGTCTTCGACGATGTCTACGAGATGCACGAGTTCATCGGAAAGTGAGTACCAAACGCGACGGCGAACTCGTTGGGCCGCGCGCCTCTTCGCTGGTCTTCGTGCTTGCCGCTTTCCCCCTCTCCACTCGGGATGCGGTGGAGGTGGGATGCGACTGACTGCGGAGGAGAGGAGAGCTCCTCCCGGGCATCACTTTTCTTTCTTTTTCCCCCTCTCTTTTGGTTCGAGGCCAACAGCTGTTGCGGGGCTGCTGCGTGCCGGTGCGCGTTCTTGACGCATTGGCATCTCGATACAACTCGACTTCGTTTTACTGCGCGTACGACTTTCCAGTGGTTGATACGAGTCTGACCTGTAGTCTGCCAATAATAACTGACGCCTGCGTAATCGCATCGGCTGTGATCAACAATGTAGTCAAAGAAAACACGGGCAAGGTAATGAATATCCTACCGAGTCGACGTAACTCAAGTTCATTCTTCGTTGCGCCGTCTTCACTGAACAATGTTCTGAATTGACTTTCTTTTTATTTCTTCGTTAGCTGGCTGTCGTTCGAGCCGCAATGTTCTGTGGTCTACGTGGCAAATAATAAAAAATGGGCAAAACGATTTACTTTGCTTAAAACCAAACATTAATTTCTACGTACATGGCCTTCAAAATGCGGCACATTCGAAGGTCGTAAAAATGGCTAAATCAGCTCGTTTGTGTATTGATTTATTATGATATACCACAATAACTCTAAGGCATTGCTGTAGGAGAGAGGTGATTTTACGAAGGGGAAAATACGCTAATAATGGTTGCAAGGTGAGCGCATCGAGAGTAAACACACGCAATCACACATAAATTCTGCAAGTCAGAATAAGTGCTAATCGCCATCACGATTGCGTCGTCCTGGTGAGGCCTCCGCAAACTCTGTCATCTGTCAGCACAGTAGCCTGAAGTAATTTCTTTCTTTTTTTTACTTTTTAAAGTGCTTCCTGTGAAGCAAGACGATTAAAGTGGGCTAAAAAATTTCTCGTACTTTTTTTTTGTTAACGTCACGTCTCTGTGATACAAAAACAGGTGGCCTAGAGGAACGCCGCGGTTAATGGCGAAACTATTCCGATCGATCTGATTTAAGCATTAACACAAAGATTTACCGTATGGCGGATATCAAGCGCGTCCCAATAGAGCATGTTTTTTTTTTTAGGGTGGAGATACCATATATATAAATATATATATATATATATATATATATATATATATATATATATATATATATATATATATATATATATATATATATATATATATATATATATATATATATACTATTACATGTTAAGTTATAATGACCCGCAGGGCGCGAGTTCGAATCCCGGCTGCGGCGGCTGCATTTCCGATGGAGGCGGAAATGTTGTAGGCCCGTGTGCTCAGATTTGGGTGCACGTTAAAGAACCCCAGGTGGTCTAAATTTCCGGAGCCCTCCACTACGGCGTCTCTCATAATCATATAGTGGTTTTGGGACGTTAAACCCCACATATCAATCAATCATGTTAAGCTATAAACCGGACTGCATTATCCTGCATAATTTCTAAGTTATTAACAAAAGTTTCACCCACAGCCACGCATTTTTCGAGTAGTGAACATTATAAAATTATAATACCTCTCTAACTTCATGGGATGCTTCTCGAAAATTACTTCTCAGAAAGTTCACTAAATGAATAGTTTTTATGATAATGTAGTTTATTTTGTTCTTGCAGTTTATCTTCGACTGACATATAACTTCTGAGTATTTATTTCGCTACTTGGGTTATTGATATTTGCTGATAACAATTGAACGGTAGCACTGACTTCGTTGTAACGCAGGAAGAAAAAACAATGACACTAGCGGCCTATTTATTCTACAGCACGCAGCACGGTGTCTTTTCTTTTTCTGCCTACTGGACAACAGTGCATTTCTGTGGAAAACAAAAAAAAAAAATCGTGCAGACTGCACGGTCGCTGCCTTATTTAAGGTCGCTACCTTATTTAAGATTAAAAGTAAGCAATTCGCACGACAGATGGCTCGCCACCCGTCTGCACTTTTTCGCGATGAAGAAATTTCGATCCTTAGAAATTATTATTTATGTGTATGTCAAATGTGATATCGATTAGAATGTATACGTGTACATGTCTGTGTAGATGTAAGTTGTAATCCGCTTGACGCACATAAATGTAAGTTATAGATGTTAAACGTGCATATATACTAAGAATCTAATATATCGAATGCAGTGCGTGACATAAATTAGCCCCTTGTATAGCTTGCATGTCACGTAACGGTCGCAGCTTGATGACATAATTGTTCACCACCATGTCGGTGGTGACTACGTAAAGGCAGCGGCAATCTCATCGCGTTTTACCTGCTTCAATATATCGTAACAACGCGGCGAGAATGCTGTTGCCCTCTGAGCGCCAAATAACTAGATAACTTGCATGTAACGATAACATTATCACGTGACATGGCAAACATTGCGCGTGCAATGAGGTTGACCGAAATGGCGGCTTCAGTGACGCCAGTGCCAGAGACATCTTATCACGTACCAACAAGCCTGAACTGCAACTGTGTTTAATTAACTGTACTGGAAAAACGGAGTGGTAGTGTGCTAATGTTATTGAGATCGAGTCGGTGCTTGGCGTTCCTTTTGAAGTATTGGTACTCATCCGCACCCACGCTGACACCTAATTCATTGAAAACGTGCATAATTGAGTGTTGTTCTGTGTTGGGTTGAGCTTCGAACGTCGGGCCGTGGAGCCGTAATGCATGTTCCCCATCGCCGGCAAACACGAAAGGGAACACCCGAATTGGGGTTTCAATCGGTGATTTTTCCAAACTTGCTAGTCAGAACATCGTTAGCGCAGCTCTTTGCGAACGTGATTTGCGTTGAAAAAGCCTGTATACTCGAGAAAGCTGACACCAGCAAATGCTCAAAAATAAAACTTGTAATCAAATATGGGGATCGCCTTTCCATTGTCGGGCCTTACACGCACGAGACAGTAAGCGGTTAGTTTATTCGTGTAATTATAACAGTTTTCACAAATAGCAACAAGACCTACGATAAACAGCCTTTCATCTCGACAGCAGGTAACTTTGCTTTTTTTGTTGCGTATAATATGAAAACAATTCTGGGTAATCAAGACGGCTTCAATTGTAACGAGTTTTTTTTTTAAGTGTGGGTGACCCAAAGCGTGTGACGTCGTCATTTTTGGCATTTTCTGAAGAAACAGGGTGCCTTTTAGTTATCATTAATTTTTCTTTTCTCGCATGTGTGATGGTCGTGTGGTAGATAGCGCCTAAATGGGCACGAAACGACATCACAATATTAACGAAGGGAGTAATTTTTTTTCCGCACAAGCCTTCAACTGTGTATATTGAGGTAATATCGAATGGAAGGAGATTGCCGCTCATTGGGAGTTCATATATAGATCATGGAAGGTCCATATATAAGGCTAAAGAGCAGTGGTGGGAGGCACAGCTATCTGTCGACATAGATCGACAGGAAATAGTGCACAACCAGTGGCGTAGCCAAGGGAAGGGGCGGGGAGGTTCAACTATCCTTTCTCGCCGAAAATAAAATTTATGGCTACGCCCCTGTGCGCAATTGATCCTGGTAGCTGTCTTCCTATTGAAAGGGGAAAAAATGTCTTGTGGAAGTCTTCGGAAAGATTCAGTTTAGTCGAAATGACTCTTCTTGTGGTAATGTTCTTGTGACTATCGTAGGGGTGTTAGCCGCAAGAGTGTTTGCGATGCTGTGTGTAATTTTGCGCGTGAATAGACAGCTTTGTAATAGCGTACGCTATGATTTGCGCTAGCGTTCGTCGCCGCTGGGTATGCGCGTCATACGCTGTCGTCTTTGGTGCCCACATTATCATGAATACGTGTCGCGCTCAACGAACGTCGGTGCCACAAAACAGAAACTAAGACGGTTTAGTAATAGAGAGAAAGTGTGTCTTGAAACTTAAATTATGTATTTTTTATTGCGTACACAAAGTGGCTGCTTTTTAAACTATATTATATATCTTAAAGGCAACTACCGCATAAGTGTTTACGAAGGTTTTTACAGTTTAGGTTTAACCAATCTTGTTTCAATTTATTCTACTCTCCATTGCGACGAACGATATTGCATCGCCCGATTCTCCTTGGAAAAGTTACCGATCATTGCTGTTTTTGTTTTTTTGCTAACTTTGCCTTTCCTAGTAATTACGGCAGATTCTCTGATTTTGACGAGCAAGGCCCTGTACTTACTCATTCACTGCATAGCCTTGAGGCCCCGCCGTGGTGGTCTTATTAGCTAAGGTACTCGGCTGCTGACTCGCAGGTCACGTGATCGAATCCCGGCTGCGGCGGCTGCATTTCCGATGAAGGCGGAAATGTTGTGGGCCTGTGTGCTCAGATTTGGGTGCACGTTAAAAACCCCAGCTGGTCGAAATTTCCGGAGCCTTCCACTACGGCGTCTAATTAACATACGGTGCTTTTGGGATGTTGAACCCCACATATCAATCAATTGATGCCTGCTGTATATTCACATAAATAAATGAAAAGTATATAAATAAATAAATAAGTAAATTCGCGGCCGATCCTCGAAAGTAGATAACGTGGTACGTCAATTCACCGACGAATAGACTCGGTGCCTTGGCTACGCATCTCATTAGCCGCTATAACAATCGCGACATTTACACACACCTCAGAGGGGCCACTGCTTAACGGCCGGAGTGTCCCGCATTTTGAGAAAGCCACCGCAACCGCGGCCCTCGGAAGTGCTCATCCCGGAGTCTCCAATCTCGATCGTGCCGACTGACTCGAGTCTTAGACGCGTTCTTATCGCCCCACTCGGAAGAGCAAGCTCGAGCGTAGTATTTCTCGAGCAGGATCCGCGGCACAGTGGCGCGATATGTAGCCTCAGCCGAAGATAAACGGCGCTGGCCAAAGTATATAGTATAGAAATACAAGAGGCCGCACACACAACAACCCGCGTTGCCTTTCGAGAGGAACTCTTGAAAACGTGTATTCGCCCGCGTTCAGCTGTCGGCCGCACTTGACCGCGATATCTCCTTCTTCCTTTCCACTGGTATCATTACGGAATATGACTCTGCTGACGCAACCTAAGCATATGGGGTATTTCAGTGAGGCGTAAATATTGTTCCGCAATATTCAGTGCGTGATGTTGCATTGTGATCGCTTCTGCCACTTACCACAGCGCCCGTTACTAATGCTGCAGGCACCGCTATTCTAGGTTCTTGAAATGAAATGCCGAAGTGCATAGTTCCTATTTGTTCATGTAGGTCGTAAAAATTGAGAAAGAGAGAGAGAGAACTCTTTATTGAAATGCAGAGAATTTAGCCGGCATGTAAAATTCACTGACTTGCTACTCTGCGTGGGGAAGGGGATTGAGGATTGAAAGTACAAATAAGAAAAAAGGTAAAGCCTGCAGTGTATTTCATCGAATTTGTTTTACAGTGGTCCATCCTACATACATCATGTCGTATAACGGTATAAAAAAATATGTGTCTCTATTTCTCTCGCGCTCACGCCGACAAACGTGTCCCGGGAGATTTAAAAAAAAAAGAAAAAAATCGATTGAATGTCTCCAGTGGTCAAGTTAGGCTACGTCGTTATGAGTTGTGTTGATTATACGTAAAGAGAATGAATGGCTGTGTTAGCTAAATACGAGTCCTCTTACAAAAGTATCCGACCTTTGGTAGAAAAAAAAACTGGCGTAATTGCAGCGTTGTACACCTAATCCCCCCTCAAAGCAGTCCCCTTGGGACTCCACACACGTCTCCCAGCTGTGATACAATGGCATTGTTGAGGAAATTCTGAGATGGCGTGTCTCATAAGTATCACTAATTAATCTATTTATTAACTTTAGGTCTTCTACCTGGATTTTCGAATTGAAACTGAGTGGAAATAATATTCCTTCTATAACAAAATTCGGTACTTAGCAGCATTTGCACCAGTTTAAGTAAAACCGCCCTAAGGTTGCATCGCAAAGTGTACAATATATCAGTAACAGTTATAATCTGTACTTCTTTTTTAACCGTCGCTCTTATAAATGTTCGTCGCAACGTTACTCTGTTTCACCACGTCCTTGTTGTTTGCTTCGTCTGTGCTGCTTCACGCAGTGTTATCGTCTTGTTCAACTGTGAAGCAAATATATATTGTGCATGGTTGATGGCGATGCCCCGCATAATTTTTTTTCTCCGTTTGTCCGTCAGTGAGTCCGTCCATCCGTCTGTCAGTCCGTTCCTGCGTCCATCCGTTCGTACGTCCGTCTGCTAGTCTGTCCGTCCGCTCGTGCGTCCGTCCTAGCGTTCATATAGTGAACACTCCAAGTACCGCCGTCTCCCATCTCGCAACCCCTGCGGCTCATACCCGCTTTAGAGCGCGTATGTGCCAACGGTGGCTACATACATACATACATACATACATACATACATACATACATACATACATACATACATACATACATACATACATACATACATACATACATACATACATACGGAGGAGGACGAGGAGGAGGAGCGACAGACCCACGCCATAAAGAGATTCGCCCCTAAAACCGTATGGCTGTATGGAAGCGCGATATCATTATTAGTTCCATAAATTCTTACTTTGCCGAGTCTGTAAGTAAAGTACGAGAAGGGTTTAGGAAATTGGAATATTGAGAAGTGTTGGCATTGATAGATTCTCTTGTGAAAATGAAAGTTTGGTAATAGGACCCGCATGCTGGAGTGACTGCTGTGAAAAAGGGTGTCATTGTCCGAGAGTAAACGAAAAAAAGTGACCGTGGCGCTGTAGATAGCGTACTCGGCCTCAGTTGTTGTGAAATCAGAGGTCACGGGTTCGACTCCTGTTGACGGAACTTTTTTTGTCTTATTATGCGTATTTTTGACGTCGCTTCCGTAACGGAGATGCGTTACTGAAATTTTGGTGGACCTCGGTATTTTTTCGACGTCACTTCCGTAACGGAAATGCGTCATTAAAATCTTGGTGGACCCCGTCACCATAGAGTTCGCTAAAATTAACTAGAGGGGACTCTGGTGCTGCAATCGTTCAGCGACCATAGAAATGATGTGTAGTTCATAAATTTGCCTATAGTGTTTGTGCTTGCGGGTGCCGAATCGCACTTGAGGCTTCGTTTACTACTGTGTTTAGTTTTTGTTTCGAAGGAAAAAAAAAACGAATCCTTTTGAACTTCAATTGAGCCCGCCGTGATAGCACTGATTTGCTCGAAGTTCAGCTCTCATTGCCGATCTTAATTATTGCCGGCGGCTCTTTCGACGGAAGCACGCCGTCAGTCAGCAGTGGCCGGCTTTCCGTTTGCAATCTTGTTGCGAACGAAATCCAGTCGCACGCCCCTCCGGTTTCCGTTTTCGAGTTTCCCTCCTCCTCTTGACGTGTTGAGACGTCCCCCGCTACGCCACCGATCGCCAATGAGAGGGAAGAACACTCAACCCTTTTTCTATCCGGTTCCCTCTTGGCTACGTGTCTCAATCACTTTCCACATACAGGGATTCGTGCTGGGGCCGGGAAGTAAGAGACGCTACGACTTGTTTCTGTTTACTGATTCATTAAATTTAATACTAACTTAAAACATCGTATACCGCGTACATCAACCATTACAATAAATTATAACACATGATTTGGACATTTGCGGCATGCGACGCCGGACACATAAGGGAAATAACGGTGCCAATACAAAGGTGCCTCAATACAAAGTAAACACACACGATACAAATGATAAAGTCATAAATTAACAAAACCGCGCAATGTCTCAATCCGCCACCTCAATTTCCGCAAAGTTACTCTAAATAAGGTGCATAAAGTCCGTCTCACGAAAGGTCCATGTTGACGGGGGCCTCGGAGCTGGTTGTTCAAATCGGGGCCAAAGGTTGGTTCTTTCCGTCGCGGTCTGATCTGTCTCCTTCCGTCGCCGTCTTCATCGTCTTCGTCATCGTCGCCTACGTCGTCCCTCTTAGTGATTTCCATCTTAGCTTCTCTACCATTTCGAGCTCATCGCATCATCTCTCTGACTCACTTCGACTCTTCACATCGTATCTCTCCGACTCTCCACATCGTATCTCTGGGCCCCAAGCTCGTCTCGTAGTCCTCTTTTTGTAGGACCCGACTCCGCCCTACCGGGGCACCAAACCAGTCCGCCACTCCACGCGGCATCTCTTTCTTCTCAGTCCGAGTGTATCGTCTTCGGCGGCCGCCCCCGCGGCCTACACCAGTAGAAAACCATCTCCCGAACAAAGCCGAGCAAGTGAAATGTATAAACTCAAGCTTCAGGGAGAGTGATGGGCGCGCCGTCCGAAGACACTTTAATTACGGGCGAACAATGGTCTCAATGCTTCCGGTACTTGGTGAGCCGATGTCCAGACCAAGTCTCAACGTCTCCACGCAGCTCGGTGTCTCTCGCGAAATTCTCCGTAGCCGCCGCTTCTTTGTCATTCACCGCCGCGGGCGGCCATCCGCGCAGAACGCAGTAATGAGCCATGGAGCCACGGAGTCTGACGGAGAGACATACTGGACACGGCACAGGCGCTTGCCGCAAAGGTCGCATTCCCCGAACCAACAAAAGGTGTTCTGCTGCTCCCCCATGCCACAGATCTAAAGGGAGTCCGCCGATTATCTCCACCGTACGCTGTCACACGGTCTGCAGACAACAAGGCGCCGCCCAGTCCTCGTGTCGATAATCCTTCTGGTACTTCACTCCGGAATGCCCTTTATGCGTGGGTTTGAGAAACCAGTGCACACATCTCGAAAGGAGCGGGGTTCAGTCCGTGTTTGCTGGGACGTCACAATCCCTTCACCTTGCAGAAGAATTTTCCCAGCGGGGAAATTCAAACGCGAGAAATGCGGGCGCATAACGCCTTCGCGTTGCGCAGCGAAATTGAGACATTGCGGCAGTCTTAGGAATACTATACGTGAACACAGTACACTTGAGAGTCAGCCGTGGCGGTGGCGCGTCGCTGAGAGGAACCAATTTGTGGTTGTCGCTGAATCATCACCCACCACGAAGCAGTTTGATTCCGTATTTCTACCGCGCACAACACACTTGAAACCTTCAGAATCACTGCAGAAACCCGTGGATGACGCGTGGACAAAACGCACACTGGTCACAGCTGCTCGGATGGTTTGGCACGCAACGTTCAGTCATGAATGCGGAAGGTTCACCATGCGAGCACATCACACACTTCGCCCGTACTGTCCACTCTCGGCACGACCGAACAGATGATACACACATTTAAATACACTTCCATTTCACACATGCACAAAATCCTAAGACCTCGGACATTTCAAACCAGACGAAAAGCGAGATGGCGGGAGAACATAGGTCACACAGGCAGTATGACCTATGTTCTGAATCTGAATATGCACTGAATCTGGATTCTGAATATGCACTGGATTACCTTCGCATACCATCTCCTGCCCGGCCTCTCGCTGCACGCACCTGTCGGTGAGAAAAAGGGACCTTCAACGCGATTTGCGTGTTCGGATTGGCTGAAAACGCGAGGTATATGCTGTCCTATGCAACTGTGACATTAGACGTTGTACATCAATACCGATCACGACGCCCCCTGCCTCCTAACGAGGCGCGACACTTCCGTGCGGGGAGACGCCGTGAAACCATTTCAATTTGAATTTTCTAAACTTTCTCGTTGCTTAAAACAGTCCCTTTTTCACCTTCCTTTCCGACAAGTGGTGCGATCTCGGCAACCTCACATTCACTGACCCTATGTTCTTCCCCAATCATCAGGGGTCCATCGATTCCAGATGGGACCACTCACTCAGTGGTCAACATCAGACGCCGCAAACAACACAAAACCACAATAACCGAGCGAACTACCTGCCTCATTTCAAAACACAATCAACAATATAAAACAACTGTACAAGCCAAAGCAAAACAATATAAAAACTTAAACTTCGACAGAAGGCCTTTACTAATGTAACATGCACAATGACCAAGTAGAAAGTATAAAACATAAAATGGCATATAACATTGCGGGCTCTTATGACCCTAGCCGATCCCCGAGCGCTCAGCGTCTACCCGTATGTAGACCTCTTCCCCGACTCCGAGTCCCGGACCCTCATTAGATGGTCCGAACTTCAACCTACTTAACTCAGTCGCGGACTGGGGCATGTGCGAAGCTATCCTATAAGACCACCGCTGCGTATGCCCGGGTTTGGTGCGGTGTACATCGAGTGTGCTGCAGTTCCCCTTTGGCCCCACGAAAACCACCCCGTTGCGATCTAGGCATTCCTCACTCTCACTTACTCTCTCTAACGTTCGGTCTACCGCCGTGTCGACCAAGACTCCGACAACTGCATCCTCAGAGAACCCATTCTCGTCCAACTCCATATCTCTTACTCCTACTAGTAATGCCTCATCGTCTCGTGGGATCTTCGAGGTAGAAACCGCAGCTAAACCATCTGCACACGCTCCAGTGACCTCGACATCGACAGCATTTGTTTCACCCAGTGGCACCGGCGTGCCAGCGTTCCTCTCAAACACACCCTCGCTCAATGGCGGAACATCCTCCTCGATCACGGAACTTACATTAACCACTTCCGCACACGCTGAACCGTGACTCATTTTTAAGGAGCTTATTTCCTCCTGAATATTTACGGTCGCGATTGACCTCTGTGCGTCACTGTCATGAGGAGGAGTTGCGTCTAGGTTTTCAGATTCGAATTTTTTCACCATCTCCTTGTCTTTGTGAATGCGGCTATCACCCATCGGATTCCAATTTCGTCGCCGGTAACGGTGGCATTCTCGCCGAATGTGACCAAACCTGCCACCGTTAGAGCACACGCCAGGATAAGGGAGCTGCTTCGGCAATTTCTGCCAATTTTGTGTCACCTTTTTGCGTACTGCCAAGCTCTCCACAAGTGTTTCGAGGCGGTCAAGGCGGTTATGCATCTCATTAACTTCCGTGCCCTCTTCTACGTATCGAATGGGTAACGAATGGCTGCTCGACACTTTCTCATTCTGCTCCTCCTTGACCGCTATGGCAATGGCCTCGTCAAACGTTTTTGGGTCTCGAGAGAGAACAAATCTGCGGACCGGATCCCTCAGGCCTAATAAAAATTGCGAGAGCAATTGTTCGTCTAGAATTTCGCGGCGCAGCGAAGCTTTCACCGGATCTTGACCATCGGAGCTTGCCAGGGTGGCGGTCCCGAGGATGCGCAAGCGACTCGCAAATGACCTCACCTCCTCATCTGCCTTCTGCCTCGCGTTTAAAAACCGTTCCGTTTTAAAGATAAGTGGTTCCGTATCAAACCTCTTGAGGGCCAAATATTTGAACTCAGAAAATTTTGAAGTCGCAGCAACGCCATCATCCCACCACGCAAAATCGTGCGCCGCGCCTACCATCTTGCATCGTGCTATGCAGATCAGCTCATTATCCCGCCATCCACCCAAGCAACCAACCTGCTCCAAAATTTTCAAGAAAACCCCAATATCCGGACCCGTATCGCCTCCCGTAAATGATGGAACCATATCCGCTAACATTAACGTGCTCATTCCTAGTGGGTCGTCTCTGTCGGTCATCTTATCAGTCTGCTCGTTCAATTTGCCGCCTCTCCTTCCCTAGTACGAGGGTGAAATCTTGCACCGTTGCCCCAGCAGTAATCCCACCGCTGCCACCACTTGAGACGTCCCCCGCTACGCCACCGATCGCCAATGAGAGGGAAGAACACTCAACCCTTTTTCTATCCGGTTCCCTCTTGGCTACGTGTCTCAATCACTTTCCACATACAGGGATTCGTGCTGGGGCCGGGAAGTAAGAGACGCTACGACTTGTTTCTGTTTACTGATTCATTAAATTTAATACTAACTTAAAACATCGTATACCGCGTACATCAACCATTACAATAAATTATAACACATGATTTGGACATTTGCGGCATGCGACGCCGGACACATAAGGGAAATAACGGTGCCAATACAAAGGTGCCTCAATACAAAGTAAACACACACGATACAAATGATAAAGTCATAAATTAACAAAACCGCGCAATGTCTCAATCCGCCACCTCAATTTCCGCAAAGTTACTCTAAATAAGGTGCATAAAGTCCGTCTCACGAAAGGTCCATGTTGACGGGGGCCTCGGAGCTGGTTGTTCAAATCGGGGCCAAAGGTTGGTTCTTTCCGTCGCGGTCTGATCTGTCTCCTTCCGTCGCCGTCTTCATCGTCTTCGTCATCGTCGCCTACGTCGTCCCTCTTAGTGATTTCCATCTTAGCTTCTCTACCATTTCGAGCTCATCGCATCATCTCTCTGACTCACTTCGACTCTTCACATCGTATCTCTCCGACTCTCCACATCGTATCTCTGGGCCCCAAGCTCGTCTCGTAGTCCTCTTTTTGTAGGACCCGACTCCGCCCTACCGGGGCACCAAACCAGTCCGCCACTCCACGCGGCATCTCTTTCTTCTCAGTCCGAGTGTATCGTCTTCGGCGGCCGCCCCCGCGGCCTACACCAGTAGAAAACCCTCTCCCGAACAAAGCCGAGCAAGTGAAATGTATAAACTCAAGCTTCAGGGAGAGTGATGGGCGCGCCGTCCGAAGACACTTTAATTACGGGCGAACAATGGTCTCAATGCTTCCGGTACTTGGTGAGCCGATGTCCAGACCAAGTCTCAACGTCTCCACGCAGCTCGGTGTCTCTCGCGAAATTCTCCGTAGCCGCCGCTTCTTTGTCATTCACCGCCGCGGGCGGCCATCCGCGCAGAACGCAGTAATGAGCCATGGAGCCACGGAGTCTGACGGAGAGACATACTGGACACGGCACAGGCGCTTGCCGCAAAGGTCGCATTCCCCGAACCAACAAAAGGTGTTCTGCTGCCCCCCATGCCACAGATCTAAAGGGAGTCCGCCGATTATCTCCACCGTACGCTGTCACACGGTCTGCAGACAACAAGGCGCCGCCCAGTCCTCGTGTCGATAATCCTTCTGGTACTTCACTCCGGAATGCCCTTTATGCGTGGGTTTGAGAAACCAGTGCACACATCTCGAAAGGAGCGGGGTTCAGTCCGTGTTTGCTGGGACGTCACAATCCCTTCACCTTGCAGAAGAATTTTCCCAGCGGGGAAATTCAAACGCGAGAAATGCGGGCGCATAACGCCTTCGCGTTGCGCAGCGAAATTGAGACATTGCGGCAGTCTTAGGAATACTATACGTGAACACAGTACACTTGAGAGTCAGCCGTGGCGGTGGCGCGTCGCTGAGAGGAACCAATTTGTGGTTGTCGCTGAATCATCACCCACCACGAAGCAGTTTGATTCCGTATTTCTACCGCGCACAACACACTTGAAACCTTCAGAATCACTGCAGAAACCCGTGGATGACGCGTGGACAAAACGCACACTGGTCACAGCTGCTCGGATGGTTTGGCACGCAACGTTCAGTCATGAATGCGGAAGGTTCACCATGCGAGCACATCACACACTTCGCCCGTACTGTCCACTCTCGGCACGACCGAACAGATGATACACACATTTAAATACACTTCCATTTCACACATGCACAAAAGCCTAAGACCTCGGACATTTCAAACCAGACGAAAAGCGAGATGGCGGGAGAACATAGGTCACACAGGCAGTATGACCTATGTTCTGAATCTGAATATGCACTGAATCTGGATTCTGAATATGCACTGGATTACCTTCGCATACCATCTCCTGCCCGGCCTCTCGCTGCACGCACCTGTCGGTGAGAAAAAGGGACCTTCAACGCGATTTGCGTGTTCGGATTGGCTGAAAACGCGAGGTATATGCTGTCCTATGCAACTGTGACATTAGACGTTGTACATCAATACCGATCACGACGCCCCCTGCCTCCTAACGAGGCGCGACACTTCCGTGCGGGGAGACGCCGTGAAACCATTTCAATTTGAATTTTCTAAACTTTCTCGTTGCTTAAAACAGTCCCTTTTTCACCTTCCTTTCCGACAAGTGGTGCGATCTCGGCAACCTCACATTCACTGACCCTATGTTCTTCCCCAATCATCAGGGGTCCATCGATTCCAGATGGGACCACTCACTCAGTGGTCAACATCAGACGCCGCAAACAACACAAAACCACAATAACCGAGCGAACTACCTGCCTCATTTCAAAACACAATCAACAATATAAAACAACTGTACAAGCCAAAGCAAAACAATATAAAAACTTAAACTTCGACAGAAGGCCTTTACTAATGTAACATGCACAATGACCAAGTAGAAAGTATAAAACATAAAATGGCATATAACATTGCGGGCTCTTATGACCCTAGCCGATCCCCGAGCGCTCAGCGTCTACCCGTATGTAGACCTCTTCCCCGACTCCGAGTCCCGGACCCTCATTAGATGGTCCGAACTTCAACCTACTTAACTCAGTCGCGGACTGGGGCATGTGCGAAGCTATCCTATAAGACCACCGCTGCGTATGCCCGGGTTTGGTGCGGTGTACATCGAGTGTGCTGCAGTTCCCCTTTGGCCCCACGAAAACCACCCCGTTGCGATCTAGGCATTCCTCACTCTCACTTACTCTCTCTAACGTTCGGTCTACCGCCGTGTCGACCAAGACTCCGACAACTGCATCCTCAGAGAACCCATTCTCGTCCAACTCCATATCTCTTACTCCTACTAGTAATGCCTCATCGTCTCGTGGGATCTTCGAGGTAGAAACCGCAGCTAAACCATCTGCACACGCTCCAGTGACCTCGACATCGACAGCATTTGTTTCACCCAGTGGCACCGGCGTGCCAGCGTTCCTCTCAAACACACCCTCGCTCAATGGCGGAACATCCTCCTCGATCACGGAACTTACATTAACCACTTCCGCACACGCTGAACCGTGACTCATTTTTAAGGAGCTTATTTCCTCCTGAATATTTACGGTCGCGATTGACCTCTGTGCGTCACTGTCATGAGGAGGAGTTGCGTCTAGGTTTTCAGATTCGAATTTTTTCACCATCTCCTTGTCTTTGTGAATGCGGCTATCACCCATCGGATTCCAATTTCGTCGCCGGTAACGGTGGCATTCTCGCCGAATGTGACCAAACCTGCCACCGTTAGAGCACACGCCAGGATAAGGGAGCTGCTTCGGCAATTTCTGCCAATTTTGTGTCACCTTTTTGCGTACTGCCAAGCTCTCCACAAGTGTTTCGAGGCGGTCAAGGCGGTTATGCATCTCATTAACTTCCGTGCCCTCTTCTACGTATCGAATGGGTAACGAATGGCTGCTCGACACTTTCTCATTCTGCTCCTCCTTGACCGCTATGGCAATGGCCTCGTCAAACGTTTTTGGGTCTCGAGAGAGAACAAATCTGCGGACCGGATCCCTCAGGCCTAATAAAAATTGCGAGAGCAATTGTTCGTCTAGAATTTCGCGGCGCAGCGAAGCTTTCACCGGATCTTGACCATCGGAGCTTGCCAGGGTGGCGGTCCCGAGGATGCGCAAGCGACTCGCAAATGACCTCACCTCCTCATCTGCCTTCTGCCTCGCGTTTAAAAACCGTTCCGTTTTAAAGATAAGTGGTTCCGTATCAAACCTCTTGAGGGCCAAATATTTGAACTCAGAAAATTTTGAAGTCGCAGCAACGCCATCATCCCACCACGCAAAATCGTGCGCCGCGCCTACCATCTTGCATCGTGCTATGCAGATCAGCTCATTATCCCGCCATCCACCCAAGCAACCAACCTGCTCCAAAATTTTCAAGAAAACCCCAATATCCGGACCCGTATCGCCTCCCGTAAATGATGGAACCATATCCGCTAACATTAACGTGCTCATTCCTAGTGGGTCGTCTCTGTCGGTCATCTTATCAGTCTGCTCGTTCAATTTGCCGCCTCTCCTTCCCTAGTACGAGGGTGAAATCTCGCACCGTTGCCCCAGCAGTAATCCCACCGCTGCCACCACTTGAGACGTCCCCCGCTACGCCACCGATCGCCAATGAGAGGGAAGAACACTCAACCCTTTTTCTATCCGGTTCCCTCTTGGCTACGTGTCTCAATCACTTTCCACATACAGGGATTCGTGCTGGGGCCGGGAAGTAAGAGACGCTACGACTTGTTTCTGTTTACTGATTCATTAAATTTAATACTAACTTAAAACATCGTATACCGCGTACATCAACCATTACAATAAATTATAACACATGATTTGGACATTTGCGGCATGCGACGCCGGACACATAAGGGAAATAACGGTGCCAATACAAAGGTGCCTCAATACAAAGTAAACACACACGATACAAATGATAAAGTCATAAATTAACAAAACCGCGCAATGTCTCAATCCGCCACCTCAATTTCCGCAAAGTTACTCTAAATAAGGTGCATAAAGTCCGTCTCACGAAAGGTCCATGTTGACGGGGGCCTCGGAGCTGGTTGTTCAAATCGGGGCCAAAGGTTGGTTCTTTCCGTCGCGGTCTGATCTGTCTCCTTCCGTCGCCGTCTTCATCGTCTTCGTCATCGTCGCCTACGTCGTCCCTCTTAGTGATTTCCATCTTAGCTTCTCTACCATTTCGAGCTCATCGCATCATCTCTCTGACTCACTTCGACTCTTCACATCGTATCTCTCCGACTCTCCACATCGTATCTCTGGGCCCCAAGCTCGTCTCGTAGTCCTCTTTTTGTAGGACCCGACTCCGCCCTACCGGGGCACCAAACCAGTCCGCCACTCCACGCGGCATCTCTTTCTTCTCAGTCCGAGTGTATCGTCTTCGGCGGCCGCCCCCGCGGCCTACACCAGTAGAAAACCCTCTCCCGAACAAAGCCGAGCAAGTGAAATGTATAAACTCAAGCTTCAGGGAGAGTGATGGGCGCGCCGTCCGAAGACACTTTAATTACGGGCGAACAATGGTCTCAATGCTTCCGGTACTTGGTGAGCCGATGTCCAGACCAAGTCTCAACGTCTCCACGCAGCTCGGTGTCTCTCGCGAAATTCTCCGTAGCCGCCGCTTCTTTGTCATTCACCGCCGCGGGCGGCCATCCGCGCAGAACGCAGTAATGAGCCATGGAGCCACGGAGTCTGACGGAGAGACATACTGGACACGGCACAGGCGCTTGCCGCAAAGGTCGCATTCCCCGAACCAACAAAAGGTGTTCTGCTGCCCCCCATGCCACAGATCTAAAGGGAGTCCGCCGATTATCTCCACCGTACGCTGTCACACGGTCTGCAGACAACAAGGCGCCGCCCAGTCCTCGTGTCGATAATCCTTCTGGTACTTCACTCCGGAATGCCCTTTATGCGTGGGTTTGAGAAACCAGTGCACACATCTCGAAAGGAGCGGGGTTCAGTCCGTGTTTGCTGGGACGTCACAATCCCTTCACCTTGCAGAAGAATTTTCCCAGCGGGGAAATTCAAACGCGAGAAATGCGGGCGCATAACGCCTTCGCGTTGCGCAGCGAAATTGAGACATTGCGGCAGTCTTAGGAATACTATACGTGAACACAGTACACTTGAGAGTCAGCCGTGGCGGTGGCGCGTCGCTGAGAGGAACCAATTTGTGGTTGTCGCTGAATCATCACCCACCACGAAGCAGTTTGATTCCGTATTTCTACCGCGCACAACACACTTGAAACCTTCAGAATCACTGCAGAAACCCGTGGATGACGCGTGGACAAAACGCACACTGGTCACAGCTGCTCGGATGGTTTGGCACGCAACGTTCAGTCATGAATGCGGAAGGTTCACCATGCGAGCACATCACACACTTCGCCCGTACTGTCCACTCTCGGCACGACCGAACAGATGATACACACATTTAAATACACTTCCATTTCACACATGCACAAAATCCTAAGACCTCGGACATTTCAAACCAGACGAAAAGCGAGATGGCGGGAGAACATAGGTCACACAGGCAGTATGACCTATGTTCTGAATCTGAATATGCACTGAATCTGGATTCTGAATATGCACTGGATTACCTTCGCATACCATCTCCTGCCCGGCCTCTCGCTGCACGCACCTGTCGGTGAGAAAAAGGGACCTTCAACGCGATTTGCGTGTTCGGATTGGCTGAAAACGCGAGGTATATGCTGTCCTATGCAACTGTGACATTAGACGTTGTACATCAATACCGATCACGACGCCCCCTGCCTCCTAACGAGGCGCGACACTTCCGTGCGGGGAGACGCCGTGAAACCATTTCAATTTGAATTTTCTAAACTTTCTCGTTGCTTAAAACAGTCCCTTTTTCACCTTCCTTTCCGACAAGTGGTGCGATCTCGGCAACCTCACATTCACTGACCCTATGTTCTTCCCAATCATCAGGGGTCCATCGATTCCAGATGGGACCACTCACTCGTGGTCAACATCAGACGCCGCAAACAACACAAAACCACAATAACCGAGCGAACTACCTGCCTCATTTCAAAACACAATCAACAATATAAAACAACTGTACAAGCCAAAGCAAAACAATATAAAAACTTAAACTTCGACAGAAGGCCTTTACTAATGTAACATGCACAATGACCAAGTAGAAAGTATAAAACATAAAATGGCATATAACATTGCGGCTCTTATGACCCTAGCCGATCCCCGAGCGCTCAGCGTCCTACCCGTATGTAGGACCTCTTCCCCGACTCCGAGTCCCGGACCCTCATTAGATGGTCCGAACTTCAACCTACTTAACTCAGTCGCGGACTGGGGGCATGTGCGAAGCTATCCTATAAGACCACCGCTGCGTATGCCCGGGTTTGGTGCGGGTGTACATCGAGTGTGCTGCAGTTCCCCTTTGGCCCCACGAAAACCACCCCGTTGGCGATCTAGGCATTCCTCACTCTCACTTACTCTCTCTAACGTTCGGTCTACCGCCGTGTCGACCAAGGACTCCGACAACTGCATCCTCAGAGAACCCATTCGCGTCCAACTCCATATCTCTTACTCCTCTAGGTATGCCTCATCGTCTCGATGGGATCTTCGAGGAGAAACCGCAGCTAAACCATCTGCACACGCTCCAGTGACCTCGACATCGACAGCATTTGTTTCACCCAGTGGCACCGGCGTGCCAGCGTTCTCTCAAACACACCCTCGCTCAATGGCGGAACATCCTCCTCGATCACGGAACTTACATTAACCACTTCCGCACACGCTGAACCGTGACTCATTTTTAAGGAGCTTATTTCCTCCTGAATATTTACGGTCGCGATTGACCTCTGTGCGTCACTGTCATGAGGAGGAGTTGCGTCTAGGTTTTCAGATTCGATTTTTTGCACCATCTCCTTGTCTTTGTGAATGCGGCTATCACCCATCGGATTCCAATTCGTCGCCGGTAACGGTGGCATTCTCGCGAATGTGACCAAACCTGCCACCGTTAGAGCACACGCCCGGATAAGGGAGCTGCTTCGGCAATTTCTGCCAATTTGTTGTCACCTTTTTGCGTACTGCCAAGCTCTCCACAAGTGTTTCGAGGCGGTCAAGGCGGTTATGCATCTCATTAACTTCCGTGCCCTCTTCTACGTATCGAATGGGTAACGAATGGCTGCTCGACACTTTCTCATTCTGCTCCTCCTTGACCGCTATGGCAATGGCCTCGTCAAACGTTTTTGGGTTCCGAGAGAGAACAAATCTGCGGACCGGATCCCTCAGGCCTAATAAAAATTGCGAGAGCAATTGTTCGTCTAGAATTTCGCGGCGCAGCGAAGCTTTCACCGGATCTTGACCATCGGAGCTTGCAGGGGTGGCGGTCCCCGAGGATGCGCAAGCGACTCGCAAATGACCTCACCTCCTCATCTGCCTTCTGCCTCGCGTTTAAAAACCGTTCCGTTTTAAAGATAAGTGGTTCCGTATCAAACCTCTTGAGGGCCAAATATTTGAACTCAGAAAATTTTGAAGTCGCAGCAACGCCATCATCCCACCACGCAAAATCGTGCGCCGCGCCTACCATCTTGCATCGTGCTATGCAGATCAGCTCATTATCCCGCCATCCACCCAAGCAACCAACCTGCTCCAAAATTTTCAAGAAAACCCCAATATCGGACCCGTATCGCCTCCCGTAAATGATGGAACATATCCGCTAACATTAACGTGCTCATTCCTAGTGGGGGTCGTCTCTGTCGGTCATCTATCAGTCTGCTCGTTCAATTGCCGCCTCTCCTTCCTAGTACGAGGGTGAAATCTCGCAACCGTTGCCCCAGCAGTAATCCCACCGTGCCACCACTTGAGACGTCCCCCGCTACGCCACCGATCGCCAATGAGGGGAAGAACACTCAACCCTTTTCTATCGGTTCCCTCTTGGCTACGTTCTCAATCACTTTCCACATCTCGAAAGGAGCGGGGTTCAGTCCGTGTTTGCTGGGACGTCACAGTGTATCCGAAACCAGGCGTTCGCTTTCATCTAGATCTGAGTTAACGCACGACCCACTTGTCGGCTTTATTTTGAGTGGTTACTTTTTGAATCTGTGCTTGCGTTCCTACTTAGTGACGTCTGTCGCGCGTACCGTGTTTTATCGTCATATTTCTCGGCCAAATATCGCTCAAAACGGGAAGGACTCTCCTGGTCTACGTTTCGATCGCAGGGCCGTGTCTTACATGCGTCATCATTGTGGAATGGTCATCAGTCGTTGTTACGGTTCGTTATTAACGACAGCGTGAAACACTGCCATGGTACTTCCTTGGTAAACGGTTCTTTAATATTAGTTTAGTTTTTTAATGACACCCTCATTATTTGCCCGCATTCCTGAACTGTGTCCGATGTCTGATATCTAAAAAAAAAATTCCTTCACGAGCCTATATCAAGGGCAGTGCAGCTTGTCAACTTCTGGATAAGACACGTGACTTCATCTGCCGTATTTGCTTGCGTATTTCCAGCACTCTTTACTGGCTGGTGCTCGCTAACGTTTGCCAAAGATGAGTGAATGTACGGAAGCTTGGTAGAGACTATAAAACGTAGTAAAGTAGCTGCACAGCGCCGAAGAACAAATGTTAGGAAAAGTCTAAAGGATGTGAAAAGTAGTCGATGACGTCAGAGGCTTAGATGGTGTGGGGTAATTAGGACATTTGCAGGCTTGAAATTAAGTTAGCTCGCGTGGGAAAGCGTAAGTTGTGTATCATTTTGAGAAGCCTTCGCCCTTCATTGAGCATGGAATAAGTCGCTGTTGCTGCTGTTGCTGCGGATGAAGAAAGATTGATTAATATATAAAAGGAAAATTTTCAAATTTTGAACATTTTGTTGGTGGGGCTTGACGGTGCTCTGAGGGTGTATGAGATTGGTGTTCAGGACAAGTCGTCAAGAAGAAATGGAGACACGCAGCGCGTAGGCAGGATGACCGAATTAAGAGTAACTGACTGGACTGCAAGAGAAGGCGAACGCGTGAGGTGAGACAGAAATTTAGGTGGGCAGACGAAATTAAGAAGTTTGCTGGTATAACGTGGTAGTACAAAGCACAGGACCGGGTTGATTGGCAGAACATAAGAAAGGCTCTTTTTCCGCAGTGGGAATAGTCAGGCTACTGCGGCTGCTGCTCATGATGATGATGGCGAGCTATTTGCATACAGCGCTTCTACATGTCTCTGGTTTTGCAGGCACAGAGTCCAGTGAGTTTCTGAACCTCCGGCGCGAGACGCAGCTGTCCCGTTGCATCCAGTAACGAATCGACGCTCGAATGCGCATGTACTTAGTCAAGGGTTTCCGGAATGACTAAGAAAATGAATCGGAATTTTCCGATTATACCGTGTGCAGTATAATAAATACGCGCTGTATACTTCACTACAAAATACGTGCGCACGTTTGCCTGTTATCACACCGTGCCAGCAACTATAATCAGGCGTATACGTTTAAAACGAAGTCGCAAATGGTACCGCGATCTGGGCTCTGTGTTCAGGTGGGCAGCCGGCTTATGTTATTGTGTATGTAATCCGAGTATAGCTGTTATAACGTGTATACGCGATGTTCCAATAGCCGGCTGCGGAGCTGATAACGAGGCGGGAGCGTGGTTTCCTACGAGAGGCGGAAACGGAATCCCGCGGTATCAGCCACCACGAGCCTGATTGGAGCCTTTCTTGCGCCACTCTTCGGAACCCGGAAGCGCCCAGTCAAAACGCTGCCGCGCAACGCCCACAAGTCTGCTCACCGCCGCTCTCCTTTGAAGGTTCTTTTAATCTTCAGTAGTTACTTACTTTGAGCGTTGCATGCTACTTTGCATATTGTGTCCAGTCAGTGTGAACTGGCCATGCAAATTGTGAGAAGTCTGAACCGAGCGATCAATTCGCGGCAGGGATACTCTTCTTTGACGCCTTGAAGTATTCGAGTGAAACTAAACTCGAATGGTAAAAGTGCAGGTATAATAGGTTGTGGAAGATGGGAATGTAGGTATGCTAGAAGTAACAGGGCTCGAACATGGGTCAAGAAAAAGGCGCCGAGCGCTTAATATATAGAGAGACATTTGGGTTCGCTGCAAGGACACGAGATAGGTATAAGAGCTGATGCTAAATGCACATGCACGAAAATTGTACTTGAAACATACTCAAACAAGGCGTACTCCTTGAATCTCTCAAAACGGTGAAGACTCTTTCGTTTCTTATTTCAGAGGGAGGAAGGGGGGGGCGCTATATGAACAGTTGAAAGCGTTTGTCCTCATGATTGTTGCACTCTTAATTCAAAACATTCGCTTCAGCGTTAAATCATTTTCAATCACATTACGTTTCATTCGCTCGTGATTCACATTTGACATACATTTATATCACATTATTTTTTATTTGTATACGTTTCTCTTGAAGGTTAGTGGTAAATTACGATTCATGATTTGAGATTGCTTGCCGAATGCCATCCACCTTATCCTTACTGTAGCTATTTCATTCTCGTGGTTTGGCTCCGCGGTTACTACATGTCCTAAGTCGACACATTTCTTAAAATTTTCCAGCGTAGCTCCACTTATCGCAAAGCGCTGTTTTTATCAAGACTGTTGCAGATTACTTTAGTTTTGTGCACATTATTTTTCAGACTTGCTCTTCTGCTTTTTGTGTCCTGTTCAGTAATCATGAGCTGTTGTAATTCGTCCCCTGAGTTACTCATCAAGGCACTGTCATCAGCGAATCGCAGGTTACTAAGGTACTTTCCATTAATTCTTATCCCTAACTCTTCCCGGTCTAGGGTCCTGTAAACCTTCTTTAAACACGTGGTGAATAGCATTGACGAGATTATGTCTCCCTGCTTTACAACCTTCTTTATTAGGATTCTGTCGCTTTCTTCTTTATTTACAACCTTCTTTATTGGGATTCTGTCTTTCTTCTTTATTGGGATTCTGTCGCTTTCTGTCACTTTCTGATGCCATATTCCCCCACTGCATGGTCTCCGGCCTGTTTCTTGCCTATTTTCGCATCAATGTCGCCCATCAGAATAGTATATTGTGTATTTACTTTATTAATGGCTCACTCTACGTATTCATATATGGAAGCGTTCATCCGAATGATCTTTATGGCTCGATGTAGGCGTGCAGGTCTGTACAACATTCATCTTGTACCTTTTCTTAAACTTAATTACGATGTTTTCCACCTTCTCACTGATGCTATAGTACTCCGCTATGTTTCCAGTGATATTACTGTGTATAAGAAACCCCACCCCCCGTTCTTTTCTGTCAACCGTAGCATAGAACGTGTCCGTTATTCAGCACCGTGTAAGCCCCACGTGTCCCCCTAACTTCGCTGAGCCCTATTGTATCCCATTTACACCGTTTAATTCCTCAAATAGCACAGCTAGACTAGCCTCACTAGAGAGCGTTCGGAGCAAAAACCTGGGGGCTTGCAAAAAGGGTTCAGCTTAAACTGAGGAAGATGCAGCGAGCGACGGAAAGGAAAATGATAGGTGTAACCTTAAGGGACAAGAAGAGAGCAGAGTGGGTCAGGGAACGAACCGGGGTTCAGGATATCATAGTTGAAATTAAGAAGAAGAAATGGACATGGGCCGGACATGTAGCAAGTAGCAAGTAGGCAGAATAATCACTGGTCATTAAACGCTACTGACTGGATTTCCAGAGAAGGCAGACGCACGAAGGGGAGACAGGAAGTTAGGTGGGCCGCTGAGATTAAAAGAGTTCGCAGGTATAACGTGGGAGCAGAAAGCACAATACCGGGTTGATTGGCGGATCGTGGGAGAAGTCTTTGCCTTGCAGTGGGGCTAGTCAGGCTGAATATAATAATAATAATAATAATAATAATAATAATAATAATAATAATAATAATAATAATAATAATAATAATAATAATAATAATGATGATATGCTTTGCCTTGCGCACCTAGTTATCAGTTCTACCTAATCACTTGGCGTATACACTTGCCATTACATTTCACTTTAATCTACAAATATTTCGCCTTTCATTTACTTCAACTACTGAAATTTTAGTGGCGGAATGCGGACATGTGCCATGCACGACTACTTGTATTCATCGCGTTGTCAATGCCGGACGCCATAATTGTCTACTCGTGAGCCATACGAGAATTTCGCCTAAAAAAAGAAAAAAACAGATTTCAAAATTATATCATTAGTGCACAAAGCATTTGAAGAGCTAGAGGCTCAGTATAGTGCATATGTATTACTTATTACATTTTTTTGTAAAAGACGTACAGGTGACAAACGGTAGGCTTTTTAGAAATTATGAGTACACATACAGGCCAAAACTATATTAGTGTTGTACGGCGTAGATTTCTTCTTTATACTACAATTTAAGTTATAGCATTGATTTCCTACCAGAGTTGTTTCTCCCTAAATTTATTTTTTTTTCTCAGCCAATGGTTTTCCCGAGACTTATTGAAAATTGTGGTTCAAAGGAGTCCTTCGTATAAAAACTATAAAATAAAAGGCACCAACATTACTCTGAAGTTTTCACCGCGGAAAAAGAAAAAAAAAACACGCATATAGCTCGGTACGTACGCGGTACTTTTACTTCTTCAATCAAGCCCCGCCGCGGTGGTCTAGTGGCTAAGGTACTCGGCTGCTGACCCGCAGGGCGCGGGTTCGAATCCCGGCTGCGGCGGCTGCATTTCCGATGGAGGCGGAAATGTTGTAGGCCCGTGTGCTCAGATTTGGGTGCACGTTAAAGAACCCCAGGTGGTCTAAATTTCCGGAGCCCTCCACTATGGCGTCTCTCATAATCATATAGTGGTTTTGGGACGTTAAACCCCATATATCAATCAATCATTACTTCTTCAATCAAGTCTACTGGCACGGGCCTGTTAAGTGGACCGGTAACATTGATGTCAGAACGATTTTAATGCAAACATCCCCGGTCGATACGCATTCGTTGGTGCTCTCCGAAATAGCTCATCTATCTATCTATCTATCTATCTATCTATCTATCTATCTATCTATCTATCTCTCTATCTATCTATCTATCTATCTATCTATCTATCTATCTATCTATCTATCTATCTATCTATCTTTCTTTCTTTCTTTCTTTCTTTCTTTCTTTCTTTCTTTCTTTCTTTCTTTCTTTCTTTCTTCCTTTCTTTTGACATGCGCGAATGCAACCTTGTTCGTCTGGTGCAGGCATTTGGGCGCACACGCATCTCCTACGTGGCTCCTTACCCCCGCCGTATACGGGCTGATCTCAATCGTCTCGATGTTTCGCTTCGCAAGGCGTACATGATGTTATGCCAGCGAGTCCTCGTCAAACGTCCGTGCCTCTGAAAAAGGCAATCTGGGTCAAGGCCAGCCCGCAGTCTGCCTGGCGCGATCGACTCGACGGCGTGAACACGCGCGGCGCCCCTCTGGCCCACGTGCATTGAGTCAGCTGTGCATGTGACAGCGAGCCGGCGTCCTCGTGTCTGGTGGTCTGACGCCTGGCGCGGCGACCCCATTGGCGGAACCTGTCCTGACGACCAGCGGCGCTTCTGATTGGACTTTTTGGTTGGACCCGGTGTAAATAAAAGAAGCCCTGCGGCGCGTCGCGATCGGCGGTCCTATGGGAGAGGCGTCCCCGTGTAGGAGAGCCGGCACGTGTGTGAGTCGGCGGTTTTAGGCGAAAAGCTGACCTATGTGTTAGAGAGGAGAGCTCGGCTCTTCGAGTCTCTGTCGGCCCCAGTGCCGAAATTGTAACGTTTCTGTATATATGCTGTACATAAACCTTGTTTAACTCACCGTCGTCTCGTCCGCTTGTCTCATCAGCTCTTCGCAGAAGCAGTCGCGAGCTGAGAAACATACGCTACCAAACGGCTGGTGATCTTCCCGGCGGAGTTGAAAGCAGTGGCGCCCGTGGGACCAGGTTGGCGTCGCAGTCTTTCGCAACAGTGGAGGTCAGCGGTGGGATTTCGGAGGTGGCTTCTCAACAGTGGTGACTTCGGCGGGATCGGCCCGTCTTTCGCAACAGTGGTTGGCAGCTGCGGGATCGGCCGGCGTCAGCGACATCGATGCGGTGAGTGCCTGATGTTTTCCCCTCAGTTCACCAGACTACTCTAGCTCAGGTTGTAGTAGTTTAGAGAAGGGCTGTGTGAAGCATTGTAGTGAGCTTTGATCGTTTCAAGCCAAGTCGAAGCGCTTTGAAACCAAAGTTAATGCGGAGGGGGTAAACACGGGAGTGTGAAAAATTGCTTGCGCGTCTTGCTAGTAGGCTTATAGTGGGTACGGCAAGTAAATTGTTAACAGGGGCAAACAGCAAGAGGCTAGTGTGAACGATGGAGAACCTTAAAGTTAAGCAACTCGTCGAAATTTGTGAGGAACTCGGCATTACTTTGGGCCGTGCGAAACGAAAGCAAGCGATCCTTGAGATCATGAAGGATGAGGGAGTGTCGGCGGAGGAAGTCGATGAGGCCTGGGAGGATATCAAAGCACGCCGCGAAGAAGCTGAAAAGCGCGAAGCTCGCGAACGTGAGGAGGCTGAAAGGCGAGAACGCCGCGAGGAGGCCGAGAGACAGGAGCGCCTAGAGTTGAAACGACTAGAATTGGCAATCCTACAGTGTTCGCAAGCACGGAAGCTTTCGCGGCAGCTTGATCTGGTTCAATGCGGTGAACTCTCAAGTGACCTTGTCGGCGGGTCGACGGAACCCCAGAAAGAAAAGTTTCCGCATGAGTCATGTGAGCAGTCACGCGAGCGGCGCGTCGCGGGAGCGGCCGGCGCGGTATGCGCTGGGGGAGACGACGTGGCGCCATTAGATCAGAGCGAGAGGGCTGCAACGCTCTCGCCCGTAGCGGAAAGTTGGAGCGAGCTGCCGAGAGTTGATCGAGAGACGCTCGTTCGGGAGCAGCGTGAGGATCTCGCGATTGAAGCGCTAGTGGAAAGCCAAATTGAAGCGCTAGTGGAAAGCCAGAAAAACGCGGCAAAAGTGCTGTCGAAGGAGCACTACGAGGAATCGGTGAAGAAGCGTGCTTTTGAAGTAGGAAGTCAGGTAATGCTGCTGCAGCCATCCAAAAGGAACAAGCTTGAGGTTGATTGGGAAGGGCCCGCCAAAGTATTATCGAAGCCTTGCGATACAAATTATGAGGTGCAAGTAGGAAGGCGGCAGAACAAAATTTACAACTTGATGAAACCCAATGTTCAACATCAAGCGGTCGTAAATCTGTTGTTGAATGCTTCAGAGGAAGAGGAAGCAGAAATTTTGAGTTCTAGTGAGGTAACCGAAGGGGGATCGAAAGTAATCCGGGAGCAGATAAACCTAGAGCCTAGCTTAAGTGAAGGAGGACCTGAGAACGAGGACCTCAGAAAGATTGGTTCCGAGTTTGAAGACGCGTTTTCGGACCACCCCGGAAACATGAGGGTGATCGAACACGATATCGAGCTAAGCGGTGAGGAGTCAATCCGTAGCAAGCCGTATCGTTGTTCCCCTGTGCAACGTCGAAAGTGTGAGCCGCTCTTGGTGCCGCATAGGTATCGTCGCCTAAAAGTGGCCGGTTACTGAAGTGGAGCATGTTGCTCCACAGCGCAACTTTGACGTTCGCTAAAGAAAAAAAAAGAAAAGGTAAACGCTAATGCAGGTGCATTGAGCAGTGCGTTCCAGCTGGTACCTTCTCAACCTTTCGGTTTCTCGCTGGCGATTCGGGGCGAAATTTTGACCTCATCACGACCTGGGCTGAGCGCTCTCGTTCAGAGTGATCTCAAGGGGCCAATTTTATGTGGTATTCTAATTCGTTGCGTTGTTGTAATTGTGAAAAATTCAAGTTCTTACTTTAAGAGTCTTGTGTCCCACATGTGCCTCTTGATGTAGGGGGAACAAAATTCCGATAAACACGTAGATAGGTATATGTTGTACTATACTGTGTCTGGTGTTCTGTCGGGTGACCGAGGGCACTTGCGTGTGTCGTGTGTTGTCTGTTGTCGATCCTTTCTTGGCAAGTTGCAGAACCATCGACAAGTGTTGAAACCGAAGATGGTCAGAAGAAGACGAGTGAAGCTGGTCGACAAGTTGTGGCGACAAGCCAGTGGAGATGGGATCCGTCGTCAAAAATGGGATGTGTTCCCGGAACAGTTTGGAGCTGTATTCTCCTCATGGCCCTGGAGGCGAACCTGGAGGGACCTGGCGAACGAGCGCACCTGACATCCGAGCCCCGTGGAAGCAGCTCGTCTTTCCGGTGCATTGTCTGGCGGCGGGGGTGCTGTTATGCCAGCGAGTCCTCGTCAAACGTCCGTGCCTCTGAAAAAGGCAATCTGGGTCAAGGCCAGCCCGCAGTCTGCCTGGCGCGATCGACTCGACGGCGTGAACACGCGCGGCGCCCCTCTGGCCCACGTGCATTGAGTCAGCTGTGCATGTGACAGCGAGCCGGCGTCCTCGTGTCTGGTGGTCTGACGCCTGGCGCGGCGACCCCATTGGCGGAACCTGCCCTGACGACCAGCGGCGCTTCTGATTGGACTTTTTGGTTGGACCCGGTGTAAATAAAAGAAGCCCTGCGGCGCGTCGCGATCGGCGGTCCTATGGGAGAGGCGTCCCCGTGTCGGAGAGCCGGCATGTGTGTGAGTCGGCGGTTTTAGGCGAAAAGCTGACCTATGTGTTAGAGAGGAGAGCTCGGCTCTTCGAGTCTCTGTCGGCCCCAGTGCCGAAATTGTAACGCTTCTGTATATATGCTGTACATAAACCTTGTTTAACTCACCGTCGTCTCGTCCGCTCGTCTCATCAGCTCTGCGCAGAAGCAGTCGCGAGCTGAGAAACATACGCTACCAAACGGCTGGTGATCTTCCCGGCGGAGTTGAAAGCAGTGGCGCCCGTGGGACCAGGTTGGCGTCGCAGTCTTTCGCAACAGTGGAGGTCAGCGGTGGGATTTCGGAGGTGGCTTCTCAACAATGACCGCTTCAGGACCACCTATGTCCACTTCTACCTCGAAACTGCAGCTCTGAGGGTGTCGAACACGGTCAACGAGCGAAGCTACCCTTAATTGGACTAATCCCCACGCGGGCAGGCACCACTTACCAAGGCATACCGACAGCTCATCGAATGAGCCTCCGTGTTCCTCCACTTCCCTAGCACCCAGAGCATCACGCCGAGCGCAGGGCCCACCGTGCGTGACAGAAACGTTTCACAAGTCGCTGCGATGTCACCTACACAGACGTCTCTCGACATCCACGTCGGTCTGCAATGGTGGCTAACGCCCCGGCACCACACCGCCGCTGGAGCACGGCATGCAGTGTAATTCACTCCACCGATATAACAGTTGATGAAGAGGTAGCCGTTGCGCTGACAATGACTGAGCGTACAACCAAGATGATCGCATGGTTTCCAGCTCGCCATCCGAAATTTTGACGCGCGCCGCATTTCTATGCAGACATATTCCATCACAAAGAATCATACCCCGCCTATATCTCACTACGCCGGGCGAAGCTCGTTATGGCGTAGGTCTGTACATCCCTTGTATGTATGTATGTATGTATGTATGTATGTATGTATGTATGTATGTATGTATGTATGTATGTATGTATGTATGTATGTATGTATGTATGTATGTATGTATGTATGTATTAGTATGTAGCCACCGGTGGCACATACCCGCTCTAGAGCGGTTATGTGCCACAAGGGATGCGATATTGGAGACGGCGGTACTTGGAGTGTTCACTAGACGGACACATGGACGGATCCACATATGGACGGACGCGCGGACGTACAGACGGATGGACGCACGGATGGTCGCGCGGACGGACGGAAGCACGGGCGGGCTGACGGATGCTTTGACCCACTCATCATCATTTACTCCATGGATATGCTGTGATTTTTTTATCTGGACCCGAGCCCATGAATTTCTTAGTGAAAAATGTTCAAGCGTAAACTCTCGCCCGAGGTCTCAGTTGTCGGACAGAGTTCCTCACACTTCCCATTATTCGTCCTTCCAGGCTAGCGAGGCACTGACCCCTTTAGTTACTTACGCAGACATCCTACAACACTGCAGACTAGACCGTGTCCACTGTCTTCCAGCTCATGAAGACCTCCCCTGACATGATGCGGTCCTATGTCGCAAGCTTCAGACAGGTGTCTGAAGCCATGGGTTCCCAACCCATGGCTGTATAGTAGGGCATACCCACACCTCGTGACACAACACTGCAAATACTGCTTACAGTTAGCCACCCTCGGACACATGGCGTGGGCCTGCCCACAGTACGCTGACACTCCACACACATGTAGTAGATACGTGGGAGTCCCTGTTGTGCACCACCGACTCAGCACAGCAACGTCGGCTAATCTCACGCGCCTGGGAGGCTGCGGTGTCCCAAGAGATTCCCGCCGACCTCTTCTAGGCAGTGACCTCCGGGTCGGTCACCTCTTTTGGGAGAAATAAAGTTTTGACCATCATCATCCACCCAGCCCAAAATTCGCCACCGCCCTCTCTGATCGCGTGCTTACTGGCAGAGCAGCTGCAATGCTGCCTCCAAGCAGAGCGCGTCGGGGATATACCGCTGTTTACAAACATGGGATAGGTCTACAGTTCCTGCTTTGCGCATAACGCCATACTTTCGTTCGCAAAGAACTCAAGTGGCTCAGATGGAGTAAAACTACTGGTTGAGCTTGCACGGATGCTCTTCATTCTTCTCTTCGCGTTATGTATTCCGCACTTTGCTGTTTCCATGATTTATTTGTTTTTGTTTTCTTCTCCTTTTTGCTGCGCGTACGTATGCCCCTCTCCCGTGTACGAGGTGGTTAGCAAACGCCACGCAGACGGAGACAAAACAATTTAGGTTCCGTTCGCAACGTGGCGGTGTGTATAGGAGAGGGAGTGTGCCGTTGCAACGAACGGCGTGTCTGCGTGATGCGGAACGCGTTGACGACGGCGCCAGAGAAAGAGAGGGAGCGAAACAACTTCATTTGGTTGGAGAAACAAAAAATGATATCCGGACTATGTTTATCGAGGGTCTGGTCGGCAGCAGTGAACGTGTCTATATATATATATATATATATATATATATATATATATATATATATATATATATATATAAAATAAGGGAAAGAAGTGTATACCTAAGGGCTCGTTTTTCCGTGTTTTAACACAATATAATTGAGATATAACAGACAGTAATGCCAAGGAATGTACAGGGGAAGTTATTAGAACCAATGGAAAGTAAATAAGAAGAAAGAAAAGTGGATGAAAAAATTACCAACTGTGAGCAGGAATTGAACCTACGACCTTCGAATTACGCGTTCGATGCTCTATATATATATATATATATATATATTGTGAGAATTCATTGCACGTCATCTTCCTCATCCATCAATAACCATCATCAGTCTTCGCCTCGTTCCTCTTCATGATCGGCGCCATCTTGCTGTTGCTTCAATAAAGCGTCAGCTGCACCGTTGTATTTCAAGTGGTGGAGGTGCTTCCCGATCTCTTCAACCTCTCTCCATCCAAAGCCAGCTCCTGGAGCTCCGTTCGGGACGTCGCTTGCGCCAGCAGAGCACCATGGCCCAAGAGCAAGCCCAACCGAACCACCCGCCGGCGCAACCACCAGCCGCCAACCCTAGCCCGGTCAACAACCCCCCTCGGGAGCTTCCAATCTTCTCCGGTCTGCCTGGCGAAGATGTCGAAGACTGGCTTGACAACTATGACCGCGTAGGTGTCTACAACAACTGGAACGAGGCATCGAAATTAGCACGCGTCCAGTTCTACGTCTCTCAGGTTGCCAAGACGTGGTTCCTGAACCATGAGAGCGACTTCCGCGATTGGTCTTCCTTCAAAGACCAGCTCCGACGCATTTTCGGTACACCGACCGTCCGTTCAGAAGTTGCTCGCAAGAAACTGGCAGAACGCGTTCAACATTGCGGTGAGTCCTACACTTCCTATATTGAGGATGTGCTTGCACTTTGCCGCCGTATCGACGACACCATGCCAGAAGGTGATCGTGTCCGGCACCTTCTGAAGGGTATCGGACCTACCGCTTTCAACGCCCTCGTCGCACACAACCCTTCGACGGTTTCCGACGTCATCTCGGTATGCCAGCGGCTTGATACCTTGCAGTCAATCCGCCTACGACCCGACCTCTCTGAGAACCCCCTGGCAAACAGTATGGAGCTCCGATCCATCATTCGAGACATAATTCGTGAGGAATTGCAAGCCTACACTTTACCTCCTTCTAACAACGTTCCCGCTCAACCCGCCTCTAGCGATCTGCGTGGAATTATTAGGGAAGAAATGTCAGCGTTCCAAAGCATTCACCGTGCTCCACCATGCGCCCAACCCCCTTCGTATGCACAGATCGCTGCAATGCAACCCTCGCCGTCTCAAGTACCACCACCTGTACCTGATCACGAACATCTCGCACCTCTAGTCGCCCGTCCACCGAACCCTACCTACCATTCTTCCTGGCGGGCCCCACGTCCTATTTGCTACTACTGTGGAATTCGAGGACACATTTCCCGGGTCTGTCGACGTCGGCAGCAAGATGAGCGTCGTGGTTATGCCGCTTTTGAACGAGACGACACATGTGCACGAGGTTACTACCGTTATGCCGACAGTCCTTCCAACCACCGATCACCGTCCCCTGTGCGCATTTCCAACACGACCAACATTACACGTGCATCCCGACCACGCTCCCCTTCGCCACTCCGACGCTCTGTTTCACCACTTCGGCCTGTCTCTCAACTGGCTGCCCAGCGATCGGAAAACTAAACAGTGCAGTTTTTGGAGGGAAAACTGCATCGCGGCGAAATGACCCAAGTCCTCCTGAACGACCGTCAAACATGTTATTGGTAACTGTGGAAGGTGTGCGGGTGTTGGCTTTGGTGGACACGGGAGCAACTATTTCAGTTATGCGTGCCGACTTGTGTTCTCGATTGCGGAAAGTGAAGACACCCTACCTTGGATCATCTTTGATTGGGGCCAATGGAGCAATAATTAGACCATCGGCCCAATGTACAGCGCGTGTCTTCATTGATGGTATTCTTCATCACATCACCTTCGCTGTCTTAATTTCATGTGCTCATGAATTAATTTTAGGTTGGGACTTTCTCTCATCAGCATCTGCATTAATTTCTTGCCGTCAACGTGTAGTCGAAATGACCGAGACCGATCACTGCAGCGAACGCGTCGACGAAAAACCATTGCGTTTCTTCACAGCTTCCGAATCCATACTACTCCCGGGTCAAGAGCAACTCATCACCATCACTTCTCCGAATATTGCCAATGGTGACGTCCTTATCACCCCTTCCAGCAGCTGTCTAGCTCGCGGCGTTGTAGTCCCCTCCAGCCTGGTGCGGTTCAAAGACAGTGCAGCGATAATCATTGGCCTGAACCCTACCCCAGAGCCCGTCCTCCTACCCCAAGGTTCTGCAGTGTCATGTTATGTGGATACCCAACCGGTTTCTTTGGTCTCTCTTGACGCCTTGACAGCTCAGCCACAACAGGCCCAGGCTGTTACTTCCTCCTCCTTTGCTCCCGGGATAAATCCGGATCTTTCTGCTTCTCAGCGTGAGGCGTTGCTGAATTTGCTCAGGAAACACCAGGCCTCCTTCGACGCCAATGCTTCGGCACTAGGACAGACCACAGTTGCGCATCATCGCATCGACACTGAAGGTCAGACTGTTGTACGCCGTCGTCCCTACCGAGTCTCCTTGGCCGAGCGCAAAATCATCGAGGAGAACGTGACCGATATGCTAAACAGAAACGTCATACGACCCTCTACCAGTTCTTGGTCATCACCCGTTGTGTTGGTACAAAAGAAGGATGGATCGGTACGATTTTGTGTTGATTACCGCGCGCTCAACAAGATTACCCGAAAGGATGTATATCCGATGCCCCGTATAGATGATGCACTTGACTCATTGCAAGGCGCCCAATACTTCTCCACCCTTGACCTTCGGTCCGGGTATTGGCAAATACCAATGGACGAAGCAGACAAAGAAAAGACCGCCTTTTCTACGCCGGACGGTCTTTACGAGTTTAACGTAATGCCATTCGGTCTATGTAATGCTCCCACCACATTTGAAAGGATGATCGACACTGTTCTTCGCGGCCTCAAGTGGAAAACTTGTCTATGCTACCTCGATGATATCGTCGTGTTTTCTTCCACTTTTTATGATCATCTGCAACGCCTAGATCAAGTGCTCACATGTCTCTCCAATGCTGGACTTCAACTAAACACACGGAAGTGCCATTTTGGCAACACAGCTATAAAAGTTCTAGGACATCTCGTTACTAAAGATGGCATCCAGCCCGATCCGGACAAAATTTCCGCAGTCCTCAACTTTCCGCGACCCTTTCGTTCCAAAGAACTACGCAGTTTCCTTGGACTCGCATCGTACTTTCGCCGCTTCATTCGCAACTTTGCCACTATTGCCGCTCCTCTCCACAAGCTCCTTGCTAGTACCGGTTCCTTCGATTGGAATGATCAATGCGAAGCCTCATTTCAAGAACTCAAGCAGGCACTAACATCCCCACCGGTGCTTTGTTATTTCGATGACAAGGCACCTACGATATTACACACTGACGCGAGTGGACAAGGAATCGGCGCCGTACTGCTCCAGCGCGACCATGCCTTTCGCGAGAAAGTTGTCGCGTATGCAAGCCGCACTCTGACCACTGCAGAGAAGAGGTACTCGATAACCGAACAAGAGTGCTTGGCTGTTGTCTGGTCCATCCAAAAATTTCGTCCGTACCTACATGGTCGACATTTTACTGTTGTGACAGACCACCATGCTCTTTGCTGGTTGTCCACAATCAAAAACTTGTCGGGACGACTTGGCCGCTGGATTCTCCGATTACAATCTTATGACTTTGACGTCATCTACAAGACTGGAAGACAACATCAAGATGCCGACGCTTTGTCACGATGCCCTTTGCCGCAGTTTTCGGTGCACGTCACATCCCCTTGTCAAATTGGCTATACGGAGGACGCCTCGTCGATATCATCCATTTCTTCCCAACCTTCATCCACCCGTCCGTCAGCACTTGCTACTCACCAGCGAGCCGATTCTTATTGCACTGACATCATTGGTCGGCTTACCGGTGCTTCGTCTTCCCCTAATGCCAGGCTCCGGAAACAACTCCGCCTATTCAAGTTGGAGGACGATGTGCTATATAGATACATTTTGCACCCGGAAGGCCACCGATGGGTTCCCGTCGTACCACGCGCACTACGCACTGAAGTTCTGTGCGCTTCCCACGACGACCCGACGTCAGGACACTTGGGTTTCTACAAAACATACGAGCGCATCCGCAGTCGATTTTTCTGGCCAGGTCTTTCCACGACAGTAGCTAAATATATTGCCTCGTGCGCACTTTGCCAACACCGCAAGCGGCCCACTACTGCTCCAGTCGGGACCCTACAACCACTTCCTTGTCCATCTGAGCCGTTCTCTGTCGTCGGAATTGACCTCTTCGGGCCCCTCCCAACTACATCAGACGGCAAGAGGTGGATCGTCACCGCGGTTGATCACTTGACCCGGTACGCTGAGACGGCCTCAATCACTTCAGGAAGTGCTTCGGAAGTAGCAACTTTCTTTTTGAATGCTATTTATCTACGTCATGGAGCCCCTCGTGTCCTTTTGAGCGACCGGGGAAAGGCATTTCTTTCAAGCACGCTCAGTGAAGTTCTCCAAGCATCAAAAACAGTTCATAAAACAACATCTAGCTATCACCCGCAAACCAATGGCTTAACGGAAAGATTTCATCGCACGCTGTGTGACATGCTGTCCATGTATATCCGACCGGACCATCGCAATTGGGATGCCATACTACCCTTTGTCACGTATGCATATAATACGTCAGTTCAACGAACCACAGGCTATTCTCCATTTTTCCTAGTATACGGACGCCAACCGACATCACCACTCGACGTTTCATTCTTTTCTGGCCCCGTCAACTCTTCACCATTCGTTTGCGACCAGTTTCTGTCCCGCGTTGCTCGATGCCGTCGTCTTGCCCGCGTAAACACCGAAGCTAGCCAAGAAGATCGCAAACATCGTTACGATGCCACTCACCGCGTCGTTCTCTACCGCCCTGGCGACAATGTACTTCTGTGGACTCCTGCGCGAACGCCTGGCTTATGCGAAAAGCTTGAGTCACGCTATCTTGGCCCTTACAAAGTTATCGAACAGACCTCACCAGTGAACTACCGTGTCACACCTGTTCATGTCCCCACTGACCAACGCTGCCGCGGGACAGAGATTGTGCACGTTTCGCGTCTCAAGCCCTATTGTATGCGTTCCACAGCGTAATTCGCGGCCAGGCTGGCCGCTTCCGTCGACGGGGGAAATTAGTGTGAGAATTCATTGTACGTCATCTTCCTCATCCATCAATAACCATCATCAGTCTTCGCCCCGTTCCTCTTCATGATCGGCGCCATCTTGCTGTTGCTTCAATAAAGCGTCAGCTGCACCGTTGTATTTCAATATATATATATATATATATATATATATATATATATATATATATATATTGTTATGGCGTTTATTAGCGGGCAGACAGCGAGTATACACAATGGCGACAGTAACGGCCAAGCACAGACTCTCAGCGCGAGCGGCGTTCTTGTTGGGTAGCCCCACTAGAAGGTACTCAAGAGTTCGACCCATTTCAGAGTTCGGAGGCTTCGCTACAATTACCCCGGGGTCGAAGAGGGAGCCGCCTGGCGACCTAACGGCTTGTTACTATGAGCGGGTCATAATAATCCTTCAGGCGCTCCACGTTGACGATGTCTCGCCCACGGCGGCGCATGTCCGAAGATTGCTCAACGGGTTCAATCAGATAGTTGACGGGTGAGGTGCGCTCGATGACACGGTAGGGGCCTTCGTATTTGGGACGTAGTTTGGAAGAGAGGCCAGCTGCAGAGGTCGGGATCGAGAGCCATACAAGCGCACCAGGAAGGAACGTGGGCTAAGAAGTGGTGGAGCCATCACGAATACTCTTCTGCCGCTCTTGCTCTTGCGTCGTAAAAGTCTTGGCAAGCTCGCGACACTCTTCAGCAAGCCTGGCTGTCTCGGAAATAGGTGTACACTCAGATGGATCCGGCGTGTACGGGAGCATTGTGTCCATGATGTGCGACGGGTGCCTTCCGTACAGCAAGTAGAAAGGTGAAAAACCAGTCGTGCTCTGAGGGGCGGTGTTGTAGGCGTAGGTGACGAAGGGCAGTGTATTATCCCAATTAGTGTGGTTGGCAGCGACGTACATAGAAAGCATGTCGCCGAGGGTGCGGTTAAAGCGTTCGGTGAGGCCATTCGTCTGTGGGTGGTAAGCAGTAGTTTTGCGGTGGATAGAATGGCACTCCGTCAGAATGGCTTCGACGACTTCCGACAAGAAGACACGGCCTCGATCACTGAGAAGCTCTTGAGGTGGACCGTGGCGCAGTATAAATCGATGCAGTAGGAAGGACGCAACATCACGCGCAGTAGCCGCAGGGATAGCGGTGGTTTCGGCGTATCGCGTTAAATGATCTACGGCGACGATGGCCCAGTGGTTACCAGCCGACGTCAGAGGAAGTGGTTCATACAAATCGATACCTATGCGCCCAAACGGACGCTCAGGGCAAGGTAACGGTTGCAGACTGGCGTGCGACATGTGTGCTGACGGTTTGCGGCGTTGGCGAGCGAGGCAGGAGCGAATGAACTGCTGCACGTAGCGGTACATCCTGCGCCAGAAGTAGCGTTGTCGAATGCGACGGTAGGTTTTGAATACCCCAGAGTGCGCGCATTGCGGATCAGAATGGAAGGATTCACATATCTCTGACCGCAGACTGCGGGGTATCACGAGTAACCACTGCCGGCCATCGGTGTCGTAATTTCGTCGGTGTAGAAGGCCGTCACGGATGGCGAAATGGCGAGCTTGACGACGCAAGGCACGCGTGGATGGCGTTGCGGATGGATCAGAGAGCAAGTCGATGAGCGGGCCGATCGAATTATCCTTTCGCTGTTCGGTAGCGATGATGTCAACATCAATGGCAGAAACAGCAGCCGAGGATACTGAGCAGAGCACATCACCTTCAGGCAGAGGGGAGCGCGAGAGGGCGTCGGCGTCAGCATGCTGGCGTCCGTTGCGGTACAGCACGTGGATGTCATAGTCTTGTAAGCGAAGAGCCCAACGGGCGAGACGGCCTGAGGGATCCTTCAATGATGAAAGCCAGCATAGTGCATGATCGTCGGTGACGACATTGAATGGGCGACCATACAAATAAGGTCGAAACTTTGTAAGGGCCCAGACGATCGCCAGGCACTCTTTCTCCGTGACGGTGTAGTTTGTCTCGGCTCTCGTGAGCGTACGCCTTGCATATGCTACGACATATTCAGAGAATCCGGGTTTGCGCTGCGCCAGGACAGCGCCAAGGCCTACACCACTGGCGTCTGTGTGCACCTCCGTCGGGGCCGTAGGGTCGTAGTGGCGTAGAATGGGAGGAGACGTTAGCAAATGGCGGAGCTTCGTGAACGCGTCGGCGCACTCAGATGACCACGAATTGAGGGGCCCGTTACTTCCAAGGAGCTTCGTCAGCGGTGATATAATCGTAGCAAAGTTTCGTATGAAGCGTCGGAAGTATGAGCACAGGCCCACGAAACTACGCAGTTCTTTGACGGACGCAGGTTTGGGGAATTGGAGACGCAGGTTTGGGGACGCAGGTTTGGGGAATGACCCGAAGCTTGGCTGGGTCAGGAAGAATGCCATCCTTAGACACGACGTACCCTAGGATGGCGAGTTGCCGTGTTGCAAAGCGGCACTTCTTCAGATTTAGTTGCAAGCCGGCATTGCTCACACGTGCGAAAACTTCTTTCAGACGTTGGAGATGCGTGGAGAAATCTGGAGCGAGCACAACAACGTCATCGAGGTAACACAAGCACGTGTGCCATTTCAAGTTGCGCAGAACGGTGTCCATCATGCGCTCAAAGGTCGCAGGTGCATTACATAGACCAAACGGCATGACGTTGAATTCGTACAAGCCGTCGGGTGTGATGAACGCAGTCTTCGGTCGAGCGTCATCAGCCATGGGTACTTGCCAGTACCCCGAGCGCAGATCGAGAGAAGAAAAAAATTCGGCTCCGTGAAGGCTGTCAATTGCGTCATCGATGCGCGGCAGTGGGTAAACATCCTTGCGAGTGATCTTATTGAGCCGTCTGTAGTCCACACAGAACCGCACAGAACCATCTTTCTTCGCGACAAGAACAACAGGAGACGCCCATGGACTGTCGGAGGGCCGAATAACGTCGCGTCTGAGCGTATCATCAACCTGCTCGTTAATTTCCCGACGTTCAGCAGGCGACACGCGGAAGGGACGTTGCCGTAATGGTGGATGGGCACCAGTGTCGATACGATGTGTAACAGCGGACGTGCGACCGAGAGAACTTCGCCCGACATCGAAAGAAGAATGATATTCTCGCAGCAGGTCCAGAAGCTGGGAACGCTGTACCGACGTAAGATTGTCATCAATGTAAGGGCCAAATACATCAGGAGATGACGAATCATAAGTGGAAACAGCGCTGACGGTACACGAACTGGGACAACGCGAGTCATCAGGTACGTCCAGGACTTGTGCGTTATCCACTGGTTCCACTCTGCCGAGACATTCCCCTCGAACCAAGGTAACAATGTACGGGGATGGGTTGGTCACAAAAATAGCGGCGTTGCTCTGGGTGATTTGCACGGTCGCGAAAGGTACTAGCAACCCTTTCCTTCGGCAAGCACGGTCGGATGGCGAAACGAGTGCAATTGTGTCGGAGAGTCCAGCGCAGTAGACAGATACACCCATTGCCGAACTTGGAGGCACTATGGTATCGTCTTTCACGAGAATCTTACTCAGTGTCGAGGGACTGTCTTCCGGCGTCAAATGCGAGAAGGGTGAGAGTTCAATTTCGGCAGCGGCACAATGGATGACGGCGTCGTTGCGGGAGAGAAAATCCCACCCCAGGATGACGTCATGAGAGCATGCAGGAATGATGATGAATTGGCCGACATACAGAACGTCCTGAACGACTACGCGAGCTGTGCACTCTGCTGAAGGATGGATACGATGTGAACCGGCAGTACGAAGGGACAACCCAGAAATTGGCGTCGTCACTTTTCGAAGCAAGCGGCAGAAGTTTTCGTACATAACGGATACTGCAGCTCCAGTGTCAATAAGAGCAGATGCATGAACACCGTCCACAAGCACGTCTATGACATTAGATGGGCGGCTCTGAGGGCTTTCACATCGCAATAGCATCGCAGTCCTTGCCTCGGGGACTGCGACGACTAGTTTTCCCGCTCATGAGTAGCCGAACTTGGCCTCATGGGGGACAGGGAACGACGTCGTGGAGACGGCGACCTTCGAAGAGATGGACCTGGGCGAGACGGCGGTGGCATAGACGGTGGTTCGTCGTGATAGGGACGGCTGAGGTGGCCAGCAATAGGCGAAGAAATCGGAGCCGGCTGTACACGATGGCAATAACGGGCTACGTGACCCGCGTAACCGCAGGCAAAGCAGATGGGCCGGTTGTCGGGTGTGCGCCATCGGTTCGCTGGGGTAGGTCTTGTATATGACGTAAGAGCCGATGGAAGGAACTGTGGCTGGAAAGGCTGCAGGGGGTGCTGGAGCTGAGTCTGAGAGGTCACGTCAACATACGTAGCCGGCATAGCCGCTGTAAAGGATGGAGGTCGTGCGGCAGCTTCGGCGTAAGTCAGTGGGGCGGGCGGTTGAACGACTGGAGGCGGCCTGGCGACCACTTGGGCGTAACCTGGGGGCGCAGGGGCTGGAAGCTGTTGTGGTTGGTACGCCGGCATGACCTCCGCTATTTCCTGCTAATTGCTCGGCGGATGGGTGGAAGAATGGTAGTGGCCGATTGTTGAGCAGCCGGTGGGTGGGCAAAGGGCAGGAGAGAGAACTGCCACGCGATTTCCTCACGTATGAAGGACTTGAGGTCTGCCAGCAGTGCCACCTGATCACAGCTCGCCTCCAAGCCTGCAAGCCCTGCATCTCGTGGTGTAGAGCGACGGGTCATCGAACGCTGCCGGCGGAGCTCCTCGTAGCACTGGCACAGCGTGATGACCTCAGCTACTGTGCCTGGGTTTTTGGCAAGCAGCATCGTGAAGGCATCATCATCAATGCCCTTCATGACGTTCCGGATCTTGTCTGATTCGGACATGCCGTCGTTGGATTTCTTGCAAAGGTCCAGGACATCTTCTATGTAACTGGTGAATGATTCACCGGCCTGCTGAGCGCGTTCGCGTAAGCGCTGCTCGGCTTGCAGCTTACGAACGGCAGGGCGGCCAAAAACGTTGTTAATAGCGGTCTTGAAATTGGACCAGGTTGAGAAATCGGATGCGTGGTTGTTGTACCACAAGCTTGCAACGCCCGCAAGGTAGAACACCAAGTTTGTCAACTTGCCGTCCTCGTCCCATTTGTTGGGGACGCTCACGCGCTCGTAAATAGCGAGCCACTCCTCCACGTCAGTGCCATCGGCGCCCGTGAAGATGGGTGGATCTCGGATCCTGGGGACACCGGGACAAGGGGGTGGCATGGGAGGAGGCGTTTGCTGAGAGGCGTCGTGGGACATTGTAGATTGCAGGGTACGTGAACGCAGTTCCCAGGGCATCAAAGGGGACCCCGGCACCTCCACCAATTTGTTATGGCGTTTATTAGCGGGCAGACAGCGAGTATACACAATGGCGACAGTAACGGCCAAGCACGGACTCTCAGCGCGAGCGGCGTCCTTGTTGGGTAGCCCCACTAGAAGGTACTCAAGAGTTCGACCCATTTCAGAGTTCGGAGGCTTCGCTACAATATATATATATATATATATATATATATATATATATATATATAGTGGGAGTAATAATTCAATGGGCCAGTTAGTCTTCGTGAAGGTATGGGATATGGCACAACGGGAGCGTTGTCAACAAGGATAAATATATTTATTTCCCAACAGTTTCGGGAGGGGTCCTCCCTTCATCAGGGGATACTGTTGGGAAATAAATATATTTATCCTTGTTGACAACGCTCCCGTTGTGCCATATGCCATACCTATATATATATATATATATATATATATATATATATATATATATATATATATATATATATATATATATATATATATATATATATATACACACACGTTAGGGTTAGGGAGCACTAGAATCATTGTGCGCACTGACGCGTGAGCGGGTTTGTCACATGGTATTTTGTGCATTTCGCGGAGGCAGTAAAACACTAATACTTAACAGATATAATGTCCGAAACTATGTCTTCGAACTTTTTCCAAGCCGATCTACAACTTTCTCATTTGAACTTTTTATCCATCTTTGTTCCTTCAAAGGTTAGTTGATTAAACAGATATAATTAAACAATATTTAGGAACACAAAAAAAATGCCCGAGTAACTCCAGGCAACGCGGAACAACATGCATTTGGTTGCGTCGTAGTTGCGTGTGCTGGTATATTTTTTAACTCTGGCTAAAGTTACCTGAGCTGCCTTGTATAAGCGTGGTTCATTCAGTGGAGATATATAGAACACCTTTTCCTTGTGGGCTTAAGATTCTCCGCACTTCTGCGCAGTAAATAAGATGCGGCAATGTAAATTGCCGAAATATGATTTGCTCCAGGACATGGCGGAAGAGGGAAGCTTGGGCAGCGTGCGCTTTCTACAAGGAAAAGTAGATGTGTACATGTCGCTCCCGTTTTATGGCTTCCTTCATGCCGAAGCTGTAGAGAAACTTCTGAGGTTTCGCGGGACATCGAATTCTCGAGATAAAGAAGGGTGCGTGTTTCACCGACGGGAAGTGTGCTTTTTCGTCCGCTTTGATTGATTTCAATTTATATTAGTAATAACTACACTACTCCTAAAACAACAAATTATGGGTCTTACGCTTTATTTCACTTAATTTACTGTTTGATTCATTTAATTGAGTATAACTAATAAACTTACCCTCGTGCTAATCCCTTTTTTTTTTCGTTCTGACATCAAGGATGTGCTTCCACTATTGAAGCACAAAACATATAATGATCCTAATGGAGTTGCATTTGTTCACTGATCAGTTATTTCATTGATCGATTGATTGAATGGTCGTTCTAAACGTTCTCTAAAGTATATTGGTGCCTTTTTAAGACGTTATGCATTTAGTGTTTCAGATTACGTGTGCAACTTTTTTTTTTTAAGCTAGAGTGTTGTATGCCGCGTACATGAAGAGAGAAATTCGCCCTCAGTCTGGCGAGCAGCGTTTACCGCCAAGCGCAATGGTTGAATGTCAAGAAAACTCGCTTAACGAACGACGTTATGTCATGTAACGTCATGTGAATGCCAACGTACAGTACGGACATTGATGCTGTGAAAACACCCAGACAGGCCACGTTTTTGCGTTCAATGTAAGTAAGGAGGCCGTTGCCTCTATAGCGTATTACTAATATTGTTATCATTTTATTATTTTTTGCGAAATCTCCGGAAGACGGGATAAAAAAAGCACACACAATTAGTGCAGTTACAGTGATGACGAACAGTGTACCGTGGCGGACCAGTAGTTTGGGTGCTCGGCATTCTGACCCGAAGATTGGGAGTTCGATCCCGGCCACGGTGGCCGCATTTTGATGGAGGCGAACTACTAAAAGCCTGTTTAATGTGCGATGTCACGTTAGGGAACACCAGGTGTTTAAAATTTCGGAGCACCCCTCTACGGCGTGCTTCACAATTGTGTCGGGGTTCGGCACGTAAAGTCCCAGATAATAATAATGACAAACAAGCAAACGAACAAGTGGGGAATGCCACAAATGTCGCTAGTGAAGACTAAGGGGGGGGGGGAGAGCACGAGAGGCAAATAAACAGAAACGGAGTTGATGGGACGCTCACAAAAATAAAAGCAGAAAATAAAGAGCATGGGAGCACATCCCGGCCCTCAGTTGTTGGGAAGTCAGCACCGCATATCGCAAGCACAAACACAGCGCGGTCCCTGCAGCGACAAACGTGCGCTTGCGCGCAGAGCTCGCAAATGGCGCACATTATGCGCGGACACTTGTCTGCGCGGGGTGTGTGAGTGCATCTGTCTATAGTCTGCGTCGCACGGACACGTCCCGCGCTGCGAAACGGCACCACAGGGCGTCATCTGCGACCGGGTGTTTGTTAATAATGAATGAAGCAACCAGAAATCGCAGCTCGTCCTCGCCTGCACTAAGCAGATTCCGCTCGCTCTCGGGCGACACCCTCTCTGTGTCGAGTTGAGAGAGAGAGAAAGACGACTCGTGGTGAGCGAAACGCGCGCTGCTTCTGCTGGTATCTCTCCCGCAACATTAATTTTTCTCCGCCCGAGCGTCCGTCGCAGTCCCGTCGACACTTCTAAGCGAGACGCCTGCGCAAGCCACGATAGCTGTTGCTCTCGTTGCTGCAACCGCACGTATAGCTTGCGGGGAGGCGTTCTCGTCGCCAAGAGAGTGGTACAACAACCCTCGCGCTTGGCTTGTCGCTGTTTCTTATAATTATTTGTACTATCCTTTTCTGCTGCTGCGTCGCCTATGGTGTTTCTCGACCCCCTTGTAGCGCTTTATGCTTGCGTTGATTGAAGCACACTTTACGCTTCCTGGCGTGCCTCTTACAATCTATTTTTCCCTCGCTGCGTGCTCTCTCTTTTTAAACACACACACACACACACACACACGCACACACACACGCACGCGCACGCACGCACAAACACACGCACGCACACACACACGCACAACACATACACACACACGCACACACACAAACACGCACACACACACGTTCAAACACACACACGCACACACACACCCACACGCACAACACATACACACACACACACACGCACGCGCACGCATTATCTTAATTTTTACTTTTAATTTTGATTTATCTACTCAGAAAAGTCGCCCGTGCTTGTTTTGCCTTTACTTCTGTAAACCTTCGTGTTCTTTGTTCTTGCACCCTTCCGTTCCACTTCCTCGTCGCCGTTGTGAGCCGTTGTGAGCAGCGGCGTCCTTTCTGGTCTTTGTCGCGTAATTTTTATGTCGATCGCGCAGCACCACCACTGCGGTGCGTATACATTTCATGCAACGCGTCTTCACTTGCCTCGCTGGGAGTGTGTGTGTCATGGCGTGCGCGCGTAAGTGCGTCCGATTTTCGAGGTCGTGTATGCGCGTATTACGTGGCTTGTTCACTCGTTCACTCGTTTGCTGGCTTTATCTGCCAGGACAGTCTTTTGTGTTGAGAAATTAGCTGATTTCCCATTTGTAATCTCTGCAAAAATATAAAAACAAACAAACAAAGGGTCTCGTTAGCGAATTCAGAGCTTGCAGTTTTTTTTTTTTTTTCAGTCATCTATCTCCTCTTGACTCCGCTCTGTTGGTGATCCTTATTATTAATTTTTTTTCTTTCTCTACCCGTAACCTCTTTGTTGCTCTTTGCGCATTCGTCCTATTGTAGAGAGTTGCTTTCGCGGGCTGCCGATATGGCATTACGAGAGAGAACGGAATCAGTTGGAGAATCGCGTAATTACGGGGCATATATAGCTGGTGGTATCAAAATACTTTATGGGAAAAAAGGTGACGCTAAGTTAACGCGCGTCTATTGTGGACCTAATAAAGTTATTTCACTCACTCACTAGCAAAAAAGAAAAACAAAGCCTTGTTAGGGACATGCGCAGCGGCGGGCTGCTCATAATCTGTTGATTTGACGGAATTGTGGGATCACAAAGTCCACACATAACAAATGGCCGGTTGCGAGAAAACTGTCGATGATATTTGGAGAAATATTCTTCGTAATATAAATGAAGTTTAATAAGGTTGATTACTGGGCTAGCTGGTGATCACTGATCAATCATTTTACCGTAAGGTCAAGTAGCGCATTTTTTAACATGAAAAAAGGGGATAGGAAGGACACGACACTCGCTACACTCGCAACTAAATTTATTACAAAAAAATACTTCACATATATGCACCCACGCTGACCCTCAGCGACACATATATGAAATAACAGGAACCGAAAACTTATTCAATATCAAATTTTCGAGCACACTAGTATAAAATAATCGCAGCACATGTAGAGAGGAGCTTAAAATACATGCTTCTCTATACCTAATAAACACGCTATACGCAAACTCAGGCGATAAAAAACGAAGCATGCGTAGCCTATACACTTCAAAGAAATAAACATACAAAAATAAAGAATACGTTTCTGGGTAAGTTGCAATTCAAGCACAGCTCACACTTGATGAACACTGAAGTCCGCAACAAGAACCATTGTTACAAATGTGAACCTGTACACTTTCAGTAAAAGCCCTTCTAGGAAGGTAGCTTCCCGATGACTTAATGAAACTGATGATTGGCTAATGCAGCAGTCTTTTTGTTTTTGTCAATGTGAAATGGTTCAACTATTTCCCTGATTAGTTGGTTCCCGTGATGAAAAACCACTGTGGTGTCATCAAATAGGGGCACGCATGTAATTCGCATATGACAAACTGTTTTGTGGTTTATCTTTCATTTGTTGACACTATAGCATTTTCCGTCACCGAAAGTTTGTGGTACATTACTGCACATAATTTACCAAGCTTGTTAGGTGCCGAAAAATTTGCTTTAGGTTTGACCTAGAAGTAGGCCCAACATCTAGATTTGGAGTATACTTCTATTTCTGAGTTTGGCCTAGAGGTAGGCTAAACCTGACTTAAGTTTGCTGTTGCCACCTGACATACTAGCCGACACACGCGCAGATCTGAGCGTCGAATTAATGAACTTACATATTATAACACGCAAGATCACCTAAACAAAAAAATCACTGCATATACACGGAGTGAACGACTTTGAGTGGGGCGAAGCGTCCGTGCGTGTCTTTCCGTGCGTCCGTTCATATCCGCCCGTCTGTCCGTCCGTACGTGAACTATACGAAATCGTAAAAACCACTAACGCCATCAAGGGATGTTACTTACGAGGACATATCCGCACAACACCATCTATTGTATGATAAGGGAGATGCCACTGGGTACGCCAGAGGGACAAGGCATGGCCCTGTACCATAAGAAGCTTCGGCCCTAAAACAAAGCGTAATCAGCCCTTCCTCTTCGGTCTGTTTTATTTCATTCTTTTTCTCGCAGTCAATTTGTTATATGCGAACACTCCGTAGGTATACTGTATATAACTCTGTGGCACTCTTTACTGCAAGTTTCTCCTGTAAAGTGCATTAGTTCAACACTCCCCTTCCTTCATTTGTCGCTTTTCGAAGCCTCACTCTGTATATATCTTTATCATATTTCGGTGGACGTTAATCTTTCTTATCTTATTCGTTCTCTTTCGTTTCTCGTAAGCGTCGCGCTGATAAGAGGGAAGCGAAATTTTGGGCGCTGTTTGTTGTCACTCATTGATCTCGTTAAAGTGATTTTTCTATATTGTTTTGTAGTTACCATTTTGTTTCGAAGAATTAATATGCGAGAAACATGAATGCAATCTTACTTGTTTTTTTCTGTTATGTTTTTTTTTAAACTCACGCCCCTATACAAGGTCTAGCGCCTGCAGGCAGCGCCTTGCTTTGCACAAGTGCGATTTCGCATGTGCGTAGCGAGTGCATGGTTTATTGCTTTATGCACCAATGGCCCTGTCCACTTCTCGCACTTGTCTCGCAGCGTGCCATAATGAAATACGGATGTCGACATGCCTCGCTGTTAATTGAAAATAATTACCTGTTGCGGCCACCCGGGCTGTTCACGTTTGCCCGAATGTAGAAGGCAAGACTCCAGATGTGTTTTTTTTTCCTCTCTCAGAAATCGTGTGATCAATTCACTGGAAACTGCGCTAGACTGACAAAAAAAAATAAAATGAGAGGAACAACAACAACAATAAAAACGAACGCTTGGAGGACACTAAGATTCGCTTGGAGGGCACTAAGATTCGCCTTCGAAAGCGCACCATGATAGCTTAGTCTTATGTGATTCTTATAAAGAGAAAAGAAAAGTGAGCCCCGTAACTGTCTGCATCAGAGTGCGACGCCTCATCAGTAGCTCACGAGGGATGGGGGTAAGGAGGGATTAAAAGGATAGGATTAAAAGGTAAATAAATAAGAGGAAGGAGAGAGCGAGGCGCAGGGACAGCGAACGACAGCGAACGAGGGAAGTAAGGAGGAGATAGGAAAGATGGACACGGTCGTAGGAGTCCGAGGACGGTGCACCACTCAGGGAGAGCTCTTGTCGGCGTCAGATAGGGCGAGTCAGTCGGCCTGAGCGCGCTGTCGTCGGAGATCGCGGGGGCACAATCGGTCGGCACGAAATCTAGAGAGCGAGTCCTGATATATGTAGTCGGGTTCCCTTCGCACATGTCCTATTCGTTTCCCACGCTTCGCTTTCCGGGGGAAGCCTGAACGGCGCTGCGAGCGAAGCAACGTCTGCGCGTGTAACATTGGCCGTTTTAAACTATCCCAGAATGCCTTCTGTAACTATACACTTTCAAAGTGTCCGCTATGTGCCATATTTCATCATTTTGTGAATGAGCTGAGTACGGGCTACGCTCCGGTGCGGCCGCACACGGTGCTCTGGTGCTCTACGCTCCGGTGCTCTGGTGCTCCGGTTCGGCCGCACAATTCGTAGGCGCGCACGATGATGATCAATTACGCCCGAGCGCTTTGCAATGGGTCGTCCTTTTGAACCACTCACTAGTTTCGCAAGTCACATGGTGAGACTTGTGGTGCTATTGCCTACCCTTGTGCCGCGCAATATTACATTTCTCTTTTAACGTAACGTCTTGAACGCCTCGTGGTATTCACGTGGCGCCATCATGCGTCACGTTTGTTGTACAATTTGCAGCTTCAGTGCTCTGGAGATAATCAGATGAAGATAAGAAGGCAAGCTCTTTACTGTGCTTTACAGCGAATTGGCAGCCGCTGTGACGTCACTGATCACTTCTTGTAAAACACCCCCCCCCCCCACCCCATGCAAACATTTTTTGTCTTTCTTTATTTTGAAACAGCTCCAACCATAGGTAACACCCTACTTTCACGCTGTGATGGAAATACTGCTTCAATTGCTCCATACTGCTCCAAAAGAGAAATGCTGCTCCACGCTGCTCCAAAGTGCAAAATTTCTTGTTAGTAACTGCTCCGAATAGACGTTGGGGAAACTAAAAACACTGAATTTACACCATGTAACCATCCATCGAGCCTAATTAAAAAGTAAATGAAGCTGTATACTGTCATCTAGTACACAGCTTGTATAGTAGCTGCATACAAGAATACGGACAATGTTACTCGTACAAGCATTTTCTATGTATGTCTGATAAGCTTCATATTCGTACCTTACAAGCAGAATACTTCGGTGAAATGCGTGCGAGACTTCTTTGTCATATCAACTGTTGCTGTGACGACCTTGATTTGTGACTGATTGCATTTAACACGTTGAACAGCTTTGACCTCGTTGGTGTCACAAGAACAAGCATTTTAAGTGTAAGTTCCTATAGCTAATTTGGTTTTTGAAAATTTTAATGCTGGCTACTTTCGCAAAATATGAAAATAGAACTTATTTGGTGTTCAACAATCATCTATCTGCGTAGTTATGTTTCTTGCGATTCCCTGTGATTATTACATGCGCAATATATTTAATAATAAATATGAACATTTATATTATGCTTAATTGATCCATCAAACTCCGGGATTTGTTCGAAATATTTTGCTATACCTGCTCCGAAAACACCAGTAGCTGCTCAAGGGTGGCATTTTCTTTTGCTCCAAAAATAATCGACGCTGTTCCAAAGCACCATTTTTTCTGCTCTGGGATCTGCTTCAACAATCAAAATGTCGCTTCCGTGACTTCTCACGCAAAAAGCCAGGGCCCTATTCTGACTTAATTGAACACCTAATTTTCATTTTTACGTATATTGTTTTCTTTATTATTATTATTATTATTATTATTATTATTATTATTATTATTATTATTATTATTATTATTATTATTATTATTATTATTATTATTATTATTATTATTACTGTAGCTCGAGGACCGCGTCGACTATTTCGCTAGAATCGGCACCAGCATGTATCAAGGTGTCTGAGTTCACTTCTATAGACAAACATCCAGTACTAAACAATGGAGAAAACACGTCCTCTGCCTCTTGTGCTTCTTCAATGTCTTCTGAATGCGAATGAGACTAACGTGTTGCGGCAAGGCAACCTGGCGAGATCGAAGCGAAAGTCTGTTCAATAGTCGGGCTTCAAGAACTGTGTACGTGAAGAGCGGATTCCCGAAACCGGAGACCCACAGGTCACGTATGCCTGCGGGTCTGTCTCTCTCTCTCTCTCTCTCTCTTTTTCTTTTTGAAGTAGGTTGTGTTCCGGAACAAATAAATGGGGTTTCTTTCATTTTTATTTCAGTGGTACCGCTGACCAAAACCGAGTGTTTACAAACCACTGAGCGCGCCAAAAACAACCGCTAAGCCTGCACCTGTAATCTCGACTTGTTTTATTGTTTGCTGGCGTTGTGGAAGTGTCCCCATCTGGAGAATGATTCTGCGGACAGAGCTACATGCAGTGTTTTTTATCCGTTCACGTCAACTGGCTTTGAGCCGGACATCTTGGTACGATGTGGAACTCTGCGGTAGCGATTGTTACAGCGCGAGAACAGAACGACGACAAAGGGACAAGAGAAGACGAACGCGATGGCGACACAACATAAGGCCTCTACGTCTGTGTTGATTCCCTTCTGTCGCAGCTGTCCCTTTACCCTTCCATTCCTTTCTCCCCACTCATTCTTGCAGCGTTCAGGTTTCCAGTTTGTCCCATCTTCAGCGACGTGGGCTTCAGGTGACATTCTTTGTTGAACACTGCGGGTGATGTGAAGAAAAGGAAATAAAACCATTACCGGTAATGGAAAAAACTGACTCAGGGAAAAGAAAGATTTTTGTGGGGATTGACCTCGACGTGCAGTCCGTGTTTTGTTGCTTCCGACTTCATGCTATGCCGCTTCAAAACGAAGACTGTACACTGACATTGGGAATGTTGAATGTCGTTGAGCGCTCATGTACGTTCAGTAGCGGGTATATGCATAGTGAAGCTCTTATAACTCGCGACTCGTGAACGCCTCTGTGTACGGCCTACCGTCCTCGAATGTCCGAGTGTTGACCCAGTTCATCATTAGCTCGTCCGTTAAACCGGGTGTCCTGTTACAAGTGACTTTCGTTTTATCAGCGAAGCTATTTGGCAAATTGTCCCTTGTGAGTCGATAGTGAAACATGGGCGGACCCTTACACTTTGACTTTAAGAGTTGTACGTGATAGCGACATTATGTCACTTCGAACATTTAGGGAATGAAATGTTTTCGAACTTGCTATGCACCATTTCGTGGCCTTAAGGGTGCAGTAACGTGTGTGCCTTTTGTAATGAATGACTGGCTTTAAACAATGAGGCCGTTAAGATAATCCCATGTTCTGGCGGCCAATTGCAATGTATACACTTGTGCCATGCACCATTACGGCAATATTTCGTGCTGTATTGTGAAGCATGTATGCAGTACGCGTGTGTTTGTAAAGCATGAATGTTACTTTCGCTGCATTTCCAAGTAGAGGAAGAGATTTTCACTGTATTCGCAAGCAGAGGCGTGGCTGTGTGGTAGAACGTGCACCTGCTTGCCACGCAAATTCCCGGGTTCTGTACCCACTCAGACCCAGATTTTTTTATTATTTATTTTAGTTGCATCTGTCTCGATTTTTTAGACGTGCAAGGACGATGACTTTTTGCTCAAATCCAATGACGCCGACACCGGTATTTCTACGAAACGAGCTCTTTAACGCTGTTGAGTTAAAAATTATAGCCATCTTAACGGTTATCTGCAGGTTTCCGGCTTACCAGAAAAAACGCCAGGCCTGCGTGGAAGGCGCAACACAGTCAAGACGAAGGCTAGAAGAGCGGCCTTTCAGAGCCTTTTCTGAACACTTGTTGGGTAACTGCTGCAAGAACACTTGCTTGATGCCCACTATGGTAATAATAATAAAAACTTTAGGGTAGTAAGCCGGCATTCGCTATGCTAATTTTCGTAATTCTTCTAAGAAACGCGGTATCCGCTAAATTATTGCGAGGAATTTTGTGCCAATCGTTCATGCAGTGGCTGACAACGATGAGGAATTATAGCTGAAATGGGTATGCGCCACAGTTAATAGGGAAACAAGAACAAGCTTTTGTAATGGGTTGGAGCATTTGATCAACCACTCGTTACGCCATTAGCATTTTGCGACGACTTATTCTTCTTTTGCTGTTTTAAAGCGCTTAATAAGTCGTATAAACGTGATTGCTTTCCCGACACAAAGCTTGCCTAAGGCAACTTTGCCGACAAGTCTCAAGCACCGGCGTATAGGTCAGTGGTAGAATACTGGACTGGCACCCAGTGGACTCGGGTTCGAGCGCCACTGTGTCATTGGTGCTAGTTTTTTTTTTGCTGATTTTGCACTATGTGGTTACGGACACTGGCGGCGGCGGACAACTACGGCACTGCGTGAGACTTGAGTTGTAATCTCATAACAGCTTTCGCTGTAAAATATCGCCATCCTAAGTGTGTATGTGCTACGTAAATTGGGTACTCACTACTGATTCAATAAAAATCGGGAAGGCAATAGTTAGGCCAACGACAAATCGTTGCGAAGCGATGGCGGCGAGGCGAAGACACCGAGCACGTACAAGATAATACTAGGGAACGGGAACGACAACGGTGACGGCGGGATGAACCCGAAGCGATGAATGGCCTACGTCCATCGTAGATTTACGAGATGTGCGAACGCCTGGTTTCAGCGCGGGTCTCTCGAGTTTGGACATGCGTATTGGGTCTTTGATTGTCCGTGGTTGGACGCTAACGTGTCGGAGCTGAGATTCAACGTGCAATCACCCAGCTAGTGTGAGCAGCAAACTAGAAGCAACCACATTAGTCTTTAAGAATAGTTCTGTCTCTCTGTTTCAGGCCTTTTCGCGGCTTGGTGTAAGCTTTTTTTAAAAATAATTTTAATATTTCTGACCATTTTCTAAGATCTTCTCCCCCCCTTTTTTCCTATATTTTCTTTCTCTCTTTGTGTTGCCGTTCTCTCACCCATCAAAGCCATTTCTTGTTGTGCCGTACAAATCGGCGCACGTGTTCTGAGAGCGTAGCAGAAGATGAAGGTGAAGAGAGCACGTGATGGTTCATAAATTTTTTTATATTCTTTTACAGTGAAAGCTGTTATGGGATCAGAACTCGGGTCACGCGTGGCGCCGTAGTTGTCCGCCGCCCCCGCCGGTGTCTGTAACAACTATCACGAAATAAAGAAAAAGCTTAGTACCAAGGACAGACACAGTGAGGCTCAAATCCGGGTCCGCTTCGTGCCAGCCCAGCATTCTACTAATTAGTCATGGTGGCGCTTGGGACTTGTTCGCAAATTTGCCTAAGCCAGGCTCGATGTCGGGAAAGGAATCGCGTTAATATGAGTAATAAAGCGTATTAGAACAGTAAAAGAACAACGACGACGTCACACAATACGAATAGCTTAACGAGTGGGTCGTCCAATGCTCCGACCCATTACAAAAGCTTGTTCTTGATCACCTATTAACTGTGGCGGATACCCACTGCAGGCATAAATCCTTATCGTCGTCAGCCACTGCATGAACGATTGGCACAAAGTTCTTTGTAAGTGTTTAGGTGATACAACGCTTCTCAGAAGAATGACGAATGATGAGCATAGCTAATGCTGGTCTACTACCCAGAAATTATTATTACTATTGCCGTAGTGGGTATCTAGCAAGTGTGCTTGCAGCAGTTACCTAATGAGTGGTTAGAAGAGGCTCTGAAAGGCCACTCGTCTAGCGTTCGCTGTGACTGTGCTGTGCCTTCCGCGCAGGCCTGGTGTTTTTTCTAAACCCTAGAAACGCCCTGGAAGCAACCTGATTTGTTTACTCGAAATACTGCCAGCCAACCATTTGGCTCAAGCAGCATAGGTTTCAGGTTCAATGCAAAAGTAAATGCACAAACAACGTGATAGCTCTACACAAGAAACAAAACGCACGATAAAAACTGTTATGAAAATCATTTCACAGATAGGGCCGTAAAACAGAAGGAACTAACATGCGTGCATGGTAGTCTTCAGAATCGTCCATTTGCGCTGTTTCAACCTCGTGCAAATTTAGTCTTTGTTTTTTTAGAGGGTGGTCGTTTGACAGACGACACTAGACACGCTTTGTTCGACCCAAAGGGACTGCTTTCATTGCCTTGACTCGCGATGACCTTTCTGGACGACATTCGAGAACGGTGTCCGCCGTCATTGGTGTGCGAACTTGAGTGTGCATGCTCTCCTCTCTCTCCGTCTTTCAAACTGCTCTCCTATTTCTCCATCTTTAAAACTCCATCTTTCAAGCTGTTTTTAGTGCAGGGTAGCATATCAGTCGTTCTAGACTGATTAACATCCCTGCCTTTCTTTTCCCTTCTGTACCCGTACCGACACAGAGGAAGGCGCATTGGTCTTCGTGCTTCGAGCACCCACTCTTTCGAGGCTTCGAATTCGAGTAGTGTCCGCCCCGTGTACAACATCGAAAGGAACGAACGTTTCCCTAGGAACCGCGAGCGAGTCGCTGCTTCCACGCGGCCTTTCAACTGCGATGGCCGTCGTACGACTGTGCACACAGGGGCCCTTGTTCGAAGCTTCGCGCGGCTTCGGTTGAAGAGGGATACTGGCCTCCCTTTCTCCACCCCTGTGTTCTGGGCTGCGTCACCGTGATAACGCCCTCCGACATCGACCCCTCCGTGAGCCCTGCTCATCGTCCCACTCGAACGCGGGCGACGGATATTTTATACCATGCGTGCGGCGACTGTTCCGGCGCTGTAACGACATCCTTCGAGGCTGCGTGCGGCATCCCCCAGTGGTGGGGGAGAGACACCGGCGGGAGCAGGGGGCGGGACAAGAGCGTTTGGGTCCGTCGTCATGTTTCTCTCGAGCTTGTTGCTCCCTTGCTCGGTGCTCACCGTGACAAATGGATGCTAAAGTTGGGACAAGATACATGAAGTGGTCCTCGGAAAGTGACATCACACGACGAACGAAACGAAGTGAGCTGAAGTGGTCGGAGATTTTTCTTTTGTGGAGACCAACGACGGGACGAAGACGGGCAGCGTTTGTGGGGTCCACGTAATGTGCCGTATAAGCGTCCGTACATAGCAACCGGTCATCGGGGTGCTTTGCAGCGCCGTTTTTTTGCCTTGCACGTCGATGCGTCTCTCGTTCGCGTTGCATGGGCACTCCTCCAATTTGTCTCTTTTCTCTTGTGTCCTTTTTATTTTGTGGACAGGCAACTAGGCACACTGTTGATTCTCTTGCAAGCACTACCAATAGGGCGCTTCAGGTTTTCTTAACATTTATGCGATCCGTTGGAAAAAAAACATCAATGTGGTACGAAATCGATGCATGGTTTTGGTTCAAGTTAGGAGTTATGCTGGATACACATGATATCGGAGCATTAGCTTACTTGAAAAATACCAATGAACTGTCCTGGTAATTCAGAAAATTGAATTGAAGGAGTTAATAAAAAGGGGAGAGCCTTTGGGGTGAGGGGTTGGAAATGAACTTTTGGGGGAGGCAAATATCCTCGAGACAGGCCCATGTACTTAGACTTAGACCCATGTAGTCGACGTTAAGGATCCCCAAGAGGTCGAAATTTCTGGAGCCTTTCACTACGGCGTCTCTCATAGTCATATCGTGTTTTTGGGACATTAAAACCCACAAAGTATTATTGTTATTATTATTATTATTATTTGAGGAATCAACTTTATTAATACCAAATGCGAGTATAGGAATGGGGGAAGCCAGGCTGGGTGACTTCGTGAGCAATTCGTTAACTATACTGCTTAGTGCAGCCGGGATTGTTTTGGCTACTGGTGGAGCAAATCTCAACGACATGCTGTTTTAGACCTGGCCTCTGAGATAAGCTTCTGCAGCGTGCGAAACGCAATGCACAAGGGCACACTATACCGCCGATGTGCGAGGGCCAGTATACTAGACACCCAAGTCAAGGACTTAAAGGCCGTCTTCGTCCCTTTTTTTGTTTTTTCGTACCGACAGCGAATCCTTGTGTCCCCGACTAGTTTGATACGGCCCCCTCACACAAGACCGCGAGATGGGTGCGCGTGTTCGCTCTGTGTGAAGAGAAGTGGGAAGAAGGTTGGAGACGTTTGCAGCCTGCAGAACTCGGCTCGTTTAAAAGACGAGCCTATTTGGTTAAAGGGCCGCGCACCATGAATAGAGCGGCTGTCCTACAGCGCCTCGCTCGGTGTCTGATCTCATTAGCGAACACTCTTTTCGAGCACCTTAGCCGGCGTTTTTTTGCTTTTTCTTGGTGCTGCTGTACGTCTGCAGAAAAGTGGACTGCCGACCTGTCTTTCTTGGCCCGATAGGTGAAGAGTGCGATGCGGCTGGTGCAGAGCTTCGAAAATTGGTTGCGCGCGCTCGCGGAGCACTTCATTGTGCCGCCAACGCGAGTATACTCATCTGCGAACTCTTTCTGAGCTCTTCCCGCCACAGCGCGCCTTAATTAAAAGCTCCCCCGGCTGACGCAGTGCCTGGGCTGTCAGCGCAGGCATCTTCTCTGACTATTCTACGTTTACCTTATCACCATGCCGTGGTGGTCTAGTGGCTAACGTACGCGGTTGCTGACCCCCAGGTCACGAAATCGAATCCCCACTGTGGCGACTGCATTTTCAATGGAGGCGAAAATGCTGTTGGCTAGTGTTCCAATTTTGGGGGAACGTTAAAGAACCCCTAGCTGGTGGTCTAAATTTCTGGAGCCCTCCACTACGGCGTCTCTCATAATCATATGTTGGCTTTGGGACATGAAGCCCACATATCGTTATACGCTTACCTTCTCGTGGTGTTGCGGTTAATGTACCCGCGTGGAGTGGTGTGCGGTCGAGGAAAATGAAGACCACATTTGGTTACATAAACCTTCTATATGGTGCATATACGCATACTTGTATGATAATTTTGAGCCTACTGAAGTACACTGACGTGTTCCCACTGCAGGACGAAGGTCCCCCCAAACAGTCTCCTGTTTACCATGTTGTATTGCGATTTTATTCCTTTTTATCCTGCGAACGTTAATTTTTAACTCGCTGCCTTCCTCGATTGTTTTTGCCACCCTTTAACAACTCCCACAAGTGTTGAAGAATGGGCGAGTTGGTTCGTCGTACTTGAACTGGTATAGCGCATTGCGGTAAAGAAAACTAGCACAAGAGGACAGATTACTCTGTCCTCCTGTGCCGGTCTGCTGGGCCATTTTTTCTTTAGATAAATGCGCTTTACCAGTTCAAGTTTTCTGACTCACCACCGGTCGTCTGTCCTGCGGGTCACGTGGCTGGCCTAGGTCCATTTTTTTCTCTTGGTGTCAACGTATCCTTTAACATCCTCGGATGGCTTAAAGAGCAATTTTCTAAGCAACGCTCTCAATCTGTCATGCTAACGTGCATCCGTCTAAACGGCTGTCAGTCACTTCAGGAGTCCCACAAGAGTCTGTTTTTGGTCCTCCCCGATTTCTAATATATAATAGTGACTTGCCATTGGGTGCTTCCTGTAACATTCTTATATTTGCTGACAATTGTATAATGCACCGTGCTATTGCTAATTGTCGTGACCATTACATTATTCAAAGCGACCTTAAAGGGACACTAACGAGCCAAACGATTTTTCGCGTAAAAAAAAAGTACAGTTTCACAATCCTGAAAACACCAGTCTTACCACGACACGGCGCTTAGTAAGCGAGAAAACGCGCAAAAAAGAAAAAAAAGCGGGTGGCGACTTCACTTCGAGATCGCCGCACCAAACATCGTGACGTAATAAGTCTTGAATGTGGTCTACTGGGTCCTACGTAGCTTCCTATCAAAATAAAAATGAAGTGAAATGCAATCTGTGAGTGCCATAGACTTAGCAAATTTCATCCTGCCAACGCCACGAAAATAACAAAAATACATTTTGAAATTATTTACGTCACACGCGAAGCATCTGGTGCGAAATTTGAAAATCAAGCGTCAACCATCATTTTCTCCGCTAATAATGAACTTAGGATAGTGAAACATATAAAACTAGACATCTCAGAGTGCAGCTAGCACATCTAAACGAAACCATTGTTCCTCTTTAGTGTTCCTTCATTAATATATGAAATTTGTGTAACATTTGGCTAATTACTCTCAATCCCACTACATGTAAACTCGTGCGCTTATCTTGCCGTCGCGATCATTCTTGCTTTCACTTTTCAGTTTCAAATTCATCGATCAAATTAGTAAACTCGTATAAACATCTAAGAGGCACCCTTTCTTTTAATTTATCATAGCGCGCCCATACTACTAACATCATTTGAGCAACGAACAAAACGCTCGGTTTTCTTAAACGCCACCTCCGCCTCACCCCACGTCATGTTAAATTACTCGTACATAAACCGCTAATAAGACCAAAATTAGAATGCGCATCGCATTGGCCATCTGGAGCCCGCATCATGCATATCTAATCACAGCACTGGAAGCTGTTCAAAATCTGGCCACCCGATTCAATCATTTCTCATAGTCATATGATATCAGCTATTCAACCTTTAAAGGTGGTCCGCCTCGGCGAAACAGTGCTCGGCTGCTGACCCGAAGGTCGCGCGTTCGATCCTCGCCGAGGCGGTTGCATTTCAATGGAGGCGAAATGGTAGAAGCCCGTGTGCTGTGCGATGTCGGGGCATGTTCAAGAACAGCAGACGTCGGTATTTTTGGAGCCCTTCACTACGGCGTCTCTTGTAACCATATCATGGGTTTGGTACGTAAAACCACGATATTATTATTGAAAGGTGTACACGATCCATCACTCCTTTCTTATTGTCGGCGAATCGCTACCCTTACCCTTTATCATAAATTTTTTCCGTTATTCTTCTCCCAATCAAGCGCCGTATATCGCAGCCGCATCACGCATTTTCTACCGCACTTGTCATCCACTTCAGGTTGCCCGCCCGCCTTCGCGTACCACTGCGTTTCGTCACTCCTCAGAGCAGCTTGAGAGTGTAACGGCCTGTCCTACGACAGTGTCAACATTGCCTCATCATCTACTTTCCAAAAACGCATAACTGATCATCTGCATTGCTAATTAGATCATCGCTGTTGAATTTTTACTTGTAATTCCCCACTCCCATTATGTAACACCCCCTGAATCGGGGCCTTTAAGGAAACAATACTGAAAACTGAACTGAACCAAATATCTGCTACCCTTGTTTGTTTTCTGACTCATTCAGGCGTCACCCTCAATGTTGCACCTCTTATTTCCCGTTGGTTTGCACGCTGCTTGCTCCTTGTTTTTTCAGTTTGTTTTATTCTTCGGCTGTCAGCCCCATACGTTTGAACTAGCAGCATGCAACGATTGTGTAGTTTTTTTTGTTTGCTTTAAGGGTAGTGGCAGACTGACGTCACTAGTTGTGAGTACCTGGCATAAGCCATCCGGCCCATATTTATTATTCGGCGAATTTCCTTTTTGGTGAGTATGCTCATCACCAGGATTTGGGGACATCCACACGCGCCGTCACCTCTCATCGGCGGCAGCGGTGGCCTGCCGTAACGGAATAAGAATTGGGTGAAAAAAAATAATAGGCCATTAAAAAAGCTAGTTATCTAAAACGACTCATGGTTTTATAAAGCAGAGACCTACGTGAACATTCTATTATAATTACAATGTCGCACTATAAACCGCCTGGCTTTCCTGGGTGTTTAATATTTTTTTTACAATGATGCCTTGTGTGTTTCTAATTGGCGGTGTTCAATCGTCCCAGGACACCACATACTGCAATTTTACCCAAATTTTACAGTAAGTCTATGCTGTATAGACCCTGGAGCCGTTTTTCATGACTAGCTTTTTTCAAAAGACACGATTTTTGTTTTCGCCTTTTCCCCATTTAGCTATAGACGGACGCAATGCGGCCGCCGAGAGATGGCGCCACGAACAGATGCTCCCAAACCCTTGGAATGACCGTGTTAATATTTAAACTAGGTACACGTATTCTCGTGCAACGACCAATTTCTGGTTTTCAGTAGTCATCTATCACTATGTTTTCTTTTTTGCCGGGCTATCAGTCGTAATCTAGAATCATGACATCAGAGAAATTGAAAAAAATACCGCGAACCAAGTTGCGAAACGATGCGACGCACGTCGCATATAGTTACGGCAGGGCTTACCCGATTCTGCAAGAACCCCCCGAATTCTCGACGCTGTTGCCGACGGTATATGTGAGCGGTTGTGCGGTGTTTTGGAAAGCCGTGCAAGCTATAGTATTTTCACAAAGATGCACAACTGCGTTGTGAATGTACTGGTACAATGCACCGGTGAGAGAATCATACCTTTATTAGAAGCCATCCTGTGAGTTTGTAAATGTTCAGACCTTCCATTCAAGTGGCTTGCAAAAACAACGTATACACACTCGAAAAAGAATTCCGGGGGAACTGCGCAGTTACCCCGAAAACGGCTCTTTGCTCCTCCAAAAGACGAAATGTGCGCAAGAGATAGCACACAGCACGGCAAGAAGCTAGGGGCCAGGAGCGTAGCCAGAGGGTAACACACTGGGCACGTGCCCCCCCCCCCCCCCGAATTTTTTCGCCATGGCATAGAGAGCGGGAAATGATCATTGAACGGGGGGGGGGGGGCTCCCCAAAATGATGGATAAGCCCGCCCCCCTCCCCAACCGAAAAAAAAAATTCTGGGTACGGCATTAGGAGGAGCACTTTTCTCTTTGTGGAATAAATGAACCACCCGTTTTTTTTTGGTTTTTTTTTTCGGAGTAACTGCAGCAATGCTCGTCCCATGCGCAAACGACCCATCGGTGCCTACAAAGGCCCGTTTCCTTTCAGATGGTGCCGTAGCGTGGCCTGGTGTGGTGGTTATAGTTTACGCGCATGCTTACTGAGTGGTCGTCAGTTCAAATCGTGTGTGTTTGCTGCAGATTTTCCAGAATATGTTTTTGAATGTCATGCTTGCACATTGATTCTACATTTAATCAAATGTGCCTGCACGCACTTCGAAAGGCTCATTAAGTAAACCAAAACCTGTTTCTTTTTTTTTGCGCAAAATAACTGTTGCTTCTTTGAGAAGTAGCCGCGAGAGCGTGGTTACTCCTTCGCACTTACTCACGAAATGATGCAACGAGTGTGGCAGCTTAGGGGGCAACCTCGGTGCCCCCTTTTCTTCTTTACTTTTTAAAGTGTATCTCATATAGTTTTCTATGCGGCCCTCCCGGTAACCATTCGCGTGCCGCATCACCAACTTTCATCACGGCTTCTTGGCTTGTTGGGGACGACTTTCACCAAGGCGCGGATAGAGATTCTTCAAAGAGAACAATGAAGAAATAAGCGCGGAGCTGTTACTGTCTTTCACAAGGAAGTCGCCTCCTCGACTCCGCGAAGGGGATGGGGGAATAGGAATTACAGGGACAGAAGAAAAAGGTAAGAGAAGTGTAAGAAGAAAAAAGAAGCGCATTCCATCTGCCACACGCGCGCGCGCAAGAACATCGCGGCACGCCACACTCAGTCGACCGAGAAGACCACCGAGAAGGCCGGGGGTACAGTGATGTGCACGTATTAACACGGGCCAGAGACGAACTCACGAAGTGCGTCGGGTTCACCCGGGGAGAGCTCGGTTGAGAGGCTAAACCGATGAGCCTTGGACTCAAAGGCGAGCAGGAGCACAGCACAAAAGTTACGCTCGTGGGAGCCAACAAAGAGGGCCCTGAGCGCCATTCGAAGTACCGAAGGAAGACCAGTCAAGATGTCATTCCTGTTCCTGTTTGCGATGCCAGGTTCACGCGAGGTCGAGGAAGCGGGCTCAGTCGTCGTGCTTTTGGGGACGGTGACAGGAACTGGTGGTTGTGAAAAAGCCACGGTATCTGCGTCGCCGTCGAGCGCTTATTGATGACGGTATACGGGCCGGCTGCGGTGTGTGAGGGCGAGGCCGTTGTCATTATAGTGGGGATGACGGACGCACTCGTTGTATGATAAGGGGCAGCCTCCGAGGTCATACCGACGAGCGCATCTCGCAAGGAGTGTCCCTTGATGATAGTAGCGCTGCTGCCAGGGCTCCAGGACTTGGCGGCGAGTCATGGTGCCGTCAGTTGAGGCCATGATCAGTCCGTGGCCTTGCGTTGGAGTTGCCAGGCTGGGCAGCGCGGCTCAATTGCAGGATGTTTCCCGCAACCGTTTATGCAGCGAGAGTGTGCTGCACACACCTAAGGCGCGCTTGATGGCACAGCGCAGGCACCGTTCGTCTCGTGAGCAGGTGGCAGTTGCGTGCCTGAAGTGGCCCCAACGGGAGCACTGCAGAGACCGCGGCTGGCGAGGTCGAACAGGGCACCTGTGCTTGTAAAGCAGTATATCCGGTGGGGCGATGGTACCCGCGAAGGTGAGGGTGAGGCAGTTGCCTATGCATACACCGGACACGAGTGGCATACGGGAAACAATGTTGTCAGCGAGGTCCTCGAAGGGGATTGTTGGGTCCACTTCAATAACCACGCCAACACAGGTTTTCAGGTCGAGTTGTTTGGCCCGAACCTCGGTCTCGCAGATCGTCCCCACCTGGAGTAGGGCGGTCAGATCGGTGATAGGGTGGGTGTCCACCGCAACGAGGTTGCGCCGGAAATTTACCTGCACTCGCTGTGTGGTTGAGAACCCCGAGAGGAAGGAGGCGATCGCATCCCTCGACGCAAGAAGTTAGCCTTCTTCCCGACGGGCCGAAAGACAATGGTGGCCGCACATTCACACGGAAAAAGTGGGGACCATCGGAACGCGGAGACGTGCTTAGGGGCGGGCGCCGTTTCATCGGCGGCTGCAGTATTTGAAAGACGAGATGAGGAGGTGTTGCTGCCAGGGGATATCCCTCGCAGGAAGCCACGGCCGTGGCAGGAGACGAGGAAGCTCCGGTTTGCACCTTCGCTCTGCTCGAAGCAGGAAGAGGGTGGCAGTGGGATGGCTGCTGACAGTTACTGAGGCTGGGTTTTTTTAAAGCGTGCAGGCTTGGATTGTGCCTGCTGCTGCTGGGTTGGCACTGATGACGATGCCGAGGCTGCTACGACGGCATCCTTCTGCGGCGTTTTCTTCCGGTGCCTCTCTAACACGCCATTCGTAGCCCTTAAAAGGGCTGCGCGCTGAAAGCGCGGAGCCAGGATTGGGGTAGGGACGGGAGCGCAACACAGGCGACCAAGGCGCGGGAACAGAAGATGAGAGTTAAATAATTATTCCTATGTAATTGCGTTTCGCGCAAGAAGTGCTGCAGTGATTCTGGAAACTTTCTTTTTGTCACCCAATGGTTATAGTTTTCACGTGAGCGAGGCTTAGGGGAAAAAGTACTTTATGCGTTCCACCTCATGTGGATGGTCACGACAGGGAAGGATTGACTGGTAATGACTGATATTTTTTTTCTCCATTTCCCTTTCGTTCTCCGAAGTCGCACACCACTATCGCGGGAAAGGCAAGACAGTGCAGCGTGAGTGTCTTTCTTCTCTAGTGCAAATCAAGCGTACAGCAGGATACTGGTAAGCTCATGGACGTGAGCCTCTGAGATCTCCAATGTGGAGCAACAAGATCGTGTATAATATATTTCGAAGTCCACGAACGCTGCATTTAACCTAGTACATCCGATCCATGCGGCGCTTCGCGAGTTGCGGAATCGCCTTCGAGTTAACACGATCGCCTTCGACGTTAATGCCTACAGCCTTGCGGGTCCGCCTTGCAAGAGTGACGCCAGTTTTCATTAATGTTAGACTCCAATTTTGGCATGTGCCGCTTACGAGTTCTAGTTATTCCAAGGGGACCTCGGGAGAGACACTTACAGCAGTAAAAAAACAACAAAAACATGCCGATGCTCCTTTGCGAGGGCAGGAGGGATCAGTGAAGAACAAGGTAAACTAAAATAATGGAAATATACGAAAATGCTTAAACATAGCGAACCATGGAATACAACCGGAATGTAAATGAGGTGTCAGGGCTTTTTAAATATGACAGACAGGAATAAATGATGAGCTGATAGTATAACGTACCAAACGGGGAATGCCAAGAACCGGAGAGGGGGGGGGGACAAAATATGCTAATGCAAGAACAGAGGTGCAACCAGCGCAATAAAAGGGTTGCGATAGGTTATAAAAATACATCGTAAATCGAGTGAAATAGGGAGTAACAGAAAAGTAACGCAGGCACGAGGGCGGGCAAAGAAGTAAAGTGGAGATTAAGGTGAAGACGCAATAGAAAAGACATGACTAAGCGGGGCGACGGTTCTCGCGGAGGTGGCAGGCGGGAAGCGGACGGGTCCCTAATAAGGGAACGTGGGAGACTGGAGGAGGGAGGGTAAAGGGTATGACAGGGAAGAGGGTACAGTCGGGGCCGCGATCGAGGCTTTTAACGAGGCGTGCTCGGCGGCGTCCACGCATGGCTAGCTCCGGAACGCATCGGCGTAGCGCCGGCTGCAGCAGGCGCTACGCCGTGGCCAGACCCGGCGACGTCGACGCTAAAACGCGCCACGTCGCGAAACGAAGCGCGCTAACGCCGCCCGCGCCCGTACATTGTGGTGTTCTTTGATTTTCGGCTGCCTCGTGCGCGCGTGTACGTAAGTATATCAGTAACTTTGTTTTCACCGCAAAAAGAAGAATCTCGGTTGCGCCGCGCGCGGCCGGGCGTTGAGACGAGGGCGTTTTCGGGAATGCGCTGTCCCGGCCATTTCCTTCGCCTCCTCCTCGATCTCCCTGTATATACGCAGGGAGCGGCTGCGAAGATTCTTATCGCGAATGCACGCGCGCGCTTAAGCCGTGCGCGACCATTGCCGCAACGTCGATGTTCGTACAGCCCTAGCGTGTTTCGTAGTTTGGCTCTGTGGCCGCGCCGCTTGTGTGACGGGTCCTGAGGGGCCAAACGCGCCGTCTTTTATGCCCGTATTCGATCCGCTTTTCGGTATGTGATCTCGTGTATTGCCCACGTTCTTAATGCTTTTCATCCACTCGCGCGAATGCAGCTTGCATAGGAGCTGCTTGAAGTGCGTGCGCGGGTATTTCTTTTCTATAGGTTTGTTCCTGTCGTTTTTTTTTTTGGAGAGGCGATATGGTCGGGCGGACTTCGGCATATAGGAAAGTTATGTGACAAATAAGAAAGACTGAAATTAGATTATTATGCGTTTTAACGCTCTTGATGATGTGCTTATTTATTTATTTATTTATTTATTTATTTATTTATTTATTTATTTATTTATTTATTTATTTATTTATCACTCTTGTCAAACGAATTTGTCGTGGGCCCTAAGAGAGTATATTATATACAAGTATGCACATGTCCAGCTTATCTGACAGCAGAACGCGTTGTCCGTTCAGCTCTATGGAGCTGAACGAATCGCGCGGTTTCTGATATGAGCGTCCGAGAAAAGCTATTAACTTGGCTAATACTGACAAATGAAAAAGTGCGGTAAACGAAGCATGCGAATTTGGCACAGGATGATGCAACTCCAGAAACAGGTTGCGGAATATCTGACCGGCCGCTGTGGTCCGATTTGTGATGGTGCTTGAATGCCTACCCGAGAGTGAGTGAAATCGGTATTTCAATTCATGCGTGCTATACTATAGCACGATACATTGTAGTGATCTTTTTTTCTTCGGTTTTACCTATTATCGTTGCGAATACTTCGTCTTTAAGACAGTCATCATCGTCAGCCTGGTGCTTAGCCATTCCCCGGGCATTTCTCTATTGTATATCCGATTCGCAATGTTCTATCGCGAGCTGATTGAGTTTTGTGCCTGCGAGTAACTTGGTCACCCGTATCGAACCGACAATTCAGACAATTGGGCTCGTTGGTTGTGCGTACCTCAAGGAGCAAAGTAGCGAGTTGAGTGAGTTGGCAGATCTTAATCACAAAACAGCTCACACACAGACGCAGGAAAAAAAAAAACTGGTGTGTGCGCGATGTTTTACGATGAAAATACTTCCAAGAACAGCGCAACGAGGCAACGGGACAGCAAAAAGAGGAGTTTACACCTAAATTTTCTGTCGTGTACTCAGATGTTGGAGCCCGTTAGAGAACCATGAATGCGTGGTCGAAGTTTCCGGAGCCCTTCCACTATATACGGCGTCTCTCATGATCATATCCTGGTTTTCGGACGTTGAAGGTTTTGCCGCAGGCGTAAAGCCAGTTCGCATGAAGGTTCACCATGTGCGCTTACTGTTCCGCAAAAAGGAAGTGCGCATTCCGTTCTCCTATGGAGAAAGTAGGTGTTGGTGGCAGTCCCGGCAACGGGCCTTATGTCTGTCCTCAGTGATGCAACTTCAGTGTGAACATCACGTGGAGCTCCTTAGCGAGGAATATAGCGGCCGCTGTTGAGGCACTCTGAGGCAAGCCAAGAGAAATCCGGAACGTCTGAGCCTATACGCGTTAGTTAATGCGGGCAGACTGTATCGCAGGAAGCCAAGCAAAAACACCCTGCACCGTTCCTCCATGGTGCCCCAAATCGTCAGCCGTCGGAAGTTTCTCCAAGTAGCGTCTCAGTCTACTGGTCGTGTCTGCGGCATCCACGCTGCTTATTTACGCCATAACTTCCGCGGCTGTCTAAAGCACATTTTTAATGACATTTTTGTTTTGTCACAACCACAAACAAAAATTAGACTGGAAATTGCCTTTTGATATTTATTGTGCATTTTATTCTACCTTCAGAGTATTTAATCTTGCGTAAACAATATATTTTCATCGTTATAGTCGATATCTTGGAGGCTCTCACGTTTTCGGTTTCGTTACAAAAAGAGTAACTATCGCTGAAATCGAGCGTGACGAAGTTCCATTTAGTTCGCTCTACCCGACTATTCGCTATGCCAGTGTTTGTTATAACGAGGTTATTATGAACAATAGGCATACGCTGGCTGTACGCTTTCTCGTTTAGTGATTAGTGGTAAATTGGCTGTCACGATGTGGGCGATGTCTGACTTATACGCGCCTCACTCTATTGTCGGCGATTTTCTTTTTCGCGTGGATCACTAAACTTAAGGAACAAAATTTGAAGCGCGAAAAACAAGGACCGAAGAGAAGAGTACACGGAACGAGCGGTAATTCTTGAAACCGATATTTATTACAAGAAAGGAAGAAAAAAGGTACACCCCTTTTGGACAGCACACATGCGTGGACACTTGCGCAAACTGCTCTAAAAAAGCCACCCCCCCCCTTACATACCCACACATATAATCACTAAGACACCAGAATTATGCAGTAGACTGACTTCACCATCAAGCAAGCTCATCGAAGGCTGGCTTACACACGCATCGTCTTTCTCTTTTATGACTAATATAATAGTAATTTATCGATAAATATGCCTATTCGTGTACGGATTCGAGGCTCACCCTCCCAATCACGAGCTCTCGTTCACAATTGATTGCTGTTTCATTCGATAATTTGTTTCTCCTACCTTCTGTCACTCGTTCTTGTTTGTTTGTTTGCTTGCTTTTTACAGCCGGTAAGTTTCTTTTCTAGTTGTTGCTAATGCTTTCCTGAGAAGGGATTCACAGAAATCTTTGGTCAATTCCTGTCAAAATGTATTGCTCTAAAACGAATAAAAAAAAACAAAAGTGAGCCGGGAGGTTTTCGCTGGCGGCGCTCTGAAGAGACACGCTCAGATCCACACTCCACAGGGCAGCAGTGCGTCGCGCTGCCTTTGAGCTGCGGAAAACGTTGGTCTTCTGCCACCCTCGACTTGTTTTGTGCCGGTACAACGCCTCTGCACTGAAGGGTCTTCTGCCGGAAACGGAGGATGTGTACATAGGTGGAGCGCTTCTGAGCCACGCATCAGAAGCGGCCATCGGCGCTTCCTGCCAGTGAAGCGCCGAGATCGTTTATTTGTTTATTTAACAAATCGCTTCATCACACTGAATTTCTGCAAAAGACATTAGGATATACTTGTTTTTATCTTTTTTACTCTCTCGCAGCAGATGTCAGCTATTTCTTAAAAGAAATAGCTGATACCTGCTGTGACGCCTTATGTGAACAACAACAACAGCAACAACAACAAAAGAAATTAGTGCGAAAATAAAGAGGTACGTCGTGGGAACGGAAGAGAGGTATAAATAGTGAGAGTGTGTGCAGCTGAGAAAGCTGCCCCGGTGTATAGCTCCACTGAAGAAGGTAACAAAAACACACACGGAGAGCACACAATGAGAAAGAAGACAGCAATTTCAGATTTCGAAAAACACGTACAGAGTAAGTAAGTACAAACTCACTAACAAAAAGTAAAGCAATAGCATTGGAAGGGCAAGTTTCTTGTATGTTCTGTCGCCCGCATCGCTCAACAGCGCTTCCACTTTTCTGTAGGAGCAAGGGTCGAGCGCGCCTAGAGACAGTGCCGGCCAGTTTTAGCGATCAAGGTTTGTGTTCCTGTGAATGTGTTTGCTTAGGTCGCCTTCCTAGCTAGATATGGGCTGCTAACAGAGTGCTTGCAATCTCGAGTTTGTTATAGTGCTTTTTGTGTGTGTGTGGCATGATCGAGGCTGCGGATGCTGTGTTACGCCCATACCGCACTGAAGTTTCGTATACGCACGCATCTGCCACAATGGCTTAGCGCTTCGTAAGCGTTCTGATGGAAATCCGAAACAATGGATTAATATTGTTTGTATTATAGCCGTCGAAATGGGCATATGTGGAGGAAGTTGCTCACCGTTAAAAAATTTGAAATGAAAAATGTGCGATATTCTCTTTCACGCGTCTGGGCTTCTCGAGTGCTGCTGCAAAGACTGTCGATGAGTCTGCAGTGGGAATGAGAGATGCGACGATCCTGCATATTAGAACCGTTCCCGGAAACATGGCCTTATTGGTTGCTCAGGAGGTCGTCATTTTTATCCAAGGTGCACTTGCATCGATGACAGATCTGAGGTTGTTCACGTGAACGCTGAGCGACGCAACATGTCCAGGTGAAAGAAACTGTGCTCTAATGAGAAGGGGCATGTGAGCGGAAGTCAACAGCCCAGTTGCACGAGTTATAAGTCTAGCCAAACGCAGGGCTACACATGGGCCCTTGCGTATACGCAAGCTACGTGTTCATGGAAGGAGCGCTAGCATGTTTTGTTTCGAGGTCAAAGCAAGCAGCTTGCATGCACACTACGCACTTGCGGCGTGGACTTTTCTCATGCATAGGATATACATGCCGGAATCCATCGCGGATTAGGAGGCCCAGCAGCTGTTCATGACATGAGCGTCAGTTCGCGTGGCCGGATCGCGCAACTTCTATAGTCCCGTTGTATGTTACTCGCTTTCAGTTGCTTCTGTGGGAAGCTATTCACCTATCATCAACTGCCCCTACTTTCCTTCCAGTGATCTGCGGAAACCGAGAGTCAAGCCATTGGCAAGTCGTCGGCGATTGCAGCCTGCAGTTCTCAGCAAAGGAGTTGATGAGGTTATATGTAATGAGCACCTCCCACGACTCCGGGCTTACACGCGCAGCGACAGCAACTGGTTCTTACAAACTGGCTGTCGCCATGAACTTGAAAACTTTCTCGAGATAGGCAAAATGTCATAGTTGTTCGCTATGCTATTACTGCGTGCACCATGGTGTCCAATAAACATCCGCACACGTTATTACTTTCCGAGCCTTGCATGGTTTTTTGAGTCTTGAAGACTTTCTTGTGCCAGCTGGATGACTCTAATGGGAGATATGCTAGCAATCTGACGCTTTTGTTTTCGAAGTGCACCTAGGTGCATTTTTGTAATTCTGATCCTTCTACAAGTAGAGCGTTTTTTTTTGTATTGCTATAAGGCGCCACAGATGAACATAATAGAAAAGAGAACGGTGTTTAGTGCGAGCTCGTGCAGACTAGCCTCCATATTGTATGCCTGCCTGTTCATCTAAAGTAAAGTTTGAAGGTATTTTGAAGTTTGAAGGTTCATCTAAAGTAAAGGTATTTTTCAGACGCCTTCTCCCCGTAACATTTTGGTGGAGGTGCGGGGTAGTCTCCAAATAATCCTCGTTCTCGTCTTGATCAGGCATCGCAGAGGCAGCCAAGGAACGTCCGCTGCGTAGAATAGTCGTCGATATTGACTGTGGGAAGACCCGCAGTCAACATGTATAGAAATGAGAATCGTTGCGGTATTGGGGTCATTAAAATGAGATCAAAGGCCACACGTTTCTTTTTTCAATAAGTTCTGCAACTGCAGCATTGAATTGATGAACTTCTATGTGTTTCTTTTTAAAACATTACAGCGTAGACTTTCGTTACGGGCATGAACTTGAACATAATAGGCCATACCAGACACCTCAGTGATTGATGACGCTCTGTAGCGAGCAGGGGAACTGGCTAGAAATTGCGAATGCCAGCCGGCTTTTGTTTCTTGCCTATTTTATGACTCCATAATCTTTTTTTATACACCAAGATTGAGTTTTTTGCTGTTTAAAGGGGCATATTAGCGTGCATGACCTCACTAACAAAGTTCATTACACGCATTCAGCGTAAATGTATTGTACGATCCAATACAGTCAGTACGGCTATACTATACATTTTAGTTTTAAATGCGAAACATTTCTTTGCGTACTGTAGGCACTTTGAGCAGGTATGTGCCACTGGCCAGTGTGTGCCATTGGCGACGGCATTTATATCCGGTCGGAATAAAATAAACACGAAAGCATCTTTGTACTTCAATTCGGCTGCGAGGTAATGGAAAACTTAGTGGTGAATATTGATCTTTCTATACGGCGTGCATCACGATCTCGTGGTGGCTTTTTACATGTGAAATCGCAGAATTTAATTTAGATTAGTTCTCTGGGCATTATAGAAGGGTAGCTAGCTAATAAACTTCGAGTAATTTTTGTGCTAATTGACGCTATCACGTTCAGTCGCTCGTGAAGCCACTCGCCGGTTCATCTTGACCTGTAGGCCAGTGCGCACACCTTGGGATAACGTTCTCATGCAATACCATCATGCAGACTCTTCTGTGCGTACCACTGCACTGATTAATACGGAAGGGGAGCACCTTCGAATCTACGAATGAGCTACTTTGCTTCTCTTCTCCTCAGCCATGGACTTGTTTGTGCGCGTCAGGAATAAAGACCCAGGCTCAGACTCGTACTACTTGGCATACGTTTCCAGTCGTTCATTGCGCATGTGTCCGGGTCTTCTTGACGTCAACAGTGTGCTTAATCGGCGTAAGACGTCTTACAGCTTTCACTGGAGTTTTCCCTCGTGAACTCTATCCCTTCTCTCATTCACGCTTCGATAATTTAATTAGTCGTTTATCGGCTTGACCGATTGATTATCGGTTCCTGGCGCGTTCTAAAACTTCGGCGTCAGCTGGCGTTGACCGTGGCACGTTCCTTCGGGAGCTATATTGAGCGCTGTCTTGACGGCACAGCAGCCGGCGACGGTGCGCGTGCTCTCGACCGAGTTGTTGCTCATCCGTCGAGGGGGGGCACCTCACTTTCTTCTGGGAAGGCAGTCAAGCCCTTCCATCCCGCCAGGCCGCCCCGGGTGATCGATATATTAATGCGAAACGGGAGACCCAGTTCGGCCGCGTGTGTCTTGGTCTTCCTATTTTTCTCTATCTCCTCTGCCACGTCTACTTTCCACCTTTGCGCATCGCCATGCCATAGCTGCCGCGTTTCGTCTTCGTCCATCTCCCCTTTCTTATCTGTTTGCTCGCCGGGTCCCAATGGCTTGTAGTTCCGTGCCTTCGCTTTGCCTCCTCCGCATCGTCACGCCGATGGATTGTCCTGCGGTGAAGTGAAGGACGCCGTACCGTTAATGGTGGAGGGAGCTTTCCTCTCTTTTCTCTTGACGCATTGTCGTAAATCACAGCGTTCCAGAACGGGGACAAGAGAGAAGCTTTCACAGCCCTAAATAAAAGCAATCATTACTGTATGAAGTCGATCCCATAGCGAAACTCTGAATAGCGGAAGATCTCGCACGACACATAGAGACGTTATTCCACGGATTTCGGCTCGAAGCAGCATATACAAAGAGCACAAAATACACCGATCCAGCTCACCGGAATGCTATCGTGGTCACAAAGATGAGAATGTTGGGCATGTTCTTTTGGTGTGTTCTTTCTGTTCTTTTTGTTCTTTCACTGCGCAAGTGAAAGAACAAAATTAAGGAAGAAACTAGCAATCCTGGACAGACGCCCCCACACATCAAAGAACTTACTTGGACAATGGCCTTAAATGCATCTTCCGAAAAATGCCATCATATTTCTGAAAGAGTTCTATAGTTATGTGTAGTTATACACGGAATGATGTGTTCATACACTCTGGGCAGAACTAGAAATGTGTGCGTGTGAACGCTGTATTTCAGTGCGAACTTTTGGAAGCAAAGTTTACTTTACCATCTTGTTTTTGTTTGTTTTAGTGTGCTATTATGGGCTTTTTTTAGCTGCTTATTGTTCGGGTAACCTTTGTTCTTTTTTTGCTCTGAAGCTTATAGATCTGCAGTAGCCGAGGTAATACAAACTTTAACCTCGCCACAGCGAGACAGTTACGACAGAACAGAACAAGATGACACCCATACATCGAGCGCTAATTAACGTTAAAAGCCGCATTAAGGTGAACGTACTTCAGTGGGTACGTTGAAGCGCTCGTCCACGAGGCTTGCGCGAGTTTGTAAGTTCTGGCAAAGGTCTCGTAAGGTCTCGTCAAAAACGACCTTGTCCTGGTGGTGCCGTCACACCATGACGTCGTAATGACATCATAGTTTGAAAACAAAGTGACGTAATCCTGACGTAATGACATGACGTCACGTGATGATGTCATCAGGTCACATCGTCGCTTGTTCAATGTTAGGCGGATCACTGAGGCAGCAAAATGACGCTTGAAGGGCGCAAAGCTTGCGATGACCTCGATCGTGGAGGCCACGCGATACCACTTTAGACGTGCAACAATTTCGAAGGGCCTCATTAAAAATATATACAATCGCGTCTGAAGGAAGACTGCTTTCGCCTTCGAGTTGTCTTATACGATTATTTTGTCCACAACAAAGTGTTTTGGGACTTCAGTGACGTAGTTCTGTCACGGATGTGACGTTGATAAAATGAACGCTACCAAATCAAAAAGAAGAAAGCTTTCAGAAAAAGTGTCCCCCTCCCATCCCTTTAGAAATCGCACCTTCGACTCCTCGGCCCGCGACCGTATGCGCCCGATGCTCTACCAGATGTGTTTTTTTAGCACGTGCACAATCATTGCAGGCATACGCACGTACTTTTTTTATGACGTTTTCATCTTTGAAGGCTTCAATCGTTTCTCCCGTCAAGATAATTTTGTTGGTCACCGTGGTGTCTCAACTGTAATGTTATGCCTCCCACACTGCGAGGCAGTCACAACATTAATTACGGGCTTAACGATGCAGGCCGCAAAAATCACGCATGTATATTTTTTTATAAAGATTACCTTGGTTGCTGGTTAACTAATTTTTATTAGTAAATAATCTAGCCATAATGTTATTACTAACCGTTCAGGGCCTCCGTATAAATGATGGATGCTATGAATGAAATTTGCGTAAACACTTCGTACGGTATGAAGAACTTTATTATATAGATCCTGAGAAGCGCCCTAAACACTCTTGAATTTTAGATGCAGTGGACTAGAAGGCAATGTCCTATCTTTCTTTAATTGTTCTTTTTCGTCTCAAAAACGTGATATAATTACGAGGACCGAAGTAGCAAGTGATTGTTTAATACTCTAGACAACACCCGAAGTCGAAGTGCATGGTTATTTTTTTTTTTTACACATCGGTCACATTTATGTGAGGTCTTCGTGACCTGGTATCGAACCTGCAGCTCGGATCTTAGTGGGTCGCTTATTTTCCACGACGGATAACGCATTTGTCGAAATACTTGAAGCACGTCTTAGCGAGTCGTGTGCACCGGCAGTTTTTTGAAGAAGTGATGGTTGTTGGAGACTGCATGCGACTTGACTGCAGCAAGGCTGGCAGCTGGGCTAGTTGGTATGGTTTCATACTATTTAAAGCGGCGGAAATTAAAGGGCAAGATTAAGGTCACTTTTTTGTATGCTTTTATGTTTATTTTATTAAACTTATCAGTTGCGAGTAAGCATTGTGTCTGCTTTTTGTCCTGTAGTTTGCGCTGCTTTAGATAATATGGAACTTGACTGCGATTTCAAGCTTCTTCTTGCCGCAGAAACAACGCGACTATAATATAGGACTCTGGGAGTCCTTTCAAGGCAACGACTTGCATATTGCGTGCAGCGTATGATTGAAGTAGCATGCAGGCGACGTTCTAAAGTGACGTATAGGCTTTAGCTGCTGTCTATAGTCTCGCTAGACTCGAATCCTTTGCTGGCCCGTGTAGATAAATAAAGTTGACGTGAACACGTTGCCGACATTGCTAATAATGAAGCGCGAATCGCGAGCTGCAGCGCTGAACAAACGAGATAAAGTGAGATATAAATCAGAGAAATGACCATACTCTTCTGTCTAGAGAGTAATCAATGACGAATAAAATAAAAGGAATTTTCGTGGAGCAATGCGTTATACGAACACGGCAGCGGTAATTGGATGACGCGTGCGTACTTTAACCCCTGATAACGCAGAAAATTCCTGATCGTAAAACAAGAAAGGTGAAGGGATGTGACTGTCCGGTAAAAAGGATTGCGATTGTCTCATACCGGAGAGGAAATGCGTGGTAAATGATAGAGAGAGACAGCGAACAGGTTTATCAGATCAGCGCTTATTCAATTGGCGACAAAAGGAGGATTGGATTTCTCAGAATGTGAGATTACGAGAACTAGCAGAAGAACGCGGCACCCTATGCGCCAAGTGGGTAGAGGGGGTCTTCTTAAGAATGGAAATAGGGGGTTAGTCTTGTGAAGGAAAGTAGGGGTAGCGTGATAAATAGTATTGGAAGTTAGCGGAAGAGAAGGGACGGACGGCTTAAACACTGATTCGTTTTATGTCGGTCGCTCGGCCATGTTAGACTCGGAGGAGTCGTTGGCTGTTTCAAAATTCCCTTTTTTTTTGTGTCTGTGTGTGTCTTCCGGACACTGACCATTCGAAGGACCAGATTACTCGCCTGTTGAAAAAAAAATAAAATTAGATAAAATGAATATTCTTTTTTACCATACAACTGCGGCTAAAGTTACCTACATCATGATGATGATGATGATGATCCTTCACACTCTGGCGCACACCCACAAAGGGGGATCGGCCAAGAACCGGGCGGCAGGATCTTAACTAAAAGGCTAATGGTTTTTCAAAGAAAACGTAATTTTGGGCTGAAAAAAAATATAGAAAGAAAAGCCGAAAATCGAAAAAGGAGTATATCTGAGCAGGGAACGATGCAGGCCATCAGATGCGATTTGAGACAGAGGTAATGGTGGGTCTAAAATGATGTATATATATATATATATATATATATATATATATATATATATATATATATATATATATATATATATATATATATATATATATAGGCAGATTAACATGGCAATCGCTTTGTTTCAATTATGTAGTCAAATACCGCAGAGCAGACGTCCCTGTGGCTATAACCGAATTTAATGCTGCCAAACGACAAAATTACTGCCACATTTAATTCTAATCCCAATTTTTCAAGTGTAGCTACCAGGTATCTTTTCCGCTGATGAGAATACCGGCGACAGAACAAAAAGAAGTGATCTATCGTTTCCATTTTTTCGCAAGTCTGACATAAAGGTGACGCCTTTAGACCAACTTTATGCAAATAATAATTCAGTTGAGGAATTCTGCAACGCAATCTTGTAAAAGTAACTTCCAAGTGCCGTGTTGCACACCACTGTCTATTCCAGCGGCATCTTAGATGTGCGAAATCTCGATATTTATCCAATGAGTAGCAGTCGTATTCACGCAAACAGAGGTTTCTAAACCTTATTGCTGTCAAAACAGGGATAGCTCTGATCTTTTCTTTCTTCTTTTTTTTCCCACGCACTCCTTTGTGCCGATGTTTGCGCTCTCGGCCGTCAGTCGTTTCCAGTGCACGTTTCGCAAGCTTTCACTTGCGTGGCGAATAAACTGCGTACTGCATGGAAAGCCTTTGCGTTTTTCGCGCGTGTTACTGCATCCACCGAGTTTTGTGGCATTGGAATGAGAGTTCTTTCTGGGCAATACGCCGTGAGCCGATATGTATGATTGTACTTATCAGCAAAATTTAAACTGCGAAAATTTCGTGCCAACTCGCGTTTCAGTGGTAGCGAGATGCGGCCATGCATACTGTGAGGCCTTTCCAGACGCTGACAAACGCTATACGAAAAAAAAAATGCCACCCGAAAACAGCGTTGTAGGGACGGCCGTAGCCTGTAGTAAACCTGTGTGTATACGCTTGCGCACACGCTTCATTAACCCGCCAGAGAGATTCTGCGTGTATCTCTGTGTACTTATTCGGGAAGCTTTATCGCGAGGCACGTAAGCTAAACAGTCTATGACAGGTTTTAAAAATTAAGAATGATCGTGAGGGGGAAATTGGTGCTCAAATGGCCATCATTTTGTGTTGTGCGTTGAGTCCTGACTCTGGCATTTCGTTGTTTCGGGCAGCCTGCGGCCTGGTCGTGCGAGGAGTGGCCGTTGGCGCAGCCGCCGAATACTCCGCTGACCTATACTTCGTTACCGTTATGGAGTGCTTCCTGTTTAGACGTAAGGCAGCTGCACGGGCGCAAGCACGAACGCGTGAGTTACGGAGACTGCGCGCTGACGCAGCTGCAACTGCAGCCGTTCTCTGCAGTACCACTTTAAACTATACATGCCTGGGCTGAGTTGTCGCGCCACGAACATGGCGCGATTCGTATGCGATAGTGCATCTACGGTGCGCACGACAGCAATCATCATCATCATCATCAGCCTGACTACGTCCAGTGCAGGACAAAGGCCTCTCCCATGTTCCGCCGGTTAACCCGGTCCTGTGCTTGCTGCTGCCAATTTATACCCGCAAACTTCTTAATCTCGTCTGCCCACCTAACCTTCTGTCTCCCCCTAACCCGCTTCCCTTCTCTGGGAATCCAGTTAGTTCCGCTTAATGACCAGCGGTTATCCTGTCTACGCGCTACATGCAATAGGTGTGTTTGATTCACTTCTCTGGCTGTAACATTGAAACAACGGTGCGGTAATCTTATATACGGCATGCTCAGCACTGGAAACCGCTGGAAAGTGTTCGGATGGAGCCAGTATGTGTTTTTATTTCTTTCTTGAACTTTATAGTGTGGGGACGTGTAGTACATTTATTTTGACGTCTTCGCGGACAGAGTTTATTTGGTTGTCTCTGCAGCGTAACATAGGTAAACTTGACGTGCGTGTGTAATGCATAAATGCAGTGGCGGATGCAATGCCGGCGCAGTTCGCAATATGCCATGGACATTGGTACACATACGACGGCTTTTGGGCGCGAAGTAATAAAGTTTGAATAAAAATGTGGCATGGCATAGCTGAAGCGTGGCTTGTTTTACAGCTACTAAAACATTTCACTACCGATACAACAAGTACAAGAACAGCTTGAACAGTATACAAACCGCGTTTTCCATTTGCTATAACATTGTATTGTCGAGAAACAAGGGTTATCGTTTCTTCTTCCCTCTCTTACTGGACTCTTTATTCGAGAGCTCTTTAGTTTGTCACCGATTCGCAACCTCTTTTCTCCCCTTCATTCCTTCCCCAGTGCAGGTAGCAAACCAGATGTGCGTCTGGTTAACCTCCCTGCCTTTCCTTGCATATTTATATATATATATATATATATATATGCTTCCATCCCCCCCCTCCCCTTCTCCTCTGATCTACGACGAGCAGTTCTGAAGGAATTCGACGTAATAGACGTGGATTGCACAATTTATTATTTAATTGTTTAAATGACTTGAGCATGTCTATAACTACTGAGACACGACGCCTGTTGCATCTCTGACGGGTGTTAGAAACGCACAATGCACTTCGTGCTGCTGCAAGGTTCTGTCTGGGCGACAAAAGCTGGTAGACTTCTCTATTTGTCAATTTAGTAGGGAATATCGTATTATTTAATTGCAACGCGAGCTGCCGTGTGTCATTTGCTTGCTTATGTTTGCTCTTGGAGCCGAGTGGGATGAGGTCAGAGAGAAGTCAGATGAAAGGAAAGGCCCCCCCCCCCCCCTCGTTCTCTTTCCGCCTTGCGGTCGCCCCTGGTATTTAAGTTCTCTCTCACGCCCACATAAGGAGGGGGAAGGAACAGGAGAGAAAGGAAATGCAGAAATGTTATCCAGTTTAGAAGGACCAGTATGCTACCGTCCCCTAGAGAAGGCCTGGGCGAACTTTAAAGAAGCAGAAATAGAGAGAGAGAGAGAGAGAGAGCACGCACACACAAAGTCACACACCTCACAGTCATGACAACGCCATTAGTTTATAACCACTGGCGCAAGTTGTTTGCAGCAGTGATACGGCTTGTGCGGTCTGGCCGTATAGTTGGCTCCGTATACAGTTTGTATAGAATGCGTTAGTCGCCCGATCGTGTATCCTGCCCTTGATCTTTTGCCGGCCGCTCCCTCACGCTACAGGCGTGGTCAGCTGCCGTCCTGCTGTCTCCGGGTGGGCGTGTATTCGATGTGCCTCGTGCGTCAAACTCTAGAAATAGGCGCGGAAGTCGATTGTTGCTGGCAAGCTACGCCGGATCACTGCCACGCGCCGTTATACCGGCTTGACGAGTACATTTATAATGCCTCATTTCACGTGTAACTTGTACAAAACCCAGGCACACTCTCACCTTCTTAGAGCGACATATTCAACCTACGCTGGCGTCATGTTTCGAGCGAGTAACTTGTTGCGTTCACTTTGCCAGTCAGAGGACCATGAAACTGACCGATCAGGTCCTGTTCGCATCGCCTTCTTGCCATATACCTCGCTTCTCGACGGGAATCCCCAACCCGGCAGTGAGGGAGCGAATGGTTATGTGCTTGACAATGACAGTCGTTAACTCCCAGAAGCCGGTACCGTAATTTTTTTTTACAGCGAAAGCTGTTGTGAGATTACAACTCGGGTCACGCGCACGATTGTATTGGCTGTTTTTGTTTTGTTTTGTTTTCCGACGCGTTGCGAAACTTATCGTGGCTGTATGGTAGAATAATACACTTCACTCCCACACTGGATACCTGGTTTCGATTCCGATTCGAACCCCAGTTTCCATTCTTTGCGTCTATAAAACTTTTCGCTCACAGCCAACGCCGCCGATGCCGCATTTCCAACGACACGGGCTCTTTCATGACATCGCGTTAAAACAAGGAAAAAAGCAAGTTGAGCTCATAGAACCTCGTGTTCCTTAACACAATCGTTCACATAACAAAATTGACGAGCAAGGTACATACAAGAGGCGCTTTTTTACATTAGGCTTTTAGGCTTTGTTGATTTTTAATTGCTCTCATTAAACTAGCGTTTAAGAACCGCCTGGTTACACCTTCGCTACGCAATCAAAGCTGCAAGAAGCGCTATAATATGCCTCGATAAAATTGCGTACGTAAGGGGTATGCTTCGCGAAAGAGAAACAAGCCCGTGGCGCGCAGCTCAGACAAGATTGCCCTTCACTAAAGCGGCGGCAGCATCAACAAAGTTTTAATTAAATCCAGTCTCATGAGAGTGGGTAACTTATTAAAATTTCAAGAGGGCGAAAATGCCGTGTAAGCCGCTGCTGGAGACTCTTCACGCAGCCTCGCTTCGGCGGCTTGTAAGGCTGCCCTCTTTGTCGAACTCACCTTCGCTCTCCATTTTGCTTGCTTTCTCAAAAGAAAAAGAAGAAAAAATCTCGTGATTACGGAGGGGAAAGTTGATTACGCGTTCATACAGTTCTTAGGAGGTAAGTCAACAAGCGCCCTCTAATGCTGCTGCTTCTGGACGATGGTGGGTGTAATAAAACGAAGGAAGATGTTCACCAGCCGCGTTACGTGATGGGCTCTCTCGGCGAGACACCGCCTGGGTGTTTCTGCGGATTCCCAGAACGAGGCTGGAGCACGATGCCGCGAAGGATAACCATCCTTCAAAATGATGTCGGAGTGCGGCTGGATTGGTGCGTCTGTGTATTGCTAAAGTAATGAGACTGTCACGCTAGTATGTTAAGTGGTATTACTTTTATTTCTTGCTTATATATGACCAAAGTTTTAAAATGAGATGTTTGCACAAGAGAAATTTTCAATCTCGTGTGACGCTGCAATTGCGGTCTTAGGGAGGAAAATAAAACAAAAAAAACATACTTGAGACAGCACTCTACAAACCTTAATATGAAAAAAAAGAGGCAGATTCCATGGACAGTGGGAATCGATGATATGCGAAGCACGAATGAGGAAGGTTGATATGTCACTTTAAAATCAGCGCAACGTTACGCGGTGGACGTAAATTATGCCGTACATGACTTACATGTCATGAATATCATGTTTGAACGAATAATTTTCCTTCGTCGTCCTTTCACGTCACGTACGTAATACTAGATTTGGTATAAGTGAAGCTACCGAAACGGTCGCGAGCGCGCTATATATGAGCGTAGCAAGTAGTCACGTTTTACCTGAACGCATGTCATTGTTATCATGCTTGGACGTGTCATTTACCATCCTTTGACGTCACGTGATACCAGCTTTGGTATACATGGGTTGCACATCCGTCACATCCGAAAACGAGAGGACCGAGAAACGCCATGTTTGTCAACATAGGTAGCTGCCTGGAAGCGTATAGTCGGGAGCTTTGCAGCAGCGAAATCTGGTCTTCGGTCGCTCTACCGGCTTCACCATGACTAATTGTGCCGTATTTGGATGCAGAATAATGCCCGCCACGGTGGTCTAGTGGCTATGACACTCGGCTGCTGACCCGCAGGTCGCGGAATTGAATCCCGGCCACATTTTCGGTAAAATGTTTGAGGCCCGTGTGCTTAGATTTAGGCGCACGTTAAAGAACTCCAGATGGTCGAAATTTCCGGAGCTCTCCACTACGGCGTCTCTCATAATCATATAGTGTTTTTGGGACGTTGAACTACAATCCGGGACTGCAGTCATCATTTCATCACATGTAGGGGTATTTTAGAGTTATGTCCAAATTTGCCACGTTTACTTACGTGATCGCGTCGCCTTCTCTAGAATGCCACCTAGACTCACAGCGACGCGCAGCCAACCTTATCCACTTGAATAGCCGTGCCTCGTGTTCTTAAATGAGGTTAACAGTGCAAAGTTTGTGAACGTGTCTTTTAATTCGCGAATTTAATTGACGACACGAACCGCGACTGAGCACCGAGCCTACTAGTTGCAGGGCTACGGCCGTTATGACGCGACTACTGCCGCAGCATCAGCGCGTTTTCACCGCCCCAAAAAGCGACAGACGGACACGTTCGATGCAGTCGCAGTGAGCACACACCGTACAGGGAATCGGGAACATCGCTCTGCCTGCCGCAGACGCAGAACCAGAGCGTGATGAACCATCAGCAGTAGATCCCAGAAACCCGTATAGCTCACGAGAGGAAAATATAAACCAAGTGTTGCAACACTACTGAAACGAGCACAACTATGGTGACGTCTGAACACGGGCGTAGGAGGAAGCGTGTAAAAGGGGCATTAGCGCCTCCCAAACTACACCAAAGTTTGCCCCCACCACGATGCAACACAGATTTACACCCCTTAATACAAAGTCCTGCTGAAGCCCATGTTTTACTTCAGCCGGGAAAGAGCGTCGTGACTATCCTCGATTAAAACGATGACACCCTAAGATGGAAGCTGCTTTGCTGCTATGCTCTTCACTCATCTGCCGGGGAGGTAGTTGTGGCCATCCAGCGATTTGTAGGCCTTTATTTATTGCAGCGTGACGAGACATGTCGAAAGCACCGCTAGTTCACAATGTCGCCGTATGTGTGACGGAAGGCAGCAGATCGGTGTAGCATCCTTACCGATGTGCAGTTCGTGCGGGGCGATATGCCATCGCACATCTCAGTTTCCACTCGGTAACGTGCACGAGACGGTCCCACAAGCTCTTCGAAGTATGACGGGCAAAGCGCGTGCACGTTTCCTTTCGCCATATCACTCGAATGACGCTGACAAGCTCCCACCCGGTGGTAAGCTGCACGCGCAGCCTGACCGACCTCGCTCAATGGTGACAAACGTGCCGGTCGCTCACATTGCCAGCCGGAAATGACGTCATGTGCAGCTAGCGACAGGGCCGGGAGCCTGCTATGAGCTTAGCATGTAGTTATGTTTTACATGACTCGCATATCAAGATTATCATATTTGGACGAGTCATTTACATTCGAGGTCTATTCACGTCACGTAATACCAAATTTGGTATATGTGGAGCTATCGAAACGTTCGTGAGCACGCTGTGAGCGTACCATGTAGTCATGTTTTGCATGTAACGCATCTCATGATTTTCATGATTGGACGTGTCATTTACCTTCGTCGTTGTTTCACGTCACATAATACCAAATTTGGTATACGTGAAGCTAGCGAAAGCGCCGCGAGTGCATCATGAGCGTGGTATGTTATCATGTTCTTACATGACACTCATGTCATGATTATCATGTTCGGACGAGTCATATACCTTCGTCATCCATTGACGTCATATAAGACCGAATTTGGTATGTATGAAGCTAGCGAAGCAGCCACTAGCGCATCATGAGCGTGGCATGTAGTCATGATTATCATGACATGCATCTCATGACATGATATAACATGACACGCATCTCATGATTATCATGTTTGCACCTATTATGTACCTTCTTCATCCATTCACGACCCGCAATACCAAATTTGGTATATGTTAAGATAGCGAAACCACCACATGCACTATATGAGCGTGGCGTGTAGTCATGACTAGTAATAACTTATGAGATGGATGTCACAATTTCCACGTTAGAATCTGTCACTTATGTTCGCCTTGTAGTCATGTCATACCATACCAGCTTTACAATATGTTATGTGAACGAAACCACCGCAAGCGCAGCAAGACCATGAAATGTAAATCATGATATTGACGACAAACATTTTATGATTTTCATGTAATGGCTAGTCACTTAGGCTCGTCATACAGTCCAGTTATGCCGTACCAAGTTTGGTATAGATAGCATTAACGAGACGGCCAGAAGAGCTAAAAGTCGTAGGTGGCTAGATAGATAGACAGATTCGCTCCAAGTCACCAACGTTGGCTATGAAATGCTTCGCGCTTAAGAGTAATCGAAAATATAGTCGACTGTTGACCTTAAATGTTGCCTCGTCACTAAAACTCGCTAGTCGATCATGATACTAGCATGCACCAGACCTGCGCAGAACGCGCAGCACATCAACCCTGCCTTATAAGGCAATTTTGCGAACGAGTCTAGCGCTGGCGTGACTCAGTGGTAGAATACTGGGCTGGCACGCACTGGACCCGGGTTATAATTTCATTATGTCGCCACATATCTTGGGTGTTTCTTATGTAACATTTTTTTTCTTATTTTACGTGATAGTGGTTATGGACACCGGCGGCGGCGGACAACTAAGGCGCTGCGGGAAACAGCCATTGCTGTAAAAACTGACTCACCTTCCATCCGCTTGCTTCGTATAACATGGATGCCCAAGGTACGTGCGATGTGCTGAATTGTTCATTGTTGGGCTGTTCAATTACACGTGAACTAAGCTCAAAATGGGCATTTCATAGACATATCAATGACAGTACAGACATGGTACATACGTGACGTTTGGCATAGACATTATGTATAGTGATGACATGTTGGGGGTGTCGTCCCAAAACCACCATATGATTATGAGAGACGCCGTAGTGAAGGGCTCCGGAAATTTCGACCCCCTGTGGTTCTTTAACGTCACCCAAATCTGAGCACACGAGCCTACAGCATTTTCGCTTCTATTGAAAATTGAGCCGCCACAGGTTATATATTGTGCAAAATCAGTGGAGTAAGGATGGATCACAAGAATAGAAGAACATAGACAACCTTCGTACTGTGTCCTTGCATTTGGGCGATATGTCCTATTTGCGCTGTCTGTGTACAATATTCTTCAAATCCAACTCGCCCACCTTTCAATTTTAAACATTACCCATAGCTACGTCAGTTTTTAGCTACACCTTCCTCTATACGCACTGGTCGATATGTAGGATTTAACGTCCCAACCCTCTATACGCACTACCCTATAAATAGTAGAGCTCGAGAGAGAAAGCCCGAAAAATTGATGTGCTAGCAGAGAAGTTCAACATCATTCCTGAACGTGAGCGCAGAAAGCGGACGTTATCGTTTGATAGCAGCGATTGGAGAGCGACTGCACCGGTGCGCTTCATTCGCACCGCAGCGCAAAATCTGTAACGATCGACGCCTTGCGCCAGGCGTTGTACACGTGTGTTCGTGAAACTGAAGCAGCAGCAGCCGAAGTAGCTCGCTTATCGGCGCCGCTTTTTCATCCATCTATACTGAAAAACGAGTTTGTTTTGGATCGCGTCTTCGGTGATCTTATACGAGAGGTAAAGATAAAAATAGACAGCCACTAGAGCTAAGACGCAGCTGCCACTTCGTTCAGTGATAATGGCGGCAAATGCGTTTCCCCTATTGCTCCAGACAGTTGCCGAAAGAGAGAGAGAGAGAAAACGTTTTCTCTCAATTCACGAGCGAGGTATAAAGTGACGAGACACGTTCTCTCGGGCATGCAGGGCTCGCGATGGCGAAGCCGTCGCCTTTTTTTTTTTAGGGGCGAAGCTCCTTAGGGCGTGGGCTGTGCGTCCCCTGTAGCCTGTATGTAGCCACCTCTAGTTTAGTTCTTGCAGTGTTCACTAGATGGCGGTACCGTCCCCTGTATGTAGCCACCTCTAGTTTAGTTCTTGCAGTGTTCACTAGATGGCGGTACCGTCTCCTGTATGTAGCCACCTCTCGTTTAGTTCTTGTAGTGTTTACTAGATGGTGGTACTTGTAGCTGATGATGAAAAGATGCAAGATGTTATAAACTAGAAAGCGGTACTTGTAGTTGATGAAAGACGCGAGATCTTATAAAATAGGAATGATGTCACATATGGCGCGTGTCATTGGTTGAAGGCAATCGTTCGATTTAGTGCGGCGACGTACGCTAGGGGGAGCGATGTAATCGAGTGGGCAAAATGTACAGAGGATTCATGGTTTACCAGATTTACCTCCGGAGCTTCGCCCACTCATCATCATTCACGTCGTGAATATGGCGGAATTTTTCCATTCTTGGACTGATGGCTAGTCTAGAATAATAGACCTTCAAAACAAACAGTAATTTGCTGCTATACTTCGTTATTTCTCATATTCGTGGTCTTCTCAATATCTTTGCAGATGAATATTTACCTGTGTGCCGTGCCTGCTCTCTTGGTGCGCTCGTCGACTCCTCTCGTAATATGCATAAGCGCCTACTGACATTGCCGGTTCGAATACGGGGTCGTCTTCGTATCGGCGCTCAAAAAAAAAAAAAAACATGTGGACAGCTAGGCCCATAAGTTTTCAGCACAGTCGGGAGGATGCAAATGTCTCCTCTCGGGACTCAGCACGCATTCGATCCGGTTGCTGGCAATCTTACACTCGGAGACGATATGTCACAGAGCGAATACGCACCTTTCTTCGCGACCCAAATCGACGCCAGTGAGGAGAATGAGCGAGGCATTTGGAGTTGTAGGGTGGTCTTTGCCGCAGTAGCTTGCAGTTGGGTGTAGTATAGCCCGCTTGATGACGTTACACAAAATAACTGATATTGCTTTCTCACGTAAAAAAAAAAAAGAACGAGACTGGTTCTGCGACAGCTTCCAAGCCCCCGGACCTTTGAAACCGCTTATATTCTCATTTCTTCTAGTGTCTGTTTCTTTTTATTCTTTGCTTTAATGCGTATAGCTTGTAAGCTTGTTCCCTCCCCATTCTCCATTTCGTTTGTTTCTGTCTTTATGTGTGTTTCATATCAAACTGAGCTTTCAAGCTTAACGTACGCGCTTATAATATTCAATGCATGTGCTAGATCTTCTGGGCCGCCAAGAAATGGTCAGTTGCCCGGAAGAACAATAATTTACGAGCGTGTCTTGTCAAGTGTAGCATGTTTTATATAACTGAATACGCTGGACGTATTTTGTTTGTCAAGTATTGCGCTTGCTTACATTTGCAAGAAGGCAATCATTCATCGAAACCTTTCAGAAAAAATGATGGAAAATACCAACCCAGCTTTATTTTGCATTCCATTAGCAAATGAAACTGATTCGAGAATGAGACTATAACGCCTTTTTATAATTGGGATTCCGCGAGCTCATATAGATATTCCTTCTTGAAGAACGCATTTACGTTTAGGAACAAGTTTTTTTTTTTAATTTTTCGTTATTGAGCTTCGCAAATTCTTTCTTTGGTGGCTTTCACGAAAAGCGTCGTGGAAAACGATTCTCTGTACACGGCATGGGGTGTCCTCCAATATTCCCCTTGGACTACGAAATAGGCAGCTATGGGGGGACAGCGGCCATCTTAGAGGCTCGTTCACACCCGAGGCGTAGTCGCCAAAGCGGCAAAGCGGAAAGCGGGAAAACCCTTTCTCCGGGCGGCGAAAACGAGCGGAAAACGAAGTGACAAAGCGAATCGCTCCCGGAGTGATTTTCGCCACCCGCTGAAGCTTGCCGCTTTGCCGCAGCGAAACTGGAATGTCACAGGGTGAAGGCGCGGTGGTGGTAGTGGTACCCAATACTTCTAGAACACTCTACTGATGATGTATCTTTGGGAGAAGCATTGCCAAGTGATAGCGACACGTGCGCAAAATCACGAGATGTCTGCCTCCTCGGCCGCGCAGCCAGCCAAAGGAGGGGTCCGGCGTGAAAAGGTGCACACACTCGCCAGTCGCTCTTTTTCCCGCTTTGCAACTCCCTTCTTCCGTGTGAATGAGCCTTGAGTCCCATTCTGGTTCTCACATAGCTGGCAAAATAGACAGCTTCGTGATTACAGCATCGGGAACTCGGGAACTCAGCGTCGGGAGTGCTAGCTACTCTTCTGTCCAAGCAATACCGGGACTTAGTGGAAGGCCTGAATCTCGCCCGTATTGTAGTCTGCCCACGCTTTTTTTTTTCGCGCGCTTAGTATAAGACACGCTCAATTATATTACAACACTACGGAAGTTAAAAGAACAATTATCTTTGGTCTTCCTTACTTTCTGTCCCGACGTGAGGTGCTGTTATATTGCGCAGATGTTCTCGATGCTGTACTCTATAGATGTCAGTATAGTGTCCGCAGCTCACTATATAGATGTGAGCGTTGACTGGGATGAGTACGATGCTGCCCAGAATCAAAACACAGCCAAACTTGTATAGTCGCGTAGCAAAGCATTGCGCCATATGGGATAAGTGCAACATGTATAGCAGAAAAAAAAACGCCTTAGTGAGCTCGTATGACGAAGACGCCTGTTCCATAATGGTATGATTTTTTGTGAGGAAGTGGAGTGCAATTCACTGCAAAATACGGCAGTTGTACAACGCGTATAGTATTTGATTTCGTTCGTTCGAACAAAAACAGTGGGCGCCGTAGTGCCGCCTTATGTATTGATGAAACTCTCCACCGGGA